>CAMRHE010000321.1:600000-1200000 GCA_947044405.1 Leptodactylus fallax
TGTAGTGACTCACATGAATCAAAAAAATCTGTAATCCTAGTTACCAGCTTTTTAACTTTGATGTTTTAATAAAGCATCATTTGATGATTATACTTGTTTTCGTTTTTCATTCTTAACCCTTACAGGACACAGACATTTTTCATTTTTGTGTTTTTGCTTCTTCCTCCCTGCATTCCAAAAGCCATAACTTTCAAATTTTTGTGAGTCAAGTTTTACTTCAAAATGGCTTCATGTATTTCTCTGTAGAATGTACTGGGAATCAGGAAAAAAATTCAGAATGGGGTGAAATTGAAAAAAAAAAAAAAAAAAAAAGCAGTACCACCATTTTTTACGGGTTAGCTGTAGTCTCCAGTTTGGAACGATCATGGTGATGCCAAATTTTTATAGTTTTTTTCATGTTTCAACTTCACAAAAATTCAAAATTTTGAAGAAAAAAACATTTCTTTGAGTGGCCATATTCTGACACCTGTAACTTTTTTATATTTTAGTGTACGGACACAGTGCTGTGTAAGGTATCTTTTTTTTGCGGGACAATATGTAGTTTTTATTGTTACTATGTTGGGAAATGTATGATATTTTAATCATTTTCTGTCCCATTTTTTTTTCTTTCCACTACATCATTTGCCGTATGTTTTTATATTTTAATAGTTTGGGCACTTTGGACTTAGGGGTTCAAACATGCGATCTTCAGATCACTTGTGCCACAGATTGCAATACTACTGTTTTGCAGTCTATGGCAGATTGAAGCCTCTTGCAAACAGACAAAATAATGACATTGCTATGGCAAGCTTGGAAGCATTCAGAAGGCTCCGGGCTGCTATAGTAGAGGGAATGGCTCCTGCAATTACACCAGGGGGCTGCCCAGTTACTAATCTTAATACAGAAAGTTAAAGTAACCACTTAGATGCCCTGAGTGGTTAAATGTCTGAGGAGACCCCAGAGTATAACAATACTTCATGGGTGGTGAACCCAAAAATTTTGCATTTTGATGAACCCGAAATTTTTGCAATATTTGCAACGAAAATCCTAGGGGCCACTGTGGGATGTTATACTGTGTGGAGAGCCTTTATGGGACATAAAACCTTGTGAAGGGGCCATTATGGGACATTATACTGCATGTAGGGGCTGCTATGGGACATTATACTGTATGGAAAGGCTGTAAGAGACAGCCAATGTTGTCCTAAGCTTCATTTGTCTGTATAAACTGTTAATGTTGAATGTATTTCTGTGATTCTGTTCCTTTAAGACAGCAGCCATTGTAATTGTGACATGATGCTGGAGTGAGAACCCCCCCCCCTTTTATGTCAGCCTGCCTGTTCTGCAGACAAAGTGTGAGCAGAGAAGCAGGAAGTGACGAGACAGAGAGCAGCAGCCATCTTGGCAAGAGAGAAGACAGGTGTCTGTGCTGTGTTGAACTGGTGTGGATATTTTTCTGTACAGCTAAGCTGTATCTTGGTCCAGAGACAAACAGAGTGTAAAGAGACAAGAGGACTAGTGAGTCCACGTGAAAGGAACTGTGCTCAGTGGCTGATCAGTGAGACTGACATTGTGACTGTGTATATGGATATCACATATAGAGACTCGCAGTGCTGTTGACGTACTGGACAGTAACTGCTAAACCCCGGCTTACATCCCAGCTCAGTGTATGGATTCGGCAGGACTGTCAGTGTGCTGAGTGGAATCTGCTGTTGGATTACATTGCATTCATTTGGTTTCCCTGTTAAAGAGGACTTCATTTCTCCCAAGATCCTGATAACCGTGAGGGGAGGACGCTTCACTATAAAAGAAAGGACCGACTTTGGGCCCCACCACGCGTTTCTACGGACTGTAAGCGGTCCACCTGGACCACTGGGGAAAAGGGGGTGCACCCAAATGTGAAGTCAGGGTCAGTTAGGGATAGATTTGAGTATATTGTTCATTCAGTGTCCATCCTGCAGAAGTGGACAGAGTAAAAGTAGAAACCATTGCAGAATTTGCCTTGAAATTGTTCATGCTATATTGTATATTTTGCTTGTCTTTATCCATGTCATTTTACCTTTAACTAGCCTTTATTAACTTATAGTAAATATATATTTTTTTCTTGAACTACCGCGTGTGCGTTCATTTCTGGTTGCAGAGTCCAAACCACCTGCCTTGCTCTTGGTTCACAAGGCTGATATGGGACATTATACTGTGTGGAGGGGCTGCTATGGGGCATTATACTGGGTGGAGGGGCCACTGTGGGAGATTATATTGTGTGGAGGGGCCACTATGGGACAAAATAATGTGTGGAGGGGCTGCTATGGCACATAATAATGTGTGTAGGGGCTACAACGGGACATTATACTGTGTGGAGGGGCCACTGAGAGACATTAGACTTGGTTAAGGTACCACTGTGGGACATTATAGTGTGTATAAATGGGGCATTATACAGTGTGGGGGCCAGGAAAGGGAGTACTATTCCTTGTAGGAATGGGACCCCAAATCAAAAGTTTGCTATGAGGCCCAGTCTTTTCTAGTTACGCCCTTGGCTGGGTCCCTGCTGTATGAAACAGCACAGAAACAGTGACTAGTGCGTCTGCTCTGCTTCTCAGCAGACGCCATAGTTAGTCACGTGCACCAGGACGTACATGTACATCCCAGTGCATGTAGGGGTTAAAAGGTTGTCTACAATTAAAAATAAATGTGGCTTCTTTCTTTCAGAAACAGCAACACACCTTTTACTGCAGTGGAGCTGAGCTGCCATACCAAACACAGATCATAGAAATGTGTTGTGCTGTTTCTGAAAGAAAGTAGTCATGTTTTCAAATTCTGGACAACCACTTAGAAGTTAAGGCCACACATAGTTAAATGTAGCTGAAATTCACTTTTTTTGTCTTCCCCCCCCCCCCATAAAAGTCTATGGGGAAAACACATTGGGGGGAATTTATTAAAACTGGTGATCCTTCCATCAATTTTAATCCCCAACAGGTACACAACCCACTAGAGTTACTTAGTAGTTCAGGCGCATGTAGATGCGCCTGGTCGCAGATCTACGCCAGCGAGAGGCTGGTATAGGTTTGTGGTATAACAGAAAACTGGTGTGAGTTATAGTAAATCTGATGAACCTGGGAGTCTCTGCCCTGGCCCACCCATATTCACGCCCACTGTCTAAAAAAGTGGTGAGTGGGGAAGAAATGTGACACAGTGCGTCAGAGATGTGTCAACACTTCACAAGTTTCTGCTAGAATGGCAGAAATACAATAGTAAATGAGGACCATAGTTTTCACAGGTAAAATTAACATTCTATGTGCATACATTTTTTCCTGCAATGTGTGGTTGAGATTAAATTAAACTTTACTCACTTTGCTTGGCTGAAAATGCAAAATAAGCAGTATTTTAAGTAGCTTTGAGTAGCATTAAAATTATCCTACATTTTTGTGTTTGCAGGTCTTATGTCTCGGTGTGGGTTTGTTGGTTACTTACTGCATACCAACCCTTTCTAACTTGATCCTGCAGTCATAGTGTAACTTCCTTTTATCAGACCTCTATCTCTTGCTAACCTAGTGAATGCTATAGTATGGGGATCTCATTGATCAACTTGTTTCAACTTGTTTTAGTCTTTGGTGCACATGAAATAAAGAAATAACACCATGAAGTTTTTTAAGAGTTTTCAAGTTTTTATTTATTTATTTATTTTTATTTGGTACCCTAGTACTGTTTTGAGTGATTTCTAGGTTCTCTGGGAGTTTCTGGCATCCTCTGCATTTGTTTACATCAGCATGTTCCTGTTCTGTGCCTTTCCTACAACTCCCATGATTCCTTGAGCTGCACTCAGAGCTTACTCACTCTCCTCTCCCTCTCTCTCTCACTCCCCGTCCCTGGTTCCCTAGCTAGCCTGCACTACAACCTGCACTTTAGACTCCGAGTTCTCACTCACACAAGAGCTATATACATACCACCCAACCGTCCTGGATTATGCGAGACAGTCCCGGATTATGGGTCCTGTCCCGCAGTCTCGGTCGGTGGGAGGTATGTCCCGGATTCAACTCATCTGCGCATTCATACATACATGAATATTTTGACAACTACTTATTCTTCTGGATATCTCAGCAGCATTTGAAACTGTAGTGTATCATTCGCTGGTGCTATTTCTTCTCCTCTGCCCCTTGCGGTTGGGGTTCCTAAAGACTCGGTCCTAGATCCCCTCCTCTTCTCTCTGTACACAGCCCCAGTTGAACAAACCATTTGCAAATTTGGCTTTCAATACCATCCTTATGCAGATGATACCTAACTATATACCTCATCCCGTGACATCACCCCTGCACTACTACAGAACACCAGTGACTGTCTCTCTGCTGTCTCTAACATCATGTCTTCTCTTTATCTGAAATTAAATCTTTCAAAAACTGAACTTCTTGTGTTCCCTCCATCTACTAACCGACCTAACCCTGATTTGATTCAGATCTCACCTTTACCCCACATATTCAGACACTTGCACGCTCTTGGCACCTGCACCTTAAAAACATCTCTAGAATTCGCCCTTTTCTCACCATGGAAACATCAAAAACCCGCATTGTCGCTCTTATTCTCTCTCGTCTTCACTATTGCAATTCTCTTCCAATTGGGCTTCCTCTTACTAAACTCTCCCCACTACAATCTGTCCTGAATGCGGCCGCCAGACTCATGTTTCTGTCAAACCGGTACACAGACGCATCTACCCTGTGCCAGTCGCTGTATTGGTTGCCCATCCATTGCAGAATACAATATAAAATTATCACAGGGTGGGTTCACACTTGCGCTGGAGTCCGTCCGCCGCAAATCTGACTGAAAATCTTGGGAAACTGTATAGGGACTGGATAGCGAAAGGTTAGCGACGCATTACTTAAAAACCCATTCATTTTAAAACCCATTGAAATCAATGGGTTGTAATCTGGACCGTACAAAATCAGTTTTTGAAATTTTACATACTAATTTCCAACGGAATGGCCGAACGCAGATGTGAATTGGGCCTTACATCCACAAACTTAAATGTATTTTATTGAGATTTTAAGTGATAACCAACATAATGTAGCACATAATTGTGAAGTGGAATGAAAATGATACAAGGTTTTCAAAGTTGTAATCAAATAAAAATCTGAAAAGTGTGATGTGCAAAAGTATTCAGCCCCCCTATATCAATACTTTATAGATCCACTTTTCGCTGCAATTACAGCTGCAAGTCTTTTTGGGTATGTCTCTATCAGCTTTGCACATCTAGAGACTGATTTTTTCCCATTCTTCTTTGCAAAATAGCTCAAGCTCAGCCAAATTGGATGGAGAGCGTCTGTGAACAGCAACTTTCATGTCTTGCCACAGATGCTCAATGAGATTTTGGTCTGGACTGTGACTGGGCCATTCTAACACATGAATATTCTTTGATCTAAACCATTCCACTCTGGCTGTATGTTTAGGGCCATTGTCTTGCCGTAAGGTGTATCTCCTTCCAAGTCTCAAGTCTTTTGCAGCCTCCAACAGGTTTTCTTCCAGGATTGCCCTGTATCTAGCTCCATCCATCTTCCCATCAACTCTGACCAGCTTCCCTGTCCCTGCTGAAGAAAAGCATCCCCACAGCATGATGCTGCCACCACCATGTTTCACAGTGGGGATCGTGTGTTCAGGGTGATGAGCAGTGTTACTTTTCCGCCACACATACAGTAGGTTCCACCATTACTATTTTAGTCTTTACCTATCCCAGCTCCAGGCCCCTAGTCAAGAACTTATTCAGTACCTAACCGATATCTCCTTCCCAACTTTGACGCAAGAACAATGGGCTTTCTTAGACTCCCCTCTTACTGTGGAGGAACTATCTAATGCCCTGGCTGATATGGCCAGGGGTAAATCCCCTGACCCTGATGGTATACCAGTGGAGGTCTATGTGCAATATCAGGACCTGTTATTCCCTGTATTGCTGAAATGCTATCAGGATGCCTACTTGGCCCATGCACTGCCGGAGTCATTTTATGATGCTACAATTATCCTTCTCTTCAAACCAGATAAGGACCCACTGGAGTGTGAGTCATACAGACCCATCTCTCTTCTTAACATTGACTATAAACTGCTTGCAAAAATCCTAGCGAATAGACTGAACACTATTATTTTGGACTTGATTCATCCCGACCAAACAGGCTTTATGCCCGGCAAGTCTACTTCAGACAACCTTCGGAGGGTCCATGTGGTATTCCAAATTGGGGCTGCTCTCCATGAGGATTGGGCAATTGCCTCTTTAGATGCCACTAAGGCATTTAACTCAGTGGAATGGCCCTTCCTCCTACAGGTTCTCCGTTGCTTTGGGTTTGGTGACTCCTTTATTACATGGATTACCCTCCTCTACCAATCCCCCATGGCGGCACTCTCAATTAAAAATGATTAAGATTAATAGGGGTGCCCAAACGTTTTCATATGACTGTATAGCTTTGCATTTAGGCCAAAAAGTTCAACTTTGGTCTCATCTGACCAGAGAACCTTCTTCTACATGTTTGCTGTGTCTCCTATATGGCTTGTAGCAAAATCCAAAAGGCACTTCTTATGTCTTTCTCGATCTGTCAGTTTAGGTGGACAACCATGTTTTGGTAGGTTTGCAGTCGTAGAATACTTTTTCCATTTTTGGATGATGGATTGAACAGTGCTCCTTTGGATGCTCAAAGCTTGAGATATGTTTTTATAACCAAAGCCTGCTTTAAACTTCTCCATAACTTTATCTCTGACCTGTCTGGTGAGTTCCTTGGTCTTCATGATGCTGTTTGTTCACTAGTGTTCTCTAACAAACCACTGAGGCCTTCACAGAACAGGTGTATTTATACTGAGACTAAATTACACACAGCTGGACTCTATTAACTCATTAAGTGACTTCTGAAAGTAATTGATTGCACTGGATTTTATTTAGGGGATTTTACTTTTACACGTCACACTTTTCAGATTTTTTTTTAATTAAAATTTTAAAAACCATGTATCATTTTCCTTCCACTTCACAGTTATCTACTACTTTGTGTTGGTCTATCATTTAAAATCTCAATAAAATACATTTAAGTTTGGGGTTGTAAGGTGACATTATGTGAAAAAGTTCAAGGGCATGAATACTTTTGCAAGCCACTGTATAACATCTCACATCATCTCCTGAATTTTTTTGCTCTTCTTTTCTCTTATATCATTACATGTAATCATTTATGCATGAACAATAATTTAGATAAACCATGTATTCTTCTCTATGGCAGTAGTCATGTTTAAGAGTAGAGTGTAGAGTTTAGACCAGAGGTTCCCAAATTTTTTTTTCTCGTAGACCACTTTCAAAATTTTACTGGTTTTGGTGGACCCCCTGCTGCTATATCTCTACCATATTCCCAAAACCCGTCAAAAAATGTGAAGATTAGATCTAATGTAGACCCCTGTCGAGTCTCCCGTGGACCCCTGGGGGTCCACATGGACCACTTTGGGAATCACTGGTTTAGACTGTTAACTTTTTGTCTATACAGTGAGTGTGGCCATTTTGTTAGAAGGAATCCTCCAAGTAACTGACAGTATGAAATGGATACAAACAGTAGTACCACTAGTACCAGCATTAACAGTGCCAGCAGTAGTGTACGCAGTGTCGGACTGAAGAGCCTAACTCCCACCAGTGAAAGTTGTTCTGGGGGCCCACCCAGCAGCTTCCTGCTAATAGCCTTCAACACGACTCCTTAACTAAAATCTTATATATGTGCTGACTATCCAGCGTTAATGAGTATGTTCCCAGTATAGTCAGTATAATATAGTATACTGTGCACACCCCAATAGCTCCATGGCCAGTTCATGCACAGTACTGTATGGGGAATGACTCAGCCATGGAGCACTAAACTTATGTGCAAGATTATAGTGAGGGAGCTGTGATGCAGACATCAAGAATTCTAAGCCCCCCTCCCACAGTTTAATGCTCCATATGGTATATAATGCTTAACAGTGCCCTCCACAGTATAAAATGCTTCACTGAGCCCCCCATAGGGGCCCCACATGGTATATAACATTCCACACAGTATAATATGCTCCCCAGAGGCCCAACACAGAATAATACTTCCCAGAGCCCACACAAAGTATAATATGCCCCACACAGCATAAAAGGCTCCCCACAGTGCCCCCCAGTATAATGCTCCACATTGGTCCCAAACAGTATAATATTCTCCCCATAGTGGCCTCACACAGTATAATATGCTCCCCAGAGCCCTCCCCCACCACAGTTTAATGTTCCACAGTGGCCCCCACACAGTATAATATGCTCCCAAGAAGCCCCAAACAATATAATATGCTCCATACCTCCAACACTGTGCCCACAGTATAAAGCTTGGGGCTACATGAATTTATTTCCTTTTTCTATGATACCATAGCTTGCCAAAAAGTCCTGATAGACCCCCAGCTCACTCTGAGGTAAGAAACAGCACTATAGTAGCATCACTTTTGAAGATGAACCAGATTTCTAAGGGTATGTTCACACAGAGTTTTTTACAGGCTGAAAAAAAATCTGCTTCAGGAATTAGGAAACTTTTTTGACACTTTTTTGCATGATGCGTTTTTTTTATGCGTTTTTTTGAGATGGCTTTTTGCTCCAGCAGATTGTGTGGAAACTTCCCTTTAAAAAAAAAACAAAAAAAAAAAAAAACCACTAGTGGTTTTTGATGCGGTTTTTACCAAAAACTCATCAAAAAATGTGTGTATCCTGTCACCTGAAAGCTGCAATAACCTGCTAACAAAGGTTAGTAAGTACTCACTGGTGGAAAATGCTATGCCATTAAAGTTACTCAGGACTTTTACTCAAAGGATTTTGCTGTGTCTACAATAATAAAGTGCTCCAATGATTCCTTGAAGCATACCAACATCTGCAGCAATTGAGCACCAACGGTTGGACTGTGTTCTCTGTGGTTACAACTAGACACTGGTGTAAACATGGCGCATCTTTGTCACAATGTGGCACATCTTTGGCACACTTGACGCTTCTAGTTTTGGATACATTTTTTGACATGATAGACATGTGGGTGCGATTTCTTAGAAAAAGGGGTGTGGCTTAAATTCACTATGATGTGCCAAAATGGTGTAAAAAAATTCTGGCTGAGAGCAAGACAACTAAAAGGTGATATAAAAGTAGGCTAGGCAGTCTAAAGATATGTCAGATTTATCATCCAGCTTCAGACACTGTGATAAATCTGGTGAATATTCAGACAGCTTGTCCAAGTTTACACTGTCTAACTATTAGTAAACCTGGCCCACTGCCTACAGAAGTTAGCCCTAAAGGGTGTTACATAAAGACAGTTCCTTCTTTTCAGAAATTCCCATGGACATTCCCCTCTGCTTTTGTAAACAAAATAAAACACTGATAGCCTCTCCTAAGGAGATGATAGAAATATCCCAAGGAGATGTCCATGGACATAAAAAGATATTATAATAATCTTCTTAAGAAATTGGCACTGATGTCCTGATTTTAATGCCTTTCTCCTGGTCCAGGATGTTTCACTTCCAGATTTGTTCGAACACAGGGGCTTCCCCTTCCCCTCCTTGTCAGTAACATGCTTGAAAGGATATGGCTGTCTTCTGCAGTTCTATAGAACCTTGTTATACGTACGTGTCAGCATCCCTGAAATTTTTCCAGAAAATTATTGAAATTACACATGTTTTGTTATGCATATGTTTATTTCCTTTGTGTGTATTGGGACAGCACAAAAAAACTGAGAAAAAAAGACAAATTTAACATAATTTCACACAAAAATCCAAAAATGGGCGGAACAAAATTGTTGGCACCTTTTTAAAATTGTGGGCAAATAACTTTGTTTCAAGCATGTGATGCTCTTCAAACTAAACTGTGGCAAATAACAGGTGTGGGCAATAGAAAAATCACACCTGAAAACAGATAAAAAGGAGAAAAGTTGACTCAATCTTTGCAAAATGTGTCTGTGTGTGTACACTAAGCATGGAGAACAGAAAGATGAGAAGAGAACTGTCTGAGGACTTGAAAACCAAAATTGTGGAAAAATGTCAACAATTTCAAGGTTACAAGGCCATCTCCAGAGATCTTCATGTTCCTTTGTCCATGGTGCGCAACATAATCAAGAAGTTTACAACCCATGGCACTGTAGCTAATCTCCCTGGACGTGGACGGAAAAGAAAAATTGATGAAAGGTTACATTGATAAACCCAGTGCATCAACTGCCTCATTTGCAGAAGTCATTGGATGTTTTTCTCTAAATCTACAAAAGTGACATATATAACAAAAATATTTTGTTTATTACTGTAATGTAATCCCTAATGCGCTGGTGGTAGTTGAATATGCTTTGGGAGAGGTGGTAGAGTAGACTCACTTTAAGTTTTCAAGGACATTGTCCCATGAACAGCACCTATCCTCTATCCACGGGATCAAGATAGTTGGGGTCCCATGTCCACTGACTGAATGCAGTGGTAGTCATGCTTTTTTGTACCACTGTCTAAGACTGCCGGAGATAGCTTTGTGCTATTCTTGTGATTGGCGGGCTACCAACAATCTAACCATTGGCCACTTAAGTTCATGGTACAACCCCTTTATGCAGTTTTTTCCCTGTAAATATTATGAGAAAGTAGCTTCATGCATCATATCAATGAATGGCTCCACAAGAAAATATTCCTTTGAGATATTAAAAAAAAGCTTTCTTACCTTTTGCCTTCTAATCTACTATTTATTGCTGTTGATATAACAATACTGTAAATACATTATAATGATGGTTTGAAGGCGCATATCACATTTTTTTCTATCAATGTGGAGGCAACTGAAAATCTTTTTCATACATTTAAATAGAGCTGTTTCTGCACATGCATTTCTGAAATCCCTATTCAGATTAAATGGACAGTTGCAGTCTGCCATGTGTGAATATATCCATATATAGCTGGGTGCAGCTAAGTAATATCACACACATAGACTTCTTTAGGGCCCAACTCTATTTCTGGTTGAATCTGATTTTGAATGTAGGCACAGAGAATTTTTTTTTCTTGTACACTATCTATGAATTTCTTATGGCATGTTCGAATGTAACAAATCCAGAACACAAGTAGGAAACACCAATGCCATGTTTTGTTGTGACTTTGTCATTATTGATCGGATATTACTGTATGCTGAGAGCCTTTATATCACTTTCTGTGGCACCATAAAAACCTGCACATGTATTTGCTGTTATAGTTAGGCCAGAGAGTTCTCATAGGTTTTTAGGTTTTAAGTGAAAATATTAGGAGTGTTGTGACAACTCCAATAAAAATATATAGGAAGGTATGTTTTGATTAATTTTCACTCTGAAACTGCAATCCAAATGAATGGATATTTTACAGTCATAACATTTTTCTTTTTTTCTCCTCTCCAATACTTTGTCCACTTCACTAGATCTCTACAGGCTACAGTATTTGCTTCGGGGTTTTGTTTTAGTTTACAGATGTAGCTGAAACCCATCCAAGATAAAGGGAGAGGCTACACTCAACCCACATGCTGAATTAGTGTATTTCCCTAGTGCTGAAGAAAAATGTCAATGTGTCAACATTCTTTTTTATGGAACTTTTGGGACTGTTACATACTTCTCAAGTAGAAACACCCAATAAGTATCATTACTCAGTGACTCCAGAAAGATATTAAATTAAATGTATACGCACTGGAATATTTTTATGAATATTTCTATACCAATATATTAAAGTCCTCATATTTTCATGTTCAATAATTATGTTATACACAGTACAATAAATAATAGTTACTTTTGGCATTTGCCTTGCATAATCTTTTACAAAAGAACAAAAAAGAGAAATTCTAGAGAAGGTATCAGTATCAGTATATCACGGTATTGCTAGCTGTTGATAATAAACAATAGTTGTATTTTATTAGTTAGTTTAAAAAAGAAAATTAGCTGTATAGCAGTTAACCAAAGGTTGAGTAACATATTGAATGATAAGAACAATTTGATAAAATGGATTATTCTGCATTGAATCAACACAGTGAGGTTATTCCAACTGGGAGATCTTGATAGGCACTCATAAATCTGTAGGGATCTGAAGTTTATAGTAGAGTTGGACAAACCTTGGAAAATTAGTTTAGTTTCAGGTTCGGGTGCTTTGGTCCACAGATTTATTTCAGGTCAAATAAGTTTTGTACAAACCACAGCTTAAACTGCTTTGAAACATAGTGTATGACACTATCAGGGCTCCTAAGACTCTATCTAGCCCATTTAGGGTATGTTAACATGGTGGAAAATGAAGAGGAATTCCTGCATTTTCACAGCAGTCTAGCCGTGACGGGATGCTGATGCAGTGTATCGGCATTCCATCTCGGAATCCCGCTGGATGGGAGTCTCAGGGAGTCTTGGCAAGATTGGGCGGTTCTTTTTTCCGCGTCCTGCTGCGATCTCTGCCTCCTATTGAAAACAATCGAAGGCGGATTCCGGGAGGAATCTGCTCCGGATTCGGGGGCGAAATCCGACCCCAAATCCACGGCAAATTCCTCAGTGTGAACACACCCTTATAGTTCACTAAGGAAAACACAGTTGAAAATATGTCAAAGTGACATGTCTGTTGTGGCAGTGTAACTACTGGAGAGGTATGTTTGTGCCACTGGAGGTACAGAAAATGTGTATTTCACCCTGGGAAAGCAGGATGGAAGCGAAAAGTCTCTGGAAAGTTTGGAGTTTCATTTGGTTCACAGACAAGAGAGTTGGTAATGAGGTTTATTAGCAGCCAGTTGGGATGGCTCTACAAGTGAGATGTCAACCCTTCCCTTAATGCTCCCTGTCTGGGGAAGACAGACTGTGCAGGGCTTGTGGGAGCCAAAACCACAAGAGTTGGTGACAACTGCCGTGTTTGTAGAGATACTGGGTAGTAGGCCCAAGGTCAGAATGAGAATTTCACTATGTCAGAGTGAGAATTTATTGGAGGTTTCTGATGTACCAGTCATCTTGATGAAGAGATGGAGATCCCATGAGCTAAAATAACCCCCGAGTTATGACAATATCTATGGAAAAACACATGGTAAGCAAACTGCTAGTTTAACCATACACTGCACTGCCACTTTCTTTTGCATTTTTTAACATTTAAAATACACAAAAAATATGCCTGTTTTTGGGGAAAAGTGCTTACCTGTGTTTTTTTATACACACATGGTAGTAATATTGCAAAAAGCAATGGTTGAAAAGTGATAAAGAGGTAGTGGATTTCCAAAACAAAAAGCCAACAAAAATTATCCTATTTATGAAAGTAGTTGTGAAACCAAAATGGCACTGGCATTAAAATAATCAATGACAAAGGTTTTCATGACGAGCAGACCTTTTTTAATATCTTATTTATTTTTTATATGCCAACACTGTGGCACCAACAGTGTGGAATGGTAGATTGTGATGGACCAGGCTGCAGGAAATGTCTGGCTGTAGTGGTGGCAGTAGTGGTGGCTGTGGCAGTAAGTATGGTAATAATGTGATTTACTGGGCCACAAGAGATTATGTCTGGCTGTTTAGAAGTAGCAGACATCATCAGAGGGTATAGTAAATAGAATATGATACAAGGAGACAGTTGCAGATCTATTCCATGGCATCAGCTGGAGAGGTGTCAAAATCCTCATGAATCCATGTTTGCTTAAAATTGAAAGTAATTTTTTTCTTGCTTGTAATGGAAACTTTGGTCCACCTACAGTGGGGAAAAAAAGTATTTAGTCAACCACCAATTGTGCAAGTTCTCCCACTTAAAAAGATGAGAGAGGCCTTTAATTGACATAATAGATAGACCTCAACTATGAGAGAAAAAAATGAGAAAACAAATCCAGAAAATCACATTGTCTGATTTTTAAAAGAATGTATTTGCAAATTATGGTGGAAAATAAGTATTTGGTCAATAACAAAAGTTCATCTCAATACTTTGTTATATATCCTTTGTTGGCAATGACAGAGGTCAAACGTTTTCTGTAAGTCTTCACAAGGTTGGCACACACTGTTGCTGGTATGTTGGCAGGGTCGGACTGGCCCACCAGGGAACCGGTGAATCCACCGATGGGCCCCGACTATTAGTCGTCATGTTGCCAATGCAGATGTATTGGTTAGGGGCCCGATCGGGATCCTGACCATCCTGATCGGGCCCCTGACCAGTGGAGTAACGAGCGCGACCGGGCTCGGCGGGGTATGGTGCCCGTGGCCAGCTGGAGATGGCCTGGGCCGGACCACTATGATAGCGGTCGGGGAAAGCCTGGTTCCCCAACCGCTATACATATTGTTATTGGAAAGGAGCCCTGGCACATTGCAGGCCCCTTTCCAATAGATGGCAGAGCAGGGCACCCAGGGGAGGTGACTGAAAACAATAAATACATATTCTCACCTCTCCTGGGCACAGCGTTCTCTTCGGCACTCTTCCGTCATGTGATTGAGGCCTGTGATTAGGCCCCAGTGGTCACATGGGGTGCGACCGCGTAATGACGTCAGTGCGCTCCCACGTGACCGCTGAGGACCAATCACAGGCCTCAGCAGCGACATCGGAAGAGGGCCTGAAGATGGCAGGATGGAGCGAGGATGAGGAAAGGTAAGGCAAGGTGAGTATGAATGTATGTTATTTTTAATCACCTTCCCTGGGCCTCAGATTATTATACTCTGGGGTCTGAGGAGACCCCAGAGTATAATAATAGCACCGAAGCGGAGAGGGGCTGTTGGGTGCATATAATACTGGGTGGGGGCCACTGTGGAGCATATACTCCATACAGTGGCTTCTTCGCTGGTCCCCTAATACTGTATGGGGACCAGTGATGGGGCCATTATATCGTTGGGGGGGGGAAGTGATGGAGGCCAATAGCTTGGGGTACATTAAAGGGGGTGTGCAGGATAACATTTTTTTTTTTTTTTAATTACGCCAGGGCAGGAGAAAAAAACAAAACAAAAAGAACCCCCCAGTGTCTCCCAGCGTGGTTCGGTCCTGCAGTTCTGTTGTTTTCTTCCAGCTGAAGTTCCCTCTGCACGCTAATACCTGTGACGTCACTGAGGCCAATCAGCGGCCTAAGGGAATGGACCTGGGACGTCACAGCCAGTGAGGACTTCCAGCAAAAAGAAGACAGCGAAGCTGCGGGACCGGACCGTGCTGGGAGGACACTGGGTACAGGTGAGTATGTTTTTTTTTTTTTTTTTTTTTTTGTGGGGGGTGGTAGGGTGGATTCACCTCCCCCGGACTAATTATAAAAAAGAAAAAAATTATACTGGACAACCTCTTTAAAGTGTGGTGCATTAGCGGGGTATATTAAAGGGGTTGTCCAGGCATAATTTGTTATGGTTTATCCTCAGGATAGGCCATAGATACCTGATCTCTAGGGGGCCGACCCAGGACCGATAAGCTGTACAGAGCCACTTCTGGCGCCCGTCCTCTGTGTATTAGTCGGGCACCTTCACTGCATCTCAGCAATCATTGAAGTCAATAGGAGCTGAGCTGCAGTGAAGGCGTCTGACTGCTAAACAGTGGATGGAGCTTTCTGCTTCCAGCCCTGTGTTGTGTATAGAACAGGCACCGAAAGTGGCTCCGTACAGCTGATGGGGCCATGTGTCAGCCCTCTACCGATCAGGTATTTATGGCCTATCCTAAGCTTAGGCCATAAAAAAGATTAACCCTGGACAACCCCTTTAATATGCTCCACACAGTTTAATGTCCCTCCCCCCACAGGATGTTAGCCCCCATCACTGCTCCCACACAATATATTGACCCCATCACTGTTCCCCATACAGTATGGGGGACCAGTGAAGAGGCCACTGTATGGGGGGACCAGTGAAGTGACCATAGAAAAATTTGGCCCAGACAACCCCTTAAAAGAGGTTGTCCATAAACTGGAGTGACCACAGTGGCAGCCGCCAGGCAGGTGTAAAAATAAGAAAAAAAAAAAAAAAAAAAAAAAAAGCATACTCACCTGTCCCCAGCACCCCATTATCCCCTGCTTGTGTCTGTTTGGTCTCATGGCGGAACCTCATTTCTGGAAATCCTGTACCTAATTGGTCTTAGCGGTCATATGAGGTGCAGGACTCCCAGCAAGGAGTCGCCGGCATGAGACTGAATGGACACTGGTAGCAGACAAAGGAGCGCCGGGGACAGGCGAGTATGCTTTTTAATTTATTTTTTACTTTACACCTCCCGCCAGCTACCGTGGGTTGCTACAAATCCTGGACAACCTCTTTAAATGATTTATCCATCTTTCTAATATTGATGGCCTGTCCTTAGGATAGGCCATCAGTATTACATCTGCGATGATACAACAGCCAGGACCTCTGCAGATCAGCGTTTCCAGGACAGTGTGGCTACAGGTAAAGGTAACAATTCTAGGAGCCACGCTGTTCACTTGCCATTCAGGGTGTAGCAGTAGGGTTAAGTAGTGCAGTGTTGCACATGGTATAGTGGTTGAGCAGAATGGCTCCCAACATGTTATTACCTTTAGCCGCCCTGTCTCGGTACCGCTGATCTGCAGGGTTTCTACGGGATTGAGATCTGGAGACTGGCTAGGCCACTCCAGGATCTTGAAATGCTTCTTACGAAGCCACTCCTTCGTTGCACTGGCGGTGTGCTTGAGATCATTGTCATGCTGAAAGACCCAGTCACGTTTCATCTTCAATGCCCTTGCTGATGGAAGGAGGTTTGCACTCAAAATCTCATGATACATGGCCCCATTCATTCTTTCATGTCGTCCTGGTCCCTTTGCAGAGAAACAGCCCCAAAGCATGATGTTGCCACCCCCATGCTTCACAGTAGGTATGGTGTTCTTTGGATGCAACTCAGCATTCACTCTCCTCCAAACGCAACAAGTTGTGTTTCTACCAAACGGTTCTACTTTGGTTTCATATGACCATATGACATTCTCCCAATACTCTTCTGGAACATTC
The DNA here is from genome assembly GCA_947044405.1 of Leptodactylus fallax. Lineage (NCBI taxonomy): Eukaryota > Metazoa > Chordata > Amphibia > Anura > Leptodactylidae > Leptodactylus > Leptodactylus fallax. Next base: position 616,848 of record CAMRHE010000321.1, read on the forward strand.
AAATGCTCTCTAGCAGACTTCAGACGGGCCCGGATATGTACTGGCTTAAGAAGGGGAACATGTCTGGCACAGCAGGATCTGAGTCCCTGGCGGCGTAGTGTGTTACTGATGGTAGCCTTTGTTACGTTAGTCCCAGCTTTCTGCAGGTCATTCACTAGGTCCCCCCATGTGGTTCTGGAATTTTTGCTCACCGTTATTGTGATCATTTTGACCCCACGGGGGAGAGATCTTGCGTGGAGACCCTGATCGAGGGAGATTATCAGTGGTCTTGTATGTCTTCCATTTTCTAATTATTGCTCCCACAGTTGATTTCTTCACACCAAGCTGCTTGCCTATTGCAGATTCAGTCTTCCCAGCCTGATGCAGGACTACAATTTTGTTTCTGGTGTCCTTCCACAGCTCTTTGGTCTTCACCATAGTGGAATTTGGAGTGTGACTGTTTGAGGTTGTGGACAGGTGTCTTTTATACTGATAACAATTTCAAACAGGTGCCATTACTACAGGTAATGAGTGGAGGACAGAGGAGCCTCTTAAAGAAGAAGTTACAGGTCTGTAAGAGCCAGAAATCTTGCTTGTTTATAGGTGACCAAATACTTATTTTCCACCATAATTTGCAAATAAATTCTTTAAAAATCAGACAATGTGATTTTCTAGATATGTTTTCTCATTTTGTCTCTCATAGTTGAGGTCTACCTATGATGACAATTACAGGCCTCTCATCTTTTTAAGTTGGAGAACTTGTACAATTGGTGGCTGACTAAATACTTTTTTTCCCTACTGTAAGTGTCCCAACACCGGCAGCACTGAACACCTTCACCCATTGAGCTTGAGACTGGACAAGATAAGTATCATGGTAAACTGGGTAAGAAATTTCTATTCTAAACTATTAGCTCAGAATTACATGGGGTAAAAATTATCTGTTGGGTTCTGACATATATCCGTCTTTGCTTTTTACTATTGGTTTTACTGTTTGACTCTGCTGAGACTGAGTCCTTGTTATTGCCCTTCTCCCCCGGATCCTCCCTGTTATCCACCTGAGGTATCATATTCTCCCCACTCCTTCTGTTCCGCTCCATTACCCTACCCGTCATCCTGACCCTTTCTGTATATCACCTTTGTTGTTATTGTGTTGTTACTTGTTTACTATTGTTGTATAAAAAACTTCTATAAAAATCTTAATTTTTTTTTTATTTTTTATTTTTTAACATTATCTGTTGGGATATAGAAGCACACTAGGTACCACTGTACCTGATGGTGCAGCCAATGGTTGGTCAGTGGCCTGCTGTGGGTCTGGTTAGTGCTGCAAGGAGAAAAAATTCTGGTTCATCATGTTCCAGGTACTTTAATCGCTGCTGGTGCTCCTGCTTTTCCTACTGCTACTTGTAGCTGTGGCACTGCCAGAGGAAGTAGAGTGCTGAATGAGTGGGGTGGACTGGCAGTGGGCAGGGGCCATATGGAAAGACTTTGGGGAGTCAGAAATCCCTCATTTTGGCTTTATAGCGAGGCAATCCACTACTCATCCCTCTGCTTGATGCTAATAATACTCTTTCCACTGTGTAAGCAGTGAAGTACACAACCTGCCATGATTGCACGTGTGTACATGGACCCAGCGAAAGACAGTTGTCCTCGTCCTCCTCCTCCTCTTCCAGTCTGGGAATCCCAGGCCCTCCACCATGATGACCTTGACCTGAGTTCTTTATCCTCCTCCACTTCACCTTGCATCAACCCAGGGAGATGGAGGTGACCAAGAAATGGAAACTAGTCTTATTTTATCCCTTGTTGCATAAGTGTGTTTCTTGTAAGATATATAATAAAGGGATGACATCACTGATGCTGAAGTTGTCTCTGCTGACAACTTTGGTGGCCTTCTTTCATGAGCCTCCAATGGCGGATCTCAAATTAACGCATTCTCCCTGTGGTTTTCGACATGCAGTAATCATTCACCACCTTGTTTCTCAAACAGATGCTCCAGCACGTGCAAGGTGGAATTCCATGGAGTTGGAACATCACAGATAAGGTGATGCATGGGCATACCGTTTTGCTACTAGGTCCTTGCTACTAATGACGATTTCTCAGGATCTGTTAGGGTTATGAATATGACTATATAATACTTGGATTCATTTTAAAGATGAGAATCTAATTTTTGCAATGATATCAAGATCATCATGATAGTCCTTACAGATCCAGAGTGATTCGCTGGTGAAAACGATGTTCGGCAGTGAGCTCCCAATACAGATTTCAATTCCCAACATCATTTTAACAGCAAATCACTCCGAATCTGTAGGGGCTATCATGATGATCTTGGAATCATTGTAAAAATTAGATTCTCATCTTTAAAACAAATTCAAGCTCATCTTCATAGCGCTAACGGATCCAGAGATATGGGGCTCTAAAGTGTCCCCTCCAGCCTCATTTTAGAGCTGCTGAAGAAGGAAGGAGGGGAAGGGGGAGAGCTACAGCCTGTAGAGACAATGATAAATCATTATTGTCCATGCATAACCTGTATGTGACCCCAGGGGGATGGGGTAGCAGGGACTTCTGTCCATGGTATCCCCTCTCCTATCAATCAATCAATCAATCAATCAATCAATCAATCACAGAGCATTTTGCTCTCTGATTGTCACATAGAGAGATAATGTAATACCCCTCTGAGCCTAATCACAGGGGTATTCTTCTGTAACACCCCTCTGAACATAAACAGGATGTTTATTGGCGCTGTGACCCAGACGTTTACCATTGTCGAGGTCACAGCGCCAAAAGAATTGCATCACTTATACAACACATACACAAGTCCATACCTGATCTTTATGGAGTAAAATATGCCGACCACTTCTCTAGCAATATCGTTACGCACTAAAATAATAGTAATAACAATCACTAGAGATGATTGTGGGAAATGGTCCAGGAGGAGGATGCTGAGGAGGTGGATGAGTCCTGCATGGCCTTTTGGAACTATAAAAGTTAAATAGTAAGTCCCTTACGGATGCCCTCTTTGTACAGGGTGTTCCTTTGGATCCCCTCATTTATTTGCTTAATCTCCCCTCAGACATCTAGGCAAACCTCCAAATCATTTTTGTTCTTATGTACTGCTGCCAAAACTCTGATTGCTCTCCATTGGAAGAATGCCTCCCTTCCTACTGGTTCGGAGCTCATCGCTTGCTTTAAGGATGTTCGTAGTATGGAGTTCCTGACTGCCTCCCTTAATCATACTGCAGAGGCCTTCAATGCTGTGTGGTCATCTTGGGACACATATTGTATTCTGCATGGCCTTTAATCTCTCCCCCTTACCCTTCTCTCCCCCTCTCTCCCCTTCTCCTTTGTTGTCTCCCCCACTATACTTTCAGTACTGTTATTTGACTATTTGGTTATCTCACTTTTCTTTGGCATTTTTGTTTCTATTGTTGTATATTTTGTTAAAATTTCAATAAAAATTACAGTTTAAAAAAAAAAAAAAAAAGTTAAATGGTATTTGAGGAAACCATACTTTGTGACCCATAAAATTCAAACTAAAGACAAAATGATATCTAGGATGACATTTAGGGAATATGTATTAACCCAACAATTTACTCTTCTTACATTAGAAAATTGTACAGATAATACCAGGCGTAAATGCTTTTTAGCATGGACTAAAATGTAATGTAATAAGTTCAATGCAGCTCCCCTCCTGAGTTGCTAAAATTTAAAGATGGCACTGTTGCCACTGTTGGTTAAAGATGAATACTGGGATGTTGATCCATAAAGGGGAAATATCTGTCACAGTATGAAACATACACAAATCGGCCATTGCAATTAGAGTCTCAATAATCATTGTTAAAGAGGACCTTTCATCTTCTCCACCAATCCCAACTAATTGAATCCTTCAATAGGCACTACTTCACAGATTGCATCAAAGCTGGATTTTTTTCTCTAGCTTTGACTATTTCTGAGCAATAAGTGGTGTTAGTTTTAGCAAAATTATGCTCTCTTTTGTCAATGGGCAACCTAGATTTGAGCAGAAAGAAGGGACCACCCACATGACAGCAGAGCGTATAATTGTACTGAAACTAACAGCACTGATTGCTTAGGAATGGTGGGGGCTAGAGAAAACATTCCAACTGAGCCGGAATCAGTGGAGCAGCATCTATTGAAAAATGCAACTAGTTGAAGTTGGTGAAAGGTCCTCTTTAAGTTTGTTTTGAATTTCAAAGGAAATTGAGAATTCTTCTCAATCAGAGAACTCACCCACCACAGGGGACACAAAATTGTGAGCAGCCTTGCGAGTGTGGGAAGGGGCGCATGCACAGACACAGAAGAAGTCAGCAGGAGTTAGAGCAGAGGCAGACGTAACTGCACCTTTTTAAGAATTCAGGTGCAGTTAAGGAGAGTGGAGAGGACAGCTTACATGGGAAAACTTGTCATGTCTTCTTGGCGTGATGTAGCACCTTAATAACTGCCCAGGATGCATGAATAGTAAGATAAAGTACCTGCCCACCATTACAAAGTTCAGGTACGTTCACATACTCTGAACTGTATTTCAAAGGTTATAACTATGGGTTTTGCAAACAGAAAGCTGACTTTGGGACATGATTGTGAAAGTGCAGAACATGATGCAGTAGCTGCTGAGTTTGGTTTGGGGTTGAAAAATAACCTGATAGCTTCCCTTTAATAGGAAATGATTGTGTAAGTCTGAAAAAGACTTGGGGATTTTGGTGGATAGTAAGCTTCAACTTTCAGTGACCAGGCAGGCAGCTGCAGCAAAGAAAAATAGAATTATGGGATGCATCAAGAAGGAAAGAGAATTTCACCAACATCTTTCACAAAGAAGGGGAATCTTTATTGTTAGAGCAGTGAAGCTATAGAACTCACTACCACAGGATGTTGTGATAGTGAATTCAATGTGCAAGTGCAAGTTCAAGAAGGGCCTGGATGCCTTTTTTGAAAGGAAAAATATAAAAGGTTATGGATTTTAGACTTTCAGTTGACAAATTAATCCAGGGTTTTATACTGATTGTCAGATTTGGTATCGGGGATGATTTTTTTTTTCCCCTGGCATGGGGCAACTGGCATCAGCCTCATAGGGGAAGTTTCCTCTTCCTCTGGATCAACATAGAGTTATAGGGTGTAGGGTTATAGGTTGGACCTGATGGATCAGTACTCTTATCCAACCTCATCTAGTGTATTTTAAAATATCCCACAGTTGAACTTTAAATAAAAATTTGAGAAATTTATAAATCAGTTACAACATAAAATCGATTTAAATTGATACAAGCCTAATAATTTTGATACTTTTAATAATTTCCAGTTTTCATCCCCCAACAATCAGCATATGTGAAGAAAACCCAAAATATGGAATAGTGGAATCAGTAGCAACTTTTTAAAAACTCATTCTGACATGTATCTCATTTTGATGAATTCAAGTAAAGTAAAACTATATTTGTAGAATGTAATCGATATCTACAAATGTGTAAATACTAATGAGTCTCATAAATGGCATGAAACATTGTTGTGAAACATGTAAGTGTACTCTTATGAAAGTCACTTGACATGAAATAAATGTATATGTTTTGTGTAGCACTTTCTTTAGCAAATATTCTCCATCCAACAAAAACACAGGTCTGCTGGTTCGAACCCGAAGTAGCAGAGCCGATTGCGCATGCACGAGAATTCACTGTTGTACAGCGTTGCCGGCAAGAACTGAGAAGAAAGACGACCAAGAGGGCAGTCACCGCAACGGACGAAGAGGCGGTGAGAAGCGCTGACGAGGTGGGTGCTCGCAGAAGAGGAGGAACGTCCCGGGTGCTCTGTGGTGCTCATTTACATACATGAAGAAACAAATTATCTTGGAATCGGCTGGGAGAAGAAAACAAGGAAATGTAGGCGTAGAATGGCCTTTGTAAAGGCCATTCCAACATGCCATTAGCTTAAAAGTGGTGCGAATGATAGACTCCCTTTAAATACTGATTTATATAGTAGAGTTGAACAAGATTAATTTATTTTAACCAGTTATCACGCAGTTTATATCTAGATGATGAACTACAGGTAGTCTAAGAGTGGATTGGGCCTTTTGGCACTAAAGATGATGGATTCCTTTCCAACCATCCTAGTCCTGATGCAGCTCCATGTGACCGCCGAAGTCCAATCACAGGCCTGAAGAGGTCATGGGGAACCACAGGTCACCCCAAACATGCCCAGGAGAGGTGAGGAAAGGTATAAATGTTTGTTATTTTTCCTCACTTGGGCCTCCATTTATTATACTATGGGGAATGATGAGATCCTAGAGTATAATAATGGCACTTCCAGTTCTATCTGATCAAGTTACGTATGAAACAAATCGGAAGGCCGAACTTCACGAATATTAGCAAAACAAATCTCGTGAGGTTCGCCCATCTCTAGGGGCAAGTGTCCAGTGAGCAGGGCTTAATGGATTTGTCTTAATGCTTGAATGATCAGTCCTCCAATGGCCTGTTACCTATTAGTATTGTAACCAAGTAGATAAGATATGCACTCTTCTTATAACATCAGACACGGGTGCTTGTAAATACTTGATCATCCAATTTGAAAATATTACTTCAGCACTCCAATTTCTTGAATAATTCGTATATAAATCCCGCAGACAAAGGTCCATGGTTGGACCAAAACGTTTGAGTTATATTACTAATCTACTAACCTACATTTCTGCTGCTGTGTGGATGATTTTTTTTACATATGTCTAAATAAAGATTTATATACCTTTTAGTATTGTGACTCTTACTTGCAAAAAAATTGAACACTAACCTAAGAATTACAATTTAACCTCAACCACTTACATTACTTGCAATGTTCCAGGGCATTAGGGCGATGTTTGCTCATTCAATGCCTGGTGTCAGCCTTACTTATGAGCCAGTATGGGCTTTTTTTAAGTTCCATTTCATAGCAACTCTAGCAAACTAGAAAGGTGGGTATCAGCCAAAAATCATGAGTCTCTTCTTTACAAGAAATAGGTGTAATACAAGACAAGTCACAAATCTCAATGTTCTAGGTTGGGTCCTCCTCCATTCTGTGTCTTGCTGCATTATAAATTGTATTATAGTGTATTCAATAGCTTCAGGATTCTTTTTTCACTTTCATTCCTGAGTATTGAATATTGACACTCTTTCAAGTTGTTGGCTACTTGATATTGTTAGTCTATTTAAGGTTTTTCCTTTTTAAAAGCTCCTTGGGTTGATCTATTCTGATACAGGTGATTAACTTAGATTTCAATGAATATGACATAAATGCATTTTTTATTCAAATCAAATGTTCATATTAATCCTCTAACATGTTTTTAATAGTGGCCCTGTGCAATGTGTATTGTTTAAAAGCAAGCAATGTAACTGCTGAACACATGAGAATGACTGCCAATTGAGGCTTAACAGTCTTTCAAGTTATACCCGCATAAGCAGAATGTTTTAGCATCAGCGATCCTGTTCTTATGGTTCTCTACATATCAGTAATACTTGTTCTCCATTTGAAAATCATGTTATTGGGTTATACAGAAAGTAGTACATTTTTTTTTTTGTTCTTTTTATATATTTATCTTTTGGCAAAAGTCTTCAGATAAGTCTTTGTGTAGATTGAAGCTGATTGAAGACTAATTGTAGATTAAAGTTTACCCAATTTATTTATAAGTATGATTTATGTACATAACTGTATATTACATAGGTAGAATTCATAAATTTTTCTTATTGTCTAGGTACTTTTTATGGTATTGAACCTTTTGCTCACTCGAGTGAATGTGGTTGAACTGTGGTTAGTTGTTACTTCAATTTTTGACTCAGCTGCGCTCCTTGCACTCACCACAGCTCAACAAATTAAAAGGCTCAGGGTTTTGCAGAGTTTTGCTGGAAGAAAAGCTGCTCCAAGAAAGATTTCATCAGTTACAAATGAGCAGTTCTCAGCTTCAAGTCTGCACTCCTCTCTGCATAACAGGACTTCACTACTCTACATTATCCTACATCCTCAATTATTTAATACCTTTAACTCCCTACTCTATCCCCTGATGCTTCCTCCAACATCACCCATCTCAGCTGAATACTTTGCCTCATATTTAAATAACAAAATCAAAATATCAGAGAAAGTTTCAGCCTTCTCCCCTCAACTATTATACTTAACTATTCAGTTCTCTTCCTCCATAACCTACTTCCCACCATTACCAATAAAACTCTCTTCACGCTGTATCAAAATCACACCTCAACACCTTATCCCCAACCTTTCTACTGTGTTTATCCTTGCTCTAGCGAACCTATCTCCAAGCAGTGGTTCCTTTCCGTTTTCCTTTAAACACCGTACCATCACACCTATCCTTAATAAGCCATCCCTTGACCCATCCTCTCTGTCCAGTTATTGCCCCATGTCACTACTCCCGTTCAACTCAAACCTCCTCAAACAACATGTCCTCTTTAGCTTTTGACCCAAACTGGCTTTCAAACCACTGAAACACCCTGTTGTGGTAGTCCCTGAAGCAAATATCAGAAAATAGCAGGATCTGACTGATAACAGAGCAGTAGAATTAGTTGTATAAACCCTTTACAGAGCTGAGAAATACAGCACCCAAATGCCTTCACCAGGGCCAGCCGAAAGGTCAGAAGGACTTTGTTTAATTTGGGGTCCAAGTTATTATCATAGAAACCATACGAGAAATAAACACTCCACTTTCAGAGATCAAAACTAGAACCCTCGATTAACTTGCAAAGCTGATCAGGATCAGGAGGACAAATCAGGATGGTAATTGTCCAGGCCAGTAGATAGTTCAAGAGGAGACATCTGAGCCAGATTCAAAAGACAAGCAGTTTTCTGGTAGCAAGCCAAGGCTTGGTTTCCTAGCAATAACGTCAGAATCAGGAGAATCAGATTCTCATAAGACCTCATTCTTCGCTCTGCTCCACTCTTCACACAACAGTCTCTAAGATTTCTACATCTTCAATACTCTGAAACTTGCTACCACAGTACAGAACATTGCCCTCCACAACCAGGGCCGTTTTAACACATTGGTGAGCCCAATGCAAAGGTTTCATAAATGGGCCCCCCCCCCCATCACCACCCCTTAGAAATAACTGACATGCACAAATTATAATTCCCTGTCAGTGGACAAGATATAATGCCTCTTAATGGCCCTCAAGGTATTATGCCCCTCAGTGACCCATCAAATGCCCCTGCAGGGGCATCAGGCATTAACAAGTCCTTCCCCGCCCCCCAGTGACCCATCATACATTAACCAGTCCCACCTCGGTGGCCCCTCAGTCACTAATGTCCCCTTCCACTTTTCCCCCACAGTATAATGTCTCTTTTCCAGGTTGCCCCCTCCCACAGCATATTGTCCCCTTTCCAGGTTGTCTTCCCCCATATCAATCAAATAAAGAAAAAAAAAAACTAATCTTTACCAATTTCCCTGATGCCTCCTGTCTCTGCTGCTGGCAGCTTCAGGGAGCAACAGGCGTGATTTAAGTGATGCCACTATGCAGCATCCCGGAGGCTTCTGCTTTTAATTTTTTGTCTTTTTTGCCTCTGGGATTGTGTTGGTATGTTCCATTCTATGTTAAATGTGATTGTTATGCAGCTATCCTCTGTATTTTCCCCCCTGCATTGTTCAAACCTTGCCTTGGTTCAGCCCTGTCCTATCACAGGCCACTGGGCAGGGTTGTAGAGAGACCTAGTCTCCTTGGCGATGGTTGGTCTTCAGTCTAGTGTGTGCAGTTGACTGGAGAAGGTGTGCAGAGCTTGCCTGCCACCAGCCTCCGGACTGAGGGTCAACAGTTGCCTTCACAGCACCAGGAGGGATATCTTCAGCTCCAGGCTCATCTAAAGACAGCCCAGAGCAAGGGAAAAGTGCTGTCAGTACTTTTGGATTTATTCAGTGCCGTGCCACGAGAAGCAGGTGAGGACCCTGACAGGAGGAACTCGTTCGGGCCTAGCATACAGGTAACCAGACCCCTGTCAGGACTCCCTGTGACTCCATCCCTAGTATACCTGGTTGGTAGAGGCATGAGAGGAGTAGTGGAGAACTATACTGCAGAGCCTGTATCATCCCTGGGCACCCTCCTAGAACCAAGGCTGGGGGTTGGACACTGTAGAACTAGTACCCCATTGAGAAGTTGCCATTACCTGTTGTTCCTGTTGCCAAATAAAGGCTGTTCTGGTTTACCTGCACCGCTTACTCCTGAGTCGTGCCTGCATCACCATCAGGGCCCTTCCGATCTACACCACACTGGCTCAGAGAGGAGAGGTCCCCTCTGCAACTAGCAGTGCCCTGGGGGGGAAGAACTACTACCACCACCTTCTGATAGTGTTGCAGGACCCCCCTCGACTTTGTCCGGCCCAGGAGTGGGACTGGAGTGGTTGGTGAGTGTGCTCGGCCTGCTAGGTGGCACATCCTCCGCCACTACAACTCCCATCCTCCAGTCTCCTCCATCTGGGTTGCGGCACCACTACATCACGCCTACTGCTCCCAAGCAGTACACCAGGAGCAGAGACAGCGAAGTGGCAGAATGGGGATGCAGGGAGTGGACAGTTCCCTGCATCATAATTGTACTCCACTCATCTGTGCCTGGAACAGTGGGACAGCACACTAAATGCAGGACTGTCCCAGGGGGTCCCTGCTACCAGGGCTGGCATCAGCACCTGGGCAAGTCCCGGGGTCCCAAGCTCCTGAGGGGGTCCACTGGGCTGCCAGGTGCTGACTGCAGATAACGGGCCCTATTTACTTACTGATCCCCGCTACAGGTAAGTAAGGCCGGGATAACCAGGCCAGGGCCGCTTTAACCATAGGGCCAATAGTGCACTTGCACCACGGTCCCTATGGTAGCAGGGGCCCCTTTGAGTTTGCTGCAACAATTAATTGGCGTCCAGAAGATACCGATGAGTTGAAGCCAGTGATGAAGTAGGGAGCTGTCCACTCCCTGCTTCACCACCCGACCGGTGTCTTTGCTCCAGGTGTCCAGGGAGCAGGAAGTGCGATGTAGTGACGTCACTTACATCGTGCCTGTTACTCCTTAAAGACTCTAGGACCAGAGAGAGGACTGAACGGAGAACGGGAAAAGGTGAGCATTAAAGTTTGTTTTTTTCTTTGATATACAGTGGGGAAAAAAAGTATTTAGTCAGCCACCAATTGTGCAAGTTCTCCCACTCAAAAAGATGAGAGGCCTGTAATTGACATCATAGGTGGACCTCAACTATGAGAGACAAAATGAGAAAACAAATCCAGAAAATCACATTGTCTGATTTTTTAAGAATTTATTTGCAAATTATGGTGGAAAATAAGTATTTGGTCATCTGCAAACAAGCAAGATTTCTGGCTCTCACAGGCCTGTAACTTCTTCTTTAAGAGGTTCCTCTGTCCTCCATTCATTACCTGTAGTAATGGTACATGTTTGACATTGTTATCAGTATAAAAGACACCTGTCCACAACCTCAAACAGTCAAACTCCAAACTCCACTATGGTGAAGACCCAGAGGCGTAGCTAGGGGTTCAGCACAGGGGGGCGAACATGTCCAAGTGGGCCCCCAACTTTGACATGTTTGTATACCGATACTATCAGTACACGGTGAGCATATAGTGGTATATAGCGGCTCTACACAGGACTCTGCAGACGACTTAGGTGAATACAGGGCAGTAACATTTAGTGACTTACAAGTGACGTCTCTGACTAATCGTTCACATTCCCCATCTCTTTCATCTGGACGGCCATAACCACTTCTTCCAGTCTCTGTAAAGTTTGCAACACAGACATCTTTGGCTCCTCTTACTGATCAAGGCTTTTCCTGCAGCACTTTGCACAGAAAGTTCGCAGAGGTTTCCTTTGCGGAATTTCTGCTTCAATTATATCTATAGGGAAATCGCTGGCATTTCTGTAGGTATAACTGACATGTTGTGATTTCCAAAACTGCAACTGTTTTGGAAATCACAGCGTATCCACTGCGCATATTTTACTGCAAAGTGGGGATGGGATGGGGCCCCATGTGGCGAAAACCCACAGAAAAAAACCGTGGCATTTTAGCAAATCCCATCCACAAATTGCGGAAAAATATGTCTAGCAGACGCACTGCAATTTCCAAAACCTTGTGGTTTTGGAAATTGCAGCATGTCAATTATACCTATGGAAACGCTGGCAGTTTCTGTATAGGTGTATTAAAATTTTGCACCCCTTTTTAAAGTCTGTGAAATGGAAAAAAGGACCATAATTTTCTATCTCTTACAAACAGTACTTTCTCTCCTTCACAAAACACACAAAACCATTAAACATATAAAAACTTATGTGCCGTTAACACTGAGACCTGTACTGAGGACCTGGCCACTTATTTCCATTACAAGATTGATAACATCCACCAGGAAATAAAAACCCAATCCCTAGACAGCATAGATTCCTTACCTACCACACACCATCCTGTTCATTCTCATCTTTTTAATCCAGTTACAGAAGTCTCCCAGCTCCACTCTTCTTCGTGCCCTACTACCTGCAGTAGTGACCCTTTTCCCCCATACCTTCTCCAACCTCTCTTGCTGTCTGAGACTACTTACCTTGCCAAAATATTTAACCTCTCCTCTTCTGGAATCTTTCCCTCGTTTTTCAAACATGTGGTCATAACCTCACTACTGAAGAAATCCTCCCTTGACCTGTCCTGTGCTGCTAACTACCAACCAGTCTCTAACCTCCCCTTCATCTCCAAATTCTTGGATTACCTTGGTCTATTCTCATTTAATCCACTATCTTTCTGCTGATTCTTCATCCTTAACAATTTAGCTTCCGCACTCTGCACTCTACTGAAACAGCCTTTACAAAACTCTCCAATGATCTCCTGACAGTTAAATCTATTCTCTTATTATGGATCTCTCTGTCAGGAATGTTACATCTGTTGTTGCTGCTTTAAGGTTGCCGTGTCAACATAAGGAAGCTTCCTGTTAGGATTGGTTGTTGCTTCTGTAAGGTTGCCATGACAACATAGGGAAGCTTCCTGAGCAGGCCTTTATAAACCACTCCCTTATCACCCAGCTTTGCTGGCTAATTAGTTTGCAAGTTCCTGCTTGGCTCCTGACATTGATTTGACTGCTCTAATACTGACCTCTGGCTATGTTCCTCGATTTCTCACTGTCTTATGATTTTGTTCTGGCATTCCCGATCAGTTTCTCAAATATCATGTCTTTGCTTTATCTAAAACTGAATCTTTCACAGACTCAACCACTGTTGTTTCCACCGTCTACTAACAGACCTAACCCTGATATTTCTATTTCAGTCTACGGTCTTACCATAACTCTAAGGCAGCATGCCCTCTTTCCTTTATGCCCCCATATCCAATCACTCGCACGTTCATGTCATCTCTACCTCAAAAACATCTCCAGAATCTACCCCTATTGTCATCCTGACTACTGTAACTTCCTTCTAATTGGTCTTCCTAAACGCTCCCCTTTACAATGTATTCTGAATGTGGCAACTAGGCTCATCAATTATTCCAAACGCTACACCGATGCCACCGGTCTGTGCTAGTCACTGAACTGGTTGCCTATTCGCTATAAAATACGATATAAACTTATTACCCTCATCCATAAAGCTCTCCATAATTCTGTACCTCCCTACATTTCCTCCCTCATATCTGTCTATCACCCATCCTCTAATATTAAAACCTCCCACTCACATATCCAAGACTTTTCCTGGGTTGCACCACTTCTCTGAAATGCTTTACCTCAGACAATCAGATTAACTCACAACTTCTACAGCTTCAAGCGCATCCTAAAGACACACCTCTTCAGGCAGTCCTGTCACAATTACAGATCTAATTCCTAGAATCTCTTAAACTAATTCTCCACTGTTCATGCTCCCGCATTATCCACAGGATGTGATGCCTTATCAGACAGTAACCTTATATGTCCAGGCACCATCTGCACTTAAAAGGACACTGGCTGATGATGGCTGATACAGTTTTTTATTTATATGTGTAATTAAAATAAACTTTATCACAAAAATGGATCCACCACTGTTTATTATTCTGTAATGTCTCATTTTGTTTGTACGTTAATCCTACGATTTGTAAAGTGCTGCGGAATCAGCTCAGAGTTACATTGATTTAATGGAACCAGTGGGATGGCCATTTCTCCAAAGTGTCCCAAGAACAATTTTTCAACAGGACAATGCAAAACTGTATGTTGCTTGTGCTACTGTGAGCAGCCTGCATGGCTACAACGTAGTGTTTTTAGACTTGCCTCCCATTGAGCACATCTGGCACATGGCTTGACCATTGCAACCGGAGATGCCAGGAGCCAATCTTGATTATTTGGTGCCCTATATTATGGCAGAACATTCTTCAAAGAACCAATAATAACCTTACTGATAATATGCCATGTATTTCTGTGCTTGGAGCTCATATTCAGTAATTAATAATTTGAGATGTTTTAAATATTTTGTTTCAATTTTTTAACCATTTGCATATCATTAGAATGTCTATGAATCCTGTTATTTCTATAAATTTCAAGACTTTTCCTTCTTGGTGTTTCAATTTCAATACTAAAGAGTGTATATTGGCTGCACAATTTGTTTCAGATATTTAATCATATGTGGGGTACAAATTTTTCTAAGAAATGTTATAGAAATTTAGTATTTGACTTAATATATCAAATTCAATTTAATTTCTGTATTACAATAGTGGCATGATTTTCTTCTGTCTCCCTGTCTTCCGACACTTATGTTTTATGACATTCTGTGATATTTCTGCTTTTTGCTGATTTTTGATATTTTATTCTTGCTGTGTTCTTGATCAATTTGGTGTTTTTATTTTTAAAGTCCATCCACCCATTCAAAAGATATGACCCCTGTAGGGTTATACATCTGATTATCCAAGTGGACAGTAACCTTATGTTTTTGTATGAGAAAATTAAAGGTTCCCGTCCACATGGAGAATCAGAACTAGTCTGATATATATGACCTTCCAGGGGTCATATCTTTTGAACGAGTAGGTGGATTTTAAAAAGAAAAACTCCATATTATTCAGGGGAACAGCAAGAATCAAATGATGTATGTTATGTAGCATTTTCTGCTTGAGGACAGGTCCTCTTTAAACTAATTCAGTTACAAAATTCTGGTTCTTGGAATCTGAAATGCAAGCAGGTCCAGCGAATACATGGAAAATTCATATATAAATATAGGCCTACTAACATATCCTGGTGGCCATTAGCATCCTATGGACCAAATATGTACATGTCATTTAACCCTGCTGTTCTGTTCGGTTCTATTATACACATATAATGTTCCGGTCATTTTTGACCGGGCCTATTAAAGTCTGAATTTTTAACTAATTTAAGTGTTTTATTTGAATTTCTTTTGCATTATTATACTGTATGTGAACATGGTTGTTCATAAACAAGTGAAAAATGAAATCAAAAACTTAATTTTTATTTTTTTTGTGTCAAAAAATGTTACATGGCCTTATTGCATTATTCATACATATTGCACATTTGCACAAAAAAATAAATCTTTATAAAACTGTAAACTATAACGAATAACATCAAACTGTATGTAAATATATTTTTAAAAAAATAAATAAATAAAAAAAATAAAAAGTCTAGTTTTTTCTATATAAAATGTGAAATAAGGTTCAAGGTGCTAAATTTACTGTTTGCATTCGTCGCAAGTATAATTTACATGTCTTTTGCATAAGTACTTTGCACATTTGCAACATATCACATTTGATTTGTGATTACTTGATGTTGGACAGAAGGCGCATTGTTTCCGTTTTAGGCTGGTTGCACTGCTGGTGGAGGCCGTGGGTATCGTCGCAGTGCTAGCGGAAGCCCTTGGTTCACTTTCTTAAGCATGCTGTTGGATCCTGTGGACAATGGCTGCAGCTCCATCATCTCTGGGTGTTACTTTTCTTTGTTCAATATATGGGCTAACCAGTGATTTTCCCAACTCCTCTAAAAAAATTCTTCTTTTATATAGTTTATTTTTGTTCCAATTTTGGTCCATTTCACGCCATAACACAAATGCATTGTACGCCGACACATCAAGAATGTTGTAAAAAACCAACCATTGGCCACCGATTAGTTTTGCGTTTACAGGTGTAAGTGCCTATGAGTTGATCAAAGTATCAACTGTCCCTTTTGTGGCATTGTAATGTAAAGGACCTAGATAAATTGATAAATAGTAGTAGATGAACTATATAGACCAAAATGAGATTATAACCCCTTTATTTTTTAAAAAAAATGGCTGGAGATTAGTATAAAAGGCTATCGGTCATTTTTGACCGAACAGTACAAGTGTAAAAAAAGACGTGGAGCAAAAAGTAAACAAAAAATAAATAAATAAAAACTGCTATTAGTAAGAACCCCTCAAATGAGGAAAAGTCAATGAAGCACAAGTTTCAGAACCGCATAATGAATATTTTAAAAAATATCAAATTTCAAATTCAGTCATTTTTGACCGAACAGAACAGCAGGGTTAAATTACAAATATGATTGGTTGATCAAATGCCTCGACTGTAAGAGGCAAGGCTTCAGCATTTCAATAAATTGGTTATCAAGGAATAAAATTCTGAGAGAGCATCTCTCACCTGTGTGTCGGTGTGTTGCTTTCAGCCCTGGCCAATTTACTAACCATAATTAGAATCCCAGAGACAAAGTGATGAAGTCTCCATGGTTTTGGCACTTATCGAATTCTACATCAACAGAAACCAGCAGGATAGTTGCAGAGGTAAGTAGTATGACATTGGTGCTCAAGCCCTAAAGCTAAGCGCACATAGGTTATATTCCTACTTTATATCCCCTAGACCAGGGGCAGGCAACCTTTTTTGTTCGGCGTGCCGATTTTAATTAAAAAAAAATCAAAGATGAGGTAGTCGAAGTGCCGGTCAATAATTGTAAGTCTGACAACCCCTAAACTAAAGTTATACACCACAAACCGTGACACAGAAGTGCTGCCACCATATGCTTTAGGAAACATGCGTTTACTGCTATTTCCTGGGACACTCCTGTACTTTCCGATTAGAAGCAAACAAAGTACATGTGCAGCCCCCAATTAGTAGTAAATGTATGTGTCCAGGAGGATCGTATGGCAGCATCCTTATGGTAAATACACATTATGTATCTGGATTCAGCTATATTCTTATGCCACTGGAACTTTTACTTCAATGTAAAACTGAGTTCACATGGTGCATTTTTGCACAAAAAAAAAAATGCCTGTGTTTTCTGTGCAAAAACACATCCTTAACACAGAAAACACACCGTTATACAGAATAATGTCCCATAGTGGCCCCAGTACATGGTACTATGTCCCATAGCAGCCCCTGCACAAGGTGTTATGTCACATAGCGGCCCCTGCACACGGTATTATGCCCCATAGCGGCCCCTGCACACAGTATTATGCCCCATAGCAGCCCCTGCACACGGTATTATGCCCCATAGCGGCCCCTGCACACAGTATAATATTCCAACTTTTATAATATTCCAACTGTCTCCACTCACTCGCTATTATTATACTGTGGGGTCTCTTCAGACCCCAGAATATAATAAGTGCAGGGCCAAGAGAGGTGACAAACATAAAAAAAAATGTTATTCACCTTGTTTCCTGCACTCCATGGCAGCTCTGTTCTCTTCAGGCGTTTCTCCCTGTAGTCAGTGACCGCTGATTGGGTCTCTGGGGTCACGTCGCGTCATTATGTGTAATGACGCCGGACGTGACCCCTGAGGCCCTGTCAGCTGTCAGAAGTTCCTACAGAGCACAGAGCCACCATTGAGCACAGGGAACAAGGTGAGTATCATTGTTTTTTATATTTCATCACTTCTCCTGAGTCTCCGCTTGTTATACTCTGGGGTCTGAAGAGACCCCACAATATAATAATAGCAGTTTCATTTTGGCTGTGTTTGGTCCGATTGAAACTGCTGGCTGAGGACTCGGCTGCCGTGTGTCACGCTTTCCGTGGGTTGCCGACCCTTGCCCTAGACCATAGGCGTCAAACTCTGGCTCACAGTATAATTATATTTGGCCTGTGAGAACATACCAAATGTCTACTAGAGTAGATCAGAGTGTAGCTTGTTCCAGATTCTATGTTTAAACAGAACTTAAAGGGGTTTTCCGGGCAAAAAAAAATATTTTTTTAAAAAGGTCTGTTAGTGCTATTAATGGGTTAATAAGTACACCCATATACCTTTAGCAGTGTGTTGAGTGATTTCTGTGTTTCTCTGGGAGCTCCTGGCATCTTCTGCATTTGTTTACATGGTGTAGCTTCCTGCTGTGTAGCTTCCACACTACCTCCCTCTCACTGCCCCCCACTCCTCTCTCACTCCATTAACCCTCTCCCTGTCTCCAGAGCTATCTCACCCACTACTAGCCCTTCCCAACTAACTAGCTCAGCCCACCCCCCCGCACCACATTATACTTACCTGTCCTCCTCTCTGGGAACGGCTCCTCCTTTTCTTTCACTGTGCACAGGCTGAAGATGCCTCCCTTCCTCTCTGCTAGACCGAAAGTGCCCCTGCACAACCCGGAGATGGAGTGCAATCTCTACTGCGCATGTGTTGCAGACACCTCCAGGAGCCGTTCCCAGAGAGGAAGATACGTAAGTATGATGGGGTTGGGGGGGGGAGTGAGTAATGGTAACGTTTCATTTCGGAAACGGGGAAACGAAACATCACCGGATTATCAGAGAGTATGCCTGGGGTCGGCCACCACCACCTGTGCTTGCCTTAGACTTACTCCAGACAGGTCTTTTGGATGTTGGGGCTGCACATTGGATAGAATTCTTACTATTGAAGTTGCCACCAGCCTCTTCCTCTGATGTCACCCTAACCCTGTTGCCAGGTCTTATCTGCTATAGAATCATCATCAGCCCCACATGACTGCTAGAGAATGGGATTTGTGAAAGTGAAGATAAAGAAGAAGTATATGTCAGGGACCAGGATTTCAGGGACTGCGCGGGATCAGTATAATTGGACAAATCTTTTATTTCATAGAAATACACAACGCGTTTCGGAGTCTTTAGTACCCCTTTTTCAAGTGTGTACTACAAAAACAACAGTAACAACAAAAACGATACCTATAAAACATGAATTATATATGATATAATCTATTAAAAATCATTGATTTATGATAAAAAAGGAAAATTCAACAAAATCAATAATAAATAAATAAATAATGTCTTACATAAGCAATAAAAGAGGGGGATAAGAATGATGTATATACTGATAATCCTATGGATATTGGAGATAAAACATAGAAATGTGGACAATGTTAGTGATAGTGGATAGAGTGCACAAAAATCCACATAAATAAATCCATAAGAGTGAATAAAAGCTCAAAAAGTTCATACTCCAATGTTTAGGGATGTAATTAAATCACAAAACAAAATACCAGTTAGGAATCAAATTAAGATCTCCACAAAAAAAAAAAAAAAAAAAGCACATGAACACATGTAAAACTATGCTTGAAAAAATTAACCATAAGGTCCCACAATAAACACCAAAGCCTTTCTTGTGAAACATACAGAAAACATAAGGGATTAAACAGTTCTCAAAAAAATTACCAGCAGATGGAAAAACTGTAGTAAAAACTGTAGTAAAAAGAACCAAATTCTGTGACTTTGATAGAAAGGGTTAAACCAGACTAGATGGCCACATAAAGGTTGTATAGTATCATCAATATTATAAAGGGAATGGTTTTACCTTAATTGGAGATCCATCAGGGATGGGAGAGGTATCTAGGAAGTGTCAGCGCACTAAAAAATTTAAATAGCGTCTAAAAGCGCTACTGCGCATGCGCGAAAGCGCTAGTTCGCGCAGGTCAAATGAGGGTCTGGGGAAGTGAAGGGAAAGGCTTCAAAATTACTACTGCGCGTGCTCAGAGGATTATAAACGCGCAGACTCAATAAAAATGATATAGCAGTGATGGTTAGGACCTGGGGCAGTTACCTGAACTTTATAAGGTCCTAAAAATCATTAAAAATATATAAAATTAAGCCTCATGAAGTGGGTATAAAAAAAACTAATTGTGCAGGGGCATTGATAGAGTTTTATTTCATAAGGCAGGATGACATCTCAGTAATGATAGTTAGCAAAGACTCCAGAGATTGAATGGAAAAAAAAGGAGGAAGTCGCAATTCTGACATCATAATCATGAGTGCGAAAAAACGATGAATGTAGCCAAAAAAAAAAATAATAATTTTGCTAAATGATCAGAATATGAACATAATGAGGAACATTTCCAGCTTTGAAATATGGAGTGATGAGATGATAAAATAGTATATAAATAAATTAATAAATACATATAAAATTATAATTATAAAATTATAAAGTTATAATCATAACAAGGTTGTAAATGTATGATGAGTGATTATTTCAATATAAAATGAAATACACAAATGTGATAAAAACAAAATGTAAAACTGAATGAAGGTATGAGTAAATTGTGAATAAATTATAAATAGATTCAGTTATTATAATGTGTGGCAAAAAATATACATAATAAATAAATTGTTTCATATCGAAGAATACTAAATAAATTATAAAAAAATAAATCCATATACAGCCCTTGATGGGTAAAAAAGGAGGGAGGGTTTTGATATTAAGTGATATCTTCTAAAGCCTCATTCAATCCTTCTGGAACTAGTGTATTTAATCTACCAACAGGTATATGGTCAATGGGTGTTACTGAAAAGCCCTCAAAGTTATTATTGTGTTTCAACGTGGCATGTCGGGAGACACTGTGTTTCAAAAAGCCATTATGTACGTTTGACCAATGTTTATTTAGTCTTTCTCTAAGGCACATAATTGTCCGTCCTACGTACTGGAGGCCACAAGGGCACTCCAATACATATATGACATAGGATGTTGAACAGTCAAGTCTTATTTTTAGATGGAAAGTTTCACCGGTTGAGAAGCTGGTTACAGAGGTAACATCATGTCTAATGCTAAGACAGCATTTACACTTTCTATGCCCACATTTAAAACTCCCAATTTTAAATGGGAGGGAGGTAGCATGGGGAACATATTTGGTGGGTCCTTTGCGTAATCGACTTGGGGCTAACATATTCTTCAGGATTTTTGCCTGTCTGAATGTTATGTTTGGTTTATTGGGCAAACTCTTTTTAAGGTACTGGTCATTTTTTAAAATGTGCCAGTGTTTTTGTAAAATATTGCGGATCATGCTATGCGCACCATTGTAGGTCGTGATGAAGTTTGTTCTAAACATATTGTTGTCTTTATTTTTTGGATTTTGGACAAGACATTGGGCCTGGGTTAGATTGCCAGCTTTGATCTTAGCTGCTTCGATGATATTAGGTGGATAATTCTTTTCTTTAAATCTTTCCATGAGTGTGCCACTCTGTGTGGAGTAGTCCTCATTGGTTGTACAATTCCGCCTAATATGTTTAAATTGCCCAAAGGGCACATTACTCTTCCATTTCCGGTAGTGTTCATTGCGGAAGTCAAGGAGACTGTTGCAATCCACTTTTTTTTAAAAAGTGCGTGTAGAGATTTTGTCGTCTGATCCAACCAGAACTAGATCTAAAAAGTCGATCTCATTGGACTCCGTTTTCCCAAGGAATTTGAGGCCCCAATCGTTAATGTTCAAATACTGGGAAAAGCTATCAAAATCCTCGGGGGACCCATCCCAAATTAATAACAGGTCATCTATATACCTCTTGAAATAAACTATATTTCGTGACCAAACTGCGTTATCATAAATAAAAATTTTTTCAAAGCATCCCATAAATAGGTTGGCATAGCTTGGTGCAAATTTTGTGCCCATTGCAGGACCTTTGGTTTGTAGGTATAGCTTGTCTTCAAATTGAAAGACGTTATGTTTAAGTATGAATTCAATGCTAGACAGAAGGAGTTCTTTTTGTTGAGTGGGCATGGTCGGGTCGTTAGAGAGTATCGTGGAGATTGCTGAGATCCCTTTAGTATGGGGAATATTGCTGTACAAAGAAGCTACATCTAGTGTAGCCCAGATATAACTGGGTTTCCACTTAACATTTGTCAAATCCTTTATGACCGTAGCTGAGTCTTTTAGGTATGAAGGTAACTTTTGAACGTACCTTTGTAAATGGACATCAATGAATGCAGAGAGGTTTTTAGTGAGAGATTGTACCCCTGAAAGAATGGGGCGTCCTGGAGCGTTAGTAGGGTTTTTATGTATCTTGGGAAGATGATAAAAAAATGCCATAGAAGGGTGAGTGACAGTGAGGAATTCTTTTTCTTTTTTATTAATAAAGCCCTCATATCTCTTGTGGTCATACAACCACTAAAGGTGAGGAGCTATTTGTTATTATTCGGATCATTGTGTCTATAAAAGTTACTATGCCATATATTGCTCGGTGTCTCTACCTTTGTCGTTTGCAAGATAAAGAAGAAGACATGGTTGACAATACAGAAAGATAACGTGGTAAATTACATGTTACAACAGAGGAGGAGGAGCACACAAAACCCTGACTTAAACAGGGCTGCTCTAACCATAGGGCCAACAGTGCACTTTCACCAGGCCCTATGGTACTGGGGTCCCCATTGGGCATACCTCCCAACCGTCTGGGATTCTGGGTCCTGCCCGCTGTCCCAGTCGGCGGGCGGGGAGGAATGTCCCGGTATCAACTCATCTGTGTCCTTTCCGGACAGCTCCTGCTTCACCAATCTGTTTGAAGCGCATCCCTGTGTGATCTGATCCCCGAGAGCTGTAGGCACGATGTGATGATGTCACTCACATTGCACCTGTAGCACCCTGAACAGTCCGGGAGACGAGACAGCTGGGGAGCGAGGAGAGGTGAGTATCAGTGTTTTATTATGTTATTCTGGAGGTAGATGAAGGGGGGACATCAAACTGGGGGCAGATGAAGGGGGGCATTAAACTGGGGCAGATGGAGGAGAGAATTAAACTCGGGAAAGATGGAGGGGGTCATTAAACTAGGGGGGAAGATGGAGGGTGACATTAAACTGGGGCAGATGGAGAGGGGTATCAAACTGGGTGCAGAAGAAGAGGAACATTAAACTGGGGGGGTTAGATGGAGGGTAAAATTAAACTGGGGGCTTCTGGAGGGAGACATTAAACTGGGGGAAACTGGAGGGGAACATTAAACCGTGGGGGTAGCTGGAGCGGGACATGTCTGCCTCTAGTTGCCCCCAGTTTAATGTCCCCCTCCAGCTACCCCCACAGTTTAATGTCCCCCTCCAGCAGCTCCCAGTTTAATGTCCCCATCCAACTAACCTCAGTGTTTAATGTCTCCCTCTAGTTTCCCCCAGTTGAAACTGGGGCACCAGGAGAGGGGACTTCATACTGTGGGGCAATTGGAGGGGAACATTATAATGTGGGGGCATATAATGTTAGGGTGACTGTAGGAGGATTTTACTGTGTGGGTGCACATAGAAAAATGGATGAGAGTGGGTGGAGCTACATTTTTTGCGGCGCGCATAGCCTAATCTCAGGGGTATTTTATGTAATACCCCTCTAAACATAACATAATCAGGAAGTTATTGGCGCTGTGACCAAGATGTTTACCATCATCTAGGTTGCAGCGCCAAAAGAGTTGCACCAAACACACAGCACATACCCAAAGTCATCAATAAAGTTTACATCTGACCCTGTTCCTGTCCTGCCCATACCTGATCTTTCTAGAGTAAAATACGCGACTGCTTCTCTAGTGATCTCCGTTACACGCTAAAATAATAGCAATAGCGATTATTACTAGAGATGAACGAATAAAACATTTCTGACAGGCGGAAAAGTTCCATCAGTCAGATAACACATTTTCAATCATTGAAGGTCACCATATAAAATCCAAGTTTTTGGCAGATTTAAGATGGGTATGATAGCAGGTGGTGATGGGGGGGGGGGCCCTTATGAAACCTTTGCACTGGGCCCACCAATGTGTTAAAATGGCCCTGCACTTAACATTTGTATTTCACTGCTTTCAAAAATGTTTGTATTTTCACAAAGTACAACACTGCAGCTACTGGTGAGACTGTCAAGACCAGTAGTATTGCTGTTGCCACCCACATTCTTATTGTTAGTACTTGCTTGCACAAGTGTTTCCTCCTCCCTAGGGGCGTATCTAGCAAAGACTGGGTTCCCCAGCAAACTTTTGACTTGGGTCTCACCTCCACGGCATAGTGCCCCCTTTCCAGGCCTCCACATAGTATAACACCCCATTTACACACAGTATAATGTCACATAGCGGCCCCTCCACACTGCATAATGTCCCATAGCGGTCCCTTCACACAGTATAATGTCCCACAGTGGCCACTGCATACAGTATTATGTTCCACAGTGGCCCCTCTACACAGTATTATGCCCCCACGAACTATTATTATATGATGATCAGAGGCCCGGGGAGGTGACAAACATAAAAATCAGTGGTACTTACCTCTCCTGGGCTCTGGTGCACACCTTGCTCTTTTCGGCCCTCTTCAATGTCGGCACAGAAGTCATGTGGGCTAGGCCGGCGTTGCAACGCATAATGACATCAGCCTGGGACTCGTGATGTCTGGGAGCCATGCCGGATTGCAGGAAAGGTGAGTAACACTGGTTTTTCTGTTTTCTCACCTCCCAATAGGTGTCCGATCATTATACTCCAGGGTCTGAAAAGACCTCAGAGTATAATAATTCACCCAACAAATACTCTTGCCATGGACCCAAGGCCTCACTTACCGATCCCCGCTCCTGCTCACAGCCGCATCCACATCCCCTTCTGCCCTCCAGGGGGCCCCAGCAACATGATATGAGATGCAGAAGAGGAAGCGGAGGCAGCTGTGGGCAGGAGCAGGGATCGGTAAGTAAATAGAGACCGTTACCTGCTGGGGTTACTCCAGCAGATAATGGCCTATTAAAAACAAAAAAAGCATCAGGGGCCCGCTGTGCCCCCTAAGGTCACAGGCCCTGTGGCAGCTGCTACCCCGGTACTTACGCTACTGCTCCTCCCCCTGCTTTTGCTGCCCTGTTTTTTTTCCAGTGACTTTATTGCACACTGCTTAATTATAATAGTGATTGACAACAATTCTGATACTGTGTATATGTATTTTTGTTTTCTATTTAATTTTTTTTTTTTTTTTTTTTAAACTATTTCAAGAAAAATAGCAAAGTACTGAAAGCATTAAAAGGGTAACCTGGTCAGTGAGTATTAAACTAGAACTGCATTAGTCAACATTTTTTTTTTCCGTTAAAATGTTTGTATGAATATTGGGTAACCAAAAAGGAAAAAAAAAAAACCCTTGAACAGATTTTTGGGATTAGCAAGGCTAGTCATTGTTCACTGGTACCCAAAAAAAAAAAAAAAAAAAAACCCTGGCGAAAAGGAGATTTTTTTCAGATTAGCAAACTGTGTCACACTGTTTATTGGGTAAGCATAAAAAAAACCCTTAAGGCCCCACGTTGTGAGCTTCACCAAAAAGGCGCTGCAGAAAAGACCACGGCAGAAACGCATTGCATTTTTTTCTGCAGCATTTTTCATTGCGATCTCGCAGAGTTTTCCTCTGTGGACTTTCTGCACCTATTATACCTATACCGGAAAATGGCAGTGTTTCCATAGGTATAATTGACATACTGCAATTTTTTAATCGCAGCTTTTCCACTGCAGATGTGTGGATGGGATTAGCCAGATTCCCATCCACCTTGCAGGTACTGTAAAACGCAGCGTTTTTTGCTGCAGCCAAAATGCTGCGTTTTCGCAACCTGGGGCCCTGGCGTAAGAAACAGATTTTTTAGATTAGTACACACTACAAGACTGCTTATTGGGTGAACAAAAGAAAAAAAAAACCACTTAACAAATGAAATTTTTTTCATATTAGTAGGCTGCGTCATACTGTTTAATAGGATTAACTGTGCATTTTCTGCATTATGGCAGCAGTCTGGCTCACATAGCTCAGATATTCTCCTCACCCCTATCTATGAATTCTATCACTATCAGCCTGTAATTGATTAAATCTGGCTTTGTTCTACTACAGTTATTCCTATGATTCTCTAGCTCTATTGCAAATTTTACTGCTGTCAGTGCTGTGTATTGCTGAAGAAAATGAAGTAATTGCTTTGGATCACGCTGAGATGAATAACACATCCCTACTTCCACCATCACTGAAATGCCTCATGTTACTGCACACATCATCTTACTGTATATACTGTATGTTACATCAGCAATATAAGGTGTCCATCTACCTGACTATTGGCTGATAAGCTCTCAGGTGATGTGATGTGAGATGATGCCAGGACATCACACACATGTGTCTCTTCTGTATTTTCACTGCACAATGCATGTCTTATCAGCCATTTTAGTTAATCCAAGATGGATTGCCAATTATTTGGCTTCGTTAAAAAACAAACATTTGGAATATTCGGGTCAAACCTGGCTCAGACCTAATCGGTTTGCCCAACTCTATGTGCTAACATTGAATTTCCAGTGAGATTAAAGCTTTTAGTTATACGGATATATACACTAGCTTGCTTTTCTTTTCTTTTCTTTTTTTTCACTGGGCACATCCTGTTTATTACTATGTAAAGTGTCTCCCCACTGATTATGTAAAAAATACAGATTTTTATCATCAAAATGCCAGTTATTATATTGATCCTAAGACTTAACATTAGCTTAACGAGTAACAATATAATTATTTAAACTGATACATTTTAAGTACATGGCATATATTTTACATAGCTCTGCCAATGGCAGTGCTTGTCAATGAAAAATCTGTTAAATCCTAGAGGATAACAGGATTACTGCATAAATTTTAATCTGCTGTATGCAACATATGCAAATCATTTCAGTGAGTTTATCCAGTAGTACATTCCAAGATTATATTTACAAAACATTAATAATATAAACCGTTATCACGTGTTCATATTTGTATCATACAAATTATCTGTGGTATCCTAAATAATTACACAAGTCAACAGATATCCTTTATGACACAGGACTTGTCACTCATCTTTTCTAGAATCCTAAAAGCCTGAATATCTAGTTACTGTACATATGTAGAAGCTATAGTACAGGGATACTCAACTGGCGGACTGCGGTCCCAAATCGCGGCCGCCAGCTGTCCAGACCCCTACCTCTTGGCACTTTCATTGTGGCAGCGGCTGGGAGAAGCCGTCATCTCTCGCCCGCTGTTCCCAAGCACTGATCCCTTGCACTAGTGGCAGCAGGGATTGGTAATCATCCCTGCTGTCTTCACACGACGCGCAGACAGAAGGGAAGATTGTGATCCCTGCTGCCACTTAGTGTAAGTGATCGGGGCTTAGGGAGAGTGGGTGAGAGATGAAGGTTCCTTTTAATGTTAATTATGTATGGGGGCACTAATGGGGAATTATACTGTTGAGGGGTATTAAGGAGCATACCACGAGGAGGCACACTAATGGGACATTATACTGTGTGGGGGCACTAGTGTCCCATAAGTGCCCCTCACAGTTTAAAGCTCCTTAGTGCCCCCACCCACCACATAATGCTCCTTAGTGCCCCTACCCACCACATAATGCTCCTTAGTGCCCCTACGCACCATATAATGCTCATTAGTGCCCCCACACACAGTATAATGCTCCTCAGTGCCACCACCCACAGTATAATGCTCCTCAGCACCCCCACACACCGTATAAAGCTGCTTAGTGCCCCCATGCACCGTATAAAGTTCCTTAGTGCCCCCAACCACAGTATAAAGCTTCATAGTGCCCTCACGTACAGTATAATGCTCCTTAGTGCCCCCACGCACAGTAAAATGCTAGTTAGTGTCCCCAACTACAGTATAAATCTTCATAGTGCCTCCATGCACAGTAAAATGCTCCTTAGTGCACCTGCGCACACTATAAAGCTCCTTAGTGTCCCCACGCACAGTAAAATTCTCCTTAGTGCCCCTGACTACAGTATAACGCTTCATAGTTTCCCACACAGTATAATGCTCCTTAGTGGCCCCACACATAGTATAACACTCCTTAGTGCCCCCACCCACAGTATAAAGCTTCATAGTGCCCCCACGCACAGTAAAATTCTTCTTAGTGCTCCCAACTACAGTATAACGCTTCATAGTGCCTCCACGCACAGTATAAATCTCCTTAGTGCACCCGTGCACAGTATAAAGCTCCTTAGTGCCCACAAGCACAATATAATGCTTCTTAGTGCCCCCAAGCACAATAAAATGCTAGTTAGTGTCCCCAACTACAGTATAAAGCTTCATAGTGCCTCCATGCACAGTAAAGTGCTCCTTAGTGCACCCGTGCACAGTATAAAGCTCCTTAGTGCCCGCAAGCACAATATAATGCTCCTTAGTGCCCCCCCACACACAGTAAAATGCTCTTTAGTGCCCACAATTTCAGTATAAAGCTTTATAATGATCCTTAGTGCCCCCAGGCACAGTATAAAGCTTGTTAGTGCCACCACGCACAGTATAATGCTCCTTCATGCCCCCACTCACAGTATAAAGCTTCATAGTACCCCACGCACAGTAGAATGCTCCTTAGTGCCCCCACCCATAGTTTAATGCTCCTTAGTGCTCCCACTCACAGCATAATGCTCCTTAGTGCCCCCACGCACAGTATAAAGCTCCTTAGTGCCACCATGCACAATATAATGCTCCTTAGTGCCCCCCACACACAGTAGAATGCTCTTTAGTGCCCATGACTTCAGTATAAAGCTTTATAATGCTCCTTAGTGCCCCCAGGCACAGTATAAAGCTTGTAGTGCCACCACGCACAGTACAATGCTCCTTCATGCCCCCACTCACAGTATAAAGCTTCATAGTACCCCACTCACAGAATGCTCCTTAGCGCCCCCACCCATAGTTTAATGCTCCTTAGTGCTCCCACTCACAGCATAATGCTCCTTAGTGCCCCCACACACAGTAGAATGCTCCTTAGTGCCCCCACCCATAGTTTAATGCTCCTTAGTGCTCCCACTCACAGCATAATGCTCCTTAGTGCCCACACCCACAGTATAATGCTCCTTAGGGCCCCTAACCACACTATAATGTGACATTGCATGAGTTTTTTTCCTAATTTTTCTTGTTCATCGTCTTTTTGTCCGAAAAATACCGTAAACACTAGATGTGTTCAGCTGCTGTTCACCTCGGACCTTTACTTGATGGTGGATCCCGGTCAACGGACCTTTACTAAAAGTAGTTGAGTTCCCCTGCTATTGTCGATAATAGCCATATTTATTATTAGACACCTTTCAGAGAAATAGATGTAATCAAGAAATACTAAGAATGTTCAATTAATTAAACATTAGAGGATAACAAAGTTACATATATAGATTTATGGTTGACTGTTTTACTTTTAGGGACAAATGCACAGTATTTATATAGTAACAGTAAGGAAACCGCTAGAGGAGCTGGAGAACTCTGGGGGGAGGGGCACTAGCAATAGCAGGCGCCAATGGGAAAGTGAGCAAACAATAAATAGGGAGGAGACAATAAATAGGGAGGGAGACAATAAATAGGGAGGAAGAACTTTCCCCAGACTTGATAGGAGGATAGATTGTCAATCACACAGGTAAGACTAAAGTTAACTCTTAGTGGAGCAGGGGAAACCAAGGTGAAGCAGAAGGGTGTGGTGGAAAATCAATTAAGGAGGTGAGGGAATAGGATAGTGTTCAGACAATGCAAGAAAAACCCAAAGGAAGGATTAACAACCGAACACGCCTCCTGCGCCACAGCATGTGCCCGGAGGATGGTGCCAAAGCCTGGACAGGTAAGGATGTTACAGTACCCCCCTTTTACGAGAGGTCTCTGGACCCTCGCCAGATGCACCAGGTTTCGAAGGGCTCTGACGATGAAAGAGATTAATCAAACGTGGCGCATGCAGGTCCCTACCAAAAACCCACGTTCGCTCCTCCAGGCCATAACCCTTCCAGTGCACGAGGTACTGAACAGCCTTCTGCACCCGACGGGAATCCAGAATTTTTTCTACCTATATTCTAGTTCCCCTTGGACCACCACCGGCGAAGGTGGACTGGAAGAAGTAAGGACAGGGGAGATATACTTCTTCAAACGCGACTTGTGGAAGACGTTGTGGATACGAAAAGAACTTGGAAGTTGTAATTTCAAATATACTGGGTTTATGAGTTCAGAAATGACATAGGGCCCAATGTAACGTAGTTCAAATTTCCCCGAAGGAACTCTAAGACACAGATTCCTAGTGGACAACCAGACTCGATCTCCCACTCTGTATTCAGGGCCAGGTGAGCGTCTTTTATTTGCCTTCCACTTTTGATATTCTTGGGCTTTAACCAGGCTCAGATGAGCCTGGGCCCAGACTGTGCACAGTCGCTGATAAGTCTGTTCGGCAGTGGGATTAACAGATTCGGTGCTACGGAGAGAGGAGTACCTGGGGTTAAAATCATAGTTGCAATAAAACAGAGACATTTTAGTAGTGACGTTAACCCTGTTTATTGCAAACTCTGCTGGAGGAAGAAAGGTTCTCCATTTTTCTTGAGCATCGGACACAAAACACCTTAAGTATTGTTCCAAAGTTTGGTTGAATCTCTCTGTCTGACCATTGGTATCAGGGTGGAACGCAGAAGAGAAAGACAGAGAGACCCCCAAACGACCACAAAATTCCTTCCAGAATCTAGAGACAAATTGTACACCCCGATCAGATATAATATTTTCTGGTACACCATGCAAGCGGAGTATGTGATTAATAAAGAGCGAGGCTAGACGTGGAGCACTTGGAATTTTCTTTAGGGGTACAAAATGACACATTTTGGAGAATCTATCCACAACAACCCAAATCACAATCTTCCCTTGGGAATAGGGTAAATCAGTAATAAAGTCCATTGACAAATGGAACCATGGTCTCTTAGGTATAGGAAGGGGATGAAGAAGGCCCTTGGGTAATCTCCTAGGAGTCTTCATCCCAGCACATGTCTCACATGTCTCACAGGCAGCAACAAATTCACATACGTCCCGAGACCAGGAAGGCCACCAGTAAGAGCAGGAGAGAAGGTATTTAGTCCCAGCGAAGCCGGAATGTCCCATTAAGGTAGAACAATTAATTTTCTCCAAAACACAAAGACGAAGATTTGGAGGTACAAATAGTTTCCCAGTGGGAGTATTACTGGGAGCAAGATCTTGCGAATTAGCCACTGAAGTAGCAAGATCAGGAGTAATAATGGCGAGAACCACTCCAGGGGACAAGATTTTATCTGGGACATCCTTAGGGGCATCGCTGGGACGAAAGCTGCGAGATAGGGCATCTGCCCGTACATTTTTAGAGCCTGGACGATAAGTCACCACAAAATTAAAACGTGTGAAGAATAGCGCCCAGTGGGCCTGCCTAGGAGACAGTCGCTTAGCGTTGTCCAGATAAAGTAGGTTCTTATGATTGTTTAATACTGTGATCTGGTGTTTGGCCCCCTCGAGGAAATGTCTCCACTCCTCGAATGCCCATTTAATGGCTAGGAGTTCTCGATTACCAATATCATAGTTGCGCTGTGCAGGAGAGAATTTCCTCGAGAAGAAGGCCACAGGATGCAAACACGTAAAATTTTCAGAGCCCTGAGATAACATGGCACCAACCCCCACTTCAGAGGCATCAACCTCAATAATAAATGGGCGATCATAGTCTGGTGGTACTAATACAGGGGCCTCAACAAAACATTTCTTGAGATGTACAAAAGCCTGTTCAGCTTCCGGAGTCCATTTGGTCAAATTGGCACCTTTCTTAGTAAGATCCATCAACGACTTAACTATAGTAGAGAAATTCTTAATACATTTTCGATAATAGTTGGAGAAACCCAAGAGACGTTGCAGGGCCTTAAGGTTGGAGGGGTGTTCCCAGTTATTAATAGCCGTGACTTTTAGTGGATCCATACAAAAATAATCGGGAGTAATAACGTAACCAAGGAAGGTGACCCTTTGGACTCCGAACAGGCATTTGGACAGTTTGGCAAAGAGACAGTTTTGAGGCAACAGTAGCAAAACACTCCTAACATGTTCAATATGTGTAGCCCAATCAGGAGAGAACACTAGAATGTCATCCAGGTAGACAACCACATAATGGCCGAGCAAGTCTCTAAAGATATCGTTAACAAAATGTTGAAATACTGCAGGTGCATTAGACAACCCGAAAGGCATTACCAAATATTCAAAGTGACCTTCCGGGGTGTTGAATGCAGTTTTCCATTCATCTCCTTCTCTAATCCGGATCAGATTGTATGCCCCGCGGAGGTCAATTTTAGAAAACTAGCGGGCACCCACAATCTGATTAAAAAAATCAGGGATCAGAGGAAGAGGGTACTGATTTGTAACCGTAATCTTATTTAATTCTCGGTAGTCAATGCATTGTCGCAGTCCGCAATTTTTTTTTTAACAAAAAAGAACCCATCCCCCATGGGAGACTGAGATGGACGGATGAGACCTTTAAGAAGACTATCCTGAGTGTATTCCCGAATAGCCTCACGTTCTAGAGCAGAAAGATTGAAGATCCTTCCCATAGGGTATTTGGAGTCTGGATGGAGTTCAATCGCACAATCGTAAGGTCTATGCAGAGGTAAAACTTCAGCAGATTTAGCCTCAAAAACATCATGAAAATCAGAAAAAAATTCATGAAGAAGTGTCTCCTCATTGAGACAATCGGAGGCATGCAAAGCTATACAGTGGGAGGAGCACTGATTCCCCCATTTCACTAACTCTTTTTTGGGCTAATCAAAGGTAGGGTTATGGAGGTCTAGCCAGGGATGCCCTAAAATAATATCAGATGAGAGATCCTCCATAACAAAAAAAACTTATGAGCTCTATATGTATTGAGCTCACTTGCAAAGTGAGTAAGGGGGTTTTAAAACGGATTTTACCTCTGCCCAGTGGAGTAAAATCCGCCCCAGTAACCAGCAGAGTAGTATCTAATGATACAAGTTCAATACGTAAAGCAGAAACAAATGAAAATTTAACAAAGTTAGTGGAAGCCCCAGAATCTACTAGGGCCTGCCCAGAAACGGATCTGTCCCCAAAGGACAGACACAGGTGACATCAATTTATGAGAGTTTTCGGAAGATACCTGACTGCCTGAGTGGTTCTTCCGAATACCACTCGGGCCCTGGAGTTTTCCACTGGTGTACATGGTTTGATGGAACAGTCTCGGATGAGATGACCCGGTTTGCTGCAATACAGGCAGAGATGATTCCGGAGACGATATTCTTGTTTAGCCTTGGTATCCAGTGCTCCCAACTGCATAGGTTCATCTCCAGTGGTGACAGAAGGAGAAACAGATTTTTTAACAGAAAGAGAGGGATAGACAGAAGACTTAGCGGGATCAGTCCCCACCCTCTCTTTACGTCTGTCCTGGAGTCTCCTGTCAATGCTGACGGCTAAGGTCATGGCCTGTTCTAAGGTAGGGGGATCAGGGTGACCAACCCAAATATCCTTAACTGAATCATTCAGGCCCTGTTTAAAAAGAGCTTTCAAAGCGGAGTCACACCAACCTGCTGTTATACTCAATTTCTGAAACTCAGAGCAATAAGTCTCAGCGGATAGTTAACCTTGCTGGAAGGTAAGAAGTTAGGACTCGGCAAGGTAAACTATCCAATTTGATCAGGCTCAGCATAAATAGCCCCCAAAGACTTAAAAATTTTTTCTAGATCTGTCCACTCTGCCTCAGGGGGGAGTTTAAGGGCCCAAGTATGTGGATCCCCCTGTAAGAGAAAAATGACCACCCCCACCATCTGAGACTGCGACGCATGAGGGTTGACCCGAAAATACAACTGACATGATTCCCTGAACGTCTCAAATTTACCTCGGTCCCCTGAAAACCTATTTGGGAGTAACATTTTAACCCTGTGAAGGGAAAAGATAGTAGGTGGTGTCACAGCAGCCTCAGCTAGATTCTGGGTGAGGGTGTGTACCTGATTGGCCAGCTCAGACATCAAACCTGCTAAATCCGCCATTCGAGTCACAAGGTCCTGAATAGAAGCCATGCCAGTCAGGAGTAGAATTTTTTTTTTTTTTTTTTTTTAACGGCCTGCTATTCTGTAAGGAAACCACTAGAAGAGCAATTCCCCAGTAGCTACTGGAGAACTCTGGGGGGAGGGGCACAACAAGACAGTGGACCGTAAGCTGAATCCCCCCCCCCACTGTCCCTACTTATTTAACCGATCTGTCCTAGGTGACAGCCAGCAACAAGTCGACAGTCCCTGCTTATAATAAGTGATTACACAGAATGCAGACAAGACGAACAACAACAAACGGAGGTCAGATAGCCAAGGGGTCAGTAACAATGCAGTACAAAATCACGATCCAATAGAAAAGTCAAAGGTAAGCCAGTGGTCAGGAAATAAGAAGAACAGGTAGCAAAGAGCAAGGAGTATAGCCAGTACGCGTAATAGCAGGCGCCATTGGGAAAGTGAGCAAACAATAAATAAAGGGAGGAAGAACCCGCCCCAGATATGATATCGAGGATAGGTTGTCAAACACACAGGTAAGACTAAAGTTAACTCTTAGTGGAGCAGGGGGATAATTTGCAAATAAATTCTTAAAAAATCAGACAATGCGATTTTTCTGGATTTGTTTTCTCATTTTGTCTCTCATAGTTGAGGTCTACCTATGATGTCAATTACAGGCCTCTCATCTTTTTAAGTGGGAGAACTTGCACAATTGGTGACTGACTAAATACTTTTTTTCCCCACTGTAGGTGGGCATCAGACACCTGGCCCCTCCATCAATCAACTGATTGGCTCCATACACTGTTGTAGTTCTGAATGGCTGCTCTGGATCAGTACAGGGATGCTGGGTTGTGGACTTACACTGATCTCATATTAATGACTTATCCTAAGGATAGGTCATCAGCACCTACATCCTGGAAAACCCTTTAGGCTGTGGCCACCTGTTGCTGAAAAGCTGAATTTTCTTTTGCAAATTTTGTGCCAAAGTCAGGACTTTTTGAGCCAAAGTCAGAAGTGGGGATTTAGCAGAAAGGAGAAGTGCAAGTACTTCCTTTATATTTGCCATTCCTTTTGAATCCATGACTTTTGGATATAGGATGAACACTCACTCCTTCCTAAAACAACCCAAACTACAGTAAACACTGACTTTGGAATAAATGCACAAAACACTTTATTTTAGGTGTCAAAATGGCCATAGCTTTATTTAAATCACAGAACTAAAATAATCACAGAAGGAGTCAGGTGACGTGCTAGACCATTGGGATTCGGAATACTGTGAGATCCCCAGCTGTCTGACATACAGCACCCGGCCAGAAAGCAATAAAGGGGCGGCACGCTCCAGCTTGCAATTTTAGCAGAGCCATTACACTTTAAGGGCACCAATAACCCTACAGAACATCCGTACCTCTGTGCTTAACCACTGTGCCCACCCCTGGATGACGTTACTATTACGACATCCTTCAGGCTGGCCATTTCCAAAGTTCAGCTTGATTATCCCTATGAAGTTTAACCTCATATATTAGATAAAATAAGTCCACAATAACTTACCTGCAACTTCCACCTGACTCAACTACCACAGAAGAGGCCATTTGACACCTTAAATGGACTCAACCAACACTAAACTGCTCCGGAATGCAATAGCCCTCTAGAAATTTTATCCACTGAAGAAAACTATCTATACAAGTCCCATACCATCTTCTCAACTATTTAACTTAGCCAGTAATGGATAAAGAAATTTGCATAAGCCAGATCAACTAAGATATGAATGTTGCTGAAAATGCACCTGAAAGATATGGCTGTAGTTGGAAACTAGTAAAGATAAATAGCCCATAATACTGAAATTACCATAATCCAATATAAATGTTGAATTCTGCCATATCACAGACATGTAATTGCCAACCATTTATGCATAAAAGTATATACTTTCTACTTATGTGGTGTGGGGCACAACTTATGGTAGTAACTGTAAATAAATTATATAGATGTATATACTATGTATGAGAGAACACCTCTTCATGGAAAACCTCTGCCACAAAAAAACTATAATTGTCCATTTCTATCCATTGGCAACCCTATACCCACGTATACTGCCAGGAAAGACACAAAGAGTATAAAGAAAGGAAAGGAAAAGTACTTGCTGTGCGCCAGCTTCTCCAGATACTACAGTAACCACAGAGAACTTGCTGTAGTAAATATCCTGACGATTGTTGTTCGATGGGTCCCAATCACATCAACAGTAAAACAAGCCATTAAATGATGCTTATAACGATGATAATAAGCCCATGATCTGATTTACAAGAGTCTTTGAAGGCATTGAGAGATCCTCTCCTATTGTCTCTCAATCATTTTCAGAGCACTTGATGACCTTTACCCTTAGTCACACTGTCGGCAACTTTAAAAGAAACATGGGTTGGTCAATATACATGATTATATATCTTCACTGCAAGATTACAAGTCAACAGAAATGGTCCTTGAAGCTATAGATTTTATCAAAAAAAATACCACCAATCCCTCCAGCCACAGCCACCAGTTTGGAGGACTCAATTCATTGTGCAGGCATGTGAAAACTGATAGCCATGCCTTTACCCTAACAGGGTCTTTTAACCTCTTCAGGACCGCCCACTGTATATAAACGTCGGCTCTTGCTGGGCTTTGTGCAGCGCTGACGTTTATATACTGACGCTACTAAATTGGGGATCGGGTCTCCCCAAGGGTCAGGAACTCTGTAAACACAGTGCTAATAGCAAACATGACCGCAGCATCCAAGGGGTTCCACGATGCCAAATGTCCCCCCCTGGCACCCCCTGCGGCGAGATCGGGGTGTGCCCATATGTACCTTCTGCAGCCTGGGGTCTGGCCAGTGACCCCAGGCTGCTAGGTGCCCCCAGTACCTGGTTGATGCTGCCGAGAACTGAGGAATTCAGCATATGCGTATCCTCTATAGACTGCAATTCACGTGTATTACAGTCTATAGTGCGGAACCAGCAATCAGAGCATCGCTGGTTCAGGTCCTCTAGTGGCACATCACTAAAAAGTAAAAAAAAAGTTGAAAAAAAAAGAAGAAGAGAAGTGTATAAAAAAAAAAAAACTAAAGCAAGGAAATAATGATTTTTCGCCATCTCGGCTTAAAAAAATGTGATAAAAAGTGCTCAAAAGTCATATGTACCCCAAAACAGTACCAATAAAAAGCACAGGTCATCCTGCAAAAGAGACTTCAACCAGCTCTGTCAACCGAAAAAAAAAAAATTGCTTCACATCTCAGAAGATGGTGATGCAAAAATAATTGATTTATGTCCCCAAATGGATTTTTGTTCTGCAAAATTAGTAATGCATAAAAAAAGCCCAATATAAATTAGTTATTGCCGTAATCGTACTGACCCGAAGAATAAAGGTAACATGTTACTTATGCTTTACACTGCGTGGAAAAAAAAATTAAAAGGTAAAACACAATACCAGAATTGATGTTTTTTTTAATCCACCAAGAAAGAGTTAATAAAAGTTAGTCAATAAGTTATAAGGACCCAAAAATGTTGTCATTACAAAATACATTTCATACCACACAAAAAAACAAGCCATTGTATGGCTATATCACCAGAAAAAATAAAAAAAATATAGCTTGTACAATGTGAAGACAAAAACCCCAAAAATCGCCAAATCATTAGAACAAAACTGGCTGCGTCAGGAAGGGAATGTACAAGCTGTCCGAGCGTATATCAGGGGACACCCCAGATTTAGAGCTTATGAGGGAAATTAAACCAGAACTGACCCCCAGAGTGACCCCCTCCCAAATCATAGGAGCTACTGGGGATATACTAGGGAATTTGGTGTTCCCAATGTACTCCGCACAGCTTGTATATTCACTCTTCACCATCTGCTGTGCAATCACGTCTGGGATACTAATGCCCATTACACCCCTTGATAAGTTCTTTGAGGGGTGCAGTTTTTAAATTAGGGTCATTCCATAAGAGATTCCACTTTACTGGTACTTTAGAAGCTCAACAAACATGACATGGCGTCCAGACACCAAACATCTAAATCTGCACTGCAAAAGCCACATAGCGCTCCTTCCCTACTATGCTCTGCTGTTTGCCCAAACTGCAGTTTAAGTCCACATGTATGACACTGGTGTACCCAGGATAACGTAATTAATGTCATATGTGGGTATAAACTGCTGTTTGGGCACAGCTGGTCAGGGAGCGCTATTTTGGTTTTTGGAGCACAGATTTAGACGGTTTGGTTTTTGGACGCCATGACACTTTTGCAGAGCCCTGAAATGCCAGTAAAGTGGAATCCCCTGACACGTGACCCCATTTTGAAAACTACACCCCTGAAGGAATTTATCCAGGGGTACAGTGATCATTTTTAACCCCTGATATGTTCTGTGAGGGGTGTAGTTTCCAAAATAGGGTCACTTTTGAAGGTTTCCATTGTATTGGTATTCTAGAGGCTCTTTTAATGCGACTTGGCACCCAAAATCTAATCCAGCAAAATCTGCCCTCCAAAAGCCAAATAGTACTATTTCCATTCCGAGCCCCATGTTTCCATACAGCAGATTATGACCACATATGGGGTATCGCTGCGTTCATGAGCAATTGCTTAACAAACTGTGGGTTTGAAAATTGCGATTTTTTTCTCAAAATTTCAATCGTATTTCCTATTTTTTTTATAAATAAATATAAAAATATTGATCAATATTTACCACCAACATGAAGTGCAATATGCCCCGAAAAAACAATCTCAAAATCACTTATGTAAGTTAAATTGTATCAAAGTTATTGCCATATAAAGTGACACATGTCAGATTTGAAAAATGAGGCCTGGTGATGAAGGCACTTTTAGGCTGTGACCTGAAAAAGTTAAATAAATAATTGGTTTGCTTAAACCAAGAGGTTCATACCTCTGCTGGTTAACCTTCCACACCAGTGGGCCATACTTTGGATGGTTACCCCTCCACACAGGGGGCCATACCTCCAATGGTTACCCCTCCACACAATGGGGCCATACCTTCATTGGTTACCCATCCACACCAGGGGGCCATAGCACCGATGGTCACCCCTCCACACCAGGCCATAAAAACTATATATATATATATATATATATATATATATATATATATATATATATCAGTAAATAACTACAATAAATTCTGTTAGGCATATTCAATCAATAAATAGCAAAAACAGGGTGGTAGTGTATGCCAAAAGCTTCCAACTTTGGCTTGGAGGCACTTGGACATTGGCCTAAAGAGTGGAAGCCCATGTATTAAAAGATTCATTTCTCTAAAAGAAATAATAATGACTTAGATGGCTCACTCTAAATACAGTATAAGCAATAATATTAAGTTATAACTGCTCCAGATGAATCCAAAGCTATGTAAGTAATAAGGAAAGACAAGCAGCTGTCAGTGTGTACAAAAATATACAACTATTGGACACCACTGATGCTAGGTTGCCGAGCGCGGTGCCTTTTCCTTTTTGCTCCACTTTATTGGAGTTGGATCTGGTCTACTTTATTTCTTCTGCTGACGTTCTCCTTCCTGAAGACGTTTGGGCTCCATCTCCTATTCCAGACCCAAATAAGTATTTAAACATTTGTAAGGTTGTTGTGTCTGACACACAACCTCTCCAGGTGAGAGTCCATCTATACACCTTCAAATTGTGAAAGAATCTCTTTGTTATCACAGTGCTACGCTATGCACTGCTTGGTGTCTCTGTTTATTCTTGTTGCGAACAGGAAATGCTCCACAATCACCAGCTACACATGAAGAATAAGAAATGAAATAATCCGGTCCAGTATTTGGTACAGTGAGCTGCATGTGGTGGAAACTCAGAGGTCAGCATACAACATAGCGATTAGTACATCACCATACACACATGGATATAAACTATAAAAAAAAAAT
This sequence comes from Leptodactylus fallax, assembly GCA_947044405.1. Taxonomy (NCBI): domain Eukaryota; kingdom Metazoa; phylum Chordata; class Amphibia; order Anura; family Leptodactylidae; genus Leptodactylus; species Leptodactylus fallax. Next base: position 656,554 of record CAMRHE010000321.1, read on the forward strand.
GTGTATCCTACAGAGCAAGGTGCAGCAGTGAAGGTGGGCTATACCACCCTCATCCCAAACATGTGCTGATCCCTCCCTGAACACCTTTCAGAGCTAAAAATATGATCTAGATATAATAGATTCTTTCATAAGACTGTGGAAATACATCTAGATAAGGCTCCATATAATTTACACAGTCTTATACCATCAGTGGCGTAACTAGGAATGGCTGGGCCCCAAGGTGAACATTTTACATGGATTCCCCCCCCCCCCGCCAACCCCCCTCCACACGCAAACCACATTCCTGCACACACTACTATGCCCCATAGTGGCCCTTACACATATTATTATGCCCCATAGTGGCCCCTGCACACACTATTATGCCCCATAGTAGCCCCTGCACACACTATTATTCTCCATAGTGGCCCCTGCACACACTATTATGCACCATAGTGACCCCTGCACACACTATTATGCCCCATTGTGGACCCACCATGAACAATTACTATACTCTGGGGTCCTTTCAGACCCCAGAGTATACTGATAGGAGACCCAGGGGAGGATACAAACATAACAACAATGTTACTTACCTCTCCCTGGCTCCAACGCACTCCCCGCTACTTTCGGACTTCTTCAATGTTCGACCAGATGTCACGTGAGCCAGGCCGGTGTTGCAACACATAATGACGCTGGCCTGGCCCACGCGACGTCTGGGATGTCACCAAAGAAGCCGAAGACTGCCGAAGCGCAGGAGAGATAAGTAGCGTTGTGTTTTTTTGTTCCCTCACCTCCCCTGGGCCTCCTATTATTATACTCTGGCGTCTGAAAAGACCCCAGAGTATAATGATAGCAGTGTTTGTGTGGTTCACAGGCCTTACTTACCGATCCCCGCTTCTGCTCACAGCCGCCTCCGCAGAAGGGGAAGCGCAGGTGGTTGTGAGCAGGAGTTGGAATGGTAAGTAAATAGGGCCTGGGGTTACTCCTTGGGTTACTCCAGCAGGTAGCGGCCTATTAAATAAAGAAATAAAACTTCAGGGGCCCGCCGGGCCCCCTAATGTCCCGGGCCCTGTTGCAACCGCTACAGCTGCTACCCCGGTATTTACGCCACTGTATACCATGCACCATTTTAGGTAGTAGATGAATTTCCAAATGGAAAATAAAATAGCTACATGAGGCAAGGGCGGATATTTTAGGGTACATTCACATGTAGGAATCTGCCGCAGGTTTGGGGGTGAATTCCTCCCCTGAATCCACTGCAGATTCCTCCCCGAATTGCCTCGCAATGGGAGGCAATGATTGTAGCAGGATGTGGAATGAAGCAGCGTCCTGCTCGATCTTTGATCTGCTCGACACCAGCACTAGGATGGAGGACCTATACAGGTCACTGGACACTATATACAGTGTATACAGCAGGGACATTATGCATAGCATGTCCAATACATGGAACTAAGATGGAGGGTGTATACAAATCCCTAAACTCTATATAGAGGGAGGAGTAATTAATAACCTTTATACAGTATGGCCAGAATACAAAGTATGACCAGTATACAGCCCTGAGAAGCAGGTCACATAGAAATTATTTGACATAACCTATCCCCAGCATGATCAATATTAGCACAGAGATGGAGGACATACACAGGGATCAGTGGTGGTTCAACTGCCAAACTGAATCACTTCACTGTATATCTGATGCCTGGCTTCCAGTCCAGGCTGCTCCTCTCCCATTAGTGTCTCCATTGCATGTGACCTTCCAGCTCCACCATAGAGAGCCCATCAGTCCCCAAGACTCATGAATAATCTACATTATGCAGCAGTAATCTATGATATATCAGCCATGTCTGCAATGTGTGAGGTAAGTGGGGCTAAATATATGAGGGAACACTGTAACTGCATAAATCCTGTGTAGTCTTGAGCAAAACCCAAACTGCAAAGTTCGGGTTCATGCCGAACTTTGTGGGTTCGGGTACCCAAACTTCAGCTGTAAAGTTAGGGTTTGGGTTTGGCTCATCCCTAAAGCTGATTGATTGACTGCTGAGAAAGCCAATCAACCTGCTTTAAGCCCACAGACATCACAGACATGCCCAATATGGGCATGGCTGTGATTGGCCATGTGGGACATGTGACCACTCTGTATAAGGTCACATGTCCTGTCACCATATCAGCTAGTTAGGGTAAGTAGGGAGAGGCTGCAGCTGGAGATAGGGACAGTCAGGGCCTTAACTAAATGTAATAATTGTCCTTTTCAGGACAGTGCAGCTAGGTAGGGAGAGGAGCCTGATACTGTGAGGGACAGTCAGCCTATAAACAATAAAGGCAGTGACAGTAAACTGTGTGTGTGTACCCATACCGTCTCCTAGCGCAGTAACAATAACTGTGTGCATACCCATACCGTCTCCTAGCGCAGTAGCAATAACTGCTGTGTGTGTACCCATACCATCTCCTAGTGCAGTAGCAACAACTGCTGCGTGTGTACCCATACCGTCTCCTAGCGCAGTAGCAATAACTGCGTATGTACCCATACCGTCTCCTAGTGCAGTAGCAATAACTGCGTGTGTACTGTGAGAGGATAAGCTCAGTGGTAGCAGCAGCCGACTCAGACACAAAAATTCAGGTGCAAACAGGTTTTACCCTATATATTTATTTTACAAAAAACGGAAAAACAAAATAATTCTTTACTTACAGGCAAAACAGTAACAAAAACCTGCTTGTCTGAGCTACTAACTGTACGTGTGACTTGCTTCAGCCACATGGTCAACAAACAGGGCAAAAACAGTAACAGTAGTTCACACTAGAGTCTCACCAGCTGTCAAAGTCTTAGGACAGACCGCGGCTCCTTTCTCCCCCAGGAACTGCTCAGTAGTGAGAACTGGCCAACCTTTCATAGGCCTTTTAATGAGGCCCAACTTCCACCTGGGGTTGAAGACTCCTGCCTAGTAGGAGAGGAAAAGGTTAACAGAGACAACCTTCTCACAGCTTAAGCTTTTACCTGGATTGTAACATGATCTACCACACATAAGTAAGGAATTTGGGAGAGATATAGCGACCTTCCAGAATCTTACCTGTCACATTCTCACAGTACCCATACCGTCTCCTAGCGCAGTAACAATAACTGCGTGTGTACCCATACTGTCTCCTAGTGTAGTAACAATAACTGTGTGTATACCCATACCATCTCCTAGCGCAGTAACAATAACTGCATGTACACCCATACTGTCTCCTAGCACAATAACAATAATTGTGTTTATAATTACATACCATCTCCTAGCGCACTAATAATAACTGCGTGTATACCCATACTGTCTCCTAGCGCATACTTTGATTCACATGGTGGAAGAGTATCGGTCGACACGTCTCCTGGTACTAAGCGATGGGTCCTCTCTGTTCAATTTCTGGGTTGGTAAATCGGACACGTGGCCAGATTTATGCCTTGGTGTGTTCAGCACCGCAGGGGATGTCATCACCGACAAGAGGATCCGCCTATCCACAGCCAACATGGACATACTTATGTTCAATATGATCCCACAGGACTTGACTGTGTCAGCGCCTGAGTGAGTGGTTACAGTGTTGGCTACCTCCTCCTCCGCCTCATCCACTTATACCACCACATCCACTTCTACCTCCTCCCCCTGGACCTCTACCACCTATTTCAAAATTATTATTTTATTTTTGTTTTTAATTTTTATTTATTTATTTTATATTATTATTTTAAGTACTTCCCCTACCTTATTTTTTGCAGGGCACCTGCCCTGTTATTACCCCCATTTTGCAGCCCTCTACCCCTTACTATCCCCATTTTACAGCCATTTTTGGGTCACCAAGTTCAGGTCCCCATTGATTTCAATTGGGTTCGGGTTCGAGTTTGGGTCAAGTTCAGGTACCTGAACCAAACTTTTGGGCAAAGTTCAACCGAACTCGTCGAACCCGAACTTTGATGGGTTCGCTCAACACTAATCCTGTGCTAAAACTGCAGTAAATATGATGTGGAATGGTGATACTAAAGCTGCTGTCAGGGATGTTACATCTGTTGTTGCTGCTTTAAGGTTGCCATGACAACATAGGGAAGCTTCCTGAGCAGGCCTTTATTAATCACTCCCTCATCTCTCAGCTTTGCTGGCTAATCAGTTTTCAACTTCCTGCTAAGCACCTGACTTTGATTTGACTACTCTAATACCTGACCTTTGGCTGTGTTCTTGGATTCCTCTTTGTCTTGTGATTTTGTTCTGGCATTCCTGATCGGTTCCGACCATTGGCTTTGTTTCCCAGATTTGTCTTCGTCTCGTGATTTGGATCCATGTTGCCCTCCTCAGCAACTGACCCGTGATTAACGACCATTCTGTTTTCTCTGTCCCTGTGAGTAGTCTGTGGATTTGGTGTAGGCTTCTGCTGCAGTGCATTTATTTGTGATAAACTTTCTGTTCTGGTGACAATTCCGGTCTTCAGATTCAGCAAAAGTCCATGTCTTCTTGTGAGGGGCTCTGGTGAAGGTGTCTGAGGCCGGTCTTGACTCGCAGTAGTGTTTTGCCTATAAGTAGCATTTTCTACTGCTCGCAGTTGTCAGCTCATTTCTGCTGCTGCACTCCTGAAGACCAGTACATTTCTTACCTTGCATCTGAATCCTAACAGCTGCATTCAATCACTGTTCAGGGATTCTGTTTCCCATTCCGCTTGAAAAATGCGGAGAGAAAAGTCTTTCAAGCAGGGCGGAAATCGGGCAGACCTCACGGTTTTCTGCAGATACCGACTTGTTAAGTGGATTGGGGACCCAAAGAACGGAAACCCAAACCAGTGTTGTGTGAGTTGATAAACCCCAGTATTATAATCCCTGATTCTACAGACAGGTTTCCTCCAGTCCTTGTGGTGAGAGAAAGAGGAGAAGGATAAGACAGGAAGTTATATCTATTCCTAAACTCCTCCCTCTCCACAGTAACACACTAAACTGAACCAGCCTATATAAATCTACACAACTACTGCACAAAGATGAAACTGCAGCAGCTATTGGTTCCCTCATCCCAAAGTCATGGAGAGGGACATTAAACCGTAGGGGTAGCTGGAGGGTGACATTAAACTGGGGGCAACTAGAGGCAGACATGTCCCCCTCCAGCTACCCCCATGGTTTAATGTCCTCCTCCAGTTGCTCTCAGTTTTATGTACCTTTCTAATTGCCCCCAGCTTAATGCCTCTGTCCAGTGACTCTTATTGTTTAATGTCCCCCTCCAGCTGTCCCCAGTTTAATGTCCCCCTTCATCTGCCCATCAGTTTAATGCCCCCTTCCATCTGCCCTCAGTTTCATGTCCCCCTTCATCTACCACCAGTTTCATGTCCCCCCTGCAGCTGCCCCACTTTAATGCCCCCTTCATCTGCCACCAGTTTAATGATCCCTCTCTATCTCTGCCACCAGTTTCATGTCCCCCCTACATCTGCTCCCAGTTTTATGCCCCCTCATCTGTCCCCAGTTTAATGTCCTCCTCCATCAGCCCCCCTTCATCTTCCACTAGTTTAATGTGCCCCCTTCATCTGTCCCCAGTTTAATGTCCCCTCTTCATCTGCCCACAGTTTAATGTTCCCCCTCAATTTGCACCCAAAGTTTAACATAAAAAACACTGATACTCACCTCTCCTCACTCCCCTGCTGCTCTGCCTGCTGTCTCAGTCACGGAGTGTTCTGGGAGCTGCAGGCGCGATGTGAGTGATGTCATCACATCGTGCTTACAGCTCCCGGGGTCAGAGCACACGGGGAGCACAGTGGTGAAGCAGGAGCTGTCCGGACACAAATGAGTTGAAACTGGGACATACCGGACATACAGGACCCACAATTCGGGACTGTCCCGCAGAATTCGGGGTGGTTGGGAGGTATGCCCTCAGGTGTGGACTGTGTAGTGCAGGGCTGCATCGGGTGAATGTAGCCTTAGATAGATGCAATGTAATTTCATTTTATATTGATTTTGTTTTAATATTATAGCAACTCTCTCAGTATTTTAATGACAAAATATCAAGCTAAGAGGAAGGTTGTACCATAAAGCCACCATGCCTGAGCTGGGTATGCAAATACAGAGCAAGGGCAGTGAACTAAAATTTTGCCCTGGAAAACCATAGAACCAACTGTACAGTACTGTAGAGTCTTATACTGTGCAGTATCTTTACTTGTGTCCTAGTATTTATTGCTTATTTCTACCATGTAATCTTATTGTACTTTGGTAATCTCAATAAGCAACCAATGACAAGACCTATCCCTCTTGCTGTTTGTAGTCTTGGAATTTTAATTTTCTTGTTTTATATTTCACCATTCTCATATCCTCTCTCTCCAATAACCCAAAATGACTCTTTGAAACTTTTTATTCTTTACTTACTCCCAAATTGCAGAGACCTATTACAGACATCTTGGCTAAGGAACTGGCCACTAACTTTAACCCCTTCATGCCACAGGCAATTTTTTTTTTTTTTTGCATTTCCATTTTACTTCCCCCATTACAAGAGCCATAAATTTTTAATTTTTCAATTCACAGAGTGATATAATGGCTTATTGTTTGTGAAACAAATTGTACTTTATAATGGAACCATTCAATGTTCTGTACAATGTACTGGGAAGCTGGAAAAAAATTCAGAATGAGTTAGAATTAAAAACAAAAAACACATTTACACAATTTCTTATGGGTTTAATTTTTATGGCATTCACTATGTGGTAAAAATGACATGTTACCTGTATTCTGCGGGTCAGTATGATCGTTGCGATATCAAATTTATATAGTATGTGTAATGTTTTGTTACCTTTTAAAAAATGTAAAACTTTGCAAAATAGAAGAAATTTGTTGTGTGGCCATATTGTGACACCTGTAACTTTTTATATTTATGTGTATGGAGCTGGGTAAGGAGTCGTTTTATTTTGGGGAAGGTTTGATCACTTTTTGTTCCATTTTTTATAGGAGGCAAAAAGTTGAAAAAACAGCCATTTGGCCATTTTGATTCTTTTCCCCGCTACGTCGTTCACCATATGGGATAAATATTTTAATAGTTTGGACATTTTGGAGCACGGGCATCCCTAAAGTTTTTATGTTAATTTTTGTTTATTTATATTTATATGTGATCTAGGGAAAGGGGGATGATTTGAACTTTTATATTTTTTTGTGTTTTTTTTAATACTTTAAAAAACTTTTTTTTTCTTTTACTTTTATAATCAGACCTCTTAAGGACCTTGAACCCTAGGGGGTCTGATCACCTCTGGCATCTAAGGTGTTGACAGCTGTGATAGGTGTCAGCACCGATCGCCGCTGTTAGCGGAGGGTGCTGGTTGTGTTATACAGCCAGCACCCGCCATGTATGGAGAGAGCTCAGCTCCTGAGCTCTCTCCATAGAACCCTTCACATCAAATCACGTACATGCAAGTGATTTTGGGTGAAGTGGTTAAAGACAAAATTGACAACAACCATCAAAAAATACCAGGCAGCATTGATCCCCTCCCCTACCACATTGCATCCTGTTCACTCTCATGTTTAGAGCAAATTACAGAAGAAGAAGTCTCCAGCTATTTTCTTATTTTTGCCCTAATACCTGAATTAGACCCTTATCCAGTGTCAGACTGGGATGTCTAGGGCCCACCAGTGGAATTGTTTCTAGGGGCCCACCATCAGAACCCCTGCAGATCAGCGGTACCGAGACAGGGCGGCTAAAGGTAATAACATGCCGGGAGCCATGCTGCTCACCCACTATACCATGTGCACCACTGCACTACCTAAACCTACTGCTACACCTTGTATGGCAAGTGAACAGCGTGGCTCCTAGAATTGTTACCTTTACCTGTAGCCGCACTGTCCTGGAAAAGCTGATCTGCAGAGGTCCTGGCTGTTGTATCATCGTAGATGTAATATTGATGGCCTATCCTAAGGACAGGCCATCAATATTAGGAAGATGGATAAATCCTTTAAAGAGGTTGTCGAAGGAATTTGAACTATTTTTATTAGAAAAGTAAAAATTCACAAACAGTGTTTCATACGAAAATACAATATAAAACCCATAAACAGAAACAATACATAAATCCAAAACATAGCATAAACAACAACAATAAATAAGATACAAGAAACCGGGACAAAATTAAAGACCAAAAAAGAAAATCCAGCCGCAAATCAGCCCCCATCCATTCTGCCTTTCACTCCACCTTTCACTCTCCAGTCTTTCTTCAGTCATCCGCCAGTCAAAACTCTACCTATCTTGGAAACAAAAGAAAATCCAAATAAGTAATATACAATGGAAAACATATAACACTAACAGAAAACTAACAAAAACCCCAACTGAAACTTATTAAATTTTTTTTTTTTTTATTATTATTATTATTTATTTATTTTTTTTTTTCTTCCCTTCACCACACCCGGCCAGCACCACGCCCCATGTCCTCCCATGTCCGCATAGTCCTGGTGCTGGCACCACCCGCCACCGAGCCCCTGAAAACCGACCTGGCTCTCCGCCTCATGTCCTCCCATGTCCGCATAGTCCAGAGCCAGGCCGGACACACGAAACCTATATATCAAACCCTCCACCCCCAAAAGAAACCCCCCTCCCAAACAACCTACCCCCCTAAGAAAAAAAAACCCTTTTAACTACATACAATGGGAATATGAAAATGGAAATGAACAAAAAAAATATGTTAAGTGGCAAAAGCAAATAACAAAATACCAGACAAGAAAACCAGACAAAATACAATAACAAAACCCACAATCTTATATAAACCGTTGACACCCCCTTCCCTCCGATAAACCTCCCACAGGCCTAGGGTCGGTTATCCTCAAGCCTCTTACCCTTTCATCCTATTTCCAAAACAAAATGCCTATGTGGTGACACACCAGCCCTCCACCAGGAAGAGAGCACAAGAGGCCCGTCCCTACCTACTTGCCCTACCACTATGTCCCTATCTATCAATCTATCCCTACCCTATCCCTACCTGTCCCTCTCTACCAAAAAAAACAAACCCCACCTCTTGTGCAAAACCTTGCCCTCCCTTTCCCTATCTGGCCCTAACCTAACTACCTTTTAATCCCTTATTCTGTCCCTCAGGGAACAGAAAAGGTGAAACCCCTCCAGAGGGTACCAGCCCTTTTTGCGCCCAACCCCTCATACTCCCGAGAGCGCACCCTCACCAGGTCCACCATGATGTTTTTAACCACCTCCACCTCCGGGAGGATTTTGCCTCGCGTCGATACTAGACACCGGGATGACCACAAGTGGAACCTAACCACTGCGCTAACTATAAAAAGTGTCTGGCAGTCCCTGCCCTCCAGGTGTTTGAATGCCCCATAGGCCCACTCGGCATAGGAAAGGCCAGCCAGCCGCAGCCAACCGGTGGAGGTCCCCACCAATTTGCAAACCCTTATATTGAAGGGGCACTGAAGCAGGAAGTGCTCCATGCTTTCCAGCATGTCGCCACACTCCTCCCGAGGGCAGCCTCGCTCGTCGGAGTTCCGGTACTTCAAGTTCCCCCTCACATATAACTTACCTAGGAGGCAGCGCCAGGTCAGATCCCAAAACTTCCGAGGAAACCTTTTGGAGTTAAGAAAATGCAACCCTCCCTCTAAGGTTTCTCCTGGGCAATCTTTGAGTGCCAGAGGCTTCTGGAAGCGGGTCAACAGGACTTTGTCATCAAGAAAACGTCTTGACTGAGTCCTGATCTCCCACGCCCCCAGACCCCACCGACGAATCACTTTCAAGACCAGGGAAGCATAGGCCGGGAGATATCCATGGGGTGCACGAAGATCTTTCACTTGCCCTCCTGCCTCCCATTTCTGGAAGAAGGGCCGAAACCACCCCTGGCAGGAGGCTACCCACGAAGGAGCCCCCTCGGCGGAGAGGTTTGGTAAATTGATCTTAAGAAAGGTGTTCATTAAGAACACCACGGGGTTAACCATATTTAACCCCCCTAGCCTCCTTGTGCGGTATGTAACCTCCCTCTTGATTAGGTTGAGCCTGTTCCCCCAGAACAGTTGGAAGAACAGGCAACAGATCCTACTCCAACAAGACTCTGGCAAGGCACAGACGCTACCTAGATAGATCACCAACAGGAGCAGGAAGGCTTTCGCAAGGTGAACCCTTTCTCTCAGGGTCAAGGACCAACCCTTCCAGCAATCAACTCTCTGGGCGACATCCTTAAGCCTACCTTCCCAATTTTGGAGTGGGTAATCACCCTGGCCAAAATGGATGCCTAAGATCTTTACAGACCCCTGGGGTTCTGGGAGGGTGTCCGGGAGAGAAAACCAGGCTCTCCCCCTCCCAGCCAGAGGCTTCCACACTTATTCCTGTTTACAGCTGATCCAGAAGCCTCCGAGTAACTGTCCACTTCAGACATCACCCATTCAATCTCCTCCCGCGACGAGACAAGAGCGGTGACATCATCCGCGTAGGCTACTGTCCTCAAAGGGGAGCCGGTGCCCTCCAGGTCCATCCTGACTCCCGCCACCGGCCCAACATTAATCCGTCTAATCAGGGGATCAATGGCGAACACATACAGTAGCGGGCTCAAGGGACATCCCTGTCGGACGCCCGACCCCACCTCAAAAGGACGACCAACCCAACCATTCACAAGTGGGAAAGACTCAGCCCCAGCGTATAAGGTCTGCAGCCACTGAATGAACCCCCCAGGTAGGCCATACCTCGAGAGAGTTGACCACAAATACTCATGATTCACCCTGTCAAAAGCCTTAGCCTGATCTAGGGACAGCAAGTACCCCTTCCACCGACCTGCCCTACTCTGCTCCACAGCCTCCCTGACACTCAGGACCGCACTTAAGGTGCTACGACCGGGAACAGAGCAGTGCTGAGCCGGCGAGAGGAGCCGGGGCGCAAACTGTACCAGCCGGTTGAAAAGTACCTTCGCCAGAATCTTTTGGTCCGTATTGAGAAGTGCTATGGGCCGCCAGTTCTCAATACGGCTCGGATCCTTACCCTTTGACAGAACTATAAGGGCGGACCTCCTCATTGACTTTGGCAGAGTGCCCGAGGATAGACACTCATTAAGCACGTCAGTCAAGAGGGGAGCCAACGCTCCTTTAAAGGTCCGATAGAACTCAGATGTTAAGCCATCTGGGCCAGGTGACTTCTTGAGGGCAAGACCCTCAATAGCCCTGACGACTTCCTCTTCCCTTATAGGTTCTATCAAAACACCAAAAGAAGGGTCTTCTGCTGACTCAGGAATGGCTTCAGCCAAGAAACCTGAAATCCGATCCCGATTCAGTTCCTTCTTTGCCAAAAGGTTCGAGTAGAAAGACCTGACGACCTCCAAGATCCCTGACCTTGATCTTGTTAGGGATCCTGTACTGTCAATCAGGCCTGTTACTGTCTTACAAGTCACTGACATCTTACAGTTCCTGTATGGGTCGGGTGAGCGGTATTTCCCGAAATCCCTCTCAAGAACCAAGGATGCGTGCCTATCATACTGACACCCTTTAAGCAAAGCCTTCACACCGGAGATATCCTCCTGGCTACCTCCGGTCGAGACCAGATGTTCAAGTCTCTTCCTCAGTGCACTGTACATGCGGTACATGTCCAGTGACCTGAGGCTTGAGAGCCGGCGGAAAAATCCCGCCACCCTTTTTTTGAATATCTCCCACCACTCTGACCTAGTGCCCTCAAGACCCAGTAATAGTACCTGATCCTGAAGAAACTCCTCAAAGGCTTGTCTTACAGCTGCCTCCTCAAGGAGTAACGAATTCAGCCTCCACAAACCTCTTCCTCTCCGGAGGGTTTCTGAAATATTCAAAGAAAATAAAATTAGGCAGTGATCGGAGAACTCCACCTCCACCACGGACACAGGGGTGGTGACGGAATTCTCCTTCAAAAAAAACCTATCTATCCTGGACCTAACACTTCCTCTCTGAAAGGTGAACCCACGGTGACCTGGGGAATGCCTGATGTGGATATCCTCCAGGCGAGCTTCACTCACTATGCTATTTAACGCGACGCCATCATAGGGCAGTCTATCTCTGGTACCTCCTCGGTCTTGGGGTCTAGTTATGGTATTAAAATCCCCACCAAAGATGACTTGTTTGCCCGTAAAAAGAAAAGGCTTGATCTTCATGAAGAGGCTTTTACGGTCCCACTTTGACTGGGGACCGTAGATGTTAATGAGGCGCAGGCTTTGCCCCTTCATGAGGACGTCTAAGACTAGGCACCTTCCCATTTCGAGTTCGATCAGCCGCTGGCATTTCACCTCTGCGGTAAAAAGCACCGCCACTCCACTATACGGCTCAGCCGCAAGAGACCAGTAGGAGGGCCCCCTGCGCCACTCCCTCCTTCCTCTGTTTATCTCTGATAGAGTACAGAGCCTGGTCTCCTGCAAAAACAAAATGTAAGCTTCAACTCGGCCAAGAAAATCAAAGGCTGCAAACCTAGCCGTATCAGACTTAATGCTGGCCACATTAATGGTGGCCAGCGTCAGTGGAGAGGGGACTGCCATTAAGACCGATTGAGCTCAATGACCTTCAGTTTCCCACCCCCTTTCCTCCTACCACTTCCACCCCTTGATGAGTCAGAAGAGGACCCGCGACTTTTCCTCGTCTTACGGGTCCTCTTCTTACATTGGGATTGGTCCATCACCTCACCTCGTGTGGTTTGGCCAGGCAAGGGATGGACTTCCCCCGTAGTTTCTCCCTGGGGAGTATTTGTAACATTTTTTACAATGGTTTCCAAAACAGCTTGAGGTGCATCGTCTCCATCTCTGGGTACCAGGCCAGCCTCCTCCACTGAAGGCAGGGGGCCCTTCCCTGAGGGAGACTCAGCAGCCCCCGACGGTCCCACCTCCCCCTCTGAAGCCTCCCCTGAGGCTGATGCGTCCTCGCAGAGGGTTTGGTACCGGTTAGGGCTGATCACTGAAAGGTCCTCGAGTCTCCGTTCCTTTGCCGGGGGGGGGGGGGGGGCAGATGTTTTTACCCCTCGCTTTACTCGGTGACTTTCTCCTCCTGACCGTCTGTTCCTCCCCAGCACTAACGTACTGGGAAGATGAAGACAGGTCAGCCTCTTCCTCCCTCTGCAGTCTTCTCATCTCCTCAATCAGGGCCGTGCCCGTCGCTACTTCAGCATTAGAATCCAACCCAGCGGGATCAGGGGCAGAGGGGAGACACATAATACCTTCCCTCTGCTCCCTTCTCCTATCTCTCCTTCTCGCCCTAGATGGTGGCTGGGTTTTCTCCCTCCGCGTCGGCAACCTGGTCTCTCCACCTCCGACCCCCTCCTCGGTGACAGGGACAGTCTCCTCACCTGCCCCTGCCCGTCGGAGGGTGACATTAGCGAACGACCTCGGGCACGCCCCGATTGGGTGACCAAGGTCACCACACAGGTGGCACCGAATCCTATCACAGGTTGCAGCTAGATGACCTAATCCCCCACACATGGCACACTTCTGCACCCTGCAGGAGGCACTCAAGTGCGAGGGATCACCACACCTGTGACAGAGCTTCGGCTGCCCCTGGTAGAAGACAAGAATCCTGTCTTTCCCGAGGAAGGTTGAGGACGGGATATGCATCACCGAGTTATCCTCATGCTTCAATTTGACCATAAAGGTCCAGGCCCCCGACCAAATGCCAAACTCATCAAGGTTCTTCCGGGGGAAGTCTTTCACTTCCCCATACCTGTTGAGCCAGGTCATAATGTCCATGTAAGAAAGTGACTCGTTACGAGTCAAAACGGTCACTTTCTTAATTGCATCCTGGCGCGACACCGCCCACACATTGAAGTCGCGCCAGCCGGGCTCGTTCTTTGCCAACTCATAATTACCCCAGAAGGTTTCTAAGCCCCCCGGGGTAACAAAGCTGACATCAAACTCTGAGGAGCCGACCGGGTGAATGAGGGCAAAGATGTCACTTGCCCTAAAGCCCATCCCGAGCAGAAGTTCGACGACCCTCCTCCTCTGAGGACAAGGGCCCTCTCCCCCCCACCCGAGACGGACTACATTCCTCCGGACCGGCCGCTGCCCGGGTGTCGGGAGAGTCCACCTGGTTTCACCCCCCTCATCTCGGAACTTCCCTAGGCCAAAACGTTCAATCCAAAACCTAAGGTCCCTCGATTGACCATCCACTATCATCGTTCTCTGCCCTGCTCGTAAGGCCGGCAGGAGCTGCTGTTGTAATTCACCGTCCCTGGCCCCCAGTGATGGACACGAGGCACCCCCTGGGACCCCCGAGGCGACACTGGCATAGGAACGTACCAAGCTTGAGGCCGCAGTCCCAGCCCCCGCAACTCCAGTGCCACCTTCGGGCGCCCCCTGAAGCCCGCTCGGCCCGGCCACCACCGCGGCCACCGGGACACCAGAGACAGGAGCGGTCGTTCCCAGCATCGCAGGCGTGGACCGGGCAAACACATTTGGCAAAGCTACTTCTGCAGCAGCCATACCTACATTTTCCAAAGTCCTAGGAACCTCCACTACCGCATCTTTAACAAAAGGGACAGCAGTAGCAGCAGCAGCAGCAGCAACACAAGGGGTGACAGCCTCCATAGCCCCCCTCCCCTTTCCCTCACAAGCAACATCTAAGTCACTCTCTGGAACCACAGTTTTTTCCCCCTCCTCCGCCCTCCTCTCCTGACGCCTGCTTTTCCTACTCCCCAGTCTGCTCTTACTCACCGCTTTCTTACCCACGCTCACCATTACCTCATTCACACCGGGGCTTGCGGCCTTGGGCGGCTCCACGAGCGGGATTGGCCTATTCCGGGCCTCCGCTTCACTCTCCTCCCGCTTAGCTGGGGCGACTTGTGCCTCTGCCTCGACCTCCGCATCGTCAGTTGTCGCAGCGCTCAATGCTTTAGGAGCGGACTTACTCCTAGCGCTGACGGCAGCCTCCGCATCACCGGTCTCATTGGCTTCCTCGGCACCTGAAACCGGAAGGGAGGGACAAGCCACATGCCCCTTCCCCTTACGATGGACCTGGGGAGGGGCCGGCGTTACTTTGACCCTGCCCACAGGGGCAGGCTTCACCGCTTCTCTACCTCCCTTCGTGGGAGGTGCTTTTCCGACCTTGTCCGCTGCAGTTTCGGGCGCCATTTTCAATACTGCACCCAGCTCCCCAGCCACACCGCTACTTAGAGAAAGCGGGGTCTGGGGGAGTCTGCGCCCCCCTTATCTCACCCGCGGGCAACACCCCAGATTCAGCCTGTGCTAGAGTCAATGGGGGTTGCCCTGCGGGAACAGTTATACCTGCTGCGATACTCACATATTTCAGGGTGCCGACTTCTTGCGGCTTAGCCTTCTTCTTTTTCCTTTTTTTTGATTCTTCCTCGTTTGCAAGGTCTTCTACGGAAAAAGCCATCTTCTCCATTCTTGCCGGTGATTCTAGCATGCATATTTCGTGGATTAGCCTCCCCGCAGCAGAACCCATATCGTCTTCTGATGTTGCCGGTAATGGCGGTAAATTCTCCGGTAGCTTGGGTAAACTTGCCAATTTCTCTGGGGGCGTATAGGTCGGAATACCTGAACTCACCCTCGTAGGCTTCCGGCTACTGCCGTACTCTGCCAGCAGGCTCCCCTCTGAGTCAGTATCTGTCTCATATTCCGGATCTGAGCTTTCGGAGGACGCGAGGCCTTCCCGCAGCAGCCGCCCCTGCTGCTTGCGGTAAAAACGATCATCATTCAGGAGTTTCTCCCTGAAAGGCCCCGCGCCCTCCAGGATCTCTTGGCATCTTTGGTCAAGCCCTTTAATTTGTTCCTTCAGCTTTTTGACCTGCTTACTCAGTGCTGGTCTCTCATGCCTTGAGGCCCTGTCACTACGGGCACGGACACTCTGAAGCTCCGCACCCATAGCGAACAGGGACCTCCTGGCTTTATCATATTCCTCAAGGGTAGTGTTAATACGCTTACTGTATGCAAGCACATCCTCGCCAGCCTTCCGAATCCCCCAACCTGATGATGGCAAGGAAGGAGGGGGGGCTTCGCTGGCCTTTTTACTTGTACAGGGCTCAGCCTCCGCCGGGTTTTTCTGACCTAGACGTCCCTTGCTGCGGGTTGCCATACCGTTTTCCACTGGAGCCTGCTGCCTCTCCAATCTTCTCCTGCTGCTGCTACTGCCGTCCATTGAGAGCCTCCTGCCCCCCGCCAAGCTGGCTCGGGGGGCAGGAGCACCTTGCTCCATGGTGAGAAAACCCCAACCTTGGAAAAGGAAAGGGGTTGGAGCCTCCAACTATGGCTGGAAAAACTGCTACTGTTGCACAAACACCACACACCAAGCCTCTCTTCTGAGCTGACAAACAGACTATAGCCTCTGGTCTCAGGAACTCAGACAGGCGTGTCTGATTCCCACAGCTTCCCCGAAGGAATTGGAACTATTTTATTATAAAAGTAGAAAAAGTTCACAAACACTATCACATATGAAAAATACCATACAAAAACCATAAACAGAGACAATACATAAATCCAAAACATAGCATAAATAACATCAAATACAAGAAAACGTCAAGACAAAATTAAAAACCCAAAAACATGCGCAAACCAGCCCCCATCCATTCTGTCTTTCATTCCGCCTTTCACTCCGCCTTTCATTCTTCTTCAGCCATCCGTCAGTCAAAACTCTAGCTATCCTAAAAACAAAGAAAAAAAAAACCCAAAATGAGCGATGTACAATGAAACATATAACAAAAACATATAACACTAATAAACCCCAACTGAAACTTACTATGAATTTTTTTTTTTTTTTTTTTTTCCCTTCACCACACCCGGCCAGCACCACGCCCCATGTCCTCCCATGTCCGCATAGTCCTGGTGCTGGCACCACCCACCACCGAGCCCCTGAAACCCCGACCTGGCTCTCCGCCTCATGTCCTCTCATGTCCGCATAGTCCAGAGCCAGGCCGGGCACACGAAAACCTATAAACCAAACCCTCCACCCCCAAAAAGAAACCCCCCTCCCAAACAACCTACCCCCTAAAAAAAACCCTTAACTACTAAAATGGAATTATGAAATGGAATATGGAAAATGAAAATGGGATATGGAAAAAAAAATGGAAATGGAAATGGGAAATGAATATGGGATATGGAAAAATGGAAAATGGGAAAACGGGCACAACACAGGACAAACGACAACAACAAACAACAAGTACCAGAAAAATCAATACCAGACAAGCAACAAAACCCACCATCCTACATAACCCACCATCCTACATAACCTGTTAAGATTACCCTCCCTCCCATGAACCTCCCATGGGCCTAGGGTCGGTTATCCTCAAGCCTCTTACCCTTCCATCTGATTTCCAAAACAAAAATGCCTATGTGGTGACACGCCAGCCCTCCACCAGGAAGAGAGCACAGGAAGCCTGTCCCTGTCTACTCGCCCTACCGCTATATCCCTATCTATCATTCTGTCCCTACCCTGTCCCTACCTGTCCCTCCCTATCAGAAAATAATAAACCCCACCCCTCGTGCAAACCTTGCCCTACCTATCCCTATCTGGCCCTAACCTAACTAACCTACTTTAAATCCCTTATCTAACCCTCAGGGAACAGAAAAGGTGAACCCCCTCCAGAGGGTACCAGCCTTCTCTGCACCCAGCCCCTCGTACTCCCGAGAGCGCACCCTCACCAGGTCCACCATGATGTTTTTAACCACCTCCACCTCCGGGAGGATTTTGCCTCTCGTCGATACTAAACACCGTGCTGACCATAGGTGAAACCTGACCACTGCACTAACTACAAAAAGTGTTTGGCAGTCCCTGCCCTCCGGGTGTTTGAATGCCCCATAGGCCCACTCGGCATAGGAAAGGCCAGCCAGCCGCAGCCAACCGGTGGAGGTCCCCACCAATTTGCAAACCCTTATATTGAAGGGGCACTGAAGCAGGAAGTGCTCCATGCTTTCCAGCATGTCGCCACACTCCTCCCGAGGGCAGCCTCGCTCGTCGGAGTTCCGGTACTTCAAGTTCCCCCTCACATATAACTTACCTAGGAGGCAGCGCCAGGTCAGATCCCAAAACTTCCGAGGAAACCTTTTGGAGTTAAGAAAACGCAACCCTCCCTCTAAGGTTTTTCCTGGGCAATCTTTGAGCGCCAGAGGCTTCTGGAAGCGTGTCAACAGGACCTTGTCGTCAAGAAAACGTCTTGACTGAGTCCTGATCTCCCACGCCCCCAGACCCCACCGACGAATCACTTTCAGGACCAGGGAAGCATAGGCCGGGAGATATCCATGGGGTGCACGAAGATCTTTCACTTGCCCTCCTGACTCCCATTTCTGGAAGAAGGGCCGAAACCACCCCTGGCAGGAGGCTACCCACGAAGGAGCCCCCTCGGAGGAGAGGTTTGGTAAATTGATCTTAAGAAAGGTGTTCATTAAGAACACCACGGGGTTAACCATATTTAACCCCCCTAGCCTCCTTGTGCGGTATGTAACCTCCCTCCTGATTAGGTTGAGCCTGTTCCCCCATAACAGTTGGAAGAACAGGCAACAGATCCTACTCCAACAAGACTCTGGCAAGGCACAGACGCTACCTAGATAGATCACCAACGGGAGCAGGAAGGCTTTGGCAAGGTGAACCCTTTCTCTCAGGGTCAAAGACCAACCCTTCCAGCAATCAACTCTCTGGGCGACATCCTTAAGCCTACCTTCCCAATTTTGGAGTGGGTAATCACCCTGGCCAAAATGGATGCCTAAGATCTTTACAGACCCCTGGGGTTCTGGGAGGGTGTCCAGGAGAGAAAAAACAGGCTCTCCCCCTCCCAGCCAGAGGCTTCCACACTTATTCCTGTTTACAGCTGATCCGGAAGCCTCCGAGTAACTGTCCACTTCAGACATCACCCATTCAAGCTCCTCCCGTGACGAGACAAGAACGGTGACATCATCCGCGTAGGCTACTGTCCTCAAAGGGGAGCCAGTACCCTCCAGGTCCATCCTGACTCCCGCCACCGGCCCACCATTAATCCGTCTAATCAGGGGATCAATGGCGAACACATACAGTAGCGGGCTCAAGGGACATCCCTGTCGAACGCCCGACCCCACCTCAAAAGGACGACCAACCCAACCATTCACAAGCGGGAAAGACTCAGCCCCAGCGTATAAGGTCTGCAGCCACTGAATGAACCCCCCAGGCAGGCCATACCTCGAGAGAGTTGACCACAAATACTCATGATTCACCCTGTCAAAAGCCTTAGCCTGATCTAGGGACAGCAAGTACCCCTTCCACCGACCTGCCCTACTCTGCTCCACAGCCTCCCTGACACTCAGGACCGCACTTAAGGTGCTACGACCGGGAACAGAGCAGTGCTGAGCCGGCGAGAGGAGCCGGGGCGCAAACTGTACCAGCCGGTTGAAAAGTACCTTCGCCAGAATCTTTCGGTCCGTATTGAGAAGTGCTATGGGCCGCCAGTTCTCAATATGGCTCGGATCCTTACCCTTTGACAGAACTATAAGGGCGGACCTCCTCATTGACTTCGGCAGAGTGCCCGAGGATAGACACTCATTAAGCACGTCAGTCAAGAGGGGAGCCAAAGCTCCTTTAAAGGTCCGATAGAACTCAGATGTTAAGCCATCTGGGCCAGGTGACTTCTTGAGGGCAAGACCCTCAATAGCCCTGACGACTTCCTCTTCCCTTATAGGTTCTATCAAAACACCAAGAGAAGGGTCTTCTGCTGACTCAGGAATGGCTTCAGCCAAGAAACCTGAAATCCGATCCCGATTCAGTTCCTTCTTTGCCAAAAGGTTCGAGTAGAAGGACCTGACGACCTCCAAGATCCCTGACCTGGATCTTGTCAGGGATCCTGTACTGTCAATCAGGCCTGTTACTGTCTTACAAGTCACTGACATCTTACAGTTCCTGTAGGGGTCGGGCGAGCGGTATTTCCCGAAATCCCTCTCAAGAACCAAAGATGCGTGCCTATCATACTGACACCTTTTGAGCAAAGCCTTCACACCAGAGATATCCTCCTGGCTACCTCCGGTCGAGACCAGATGTCCAAGTCTCTTCCTCAGTGCAGTGTACATGCGGTACATGTCCAGTGACCTGAGGCTTGAGAGCCGGCGGAAAAATCCCGCCACCCTTTTTTTGAATATCTCCCACCACTCTGACCTAGTACCTTCAAGACCCAGTAATAGTACCTGATCCTGAAGAAACTCCTCAAAGGCTTGTCTTACAGCTGCCTCCTCAAGGAGTGACGAATTCAGCCTCCACAAACCTCTTCCTCTCCGGAGGGTCTCTGAAATATTCAAAGAAAACAAAATTAGACAGTGATCAGAGAACTCCACCTCCACCACGGACACAGGGGTGGTGACGGAATTCTCCTTCAAAAAAAAACCTATCTATCCTAGACCTAACACTACCTCTCTGAAAGGTGAACCCACGGTGACCTGGGGAATGCCTGATGTGGATATCCTCCAGGCGAGCTTCACTCACTATTCTATTTAACGCGGCGCCATCATAGGGCAGTCTATCTCTGGTACCTCCTCGGTCTTGGGGTCTAGTTATGGTATTAAAATCCCCACCAAAGATGACTTGTTTGCCCGTAAAAAGAAAAGGCTTAATCTTCATAAAGAGGCTTTTACGGTCCCACTTTGTCTGGGGACCGTAGATGTTAATGAGGCGCAGGCTTTGCCCCTTCATGAAGACGTCTAAGACTAGGCACCTTCCCATTTCGAGCTCGATCAGTCGCTGGCATTTCACCTCTGCGGTAAAAAGCACCACCACTCCACTATACGGCTCAGCCGCAAGAGACCAGTAGGAGGGCCCCCTGCGCCACTCCCTCCTTCCTCTGTTTATCTCTGATAGAGTACAGAGCCTGGTCTGCTGCAAAAACAAAATGTCAGCTTCAACCCGGCCAAGAAAATCAAAGGCTGCAAACCTAGCCGTATCAGACTTAATGCTGGCCACATTAATGGTGGCCAGCGTCAGTGGAGAGGGGACTGCCATTAAGACCGATTGAGCTCAATGACCTTCAGCTTCCCACCCCCTTTCCTCCTATCACCACCACCCCTAGATGAGTCTGAAGAGGACCCGTGACTTCTCCTCGTCTTGCGGGTCCTCTTCTTACATTGGGATTGGTCCATCACCTCCCCCGGTGCGGTTTGGCCAGAGGAGGGATGGACCTCCCCCACAACTTCTCCCTGAGGAGTTACAGTGGTCGCAGAGACAGTAGCAACTTCGGCCCTGGGTGCATCATCTCCTCCTCCAGGCTCCAGGCCAGCCTCCCCCCCCAGAGGGCAGGGGGCCCCTCCCGGAGGGAGACTCAGCAGCCCCTGACGGCTCCACCTCTCCCTCTGAAGCCTCCCCTGAGGCCGACGCATCCTCACAGAGGGATTGGTACCGGTTGGGACCTACCACTAGAGGGCCGTCGAGTCTGCGTTCCTTCGTCGGGGGGGGGGGCAGATGTTTTTGCCCTCACTTTACTCGGTGACTTTCTCCGCTTGACCGTCTCTCCCTCCCCAGCACTGACGTACTGAGAAGAAGACGACTGGTCAGCCTCTTCCTCCCTCTGCAGTCTCTTCATCTCCTCAACCAGGGTCGTGCCCACTGCTGCCTCGGCATCAGGATCCGGCCCAGCAGAGCCAGGGGCAGAAGGAAGGCACATAACTCCCCTCCCTCTGCTCCCTCCTCCTCTCGCGCCTCCTTGCCCTTGATGGTGGCTGGGCCTTCTCCCTTTGCCTTGGCAGACTAGTCTCTCCTCCCCCACTCACCCCCTCCGCAGCAGGGACAGCCTCCTCAACTGCTCCCGCTTGCCGAAGGGTGGTGTTGGCGAAAGACCGTGGACACGCCCCGATCGGGTGCCCAAGGACACCACACAGGTGGCAACGCACCCTGCCACAGGTCGCCGCGAGATGGCCCACCTCCCCACACATGGCGCACTTCTGCACACGGCAGGAGGCGCTCAAGTGTGAGGGGTCACCGCACCTGTGACAGAGTTTTGGCTGCCCCTGGTAGAAGACAAGGATCCTGTCTTTCCCAAGGAAGGTTGAGGACGGGATATGCATCACCGAGTTATCCTCGTGTCGCAATTTGACCATGAAGGTCCAGGCCCCCGACCATATCCCGAACTCGTCGAGATTTTTCTTTGGGAAGTCCTTGACCTCCCCAAACCTGTTCAGCCAGGTCATGATGTCCATATAAGAAAGTGACTCGTTACGAGTTAAAACGGTCACTTTCTTAATGTTATCCTGGCGTGACACCGCCCACACCATAAAGTCACGCCAGGCGGGCTCGTCCTTCACCAGCCTATAGTTTCCCCAGAAGGTTTCTAAGCCCTCCGGGGTAACAAAGCTGATGTCAAACTCCGAGGAGCCGACAGGATGAATCAGGGCAAAGATGTCGCTTGCCCTGAAACCCATCCCGAGTAGGAGTTCCACGACCCCCCTCCTCTGGGGACAAGGGCCGGCTCCCCCCCACACGAGACGGGCCACGTTCCTCCGTGTCGGCCCCCTACGCCCGGGTGTAGGGAGAGTCCATCTGGTCTCACCTCCTTCCTCTCGGAACTTCCCTAGGCCAAAACGCTCGATCCAGAACCTAAGGTCTCTCGACTGCCCATCTATGGTCATTGTGGACTGGCCCGCCCGTAAAGCCTCCAGGAGCTGCCGTTGCAAATCGCCGTCCCTGGAGCCGGGCGGAAGACATGATGCACCCCCAGGGGCCCCAGAAGCGACGCTGGCATAGGAGCGTTTGGGGCCCGGAGGCCGCAGCAACCTCCGCTGCCGGAGTACCAGCGCCACTCCCAGGGACCCCCGCAGAACTACTTAGCCCAGCCACGGCAACCGGAGCACCAGAGGCGGCAACAGTCCGCCCTGGCATAGCCGCCGCGGACCGGGTCACTCCAACTGCAGCAGAAGGAACAGCGGCAGAGAGGACAACAGGAGCAACAATATCAGGAGCAGTGACAGGAGTAACAACAGGAGCAACGACAGCATCAGGAACAGCATCAGGAACAGCAGCAGAAACAACAGCAGGGACAACAGCAGGGACAACAGCAGAAATACCTGAAACAACAGGGGCCACAACAGAAATATTACCAGCAGTAGAAATACTTTTTTTAGCAGCAATGGTAATAGCCCCTCCTCCCGCAGCCTCCCCCGACTACAGGCTCTTGGACCCCCATGCATACTACACCACCTTCTTCAGGAATACTACTAATTACCCCTTTTGTCCCACCCGCTTTCCCCTTTACCTTACCTGTCTGCTTAACTAGCTTCTCCACTCGTCCATCATTCACACCTGCAGTCTTCCTTCTTACAGCGGGGCCGGCTGCACCACTCGCTGATGGCTTCCCCGCTTTTACCTCGGCCTCCGCATCCACAGTCACCCCGGCACCTGATGTTGTAGGAGGACACGCCCCCTTAGCCCCGGAAGTGACCTCCGCATCACCGGCTTCATCAGCACTGGAGGAGGATGAGCCACGCCCACCTGCCACTCCCCCTTTCCTACACCTTACTCTGGGGGGAAGCCATCGATATTTTAAAACCTCCTACCAGGGAGGGAGGTTTCCCTACGCCACGCCTCTCCGCAGGGGGGGCTTCTTTGCCTTTGCCCTTGTCCGCAACTATGAGCTCCTTGTCCGCCACCACCTGAAAGGTACTATCAGGCGCCATTTTGACTGCTGGCACCCCGGGCACCCCGCCACTTGGCGTGACCCGAGGTGCCTGCGCCTCCCTTTTCTCTCCTGGAGGCATCGCAACCTGGGCTGAGGTCCCGGCACGATGCTCCCCAGGCAACGACCTGACAAATTTAAATGTCTCTATCTCTCTTTTTTTTTTCCTTCCTTGCCTTCTTCCTGGTCTTGGCTCCTTTTCCCGCCTCCTCCCCGTCCAGATCTGACATGCTGAATGCTAATTGGTCCATTCTGGACGGGGACTCTAATTGGTAGATTTGCCTCATCAGCTTCCCCGCCTTCTCCCGAGGCTCCGCCCTCCTCCTCCTCCGTCTCGGGCAGTGGTTGGTTCTCTGGGAGTGTGGGAGATTGCGTCACTTCCTGCCCTGTCATTCTGACTTCCTGTCTTGTCATTCTGACTTCCTGCTTCACTGCCAGCACTGATGTCTGCGTATACGTGGGTATCAGGCTGGTTTTTTTTGTTTTGTTTTTTTCACCTGCCCCTGCGTAATTAAAAAAAAAATGAAGGAGCCACTGTATGGAGTATAAGCTCCACAGTGGCCCCCACCCTGTATTATAAGCTCCACAGTGGCCCCCACCCAGTATTATAAGCTCCACAGTGGCCCCCACACAGTATTATAAGCTCCAGAGTAGCCCCCACACAGTATTATAAGCTCCATAGTGGCCCCCACCCAGTATTATAATCTCCACAGTGGCCCCCACCCAGTATTATAAGCTCCATAGTGGCCCCCACCCAGTATTATATGCTCCAAAGTGGCCCCCTCCTAGTATTATAAGCTCCACAGTGGCCCCCACCCAGTATTATATGCGCCCAATAGCCCCCCTCCGCTCCGCTTCAGTGCTATTATTATACTGTGGGGTCTCCTCAGACGTCTTCAGCGTCTTCAGGCCCTTTTCCGGCGACGCTGCTGAGGCCTGTGATTAGGCCTCAGCGGTCACGTGGGGGCGCACTGACGTCATTACGCGGCTGCGCCCCATGTGACCTCCGGGGCCTAATCACAGGCCTCAGTCACATGACAGAAGAGCGCCGGAGAGAACGCTGCGTCCAGGAGAGGTGAGAATATCTGTTTATTATTTTCAGTCACCTCCCCTGGGCTGCCATCTATTGGAAAGGGGCCTGCAATATGCCAGGGCCCCTTTCCAATAACAGTATGTATAGCGGTCGGGGAACCGCTATCATAGTGGTCCGGGGCCCGGATATCTCCAGCTGGCCGCGGGCCCCGTACCCTGCTGGGTCCGGTCGCGGTCGCACCCCCTGCGACCGCGATCGTAACGCCACTGGTCAGGGGCCCGATCGGGATGGTTAGGATCCCGATCGGGCCCCCATGACATGAGGACTAATAGTCGGGGCTCGGGGCCCACCGGTGGATTCACCGGTTCCCCGGTGGGCCAGTCCGACCCTGCCCTTATCCCATCACATCATGTCCAGTCTCTGTCTCTGGCTCTCATTGTTTACCATACCTAAATATTTAACCTCTCTTTGTTCTAGAATCTTTCCTTCCTCTTTCCAACATGCTGTTACAAGAAAATACCCTCCGTTGACCCATCCTGTGCTGCTGAACACAAAGCTGTCTCTAATCTCCCCTGAAGGCTGAAGCCCCATGTGGAGTAAATGCCACGGTTTTACAGTCTCTGTGAATCCCATCCGCAAATTGCAGAAAAACAGCCACAGCGGAAATGCTGCGATTTCCAAAACCGTCGCAGCATGTCAAATTATACCTACGGAAATGCTGGCAGTTTCCATATAGGTATAATTGAAGCAGAAAGACTTTGAAAGTGCTGTGGGAAAAACCGTGATGTGTTTCCATCGCAGTTTTTCCCATAACACTTTTTCTCTGCAGCCCACTACGTGGAGCTTTAGCCTAAAGGAGTATTCTATGAACATAACCATATCTGAATTTGAAGACAATTAAAAGTTAAATTTTTTTCAAATATTCAATCTATTCACGCCTAATTCACTACTTCTCTGCTAACTCTCTGCTAGACCCCTTGCAATCTGGTTTCTGTATTCTACACTCCACTGAAACTGCCCTTACAAAGGTCTCCAATGATCTCCTGACAGCTAAATCTAATGGCAGCTATTCTCTTCTTATTCTTCTGTATCCCCCAGCAGCATTTCACACTGTAGACTGTCAACACTGCTCCCTCTTTATTCTTCTCCTATCTCTCTGACTGCACTTTCAGTTTATCATTTGGTGGCTCCTCTCCACTTCATCTTGCTGTTGAGGTTCCTTATCCTAGGTCCTGTCCTTTTCTGACTCTACACAGCCCCTTTTGAACAAATGACAATCTAATTAACGCTCAACTTCCACAGTTTCAAGCACATCTTAATACTCTTCAGGAAGTTCTATAACATTTCCTAATGTAACACTTCTGCACTTGTGCTCCCCAAAGCAACCTTCCTCTGTTCATCCTCCCTTTCTCTCACAGTATCCCACGGAATTTGATGCCTGTATGCCCAGTGCCCAGGCACTTTGGATCTGTACATAAAAGGACACTTTTATCTGTGTGACCTTATCATATAAAAATAGTTGGACTACTATATAACCACTTCTACCTCTTGTATCATCCCTTACACATCATATAAGAAGACTCCCTCAAGTAAGGCCCTCAGTCCCATTGTGTGAATTGATTTATTACTCTTTAATGCCTCATTTTGTCTGTACATGAACCCTATGATTTGTGCTGTGAAATATGTTGGCACTATATAAATAATAATAATAATAATAATAATAATAATAATATTAATAATTTTATTATTATTATTGTATATTAAACAGCATTGAGGCCCTACTACCACAGAAGAACTGCTGGGATTAACTGATTTTGCTAGCCCAAGAACATTGTGCTTTCCTTCTGATGAGTAATATGTTTATCCTTGTGTACAACAGCCCAGTAAGTTACATATGTGCAAGGTACAGTGGGGAAAAAAAGTATTTAG
This sequence comes from Leptodactylus fallax, assembly GCA_947044405.1. Classification (NCBI taxonomy): domain Eukaryota; kingdom Metazoa; phylum Chordata; class Amphibia; order Anura; family Leptodactylidae; genus Leptodactylus; species Leptodactylus fallax. The sequence goes on from CAMRHE010000321.1 coordinate 683,002, forward strand.
TCAGCCACCAATTGTGCAAATTCTCCCACTTAAAAAGATGAGAGAGGCCTGTAATTGACATCATAGGTAGACTTCAACTATGAGAGACAAAATGAGAAAACATATCTAAAAAATCACATAGTCTGATTTTTTAAAGAATTTATTTGCAAATTATGGTGGAAAATAAGTATCTGGTCACCTACAAACAAGCAAGATTTCTGGCTCTCACAGACCTGTAACTTCTTCTTTAAGAGGCTCTTCTGTCCTCCACTCATTACCTGTAGTAATGGCACCTGTTTGACATTGTTATCAGTATAAAAGACACCTGTCCACAACCTCAAACAGTCACACTCCAAACTCCACTATGGTGAAGACCAATGAACTGTGGAAGGACACCAGAAACAAAATTGTAGACCTGCACCAGGCTGGGAAGACTGAATCTGCAATAGGCAAATAGCTTGATGTGAAGAAATCAACTGTGGGAGCAATAATTAGAAAATGGAAGACATACAAGACCACTGATAATCTCCCTCGATCAGGGGCTCCATGCAAGATCTCACCCCGTGGGGGTCAAAATGATCACAAGAACGGTGCTGCAAATATCCCAGAACCACACGGGGGGACCTAGTGAATGACCTGCAGAAAGCTGGGACTAACGTAACAAAGGCTACCGTCAGTAACACACTACGCCGCCAGGAACTCAGATCCTGCAGTGCCAGACGTGTCCCCCTGCTTAATCCAGTACATATCCGGGCCCATCTGAAGTTTGCTAGAGAGCATTTGGATGTTCCAGAAGAGTATTGGGAGAATGTCATATGGTCAGATGAAACCAAAGTAGAACTGTTTGGTAGAAACACAACACGTCGTGTTTGGAGGAGAGTGAATGCTGAGTTGCATCCAAAGAACACCATACCTACTGTGAAGCATGGGGGTGGCAACACTATGCTTTGGGGCTGTTTCTCTACAAAGGGGCCAGGACAACTGATCCGTGTACATGAAAGAATGAATGGGGCCTTGTATCGTGAGATTTTGAGTGCAAACTTCCTTCCATCAGCAAGGGCATTGAAGATGAAACGTGGCTGGGTCTTTCAGCATGACAATGATCCCAAGCACACCGCCAGGGCAACGAAGGAGTGGCTTCGTAAGAAGCATTTCAAGGTCCTGGAGTGGCCTAGCCAGTCTCCAGATCTCAACCACATAAAAAAACCTTAGGAGGGAGTTGAAAGTCCGTGTTGCCCAGCGACAGCCCCAAAACATCACTGCTCTAGACGAGATCTGCATGGAAGAATGGGCCAACATACCAGCAACAGTGTGTGCCAACCTTGTGAAGACTTACAGAAAAGGTTTGACCTCTGTCATTGCCAACAAAGGATATTTAACAAAGTATTGAGATGAATTTTTGTTATTGACCAAATACTTATTTTCCACCATAATTTTCAAATAAATTCTTTAAAAATCAGACAATGTGATTTTCTGGATTTGTTTTCTCATTTTGTCTCTCATAGTTGAGGTCTACCTATGATTTCATTTACAGGCCTCTCTCTTTTTAATTGGGCGAACTTGCACAATTGGTGGCTGACTAAATACTTTTTTTCCCCACTGTACTTTTTTCCCCCACTGTATGTCATTTTGGGGTATTGGACAAGTACGTGCATTATGTAGAACGACTCAACAAGTTGTCACCTTTATAAAAAAAAAAAAAAAAAAGATACTCCTGTGCCATGAAGCTTACAACTCCTTATAGCCCATCCCAAACTAAGCAGAACAAGATAAAGCTTGCATAATAAATTTTTTTTCCTATTCCCAACAACATGGACAGTTCACAGGATTGACCCTTATATATGTGAGCTCTTATGTATTTCTTTCTTGTCCCATCTGTTTCTCATTACAAAATGGGATGTTATGAAGGAGTTTCCTGCCATCAAACACTCCAGCTTTGTATTTGAATTTCACAGTGGAATTGTTCTCATTAAAAACTGACTAGTTCAGGATTTAGAAGACCACACAAGCAATTGTCAACATTATATTGTAAGGATCTTAACAACACAAATAAATCAGCAATGGGTGTGGACCATGACAAAAAGTTTTTGAAATCTTACAGTAAAACAAATTGTAAGTAAATAAACAAATAATCTCTATCCTCATCTATTTTACATAAAAATAAAAACCCCTTTAAGCCAGGGCACCACGTTACACTGCGTTTTGGCCGTGTCGGAAACGTTGCACCAAAGAACGCTGCGTTTTACAGTATGTGCAAAGTGGATGAGATTCTGGCTAATCCCATCCACACATTGCAGAAAAAATTCTGCAGCATATTTAACATGGCTAAAGCTAAGGAAAAAAAAAAAAAAGCCAAGGAAAGCTGTGTTTTCAAAAACGATTGTATTTTTGTAAATCGCAGCATGTCAATTATACCTACGGAAATGGCATTTTCCATATGGGTATAATTGGGGCAGAAAGTCCGTAGAGGAAAACTATGCAGACTTTCTGTGAAAAATGCTGCGGAAAAGAACACAATGCATTTTTTGGCTGCGGCTCGCTATGTGGGGGCTTAGGCTAAAAGTGATTTCTGTATTATAAAGTGACAGTTACTCTTTGACTAGTGAAAAGATGCATTTCAGTGGCACCATGCTGGATATTGTACAGCCAGATCATAGAAAGTGATTTCCCTTGATGTTAAATAACCCTGTCCCCTTGCAGAGATAATTTGGTTAGTATGGAAAGACCTCGCCTTTGTGAAGTCACTCCGAAAATTACTTACAATTATATTCTCTAAGAAGTATTTCAAGACCAAGTTCTTTGATCAGGATTCAAATAATATTCTACAGTCTATCTCAAACATGCTCAGTATAGTAAGGATTAAGCTCAAGGTGCAAATTTGGAGTTAGAAGCAAGAGCTTAAAATTGCAGATGCAGTAGATTTTATTACTACTTTTATATGCTGCAAATACATGTTCTATAAATGCATACCTACCTGCATGATCAAAGGAGAGCTCATGGTGGTTATAACACCAAGGAAAGGCTCAGAATATGCTATCCTTCAACAAAATACAGCAGGATAAAGTCCAGTGTAGCAAATAATCTTGTTTGTTGATAAAACATTACAGATAATGTGTTTCAGGGTTTGTACCCTTTCATCGGATCATACATATATAAAACAAAGCCAACAGCCAAAGTATAAATAGGTCTGGGTGGAGCCAGATAATCACATGTCATATGCAATATAGAATGGACCAATTAGCCTGACATCATATGCTAAACACAAAAGAACATTGCAAATAAAGCTAAATTAAATATATATAAGAAATATATAATAAATAAGAAAAATTACTTCACAGATGTATAGCCACAAGGTACAGTATTGTCAGGGAGTAAAGAGGGGCCAGCTACATCATTAAAAGTATAATGAGATGCTTCCTCAGCTGAGCAAGGGACAGTATGGCAGATATGGGTGAACAATATTACTATATTGAGAGATACAAAGGCGTGTATGTTAAAGGTGTTGTCCAGGATAAATCTATATTTTAAACATAAGTCCCCCCATGCCCCCCTCCAATTTTTTAAATAACATTTATTAATTTTTCTTTAGTTTTGCTATAATATATGTAGATCATGTGACCTACATATATTACATTTTTTGCCTTTCCGCTGATGTTGTGGGGTCTCAGTTTAATCGATGGTAATAAACCATCCCTGACTTCTCTCTAAGAGGTCCTGCAGTGCTAAGTACGGACCCCTTGCATTTATATAGTCAATGGGTGATATGGGACTGGTTAATAGCCATTTAAGAAATGATGAAATAATAACTCCATTCCATAAGATTCCATTGTACACTCAACAGGTCTGATCATCGCTGGTATTCTGTAGGTGGCTTCAACAGTAAATTCTGATATAATTAATTGAATTTTATTTTATTACTCTATAACATAAAGGATATTTTATTTTTAATCATTTCAGAATGAAATATTAAAACAGCTTTTCACTATTAGAAATTGATGAATTGAGATATAATAAGATTTTGTAAAGAGCTCCATGATTTGTTCTGAAAAGAAATTTGGCAATAATGAAGCCTCTAATGTACATTAGATGTCAGCGAAACCTCTAGTTTTCAGATACATTCATTTTAGCTTAGTTTGTATTGAGGCTGCCAAATCTTCCTAATTATCAGCTTTAGGCCTAAGCCCCACATAGTGGGCTGCAACAAAAAGTGCTGCGCAGCGCTTTTTACATAAAGTCCACAGAAGTTTACTGTGGACTTTCTGCTTCCATTATACCTATAGGGAAACCGCCTGTGTTTCCGTAGGTATAATTGACATGCTGCGATTTCCAAAACCATGTTGGTTTTGGAAATCGCAGCGTGTCCGCTGCACATATTTTTCCGCAGTTTATGTATCGGATTCGCTAGAATCCCATCCACTATGCAGGGACTGTAAAATGCCGTGTTTTTTTTCTGCCGCGTTGTTTACGCCACGTGGGACCTCGGCCTTAGGCTGAAGCCTCACGTTGTGGAAATGCAGAATTTTACAGTACCTGCAAAGTGGATGGGATTCTGGCTAATGCCTTCCACACATTGCAGATAAAAATCTGCAGCGGAAAAGCTGAGTTTTCAAAAAACATTTTCCATATAGGTATGATAGTGGCAGAAAGTCCGCAGAAGAAAACTCTGTGAAATTGCAATGAAAAACACTGCAGAAAAAAACATGATGCGTTTCTGCCACGATTTTTTCCACAGTGCTTTTTTTGCTGCCTTTCACTACATGGGACCTTAGCTTTAAACTAAAGCCCTACATTACATACTCGCAATGGGTTATAAATCGTCAGTGGGTAACCCACTGTGAAATACAGCAGCAGTTTAATGGATGGGATTTAACAACATCCCATCCTCACACTGCAGAAATATGTAGCATGCCAATTACTGCTGAATGCTTGCCTGTGGTTTTTAAACATTGCACTACAAAGGTTGAAAGCTGGGGCCAGTCACCCGTGAACCAGGAATGAAAGCCAGTGCAATAACCAGCTGTTTTTGGAATGGTTTTTGCCACATGAGGGTCCGCTGCAGGATGTCAGTGGTGGACATTCCACAGCGAACCAAACACGTGGGAATTTAGCCTTAAGAGGGAATTAACCATTGTTATTGTAATATTTTAGCCTACTTTTGACATCTCCCAAAACGGAAGCAGTGCCATAGGTATTAGACAACCATACCCATTCTGCCCTCAGTAAAAATTAACATGTACAATCTTCAAAATAAATTAAATTTAAAAAGGTCCTGGGCTGGCTGCCCCAAAGCATAGATGAAAACGGAACAGCAGAGAAGAGGCGGAGCTACCCTAGGGAAAATGGCTGTGTTGATCACTTGACTTAGGATTGGAACCTGCCCAGAAACTCCAGTTCCAGCTTGAAAATATGCCTCGGACTAAGTAAATTAAATTGGCTTGCTCAGATCTAATGCTCAGGAAATAATTGGTCTTTATTTATAGTAATAAAGGGTTTTTGTTTTATTTTTGTATCAAAACTTACTACTGGGGATCTGAACACAAGGTCCAATATTGATGATATATCCTAAGAACCCACTGAAGTCCAGAAACCCCTTTTAAGTATTTTATAATGATAAGCAAAACTACTGTAATATGCTGTCTAACCTACATATTTGTATATAATATTACATACAATAATTTTTGAGAATCATTTCCAGAAACATTTCATGCCAGCCACATTCATGCCAAGTTACCTCAGTAATCAAAAATGCATATTTGTATTTTAATAATTGTCCTTCTTGTTATTTGTCTTTACTTAGGTGCATCAACACGTAGGTGGTAAACTATCTGACATGCAATCTGAAGAAAACACTCAGTGTAATTTTATCAACCATATGAAATATTAGATTCAGATAATAGTAAACTGATTATGATGTTCTATCAGTTAAATAATCAGGCAGACAAGCAGAGACAGTACAGCAATAGCCCAGATAACTCAAAAGACTATGCAGAAGCTACAGTTGTGCTAAAAAGTTTACATACCCCGGCAGATTTTTAGGTTTTTTGGCCTTTTTTCAGAGAATATGAATGATAACACAAAAACTTTTTCTCCACTCATGGTTAGTGGTTTGTTGAAGCCATTTATTGTCAAACTTCTGTGTTTTCTCTTTTTAAATCATAATGATAACCAAAAACCTCAAAATACCCTGGTGATTTTGGCCTGATAACATGCCCAGAAACCAAACCACGGTCAGGTAGACCAACCAAAATTTTGGCCACAACTGCCCGGAAAATTGTTCGGTATGCAAAGAAAAACCCACATATAACATCAGCTGAAATACAGGACTCTCTGAAAACTATCAGTGTGGCTGTTTCAAGATACATAACAAGGAGGCACTTGAAGAAAAATGGGCTGCATGGTCGAGTTGCCCGAAGAAAGCCATTACTGCGCAAATGCCACAAAGAATCTCGCCTTCAATACGCCAAACAGCACAGAGACAACCCCCAAAACTTCTGGAACAAGGTAATTTGGAGTGATGAGACAAAAATCTAACTTTTTGGCCACAACCATAAATGTTACATTTGGAGAGGTGTCAACAAGGCCTATGATGAAAGGAACACTATTCCTACTGTAAAGCATGGAGGTGGATCACTGATGATGTGGGGATGTGTGAGCTTCAAAGGCACAGGAAACTTGGTCAAAGTTGAAGGAAAGATGAATGCAGCACGTTATCAGCAAATACTGGAGGCAAATTTGCACTCATCAGCCAGGAAGCTGCACATGGGATGTACTTGGACGTTCCAACATGACAACGGTCCAAAACACAAGGCCAAGTCGACCTGTCATTGGCTACAGCAGAAGAAAATGAAGGTTCTGGAGTGGCCATCTCAGTCTCCTGACCTCAATATCATTGAGCCACTCTGGGGAGATCTCAAGCGCGCAGTACATACAAGACAGCCCAGGAATTTACAGGAACTGGAGACTTTTTGCCAAGAAGAATGGGCAGTTTTACCATCTGAGAAAATAAAGAGCCTCATCCACAACTACCACAAAAGACTTCAAGCTGTCATTGATGTTAGAGGAGGCCATACACGGTATTAAGAACTGGGGTATGTGAAATTTTGAACAGGGTCATTTTGATGTTTTTGGTTGTCATTATGATTTAAAAAAGAGAAAACACAGAAGTTTGATAATAAATGGCTTCACCCAACTACTATCCATGAGTGGAGAAAAAGTTTTTGTGTTATCATTCATATTCTCTGAAAAAAGTCCAAAAAATCAAAAAATCTGCTAGAGTATGTAAACTTTTTAGCACAACTGTATATACAGAGGTATAGCTTGAAGCTCATGGAATCCAGTGCAAAATCTGTTATGAAGCCCCTTCCTATCAGGTACCATTCAGAATAGTGGTATATTTTATGTGGTAGAGGGAATAAAATAAAGAACAGACTTCTTACAAGCTTGGCCATGGAGTTCGGGAAGAAGTTGGACATACTACAAGCTGGGCTGCATCTCTAAGCATTTGAGAAAGGAGGCCCTATCCATCATCCATTTTTCAAAAACCTCAACAAAGCCAGCTTTAAGGAACCTTCCACCTGTGACTGAGACTGGCTAATTACATGTTTCAAATCAAGAGAGATATGACCTATTTTAGAAATATGTCATAATTCTGGGTGGGTACATCATATAAGGATAATATGCCCAGTAAGCGATGCAAAATGTTTTTACAAGTTCAGGCATATCAAATATGAAGATTAAATCATATTACCTTGCTCAGATATATAATTTGGGATGGTTATTAACATTAAAAGTTCAGATCCAGAGAACTGTCCAGGTTCCCCAACCATATTTCTGTTTATAGATTGCTATGAAACATGACTTATGACTCACATGCCTCTAATGCTATATTTTACCTTTGTCACCTATACAGAGTTTTGGCCTGGCATGTTTCCAGGTGGAAAAAGTAGTTGTTAATTAGTTGTTTTCAATTTAATTAACACCCTGTACATTTGCATACTGAGCTATACATTGCAAATTGAAATGAACATATATATTTTAGACACACATCGTAATCGATACAATGAATTAGACACACAACATAATCATTATAATGAATGAAAACTATAACCAGACACAATAAACAAAATTCATAACCACCCACACTCTGGTTTATACAAAATTTATCACAGACTGATATTTTGGATTCTTCTTAACCAGGGACTAAATTTCCATGAATTTATGTTCTCAAGTTACAATATTTTTAACTTGCCATGTTTGCCCAAGAACCATTTAATACTGAATTAATGAGTACTTGCGCATCTCTTCATACAACAGAAACACCCTTCAACAGCGCAGGAGATATGGACAACAACATTCAAAATGCCAATCTTCATAAATCTTCCCCATTGACTTCCCTACAGATTCAAAAATGAAAACCTTTCCAAACTTAGGATGTTGTCTTGTAAGGAGGGCAGCATTGCTGGTATTGTTTGGTGATGCTGTAGCTGCCATTGTTAGTAAAAAAAAATGTAGCTGATACTTATAGCTTGTCTCTGTATGAAAGGGTGTTATGGTTGGCACAGTTATTGGGAAGTATGAGGAGCTCTGATATAGTGGGCTTTGTAGTTGACACTTGTTAGGGACATTGTAGTTTTTATCACAATACAGACTTCAACAACTACTCACATTCATTTACTGTAAAATAGAAAGTACAACTCTTAAATATTACGAGTATTATAAGTCCTTTCAATGTACCACATGGTCAGTGCTTGTATTCATGTATTTTTATAGTTCTGTAAATAAACATCTTCATAAGAGGTAGTCACAGCACTAGCGAGAGAAAGACAACCATGGTCTTAGTACTTGACACCACACACTCAGCGTTCCAGAAAAGTGCCATCAACAGTAAATTTTATTTACCTCTATTCCCACAATCCCATTGTGTCCTGGTATTAGAAATATACAATGGGGATCAAAATTAGACAATAATACACAATTTCCTGAATGTCAAGGTCATTGTGTAGTCCTATGTGAATATATCCTAAGATGAGTAACATAGCAGTATTTTAAGCTTATTTCATAAATTGTATTTATTCTAAAGCACAGAATAAAAATGTAAATGAGATTATTGAAAAAGAACTCTAATCAAAATGAGAGAACACTTTCAGATACCTGCAAGTTATTAGTGTTAATTTGGCATCTGGTGCTAATTTCCTTAATTATCTGACAAACCCTATTTAACTGGCAGCTTAACTTTCCAGTTTTCACTGACTTTGCAAAAATGGTGTGCTGTTCCAAAGTGACTGAAATCCTCCTGCAGTAGGTTGTCTGGATGAAGGCCAAAGGGGTGACCCTATCAGCCATAGCAAGAGAAGTTGGTCATTCCAAGTCTGTGATTTCTAGAATATTGCATCTTTACAACATCACAAACTCATTCAAGTCCCCCAAGAAGGCTGGTCGCCCTCGAAAGACAAATGCAAGAGAGGACAGGATAATGCAGAGAATCTCCATGGGTAATCGTTTCAACACTGCAGCTGGAATTGCTCGCCAGTTCAGCACTGAACAGGGTAAGATTCTGTCTCACTGTCATACAGTGTCTTGACGTTTAAGAGCATTTGGCCTGAAAGGAATTCCTTGAAACTGAAAACATTTAAACAATGAAATGGCCAGACCAGAGTCCTGATCTAAACCCAATAGAAAACCTCTGGAAAATCCTTGGTGACAAAGTTATGGCCAAGAAACCCACAACAGTCACCGATATGTGGAAGAGACTGGAAGAGGAGTGGACCAAAATCATACCATTGCAATGTGAGAGACTAGTGATGTCCTGTGGCCGCAGATGTGCTGAAGTCATTCAAAGCAAAGGCCTGTACACTTCCTACTGATTGGTGACTGTTGTAACCTTCAGAAAATTTACTTAGAATCTTTCTCTATGCTACAGTCATTGTTGGTTTCTAATTTTGATCATCACATTTTTTTGCTAAATAAAGGTTTTATGTTGATATACTTTGGTTATTTTGTAAAAACACTGTTCTAGTGCCATGGTGTACTCCTTACAAAAAATACTTCAAATGTTGATCAATGTAGATTACATTATTTATGAAAAAATAAAGTATTCATTCGTTGTTCTCTAATTTTGATCTCCAGTGTACACCAACTTGAGTTACAAACATTTAAAATATCTAGTATATTGTAATTGCATTTATTATGGGACAATCATTGCAGAGTTTTTTTTAGAGGTGACATTTACATCCAATCTTTTTTGTAACTATGGTAATAGAATATTCCCTACTCATTCCTGACCTCATTTATCAAAGTGAACATTTTTTCATTGAATGATAAAAAAAAAAAAACTTCTATAAAATACAAAGTACATAGGTACTTTACTAAATGGATATTGTAGCTTTCTCATATATATCACATTTCGTCTCTGTCTTAATAGGTGCACCCACACCCTGTCAGGAATGATTATTAGGTCAAAAGCATAGTCCTCAAGGATAAGAAGCAATTCATAAAAGAAAACGGATATTAAGTTACTTTCTATACAAGATGTGTTAATTTCTTCCAGAATGCTATACAGACAGATAATTAAATCAAGTTCTCTAGCTAATGCCCTTCCACGGAGCAAATAGCAAATAGAGTTATTACAATTCAGCAATGTTAAGTGGGATCAGGTTGAAATGCCCTGTCTGTCCAGCAAAATTGCCACAGTTTAACCAAATTATTGTTTCATCGAATTATGGTGGCTGTAAATCTTTTCTAGCTTTGTATAATGTAGAATTAATAAAGTCACAGATAAGTGAATGAAGGTTTTAAGATATGTAGTAGAGAAATGACCACAGTTTCAGTCATACCAAAGGGGGCACAATAGCACATCTGTGACATATAGGGGTTTTCCAAGCTGTGGGCCATTTTTATAGTGATGACCTAACCTCAGGCATAGACACTATACACCGTACGTATCCTTCTGCTTTTGGTCCTGTTCCCTGTACTGTATCTGGCGCCAGAGGCTTCCTGGAACAGCTGATCAGTGCCATGTCCTAGTGTCAGAGCCCCACCAACCTGATACTGATGACCTATAAGTCATCAGTATCAAAATGGCCCCATATCCAGTAAGTTACATCACTTCCGGTCGCATTCGCATCACAACATAAGTGTGTAAAATGAATGAAAAAAACACAGCACTTTCTACACCAAAGCCAAGCTTCTTTTTCCCATTGTGTTCATTCCTTCTACTCCATTTTTTTCCAGCAATATGATAAGATTGAATATGTTTTTATTGGTCTCTAGTTTCTTCTAGTCTGTGCACCGCACCTCTAGGTTATACTCTGCTGTCGAATGGATATACTCTGATCCGCATGTACCATTCCTCCAAGATCATTGCTCTCTTGTATATATTGTATATATTACACATTTGTTTATGTGAAGTATTTTTTTTTTTTTGTCTCTACGGGACACCAACTACTTTTGCATACACTTGTATATAGTTGTTGATTTAATTTATTTCTATACTTAGGACAATATCTTGATTTTGTGTTCATATGTTTTTACAGATGTCTGATGAAGGTCTGATAGACGAAAGTGTCACATGTTTTTCTGCATTGGCAATAAATTTGGATTTTTTTTTTCACTTTCATGAGTTCCAGAATTTTATATACTGCTATGAGTGTAGGGGACCATTTGTCCAACAGCTATCTTATTATACTGTTTTCACTTAATAATAATATCTAAAATAAAGACTACTTATATACCATACATACCTTACTTGTCACTTTGAAATTTGAAGAATGAAAAAAAAAAAAAATCACAAAAAATTCTACCGCACATTTGTCACACATCTGGTTTGATTTTTGTTTTTTGCTGAAATATTATTCCAAAGCTCATGTAAATTGCTAGGATGTGGTGCTTCATTTGCTATTACATTAAAAAAAATCTGCTACTTAAGTAATTTTAAGGGAAGTTTGTGAGCAGAACATGTTAATTTGAGTAGGAAGGTCAATAAACTATGGTGTATATAAAGGAAGAAAGAAAAATGTATGTAGCTCTACATCCATGTCTACTCTGCCTACTGCCAACAAAAAAGAATGAAGCAAGTAACCTGGGAATAGACAGTAGATAAAACCCAATAGTTAATATAGTGTTGAAGTTGTTTTTTTGTTTTCATTGCAAATAAAGTACAGTTTGGTATCAATCCATAGTTTAGTGTGGAATTTCCAAATGTTATTCCAAAAGTCATTATAACTTCAGGATTACAACGCAGTGGAAAATCATGCTTCGTTTTCTGTTTCAGAGGGACAAAGCAGAGTTGAATCTTGAGAGATTTATGTATTCCTAGTCTCCATGCCTCTGCATAGAAAATCTGCAGGACATTATAGACATGGGAGAGATTTCATGTACAGATTGTTTAAACATGTGTGTGTCTGTTTTACAGTTGTGCATGCTAAATCTTCACAAGCGTGTACAGTGGTGTCATTTTTGGCCCTGCATTTCATGTGGTCATTTATCAACAGACTTTCAGCAAAACGGTCTGGAAAGAATGTGAAGCAGTTTTGTCCAAGCTTAGCTATGGAACATTATAATGCTTTGCGGCTCAGAATTATATTAAAATATTATCCTGTTTGGATGTGCTTTTATTGGAGCTGAAAAGTGTAATATTCTTCATCCTTTATAAGTTCCTTTTAATAAGATTGGTTATAAGACAATACAGTGCACAGGTCAGTGAATCATTGAAGTCTTGCTTGGTTTAAAGAAGTAACAAAATATACGTTTGCATCATTAAAATATATCATCCTGAAAATCTTTGCAGACTCAGGAGGCATTAGCTATTAGGCTCTGTTTAGATTGGTGTTTTCAGTTTGTAGCACTATTCTTGTCATAGAAAGTTCTAGAACTTGTAAGAAAATCTAAGAGACCACATTAAAAGTCTGCATTTTTCAGGATTTGTCAGAATTTGATGAGGACTTGTGAATTAAGCACCTGCTTCCCACAATCTATTTTCTGGAGGCATAGGTTCTAAGAATAAACCAGCACTTAATATGGATGTTAGAAAGTAAATACTGGCACTGGTCTCCAAGCATCAAGATCAGCTTGGCCAATGTTTCCCAGTCTAGTGGCAACCTCAACTAGAATAACCCATTAAAGGGAATCTGTCACATAGGAAATGCTGTTCAGCATGACCTGTCATTTATATATTGAAATCTCTATTTTTTCTATGTGAAAATGTCAAGGTGGCAGATCTATTAGTGATTGATAGATATCTCTGAATAACAGGAACAAAAAATGTATAGGGCTATATAAAAGCTACATAAACACTCAGTTTGTGCTAATAATCAAGCATAAACAACAAGTCACAACACACATCTAATTATACTAATTATACTAAAAAGTATACCACTTTATTATTACAAGATAATAAAATATACAGTACAGACCAAAAGTTTGGACACACCTTCTCATTCCAAGAATTTTCATGACTATAAAAATTGTAGATTCACACTGAAGGCATCAAAACTATGAATTAACACATGTGGAATTATATACTTAACAAAAAAGTGTGAAACAACTGAAAATATGTCTTATATTCTAGGTTCTTCAAAGTAGCCACCTTTTGCTTTAATTACTGCTTTGCACACTCTTGGCATTCTCTTGATGAGCTTCAAGAGGTAGTCACCTGAAATGGTTTTCACTTCACAGGTGTGCCCTGTCAGGTTTAATAAGTGGGATTTCTTGCCTTATAAATGGGGTTGGGACCATCAGTTGTGTTGTTCAGAAGTCAGGTGGATACACAGCTGATAGTCCTACTGAATGGAGTGTTAGAATTTGTATTATGGCAAGAAAAAAGCAGCTAAGTAAAGAAAAACGAGTGGCCATCATTACTTTAACAAATGAAGGTCAGTCAGTCCAAAAAATTGGTTAAACTTTGAAAGTGTCCCCAAGTGCAGTGGCCAAAACCATCAAGCGCTACAAAGAAACTGGCTCACATGAGAACCGCCCCAGGAAAGGAAGACCAAGAGTTACCTCTGCTGCAGAGGATAAGTTCATCCGAGTCACCAGCCTCAGAAATCGCAGGTTAACAGCAGCTCAGATTAGAGACCAGGTCAATGCCACACAGAGTTCTAGCAGCAGATACATCTCTACAACAACTGTTAAGAGGAGACTGTGCAGCAGGCCTTCATGGTAAAATAGTTGCTAGGAAACCACTGCTAAGGACAGGCAACAAGCAGAAGAGACTTGTTTGGGCTAAAGAACACAAGAAATGGACATTAGACCTGTGTAAATCTGTGCTTTGGTCTGATGAGTCCAAATTTGAGATCTTTGGTTCCAACCACCGTGTCTTTGTGCGACGCAGAAAAGGTGAACGAATGGACTCTACATGCCTGGTTCCCACCGTGAAGCATGGAAGAGGAAGTGTGATGGTGTGGGGGTCCTTTGCTGGTGACACTGTTGGAAATTTATTCAAAATTGAAGGAATACTGAACCAGCATGGTTACCACAGCATCTTGCAGCGGCATGCTATTCCATCCGGTTTGCGTTTAGTTGGACCATCATTTATTTTTCAACAGGACAATGACCCCAAACACACCTCCAGACTGTGTAAGGGCTATTTGACCAAGAAGGAGAGTGATGGGGTGCTACGCCAGAAGACGTGGCCTCCACAGTCACCAGACCTGAACCCAATTGAGATGGTTTGGGGTGAGCTGGACCGCAGAGTGAAGTCAAAAGGGCCAACAAGTGCTAAGCATCTCTGGGAACTCCTTCAACACTGTGGGAAGACCATTTCAGGTGATTACCTCTTGAAGCTCATCAAGAGAATGCCAAGAGTGTGCAAAGCAGTAATCAAAGCAAAAGGTGGCTACTTTGAAGAACCTAGAATATAAGACATATTTTCAGTTGTTTCACACTTTTTTGTTAAGTATATATAATTCCACATGTGTTAATTCATAGTTTTGATGCCTTCAGTGTTAATCTACAATTTTTATAGTCATGAAAATACAGAAAACTCTTGGAATGAGAAGGTGTGTCCAAACGTTTGGTCTGTACTGTACATAGAAGGAACAAATCAACCATATAGAAAAGCATGCTCCCCCAGGGATAAGTGAAGTCAGACTAACAATAAATATATCAGCAGTACTCTACCAAATAAGCTGCATAAAGAATGACAGCTACTAAAAAAAAGCCAACAGTACCTTGAATAAGTAACTCAGTCAGAAATGGCAGAAAAGAGGCAAAGATACAACTTACACAATGGAGTAAATAGTGAAAAAACAATGTCCCTGGAGAGAGAGAGATGACACGCCCCGACGCGCGTCTCTCCCAAGCTTTGTCTCAGCCTCAAATTAATGGAAAGGAAGTAAATTACCAGGCACTGTAGATTTAATGATTAGAAGAACCATTCAGTGACTAGATCCAGTTCTGACTTCTTGTTTATATTATATAATTCTTTGGCTACACTTTTAGGTATCAATGACTACAGATATAAATGTGAAGTTGTTAATGTACCCATCTGCCACGTCAGAGCGACCTCATTCAGATGGGTCCCCGTGCTAAGACTTAGATTATAAGACTTATATAATAAATGCTGTAGTCCCCTACAAACAAGACCCCAGAGATCAAGTTCTTAGACACTGAATTGTGATCACAAATGTCATGTAAAATTTGTGTAATAACATCACTATAGTTAAAACATCACTGAGGCCTAGTTTTACACAGGATCTATGAGAGCAGTATTACAAGGCTCAAAGCAGAATTTTGACTGTAAATTTATTACACATTATTATTCTACTATTTGTTACAGGTTTCTGCTACTAGGAGGTTATAATCTATAGGGTTAACTAATTATTGCTATTAATTCCACTAATATATAAAGAGATTTCATATGTAAATTATGTATTTACATTTTTGTCGTGTTAATGGTCAATAGGTTCTTACTACATTTGCTCACATCACCGTATCGGTGATGTGCAAGAAGAAAATGTACAGTCGTGCTTCACTGTGGCTCCAGTTCCTTTATTTAAGTGATATGTTGGGGGAGCATGTAGTCTTAGCCCCATGTAATATAAATTATTAAGTATAAATTAATGTATAAAATATACAGTACGTACACCCAGGGGAGGGATGCAGTTGATTCAACCTGGCTTTGCTTATCTGGTTGTTAAAAATACAAATTGTAGGCCATGGGCCACATTAGGCCTACAAGCTACATGGTACAAGAGGTAAGTGTCGATACTTACATGTCTGCTCCATGACCCCATCTGCTCCACCTTTCTAATAATTATAGCCTATCCTTAAGATAGGTCATCAATATTACATTTGTGGCGGACACAGATTGGACAGATTCCAAACAAAGTTTTTGACAGAAGTCATAGTGGACATACATATATATATACATATGTATGTATGTATAAAAGGACAGTGATTATTCACAATCATTTCGTCTGGTGGGCCCAGAGATCCCAGTCTGGCACTGTACTTTAACATATAGGAAGACATAAAAAGTAATGTAATAAGGTATAATAATATAAGTATTTATATCAGGGTCAGTTGTTTGGAGATAGCATGTAAGACCAATTATTTGTACCCAACAGAATATTTTCTGAAATATTAGAGCAGTGGCCCAATACTGCACATTGATGTTTTTGTATTAAATCGGGAGGGTATTAACCAGAAATTCTCTCAGTTTAGTGACGTTGGCATCTGTTGATTCTATAGATGACTATAGTCATGTTTATACAGATTACCTTACACATACACTAAATGAAGATAGTGTATAGCCTATTACTTTTATTTCAAATAAAAACAACATAGAATGCAGGACAGATGCTATTGATTTTAATGGTAGAAATATAGAACCAGAACATCAGTTTCTCACTCTTATAAAAATATAGAGTAACAGAGCTTACTGAACTATTGTGCCTGCCACTTACCCCTTCCAGACATCCGCTGTACAATTATGGTGGATGCCACGTCCAAAGTAAAATAAAGTTCCCCGGGGCCAGTCCCTACACTGTGCCTTTGCCAGTGTAGGATGGCTCCCAAATGGCGAGATCGTGGAAACCGTCCTGTTTCTATGATAGCCGAGAACCTAATGAAGGCTCCCAGGACTGTCATTGCATTACAGCTATTGAGGCTGGTCATAGACCAGCCTTCATAGCTGAACAGTGAAAGTCCCATAGACTGCAAAACAGTTGTATTGTAATCTAAGGGATATGCAATCATAAGATTGCAGGTTCAAGTTCCCTAAGGGGGGGCTACTAAAATAGTTAAAAACAAAAAAAAAGTTTTTTATAAATATAAAAAAATAATAATTCAAATCACCCCCCCTTTCCCTAGATTTGAAATAAATAAAAATAAATAAACAAAAACAAACATAAACAAATTATACATCCCCACATCCAAAAACGCCCGGTCTACAAACATATAAAAATATTTTTCCCATACACGAACACTGTAGCATGAAAAAAAAAAAAAACAAAAGCGCTGTTTTCACTGTGTTGCCCCAAAAAATTTGAATAAAAAGTGATCAAAACATCAAACATTCCCCAAACTGGTATAACTAAAAGTACATCTAGCCCCGCAAAAAAAAAGACGTCTTATGCACCCCTGTACAAGAATATATTTTTTTTTTTTCCAAAGTTTTGGATTTTTTTTAAAGGGGTTAAAACACCCCACGTACTGTAAATGCCGCAGTTTTGCTGCAGCGTTTAACATTAACTGCAACCTAGATGGGATTCTGGCTAATCCCATTCACAGATTGCAGAAAATAATCCGTGGCAGAAATGCTGCGATTTGAAAAACACTTGCATTTTTGCAAATTGCAGCATGTCAATTATACCTACAGAAACTCTGGCAGTTTCCATATAGGTATAATGGAAGCAGAGAGTCCGCAGAGGAGAACTCTGTGGACTTTCTGTGAAAAGCGCTGTGGAAAAAACCACAATGCATTTCCGCCACGGTTTTTCCCACTGTGTTTTTTGGCTGTGGCTTGCTACGCAGGGCCTTAGCCTGAATTTGGTTTCCCTGGAACTGTAATTTTGATTTCACAATGAATGGCGTAAAATCAAAGAATGCCGCACAAATGCAGTTTTTCTCTAATTCCAGCTTCCCGGTACATAGTACAGAATATTGAATGGTACTTAAAAAGTACAATTTGTCCTAGAAACATTAAGCCCTCATATGGCTCTGTGAACGGAAAAATAACAAAGCTATGGGATTTGGAAGGCAGGGAGTCAAAAACGAAAATCAGAAAATGGGGTTAACAACCCATACGTGACTGAGCGAAGCTAACAGATGACAACTGATGACTAATGCCATTGTTTAAATAACAGAAACACATGTGAACAGAGACTATACTGGAAAGTGACCCCAGCAGTTATCGCTAATATGTTCTGTGCAGTGATTTGAGTTCATTTCTTAAGATCTTCAGTATCATGATTAGATATTTTTCTCTTACCAAATATGTTACCAGCAGAAATAACTACACTCAGCAGAGTCGAGCATATAGATGCCCATCTCCCATTATCACTGACTGCAACCATGTTTTCTTTATATTCAAACCCAACAATCTTATTGGTTGTAAGTGGCTGCAGTTACCATGGTGATATATGCAGATGAGAAACTAAAGAGGTTGTACAGGATTAGAAATCATGGTTGCTTTCCTCTTCTCATGAAATTACCTCACATCCATTGTTTACATAGCAATTCCACAGCTCACTCCCATTAAAATGAAAGAGACTGAACTCTGTGACCAACGGCCATGATGTCACTTCCTCAGAACCAGAAATCAACCAATTTTTCTAATCCAGCACAACCCCGTTAACATTTTTAACCCCTTAGGGACACAGTGCCTTAAGGACCAGGCCCCATTTTTCAAAACTGACATGTTTCACTTTTTATGGTAATAACTTTGAGACGCTTTAACTTACACAAGTGATTTTGAGACTGTTTTTTCATGGCACATTTTACTTCATGTTAGTGGTAAACACTGATCAATATTTTTGTATTTTATTATAAAAAAATAGGAAATTTGATGGAAATTTGGAAAAAAAAATTGCAATTTTCAAAATGTGAAATGCTCTGCTTTTTAGACAGATAACCATACCACCCAACATTCAATCAAGGCACAAGCAGGCCGCTGAAAAATATGCATCCTGCTTCGATCTCTGTCTCTATTTGGGAGGCAAATTCAGGACAGAATTTCGATCTGATTTTGAAGCAGAATCTGCCTCAAAATCAGCTCAAAATTACTCTGTGTGAATTTACCCTAAAATGCACCAGATTTATTGACCAACATCAGTCACTGTGATAAATCTGGTGTATTTTAAGACTGTCTAGTCTAAGATTACACTGTTTGGAAAATGATAGCTACTGTGCATATTTACCTGCCCAGCATAACAATACCTTGCTCACATTCCCAATATATAAAGAATAATGAGTCTTAAGTTTCACCACTGTTTCATGGATTCGGCCCTAGTTCACAAGCAATCTCTTAGCTGGGTCTGTCTCTTGCTGTTTGTGTTCACTGGTGCTCTCCTCAAGGAGAGATGTCGCTGTCCATAACCCACTCATTGCCTCCCACAAAGCCAGCCAGTTCATTTTGCTCTGCACTGATGAGGGACAACAATCCCGAAACGGCGCTGTATGCAGATAAATGAAATTGGCTTGGCTAAAATCCCTTTTGCTGTCTCAAGACTCGGTGAGTCAAAAGCAAATTGAGGATCTGTTACATCCAACAGAGGGCGCATGAGCTCCCCAGCTCCTTTCCCATAATGCCTTGTGATATGTAGATGCTTAGTAGAGGGCGAAAGGCAATTTAACCCCTTAACGACCCAGGGCGTAATAGTACGTCCTGAGTCATATGACGATGTATGGAGAGCGCTCAGGAGCTGAGCGCTCTCCATACACCGCGGGTGCCGGCTGTATAATACAGCCAGGACCCGCCGCTAACAGCAGCGATCGGTGCCTGCACCGATCGCGGCTGTTAACCCTTTAGATGTCGCGGTCAAACGGGACCGCGGCGTCTAAAATGCGCAGCCGCCATGGGCGCCGCCATTTTTACCTGATCGCCGCCCTTCAGAACGTCATCAGAGGGCGGCGCTTGGTTGCCATGACAGCCGGGAGCCTATTGAAGGCATTTTGCTATTCACTGCGATACAGTAGTATCGCTGTGAATAGTATGATCAATCAGACTCCCTAGGTTTCAAGGTCCCTAGGGAGTCTGATCATACAAGTAAAAGTGTAAAAAAAAAAGTTTTTAAAAGTATGAAAAAATAAAAAAAAACACAAAAGTTCAAATCACCCCCCTTTCCCTAGATCAGATATAAAAGTAAATAAACAAAAGTAAGTGTAGGGAACTGCCATTTCTACTAGTATATAATGTATCTGGCTTCTTTGCCCCTGCAGTTTGGCTTCAGAGACCCCAGGCATTTAGTGCAAGTTTTGTTTTGTAAATACAGTGAGTCAGACACATGTGAGGCAGAGCTGCTGGGGGGAGAGATGTGAGCAGAGCTGCTGAGACAGACATGTTATGTCTGGGGGAGTCTAAGAGCCACTTGTTCCTCTTTACTTCACAGTATATAGTTAGGTATGTGTTACCCCCTATATACTCACAGGACCTAGCTAGTAACTGTAGTTAGGGATCAATATATATATAGTTCAGGGCAGTGATAGGTTAGGCTTCCGAAGGCCAGCTAGCTAGTTAGAGGCCCGGTGGCACTAGTAGTTTAGCTGGCAGGTTAAGGACTCAGTGTTAGGGTAGTCAGGCCTGTATCTACTGCCGTCACCGTCGCCCTGTTTGCTGCCTGTGAAGAATCTCACCATCATCATCATCATCTCCTGATCGGCTGTCTGTCATCTCCTGGAAGAATCCGAGGATCCACAGTCATCCACAGGGGCCCCTGCATCTCTTCTGTTGCCTGGAGGTATTGTGCACTGGACTCTTGCTATATATCTATATATATACCCGGGTATATAACCTAAGACGGTTGAGGACTTGCTGGTTGTTGTAGTATTGCTGTGTTCTGAGTATATTTTATGTATGTATTATTACCCTGTTGATTCTTATAAAGCTACTGTTATAACCTTATGTGGTATCTGTATGTATTCTTCAGACTGTGAGATTAGTACAGTGATCCTTGTTAAGGCTACTAACTGTACTTCATGGGTAAGTCCCAGGAAGAGATCCTCCCTGTAATACAGAGGCTCTATCCTGGGTGGAGGCACTGATATATTTCATATATGTTCCCACTCTTCCCTTCAGCGAAGGCTTCAGGTCCCATTATACACACAGGTCAGCGCCAGAGTCTGTTGCGGGAGGGATAATACTCATACCCCCCCCCCAAATAGGGCTACATTTGGAGGCACTGCTGAGATTTAGAAGTGGGAATAATCATTGATATGGAGAAGCGATATAGCTCAGAGGGGAACCTCCCACTAGCTACTACATGGGATTACCGACCTCCTGTTCCTCCCCTGGTTCAGGTAAAGGAAGAATCCCGCTCAGCCAGTTACCCCCCCAGTATGGCCGTCGCTAGCAGTTCCTCTAGTGACAGTGCTATTAGCACTTTAGCCAAGCTGACTGAAATGTTAGCTCAGGGCCTGCAGGCCACTCACTACAAGAAACTAAAAGTATTCTCTGGTAATGTCCCAGTACCACAAGGGGAGGAAAACTTTGAGATATGGAAAGAACATACTCTCCAATGCCTGAAGGAATGGTCTTGCTCTGAAGAAGGCAAGCGGCAGCGTATCAGTGAAAGTTTGCGGTCTCCTGCTGCAGAATTGATCCGCTTGTACAGAGACTCTCATGAAGGAGTGAGTGCATTGGACTATATACAAGTACTGTCTGATCACTTTGAGCCATACTATGACCTTGCCCAGATGGTTGCTGATTACCGAATGGTTTGTCAAAAAGAAGGGGAAAATGTCTCTACTTTTATTAACCGTTTACAGCTACTTCTTTCACGTCTGGTGTACCACGCAGCTATATCTACTTCAGAGGTAGACGCTATGAGAACCAGTCAGTTGGTGAGAGGGTTACAACCTCATCATCCTCTTGCTCAAGTACTCAAGGTCTTACTATCTGATAGAGTCCTTCCATTTCCCGACTTAATGAAGTTAGTGAAGAAACAAGAAGCTGACATTAGTTTTAGTACCCCTAAGAAAGCGAAAAGCATCTCTAAAGAAGATGTTGTTCCTAATTCAAACAAGGACAAACCAGCGGAGCGGTCAGAACTTAGACAGTCCGCCACTCCACCCACTGCCACTCAACGGAGGAAGGATGCTAGAACCTGTTATAAATGTGGTCAGACGGGCCATACTGCCAGACAGTGTACGGAGGACAGTGAGGGAATGGGACACAGTGCTGTCTTCTCTATTCAGAATCAAAGACACAGAAGGAAGGCGGGCCGAGTAAAGACCAGAGGCGCTATCGCGGGCTCCAGGTCCGTTGTCAAAGTCACTGTCAATGGTCATGCCGCTCCTGCCCTGT
Organism: Leptodactylus fallax; assembly: GCA_947044405.1. Lineage (NCBI taxonomy): Eukaryota > Metazoa > Chordata > Amphibia > Anura > Leptodactylidae > Leptodactylus > Leptodactylus fallax. The sequence continues at coordinate 705,440 of CAMRHE010000321.1, forward strand.
TTGATACAGGATCTCAAGTGACCCTGATTTATCGCTCATTCTACCAAAAGTATCTGAGGGATATACCTCTTCAGTCTACAGGACAAATGAAATTGTGGGGGCTTAATTCAGGATCATATCCTGTAGATGGCAGCCTACAAGTAGTTATAGCTGTCCCTGAATTAGAAGATCAGAGTGTCGCTCCCATGAAGATTACGGCTCTTGTCTGTCCTGATACAGGGGATTCTTGTGCAGCTCCTGTGATACTTGGCACTAATTGTCCCGCAGTGCATTATGCTTTTCAGAAGTTTCTTGGAAGAGATTGGAACCCTGCAGCTCAGCCGGTGAATATATCTTCTGATCTTAGAGAACTCTGTGATGCCCTGTCTACTGGCTATCGACATGGAATGGTATATCATATCGGTGAGAGAACCGTGGAAGTTCCTGCCGGCGGGGAGAGAATTCTGAGAGTAGCCTCCAGCATTGCTCCCGATTTGCTTGAAGGGGGGAGTTATGTCCTTATGGAAACCCCTAAAGAAATGATTAACCAGAATGGCTGGATGGTGATCCCAGAGAGAAAGGACTGGAGAAATAAAGTGGAGTTATCTACCTGTGTGACAGTGAGGAACTGTTCACCGCATCCGATTGTAATTGGACCATACCAGAATGTGGCCCACTGCTACCCTGTGCTTGGAGTAAATCCATACGCTGAAGTGTGCAGGATTCAAATCCGAGATGCAATCCCTAATCTCAATCTTGACTTGAGTGATCCACATTTACCAGAGGCCTGGAATCAGCGACTGACACAGAAGTTGTCTGAATTATCGGAAGTGTTCTCCATGGATGATATGGATGTAGGTTGTGCTAAAAGTGCTCAACACACTTTCCGATTGACCGATTCTACTCCCTTCCGGGAGCGACCACGGAGAGTTGCTCCAAAGGATGTTGATGAGTTAAGACAGACTCTACAGCAAATGAAAGGTCAGGGGATCATTGTGGACAGTAAGAGCCCCTATGTCTCACCTATTGTGGTGGTAAGAAAAAAATCTGGAGCAATTCGCCTATGTGTGGATTACAGAACTCTGAACCGGAGAACCTTACCTGATCAGTATACACTGCCGAGAATTGAAGAAGCTCTGGAAGCTCTGAATGGAAACTGTTGGTTCACAGTGCTGGACCTAAGATCGGGATACTATCAAGTCCCAATGGCACCTGAGGATCAGGAAAAGACAGCTTTCATATGCCCCTTGGGTTTCTTTCAGTTCACTCGTATGCCGCAAGGTACAAAAGGTGCGCCAGCAACGTTCCAAAGGTTGATGGAAAGAGTGTTAGGTGATTTAGTGCCCCGGGAATGCCTTGTATATCTTGATGACATTATTGTGTTTGGAAAGACGCTGGAAGAACATGAAGAACGACTCATGAGAGTACTCCAACGCTTAAAAGAAGAGGGGCTGAAGTTGTCGGCTGACAAATGCAAATTTTGTAGATCTTCGGTCACTTATGTAGGTCATATTGTTTCTGCTGAAGGAGTTGCTACCGATCCTGGTAAGATTGAAGCTGTGGTGAATTGGCCCCGACCGCAAAATATTACGGAGTTGCAATCTTTCTTGGGGTTTTGTGGATTCTATCGACGATTTGTGGAAGGATATTCAAAAATTGCTCGAGCCCTCCTCGACCTGTTGAAGAGTGATGCAGGAGATCCGGGAAAGAAGAAAGGGTCTTCCAAAAGCCTTTTTGGCGATAGGTGGACTGCGGATTGTGAAGAAGCATTTAAGTTGTTGAAGAAGAAATTGACAGAAGCTCCCGTTCTGGCTTATGCTGATGCACAGAAGCCATATGTGCTACATGTAGATGCCAGCTTTGAAGGATTAGGTGGCGTGCTGCACCAAGAATACCCGGCCGGGTTACGGCCCATAGCTTTCATAAGTCGAAGTCTTTCTCCCAGCGAGAAAAATTATCCAGTACATAAATTGGAGTTTTTGGCACTCAAGTGGGCCATTGTTGATAAATTACATGACTATTTATACGGAGCCACGTTTGAAGTAAGAACAGACAACAATCCACTGACATACGTTTTGTCAACCGCTAAACTCGATGCTACAGGACATCGCTGGTTGGCAGCTTTATCCAACTACCAATTCACACTCAAGTATAAATCGGGGCCTAAGAACATTGGGGCAGATGCTCTATCAAGACGGCCTGGATTACCTAGTCCGGAAGTAGTGGATGAATGGGAAGAAGTGCCAAGTCCTGGAGTAGGAGCTTTGTGTGCCATGGCTGCTGTAGTTGAAGACCGAGTAGCCTTTTCTGAAACTCGGCTTATTGACTCTATTGGGGGAGGTCCCGAAGCTGTACCAGACATGTTTGCCTACCCTGCCGCTTTAGGATCCTTTGAGAGTTGTTCTATATCTTCAAAGCGAATGATCTGGAGTCAAAAGACTGATCCTTTAATTGGACCTCTTTATCAAGCAGTGAGTTCTCAAGACAGAGAAATGTTAAAGACATCCCTACCCTCTGAATGCAGTCAACTTCTACGAGATTGGGAGAAGTTTGAAATAGACAATGGCCTACTTTATCGTGTGGTGCTGTATCATGATCACCCTGGAAGGCGCCAACTAGTTATTCCAAGCTGCTTTCAGAAGATGATTTTCCGAAGTCTGCATGATTATCATGGTCATTTGGGACCTGAGAAGACTTATGGCCTAATACAAGACCGATTCTACTGGCCCAAAATGAGAGATACCGTGACTCGTCTGTGTAGGTGCTGTCGCAGATGTTTGCAGAGGAAGACTGTCCCGGTTCGAGCGGCCTTCATGGGACACTTGAAGAGTTCGGGCCCCATGGATCTTGTCTGCATAGACTTCCTTTGTATTGACAACGACTCCAGAGGATTTGGAAATGTATTGGTGGTGACTGATCACTTCACACGATATGCTCAAGCCTTTCCGACTAAGGATCAAAAAGCAGTCACTGTTGCAAGAGTGCTTTGGGAAAAGTATTTTATCCATTATGGCTTACCACACCGGTTGCATTCTGATCAAGGCCGGGATTTTGAGAGTAACCTGATCAAAGAGTTACTTCAGTTGTTGAACATCCGCAAAAGTCGGACGACGCCTTACCATCCAGAGGGAGATGCCCTTCCTGAAAGATTTAACAGGACTTTACTTGATATGCTTGGTACCTTACGAATTGAGGATAAGCGATCCTGGAGTCGAAAAGTGGAGGCTATGGTGCATGCCTATAATAGTACAAGGCACGAGAGCACAGGATATTCACCATACTTTCTGATGTTTGGAAGAGAGCCTAGGCTACCTATTGACATCTTGTTGGGAGTCTCTACCGATGGTATCAGTCATCGAGATCATTACCGATACGTGGCACGTTTGAAAGAAACGCTTAAGAGTGCTTATCAGCTGGCTGAGGAAAATGCGGCCAAAGTGAATGAAGGAAATAAAAGGGAGATTTGATCTTCGAGTAAGATACCGAGAATTGAACCCTGGGGACCATGTTCTGCTACGGAATTTGGGAGCATCTGCAAAACATAAGCTGGCTGATCGATGGCGGAGTGAACTCTTTACAGTGGTAGATCGGTTGCCTGGAATACCAGTCTACAAGATAAAAGGACGGGACGGGAGGATCAGGACTTGGCATAGAAATCATTTGTTGCCTGTACCTCAGATTGATGGTATGGATATCTCCAATGATGGCTTGGCCTGCGATTCTCCACAGTCCTTAGCCGATATTCCACCTGACCTTCCTGAAACTCCTGAGAGTGATTGGACTGTGGCTCCTGAAGTTCCTAGATCACCAGTATCTTCTCCTTCAGGGAGACCTATGAACCCTCAAACTCCAGAATTCGTACCTAGATCTGTGTCTACAGATGAGCAGGGATCTACCTCTCCTACGCCACCAGCACCATCCCCTCCCATGGCAGACAACCCTAGTTTAGGGCCTGGACATGCTAGTTTACCTCAGAGAGAGGTACGGAGAGGAGAGAGAATTAGACACCCTCCACCTATGCTGACATATGATAGTTTGGGGGACCCCAGATTTACTACTCAGCCTCATTTATACCATGCTTGGGTGGGTGCAGTGTCCACTTTGGTCAATATGTTACCAATTTTCGCTCCTGCTGGCATGTATACCTATTAACCTGTTGTGACTCTGTAAATGCAAAAGCAACCATATTGATATTGTCATTGGTAATGTTGACTGTATACTATGACTTTGTATGTCTTTGACGTGACGTAAAGATTTCACCAGAGGGAGAGTGTAGGGAACTGCCATTTCTACTAGTATATAATGTATCTGGCTTCTTTGCCCCTGCAGTTTGGCTTCAGAGACCCCAGGCATTTAGTGCAAGTTTTGTTTTGTAAATACAGTGAGTCAGACACATGTGAGGCAGAGCTGCTGGGGGGAGAGATGTGAGCAGAGCTGCTGAGACAGACATGTTATGTCTGGGGGAGTCTAAGAGCCACTTGTTCCTCTTTACTTCACAGTATATAGTTAGGTATGTGTTACCCCCTATATACTCACAGGACCTAGCTAGTAACTGTAGTTGGGGATCAATATATATATAGTTCAGGGCAGTGATAGGTTAGGCTTCCGAAGGCCAGCTAGCTAGTTAGAGGCCCGATGGCACTAGTAGTTTAGCTGGCAGGTTAAGGACTCAGTGTTAGGGTAGTCAGGCCTGTATCTACTGCCGTCACCGTCGCCCTGTTTGCTGCCTGTGAAGAATCTCACCATCATCATCACCATCTCCTGATCGGCTGTCTGTCATCTCCTGGAAGAATCCGAGGATCCACAGTCATCCACAGGGGCCCAAAAACAAAAAATGGCCCGGTCATTAAGGGGTTAAAACTCTACACACCTTCACTGGTGCTCTCCTCAAGGAGAGATGTCTCTGTCCATAACCCACTCATTGCCTCCCACAAAGCCAGCCAGTTCATTTTGCTCTGCACTGATGAGGGACAACAATCCCGAAACGACGCTGTATGAAATTGGCTTGGCTAAAATCCCTTTTGCTGTCTCAAGACTCGGTGAGTCAAAAGCAAATTGAGGATCTGTTACATCCAACAGAGGGCGCATGAGCTCCCCAGCTCCTTTCCCATAATGCCTTGTGATGTGTTAAACAGAGACAGCTATGGTCAGTTCTGCTATGAGCATGAAACACAGTTTGTTTGGTTTATATATACAGCGGAAGATCCTAATAGGGGGTTTTGGTCTACCAGTTTTCCTGAGTCAGTGACATGCTAGTGTATAGTTATCCCAGTATGTGGTCCTGCATTTGTATAACTAGACAAGTTTCCTTCACTGTCTGGTAAAGCTGGGTGACCTGTATGAACCTAATAATGACTGAAATAGTTCTTCTGGCCATGCTATGACTTTGGCCCAGGGTGTACAACATTTATAAAGGTATTTACCTCACTGATGGCATACAACCTGATTGTATGATGTTAATGTTATGGGACACATTGATGATCAGCGCATCCAGTGAATGAGATATGGGATGAATTAAACCTGAACATACCAAACCACAAAGCCCAGTCTTTTGTGAAAACTGTTCTTGCCTATATTTGCTTGCAGAAGATGTCTCCTTAAGCAGTACAACAGCATAAACTAACTAAACTTAAAAGCATTGCTTCCAGACATCTGGGATCGTGAGAAGTTTGTTACAGGAAGCAACGGCCCAGTCACTCCCTGTCTTGGCATCCCCTTCAACTGATTTCCAACTCCAACATAAAAGGATGGGTTCAGGGGTGTGGCTATTGGAGTTGCAGTGGTAGCAGTCGCTACCAGGACTTGGATCCTTAGGGGGTTCTAAAGTTCCCACATGAAATATACCACTATTCTAAATGGTACAAAGTAGGTAGGGGCCCCATTACAGATGTTGCATTGGGGCCCAGGAGCTTCAAGTTACACCTCTGGAGTGGTTTTATACTCCACCTTCTATTCCTCTGCCAAACTATGTCCCATTCCTTGCTTCACTTCCTGCTAATGCCAAAATCAGTGAGGATAAGTTAAATAGGTGTAGAAAGTATGTATTGCACATGTGCAAACTATCCCAGCATAAAATTACTGGTCTCCAAAGTGGCTGGAAGAAAAAAATACTGGCTTGACAGTGTATATGTCTGGGGTGTAATATAAAAAAAATAGCTCATTGACAAGGGTGTTAAAAATAAGACAATTTTTTTGTTCTTGTAGGAATATCCCTGCCACAGCACCCAACGCCTCTGTCTTATGTGGCTTTTATTTATGGTAAAATATAATAATGTTTATTTCTGCTCCTTTCCTTTTTTGTAAGAAAATGTCAATATTTATTTAACAACAGTAACAATACTGACATATTTTACAGTGATGGAATTCATCATAATGCAAACATAAATTGATCACATTGTGTGCAGTGCGTGAACAAGACAAGTAGCATTGACTGTGGTACAGGATCCATTTAACAAATAAAGGTTCACTTCAAAAGCAGATGATTCAGTATTTGTATAACACACTTTAGCCATGAACCATATCTTAGGGCCAAAGGTTTGGTTATGGTTGAAGATAAATCAGGAATTTTTGTCTTGATCCCATTCCTGTGTTTGCATTGATTGAGAGGGTCTGTGGGAGACAGGAAATTAGAACATTTTTTCCTAACATCACAGCATAAACTTTAGCTGCAGTTCAAAATTTTCTTCTTCCAATGTAAGATGTAGTTATTTGTTTAAGACAAGCAACCAAGATAAATTCTTCCTCAAGGCTGCATTTTACACCACTTTACTTTCTGTCATCATACGAGGTAATACTGTTAATGCCAGATAAAGAAGATAAAACATAGCCTATGAAGGCAAACATTAATCAAATAGGGGATCATAATGTTTAATACAATCAGAATAGGAACAATACAATTGTACTCCATGCACATTAAATCATGTCAACAGCAGTTACAGCATGTGGTTACTATCTAGTAACCTTTTAAGGACACGGCTAACGTGGACCTTGAAGACACTCCTGTCTTCATTTTTGCATCCACACTTTTTTGTAACTTTTTTCTTTTTCTGTCAACATGACATATGTAAGCTAGTTTTTTTCCAGATTCATTAAATTTTAATTGCACCATTGGCATACATATATTGTATTGAAAACATTATCTTTTTTTCGGTGGCGCATGGAAAAAACAGCAATTCTGCAATTTGGTGATTTGGGATTTGATTTTTACATTGTTCATTATTCGTTAGTCTTGTTAACTTTTTTCATTTTGCAGGTCATTATGATAATGGTGATACCAAATTTAAATTGTGTTTTGGTGCAGAGTCTGATCACGCATAGCGATGGATGCCTAACTCGTGAGCTCCGTCGCACACAGCCTTTTCCTCTCTCCCACATACAGCATTTGGAGCAGTTATGGTGAAGTCCGGAAGGGAAAAGGGTCCAGATGCCCCAGGCACACCTAAACAGGTAAAGCAGAAGAGAGACCTGCAGAAATTCCTGCGAAAAAAGACCACTCACTCCCCAGCCGGGTCACTCAAGATGGCACTGGCTCTCTGCCATGAAATGGAAACAGGGGAGGACTCGGACCTAGACAGTGCCACTGGAACCAAATCTTGCAACTATCTCTAAATCTTTTCTCCAAAAGGTCTTCACTAAGGCCCTGAACCCGATGCTAAGTGAACTGGCCAATATTAAAGCCGAGATCCACAATGTGGGCCAGCGTGTACTGCATTTAGAAGCAAGTTGCTCCGCTCTTAAGAGCCACTCCACCTCGGTGGCTTCCAGGCTCCAGGTTCACACAGACTACATTGATCGCTCCCTCACCTTGATAGAGGACCAGGAGAACCGGAGTAGGAGAAAGAACATAAGAATTAAAAGATTACCTGAACCTGGCCCCTCTGAAGATCTTCCTAAAATGGCGGCGCAACTGTTCATGGAACTGCTAGGCCCAGAGCGTGCGACTTCCAACGTGATTGAACGTATCCACAAAGTGGTGACATAATATATGGACTACTGTCATTTCAGGACACTGCAGCCATTTTGGAGGCGACAAGGAGTGACCCGACGATTCTCATAGGTGATGCCGAGATCTCCATCCTTCAGGACATTGCGCCTTCTATATTTGATAAACGGCGCATCCTGCGTCCTCTCCTGAAAGCCTTGCACAAAGAGATCAAGTATGCCTGGCTCTAACGCTTTGGGCTTGCGGTCACACACAGGAGTAAAAGGCTCACTGTACATACCCCAGGAGACCTTCCAGCTTTGTGGGCTCACCTTGACATAGCCCCAATTGAGATTCCGTCATGGCTTCACATGCCCCCTCTCTCTGACCTCCCGGAGTTACCTGATGTGGATGCCTGGCCCCAAGGTTACCATCACAAGTCACCGAGAAGTAAGAAATTTGCGACTCGTGTGAGACCAACCCTCCCTCCGTAGAGATTGAGACCGACCTAGATCTTTCTTCAGACTGTGGATGCTCCAGCCTTGCTGTTGTGATGCAGAGGCCTTGCATATATTCTGTAGGCTGAGGTTCCTTGAGTTTTCATCTGCGGATCACATGTTGTTCCCTGCTCCAGCTAGACTTTCACAGGTTTCTTTTTGGCAGTCTTCTTGCTTAGTTAGATTGGACTTCTTTATTTACGTTATGTTGCCTAGTTCTATAAATACCTAGTATCTTATTAGTGGACTTACTTGTTCATATGTGCATCGTCAGTGTATTAGACGGGACTAGTGGCACCCAGACCCACCCCTAGGTGCCTTCTTCCATCATCTTCTTGAACAGATGGTATGATTGATATGATGCCCCATTGGATGGGGCGTATGGGTTGGGACTGATTGTCGCTGATTGCAACGAGGTATGGGTTTTGGGATAGGACTAACGTATATTTCATATTTTCCTGTTTAAGTGCATAATGATGCTCTTACGATCTGCCTTTTGTACTTATTATCGGCTCACCATGCTGTCTCCTTACCTCTCACACACTTCTTCCCTCTTTGCAGTGGGGAGAGGACTGGCTAATTTCCGGTCAGACTACATTCTCCTTCTTGCTCTTCATATTTCCTAACTTCAATTCTTCCTTCCTGATCATCTGGGCAGTTCGCGGGTGCTGTACCCTGGATGGGTGCACCTTGCTTACTGTACATCCTTTCATCGTATTCAGGCCGTACCCCTAGTTCTCTTTCCACCCTCTCCTACTTTTTTCCTCCATCTCCTCTTCCTTAAAGGTACCATTAGCTCTAGACCCATGACTCTGGCAAATATTTATGCCCCGAATCACCATCAGGGGCGATGGCTAAAATTGGCTCTCCAGGACCTCCATCACTTTGCTCAAGGGGAGATATTTCTTGGAGGAGATTTGAACGTCACCCTAAATCCTCTCATAGACTCTTCGTCGGGCAGGTCGGCGATCTCTCAAGGCGTGTTAAGCTCCCTCATCAGAAGCATACAGGCGGCTGACCTAGTCGACATTTGGAGATACCACCATCCCACTACTAAAAACTTTTCTCACTACTCTCTAAAGTATAATTCACACCAGAATCTTGATTATATACTGTGCTCCTCTTCCCTTCTCCAGTCCTCCAGCATAGCCTAGATTGCTTGCGCTACTATCTCAGATCATGTACCAGTCTCCACTAGCTTGCACCTGCCAGAACTCACTCCGAGTACATGGTCCTGGAGACTCAATGAAGGCCCCTTGAACGACACGGCACTGGTCTCCGACATAACAGATAGCTTGAAGGAGTTCTTCAGGGTCAACACATCACCAGAGGTTTCGGTGGGAGTGGTATGGGAAACCCATAAAGCTTATGTCTGGGGTCTCCTCATTGCTAAAGCAGCTCTGGCGAAGAAGAAGAAGCAGAGGGAGGTAGACTCTCTTCTTACACAGATCTCGGCAATCGAGAGGATGCACAAATTGAACCGGTTAGCTTCCCTCCAGAACTCACTTGATCTACTAGTTCTCTGACAAGATGCAGCGGGCAAGCTGCTTGACCTGATCTCGCTTCCTGAACTCCAGAGAGTATTATGTAGTTTCCCATTGGGCAAGAGCCCAGGTCCAGATGGCCTAACCTTGCTTTACTACAAGAAGTTCAGTGAAGTCCTACTACCTCAACTGTTCTTACTGTGCAATGCCCTACTCTCCGGGGCCCTGCTCCAGAGGCCTTTGATAGAATGGACTGGGATTACATGCAAGCAACCCTCCAAGCTTTTGTTTTCCCTCAGGCCTTTGTCACAGCAGTTTTCTCCTTATACTCTAATCCTCATGCTCGACTCAAAGTAAATGTGACTTTATCTCTGTACTTCAACATCACCAATGGGACCAGACAAGGAGGTCCCTTGTCCCCTTCCTTATTCATCCTCATGTTGGAAACGTTGCTTCAGGCAGTTCGTTAGGACCCAAGCATTGAGGGACTTGTTGTCGGTTCACGCTCGTTGCAGTCGGTCGCCTTTGCTGACGACGTCCTCTTTCTTGTCACTAACCCAGAAGAGGGACTCCCAACCCTAATGACTTTGATGACTGAATATGGCACTCTTTCTAATTATAAACCCAACCTCTGTAAATCTGAAGTGTTGGTGGTGTCCCTTCCTGCAGCTGTCCAAGAGAGGATCCAGTTGACTTCTCCATATGTTTGGAAAGAAGACCATATCACATATCTCGGGATTAAACTTACAAGTGGCTTACAGAACTTGTACGCAGAAAACTACTTACCTTTACTCAAGGACTTGCAGTCCATTTTAAAATCCTACAACTTGCCCTTTCTCTCCTGGTTCAGACGGAAGAACTTGTTACAGATGTATGTGGTACTGAAAATACTCTACAAACTTCAAATGCTCCCGATTGCCCTCCTGAACTCCTACTTGTGGTCCCTACGCTCACTATTCACACGTTTTGTCTGGAGGAATAAACCTGCCCGCTTGCCCTATAGACTCCTGATCAGACCAAGAGACAAAGGAGGAATTTCACTCCCAGACATGTCCACCTACTATAAAGCGAACCTCCTCTCCCTGTGTGAGATTACAAGAAATGCATTACAAGGCTCTTACTAGGTGGTATAGAACACCTACTTGGCTCTATGCACACAATCTGGTGGATACAGATCTATGCTGGCACTGCCGCTCTCAACGTGGCACACCCCTCCACATATGGTGGGCCTATGACATCATACGGCCTTACTGGGCCCAAATTCAACTCTTGATTAGACGTACTACTTCCACCACCATCACGCTCTCTCCAGCCTTAGACTTGTTGTCCCTGCCCCAGTCGGAACATCGTCCCAGGAAAAATGACCTAACCACCCATTTAATTGAAGCAGCCAAATATTTCATACCTATTAACCCCTTCACGCATTCTCACGTACATGTACGTAGGAGAATGAGGTTAGTTACCGCATCCCCACGTACAGGTACGTAACGGTGATCGAGCTGGCTCAGAAGCAGAGCCTGTGCGATCACCGCGGGAGCCCGGCTGTATTTGACAGCCAGGCTCCCGCTGCAACAGCGGGGACCAGTGGTAACACCGATCCCCGCTGTTTAACCCTTAACAGGGCATCCAAGGGGTTCCGCCATCTTGCCGCCCCCCCAGCTCCCCCCCGCGGCGAGATTGGGGGGTGCCGTTATCTATAATCTGCAGCCTGGGGTCTGCCAAGTGACCCCAGGCTGCCTGGAGACCCCACTACCTGGTTGATCCTGCCGAGACCTGCGGAAGTCAGCGCTGTGTTTCCATAGCGCTGACTTCCTGTATAGACTGCAAGACACTTGCATGCTTGTGTCTTGCAGTCTATAGTACTGAGCCAGAGATCAAAGCATCTCTGGCTCAGGTGTCCTAATGGGACACATGAAAAAGTAAAAAAAAGTGAAAAAAATAAATAAATAAAGTATGTGAAAAAAAATTAATAAAAGAATAAAGCCCCAAAAATTCCCTTTTCCTACATAAAATGAATTATATAAAAAATAAACCTAAAAATTAATAAAAACAATACATATTTGGTATCGCCACGTACGTAACAACCTGTACAATAAAACTGAAACCATATTTAATGTACACAATGAACGTCGGGGGAAAAAAACGCCAAAAGTAATGATTTTTCGCCATCTCACCTTACGAAATATGCCATAAAAAGTGATCAAAAAGTCATATGTACCCCAAAACTGTACCAGTAAAAAGCACAGGTTGTCCCGCAAAAAATAAGCCCTAAACCAACTCTCTAAACTGAAAAATAAAAATGCTACGCATCTTAGAAGATGGCGATGCAAAAAAAATTGATTTATGTCCCCAAATGGGTTTTTGTTCTGCAAAATTGGTATTGCATAAAAAAACAGTATAAATGAGGTATCGCCGTAATCGTACCGACCCGCAGAATAAAGATAACATGTTACTTATGCTCTACGCTGCATGGTGAAAAATTTAAACGGTAAAACACAGTGCCAGAATTGATGGGGTTGTTTTTTAATCCACCAAGAAAGAGTTAATAAAATTTATTTAATAAGTTGTAAGCACCTAAAAATGATGTCATTAAAAAATACATCTCATACTGCAAACAACAAGCCCTCATATGGCTACATCACCAGAGAAATAAAGAAAATATAGCTCGTACAATGTGAAGACAAAAACCCCCCAAAAATCGCCAAATCATTAGAACAAAACTGGCTGCGGCAGGAAGGGAATGTATAAACTGTGCGAGCATATATGAGGGTACAAACCAGATTTAGAGCTTACGAGGGATAATAAACCAGAAGTGACCCCCAGAGTGACCTCCCCAATAATAGGAATTCTGGGGAAATAGTAGGGAATTTAGTGTACCCAATGTTCTACGCACAGCTTACATATTCACTTTTCCCCATCCGCTGTGCAGTCACGTCTGGGATACTAATGCTCGTTACACCCCTTGATAAATTCTTTGAGGGGTGCACTTTTCAAAATGGGGTCATTCCCTAGGGGATTCCACTTTACTGGTACTTTAGAGGCTCTGCAAACATGACATGGCATCCAGATCCCAAACATCTGAATCTGCGCTCCAAAAGCCACAAAGCGCTCCCTACTGTGTGCCCAAACTGCAGTTTATACCCACATGTATTACACTTGTCGTACCCAGAATAACGTACTTAATGTCATACGTGGGTATAAACTGCTGTTTGGGCACAGCCGAGCACAGAAGGGAAGGAGCGCTATTTGGTTTTTGGACGCCATTGCACTTTTGCAGAGCTGAAATGCCAGTACAGTGGAATCCCCTGACATGTCACCTCATTTTGGAAACTACACCCCTGAAGGAATTTATCCTGGGGTACAGTGAGCATTTTTAACCCCCAAGTGTTGCTATAATTTATTATCCATAAATGAATACGCAGCTGATGGTGAAAGATGAAAAAGACAATTTATCCAGGAATACGACATTTCAGTGTGTAATATGTTGTGCCCGGCTTGTATCAGAGATGAACGCTTCAAAAGCTGTTGTGCCCGGGATTCCCGATCACCAGTTTTTGGAGTGTGTGTCTGTGCAGACATAAACTGGGCACAACATATTGGGCACTGAAATGGCGTATCTATAGAAAAATTTCATTTTTAACTTTTCATTATCAGCTGCGCATTCATTTCTGGAAATTAAAAGAATGCAACACTTAAGGGTTAATAATGCTCGCTACCCCACTTGATAAATCCCTTGAAGGGTATAGTTTCCAAAATGGGGTGACATGTCTGCGGATTCCACTTTACTGGCAATTCATGGGCTCTGCAAAAGTGGCATGGTGTCCAAAAAGCAAACTGTGCTCCAAAAACCAAAATAGCGCTCCTTCCCTTCTGTGCCCGGCTGTGCCCAAACAGCAGTTTATACCCACATATGGCATTGTTAAGTATGTTATCCTGGATACACCAGTGTCATACATGTGGGCATAAACTGTCATTTGGGCACACAGTAGGGCGCAAATGTGAAGGAGCGCTATGTGCTTTTGGAGCGCATATTTAGATTGTTGTTTTTTTGGACGCCATGTCACATTTGCAGAGACCCTAAAATTGCCCCTACAAAATGGGGGTCACTTCTTGGGGAATTCCAATTTACTGGCACCTCCAGGGCTCTGCAAAAACAACATGGCGACGAGAAAGTACTCCAAAAGATAAAAAAACACAGTGCTCCTTCCCTTCTGAGCCCTGCTGTGTGCCCAAGCAGCAATTTACACCCACATATATAATTTTTTTGTCCCCGGGATAGCCCACTTAATAGTTTTAGGAGTTCATGTCTCTGATGCCACAAAGTGGCCGCAACGTATTAGGCACTGAAATTGGATATTTCTTTAAAAACTTTAATTTTCACTTTGTATATTAATTTTTGGGAAGCATTTTTAGGCTCAAAATAATAATATCCCTTCCCTTGATACATTCCTTGAGGGGTGTAGTTTCTAAAATGGGGTCACTTTTAGGGGGTTTCCATTGTACTGGTACTTTAGGGGCTCTACAAATGCGACATGGCACCTGAAAACTATTCTAGCCACATCTGCCCTCCAAAAGCCAAATAGCGCTCTTTCCATTCTGAGCCCCACCATGTACCCATACAGCAGATTACAACCACATATGGGGATATGGGGCATTTCTGTGTTCAGAAGAAATTGTGTAACAAACCTTGGGGTGTTTTTTCTTCTTTAACCACTTGCAAGAATTAAAAATATGTCGCTAAATGGACGGTTTGTTGGAAAAAAGTAATTTTACATTTTTACGTCCCTAAGTCAATAAAATCAGTGAAACAGCTGTGAGGTCAAAATGCTCACTATACCCCTAGATAAATTCTATGAGGGGTGTAGTTTTCAAAATGGGGTCACTTTTTGGGGGTTTATGTTGTATTGGTACTTTAGGGGCTCTGCAAATGCGACATGGCACCTGAAAACTATTCCAGCAAAATCTGCCCTCCAAAAGCTAAATAGCGCTCTTTCCATTTTGAGCTCTGCCATGCACCTATGCAGCAGATTACAACCACATATGGGGCATTTCTGTGTTCAGGAGAAATTGTGTAACGAGCTTTGGGGAGCATTTTCTCCTTTGTCCCCTTGTGAAAATGAAAAATTTGGGGCTAAATTGACGGTTTATTGGAAAAAAAGTAATTTTTCATTTTAATGTCCCAATGTTAATAAAATTTGTGAAACAGCTGTAGGGTCAAAATGCTCACTATACCCCTTGATATGTTCTGTGAGGGGTGTAGTTTTCAAAATGGGGTCACTTTTAGGGGGCTTTCACTGTATTGGTACTTTGGGGGCTCTGCAAATGCAACATGGTACCTGAAAACTATTCCACCAAAATCTGCCTTCCAAAAGCCAAATAGCGCTCTTTCCATTCTGAGCCCTGCCATGTACCCATACAGCAGATTACGACCACATATGGGGTCACTTTTAGGGGGCTTTCACTGTATTGGTACTTTAGGGGCTCTGCAAATGCGACATGGTACCTGAAAACTATTCCACCAAAATCTGCCTTCCAAAAGCCAAATAGCGCTCTTTCCATTCTGAGCCCTGCCATGTACCCATACAGCAGATTACGACCACATATGGGGTATTGCCATGTTCAGGAGCAATTGTTTTGCAAACTGTGGGGTGCTTTTTCTCCTTTAACCCCTTGTGAAAATGAAAACTTTGGGGATAAAGTAACAATTTAGTAATGTTTCATTTATACATCCCAGTGTTAGCAAAATCTGTGAAACGGCTGTAAGGTCAAAATGCTCACTATACCCCTTGATGAATTCTGTGAGGGGTGTAGTTTCCAAAATGGAGTCACTTTTTGGGGTTTTCCTTTGTATTGGAAATGAGACATGGCACCTGAAAACTATTCCAGCAAAATCTGCTTTTCAGACGCCCAGTGTCACTCCTTCCCTTCCGTGCGCTGCCATTCGCCCAAACATCAGTTTACACCCACTTGTGGGGTATTTCCGTGCTCGGGAGAAATTGCATAACAAACTGTGAGATGCATTTTCTCCTTTAACCCTTTGTGAATGTGTTAATTTTAGGGCTAAATTAAGGAATTAGTGGGAAAAAATTAAATGTCTAAATTTCACCTCCATATTGTTTTAATTCCAGTGAAATGCTTAAAGGGTTAACAAACTTCCCAAATGTTATTTTGAATTATTTGAGGGGTGCAGTTTGGAAAATGGGGTGATTTATGGGGGTTTCTAATATATAGGCCATTATAATCCTCTTCAGAACTGAAGTGGTCCCTAAAAAATTAGTTTGGGAAATTTTCTTGTAATTCTGAAAAATCGCTGTTACACTTGTAAGCCTTCTAACATCCAAAATAAATTACAGGACGATTAAAAGATGATGCCGATATATAGCAGAGATATGGTAGATAATATGTATTAATGTATTTGGATGGTATGACTATCTGTCTGAAAAGCAGAGCATTTCACATTTTGAAAATTGCGATTTTATTCCAAATTTCCATCAAATTTCCTATTTTTTTATAAATAAATACAAAAATATTCATTAGTGTTTACCACTAACATGAAGTACAATGTGTCACGAAAAAACAATCTCAAAATCACTTGTGTAAGTTAAGTTGTCTCAAAGTTATTGCCATATAAAGTGACACATGTCAGTTTTGGAAAACGAGGCCTAGTCCTTAACGCACTGTTGGGCTCGGTCCTGAAGGGGTTAACTGACTCCAGACAAATCCCCATCTGTCTCGCACTGGACTGAAAAAGTTGCACAGATATCCAGATTTGAAGAACTACTCAGCTGTTCCAGAGGATCTCATGCTCGATTCCTTAAGCTCTGGTCACCCTGGCTGAGACACCAGAACACTACACTGTCTACAGATGGCCCTTTGGTCTAGGACCGAGTTTCGCTCTTGGTGCCTGCTTCTTCTTGTTCTTATTTCTTTTTCTTCTTCCTCCTCTTCCTTTTCCTCTCATTCTCTCTCTCTACTTTTACACTTACTTTTCCGTCACTTCTTCACTATTCTTTATACTCTTACCTGACCCTCTCCCCCCCCTCCCTCCGTCCCTTACTAGCACTCTCATCCTAGTCTACCACTACCTCCACCCCGCCTTGTTACACGGGGCGCCTGATTTTGGCGCATGAGTCTTACACCTCATAGAATACCTTGCAGCACATATATTGATACTTTTTATGACTTGTTGCTTTGTCTAATTTTTTGAGTTATATCTTGTATTTTCGCTGCACAGATATATGTCGCAACTGTGTTACAATATGGGAAAGAATCATATGCACTTCCCTGAACTTTGGTTAGGATTCTATTGTCTTGCTTTATATGACTACTTTTAAAAAAAAAAATTATATTGTGTTTTATGGTTTACTCCTTTTTCACTATATAAACAGATATACATATTTTTTTGTGTTGCGATAGTCTGAGAAAGATACCTTGTTTATTTTTACATTGAGCTGTGTGGGAGCTTTTTTTTTTTGGATAATTTTATGTTTATATTGATTCCATTATGGGGGTACAGGGAACAGGATTAATAAAAACAGGAATTCCCACATTGTGTTTTAGATTTTGTCTTTTACACTGGCTCATGAAATAATAAGTTAATTTTATTATTCTGGTGCAATTATATAAATTATGTACAGTGCCTTGCGAAAGTATTCGGCTCCCTTGAATTTTTCAACCTTTTGCCACATTTCAGGCTTCAAACATAAAGATATAAAATTTTTTTTTTTTTTTGGTGAAGAATCAACAACAAGTGGGACACAATTGTGAAGTGGAACGAAATTTATTGGTTATTTTAAACTTTTGTAAAAAATAAAAAACTGAAAAGTGGGGCGTGCAATATTATTTGGCCCCTTTACTTTCAGTGCAGCAAACTCACTCCAGAAGTTCAGTGAGGATCTCTGAATGATCCAATGTTGTCCTAAATGACTGATGATGATAAATATAATCCACCTGTGTGTAATCAAGTCTCCGTATAAATGCACCTGCTCTGTGATAGTCTCAGGGTTCTGTTTAAAGCGCAGAGAGCATCATGAAGACCAAGGAACACACCAGGCAGGTCCGTGATACTGTTGTGGAGAAGCGATCATATTGAAATGGAAGGAGTATCAGACCACTGCAAATCTACCAAGACCCGGCCGTCCCGCTAAACTTTCATCTCAAACAAGGAGAAGACTGATCAGAGATGCAGCCAAGAGGCCCATGATCACTATGGATGAACTGCAGAGATCTACAGCTGAGGTGGGAGAGTCTGTTCATAGGACAACAATCAGTCGTACACTGCACAAATCTGGCCTTTATGGAAGAGTGGCAAGAAGAAAGCCATTTCTCAAAAATATCCATAAAAAGTCTCGTTTAAAGTTTGTCACAAGCCACCTGGGAGACACACCAAACATGTGGAAGAAGGTGCTCTGGTCAGATGAAACCAAAATAGTGTAAAAAAAAAAAAAATGAAAAATTCTAAATCAACCCCTTTCCCTAGAATACATATAAAAGTTGAAAATTACTGTGAAACACATACACATTAGGTATCCCTGTGTCCGAAAACGCCTGGTCTACAAACATAAAAATATTTTCCGTAGCGCGAACATCATAGTGGGAAAAAGTATCAAAAGTGTAAAACTGACATTTATTTCACTGTTTCGCCTCTGGTTTGAATAAAAAGAGATCAAAGCAATATTCCCCAAAATGGTATAACTAAAAAGTACATCTGGCCCCGCAAAAAAAGATGCCCTATGCTTCCCCGTACAGCTGCAGGGCCACCTGTCAATGTGGCCTTGCAGCTGTTGCAAAACTACAACTACAGTCATGGCCAAAAGTTTTGAGAATGATACAAATATTAATTTTTACAAAGTCTACTGCTTCAGTTTTTCTAATGGCAATTTGCATATACTCCAGAATGTTATAAAGAGTGATCAGCTTAACAGCAATTACTTGCAAAGTCAATATTTGCCTAGAAAATGAACTTTATCCCCCAAAACACATTTCAACATCATTGCAGCCCTGCCTTAAAAGGACCACCTAACATCGTTTCAGTGATTGCTCCATTAACACAGGTGTGGGTGTTGATGAGGACAGGGCTGGAGATCAATCTGTCATGATTAAGTAAGAATGACACCACTGGACACTTTAAAAGGAGGCTGGTGCTTGCCATCATTGTTTCTCTTCTGTTAACCATGGTTATCTCTAAAGAAACACGTGCAGTCATCATTGCACTGCACAAAAATGGCCTAACTGGGAAGAGTATTGCAGCTAGAAAGATTGCACCTCAGTCAACAATCTATCGCATCATCAAGAACTTCAAGGAGAGAGGTTCCATTGGTGCCAAAAAGGCTCCAGGGCGCCCAAGAAAGACCAGCAAGCGGCAGGACCGTCTCTTAAAAGTGTTTCAGCTGCGGGATCGGGCTACCAGCAGTGCAGAGCTTGCTGAGGAATGGCAGCAGGCAGGTGTGAGTGCATCTGCACGCACTGTGAGGCGGAGACTCTTGGAGCAAGGCCTGGTCTCAAGGAGGGCAGCAAAGAAGCCACTTCTCTCCAGAAAAAACATCAGGGACAGACTGATATTCTGCAAAAGGTACAGGGAGTGGACTGCTGAGGACTGGGGTAAAGTCATTTTCTCTGATGTATCCCCTTTTCGACTGTTTGGAACATCTGGAAAACAGCTTATTCGGAGAAGAAGAGGTGAGCGCTACCACCAGTCTTGTCTCATGCCAACTGTAAAGCATCCTGAAACCATTCATGTGTAGGGTTGCTTCTCAGCCAAGGGAATCGGCTCTCTCACAGTCTTGCCTAAAAACACAGCCATGAATAAAGAATGGTACCAGAATGTCCTCCAAGAGCAACTTCTCCCAACCGTCCAAGAGCAGTTTGGCGCTCAACAATGCCTTTTCCAGCATGATGGAGCACCTTGCCATAAAGCAAAGGTGATAACTAAATGGCTCAGGGAACAAAACATAGAGATTTTGGGTCCATGGCCTGGAAACTCCTCAGATCTTAATCCCATTGAGAACTTGTGGTCAATCATCAAGAGACGGGTGGACAAACAAAAACCAACAAATTCAGACAAAATTAAAGCATTGATTCTGCAAGAATGGACTGCTATCAGTCAGGATTTGGTCCAGAAGTTGATTGAGAGCATGCCAGGGAGAATTGCAGAGGTCCTGAAGAAGAAGGGTCAACACTGCAAATATTGACTTGCTGCATTAACTCATTCTAACTGTCAATATAAGCTTCTGTTACTCATAATATGAATGCAATTATATTTCTGTATGTGATAAAAACATCTGACAAACACACATAAAAACCAGAGGGCAGCAGATCATGTGAAAATATAATATTTGTGTCATTCTCAAAACTTTTGGCCATGACTGTACAATATTTGACCACATATTTTGCTTAAAATTTTTTTTCCCTATTTTCCTCCTCTAAAATCTAGGTGTGTTTTATGGTCCGGTGCGTCTTATAGACCGAAAAATATGGTAATTCATTTTATATGGGGAAATGGCATTTTGGGGGCTTTATTCATTAATTCATTTATTTTAACACACTTTATTTTTTTACACTTTTTTTTAACATTTTTTTGATGTCCCACTTGAACCAGGGAATCTGAACCAGTGATGCTCTGATTGCTGGTTCAGTACAATACACTGCAATACACATGTATTTCAGTGTATAGAGGAATCAGCCTATACAGACACATAGGCTGACTTCCTCCCATCGCAGCAGGATCAACCAGATATTTGGGGTCCTAGCAGCCCAGGGTCACTGGTCAGACCCCCAGTTGACGAAAATACATATTGGCACCTCCCAATCTCACTCTCACTGCGGTGGGGGCAATTGGGGGCATTATTATATTGGAACCCCTTAAATGCAGTGGTTATGTTTGACCGGGGCATCTAAGGGGGCTAAAACCCCAGCTGCTGTCCTCTAAACTCAGGCGTCTGCGCCGTAATAGTAGTAGTTAGGAGTTAATGCCCATATGCTCTAATAGCACATCATTAGAAAACCTCTTTAGGCCAGGTACCCATGTAGTGTAAGAGCCGTGATTTCTGCTGTGGCAAAAAACACAGCGTTTTACAGTACCTGCAATGTGGATGGGATTCTGGCTAATCCCATCCACACATTGCATATAAATATCCGCAGCAAATATGCTGCAATTTTCAAAACCGTTGGTGTTTTTGTAAATCATAGCATGTCAATTATATCTACAGAAACACTGGCGTTTTCCATATAGGTATAATTGAAGCAGAAAGTCGGCAGAGGAAAACTCCATTGACTTTCTGTGAAAAGCGCTGCTGGAAAAACCGTGATGCGTTTCTGCTGCAGTTTTTCCCACAGCGCTTTTTCACTGCAGCTCACTACATTGGACCTTAGCCTTAGGATGAGGCCCCACATTGCAGAAATTCAGCTTTTTTTTTTGCAGATTTTGCTGCATTTTTTTGAGCCAAAGCCAAGAAAGGCTACATAAGGAATGGAAAATATATAGGAAGTTCTTATACTTCTACCTTCTGCTCAATCCACTCCAGGCTTTGTCTCAAAATAAGGCAGCAAAATCTGCAACAAATAAAGCTGTGTTTCTGCAGTGTGGGGCTTCAGCATTAATCACACTTGGACAACTTCTGTACCGTACCCCGAGCCAAATTGCAAAGTGTTTGCAATGCCCCCTGCTTTTTTGATTCTGTAAATACATTTTCTAATATTCTGTAAATAATTAAAATAAAAAATTGAAATGTCAACAGTAAAAAAGAAGAATGCAAGATATCTGTGTTTAATTACAAGAGCAGCCTCCAGATACAATGCACACTGTTTATATGATACTCGCTCACTGGCTGACTTTTGGTGCTAATGGTATTACTGTTTAGGATTTTGACAATGTAAACATATAGCTCAACACCTAGCCTGCCTGTGAAACATTGCTCACAGGAAACACAGTTAAGATCTGCCTAAAAATGCCTGTGCTGCATATCAGCCTGTGTAAATAATAATTCATCAAAGAAATGTGGTCTTGCGAGATGCATCTGTTTTAAATTAAAAACTCTAATGCATTCTTGGAAAGTTGCTAAAGGAAACCAGAACTCATTAAGAGATCTCCATATCTCATTACTTTATTAAAGCCATATAAGAACACACTTGCATCGACTATAATGAATTGAATAAGAAGTAAAAACCCCCATTTCTATTATGATAGTATATTATTGTATGTCTGTTTTTTCACAGACTCCAAATAATTACCTTTTAGCATCTGGAATGAATTAGATCAAAGATTATCCAATTCCAATATTCTGTTGAGTTTATTGGTCCCACCCAGAACCATCTGCATTTGAAAAAATCACTTGAGTATGCAGTTAAATCGGTATAATACAGATTGTTTCCAAATCTCACATGTTTTGTGGAAATACTGACAGAAGAGATACACGTGGGGAGCTTTATGGACAGCAAAATGTTTCTATGCAATCAAACTGATTTAAAGGGTTACAGATTACCCTAAAAACATACAAAGATTAACACTTTCAGGCTAAGACCCCATGTAGTGGGCAGCAGCAAAAAAGCGCCACCAGAAAAACAGAAATGCAGCATGTTTTTTCCCACAGTGCTTTTCACAGAAAGTCCGCAGAAGTTCCAGCCAAACCACGGCATGGGCTACATGGGACCCCAGCCTCAGGCTGTACACGGCATTACCCAATCATGCTTAAAAAAACATGACAGTAACATATAATGTCACAGCTTGGGGTATAACTAGAACACACAATGACCAATACAAATGTAGGGAAACCTCCCTTGTTAGAAAAAAATAGACTGAACTCAAATAATACAGACAAATAATACATGGTAATGATTTGTCATGGCATTATCCATGAAGACCTTAAAGAGGACCTTTCATGTCCTCATGCACATGTGGTTTTATATACCGCTAGAAAGCTGACAGTGCACTGAATTCAGCGCACTGTCGGCTTTCCCGTTATGTGCCCCGGGGCTGGAGATATCGGCGCAGTTAGTTTCTGCACTGATCTCTGCCCACTGTCAGAATGACGTTCCTGACAGTCTAGCTGGGCTGTAAGGAACGCCCCCCTGACTGTACAGGGCTGTGGACGAGTACTGTCAGGGGGGAGCGTTCCTCACAGCCCCGGGGCGCATAACGGGAAAGCCGACAGTGCACTGAATTCAGCGCACTGTCGGCTTTCTAGCGGTATATAAAACTGCCTGTGCATGAGAACATGAAAGGTCCTCTTTAACCTGGTGCGCAGCTGATTGATTATGAAAACCAATTTCCTGAAGCCCCAACACACGGTTCTTGTGCTCATGTCACTTTTAGGCTAAGGCCCCACATAAAAAGCGCTGCGTAAAAAAACCATGTCGGAAATGCATTGTGGTTTTTCCCGCAGCGCTTTTCACAGAAAGTCCGCAGTGTTTTCCTGCGGACTTTCTGCTTCAATTATACCTAAATGGAAACTGTCGGCATTTCTGTAGGTAAAACGCATATTTTTCTGCAATGTCTGGATGGGATTCGCTTTATAGTGACTGTGAAACACTGTGGTTTTTGCCGTGGCGAAACCATGGCAGTTTGGAATTCTGCTGTGAGTGATGTATTAGAGGACAGACAATTTGTACATGTCACACTCATCATCACTTGTAGATCCCATTTGGTAAGATTGCATGCACTACTATTTTATGGCTGAATTATTGTCCTAGATACAGTGCCTTGCAAAACTTTTCATACCCCTTGAACTTTTTCACATTTTGTCACCTTACAACCACAAACTTAAATGTAATTTATTGAGATTTTAAGTGATAGACCAACACAAAGTAGCAGATAATTGTGAAGTAGAATGAAAATGATACCTGGTTTTCAAAATTTTAATCAAAAATCTGAAAAGTGTAACATGCAAAAGTATTCAGCCCCCTATATCAATACTTGTAGAGCCACCTTTCTCTGCAATTACAGCTGCAAGTCTTTTGGGGTATGTCTCTACCAGCTTTGCGCATCTAGAGAGTGAGATTTTTGCCCATTCTTCTTTGCAAAATAGCTGAAGTTCATCCAGATTGAATGGAGAGCATCTGTGAACAGCAATTTTCATGTCTTGCCACAGATGCTCAATAGGATTTAGGTCTGGACTTTGACTGGGCCATTCTAACACATGAACATTCTTTGATCTAAACCATTCCACTGTAGCTCTGGCTCTATGTTTAGGGTCATTGTCTTGCAGGATGGTGAATATCTTTCCCGGTCTCAAGTCTTTTGCAGCCTCTAACAGGTTTTCTTCCAGAATTGCCCTGTATTTAGCTCCATCCATCTTCCCATCAACTCTGACCAGCTTCCCTGTCCCTGCTGAAGAAAAGCATCCCCACACCATGATGCTGGCACCACCATGTTTCACAGTGGGGATGGTGTGTTCAGGGTCATGAGCAGTGTTATTTTTCCACCACATAGTGCTTTGTATTTAGGCCAAAAAGTTCAACTTTGGTCTCATCTGACCAGAGGACCTTCTTCCACATGTTTACTGTGTCCCCTATATGGCTTGTGGCAAACTACAAGTGGCACTACTTATGTCTTTTTTTCAACAATGGTTTTCTTCTGGCCACTCTTTCATAAAGGCCAGATTTGTGGAGTGCACAACTTATAGTTGTCCTGCGGACAGATTCTCCCACTTGAGCTGTGGATTTCTGCAGCTCCTCCAGAGTGACCATGGGCCTCTTGGCTGTTTCTCTGACCAGTGCTCTCTTTGCTCAATCTGTCAGTTTAGGTGGATGGCCATGTCTTGGTAGGTTTTTAGTTGTAGAATACTTTTTCCATTTTTGGATAATGGATTGATATGTTTTTATATCTTAACACTGCTTTAAACTTCTCCACAATTTTATCTCTGACCTGTCTGGTGAGTTCCTTGGTCTTCATGATGCTGTTTGGTCACTAGTGTTCTCTAACAAACCACTGAAGCCTTCACAGAACAGGTGTATTTATAGTGAGACAAAATACACACAGCTGGACTCTATTAATGAATTAAGTGACTTCTGAAGGCAATTGATTGCACTGGATTTTATTTAGGGGTATCAGAGTACAGGGGGCTGAATACGTCACACTTTTCAGATTTTTATTTGATTCAAATTTTGAAAACCATCTATGATTTGCATTCCACTTCACAATTATGTGCTACTTTGTGTTGGTCTACCACTTAAAATCTCAGTAAAATACATTTAAGTTTGTGGTTGTAAGGTGCAAAATGTGAAAAAGTTCAAGGGGTATGAATACTTTTGCAAGCCACTGTACTTTCTACTTCTACTTACAATTGACCCTGGTATATTCAGCTTATCAGAAATTTAATAAACTGATCTGTGTCAAATGAGGCATCCAGTGCCATTGTTTACTCCTTTCCACTCCATGATGTACATTTATGTCATGGTAACTATGTATGCTAATTGATGACAGGATATTGATAAGATGCCAGTCAGAGTTAGGGTGCATTCACATGGCTGAAAAGGAAGAGAAATTTGAGGCAGACATCTGCCTCAAATTTCTATTCCGTTTTCACCCCTCCAGCTTTGTGCCATGGATTCTACTCATTGGTCAGATAAATGAGTCTAATAAGCAGAGTGTCTCGAGCTCTGGGTTCTGTGGCTGAATGAGTCATGAGCCATTACTCTATTGTCTGGGCAGCAACTCTGACAGCCTTGTGACAAGTTTCATTCTGACAGCTGGAGGGAAGATAATATGGATAGGTAAGTATGTACTTTTTAAAATAGTAATAAGAAAAATCTTATCATATGTATGGATGTGTCATCACTTAAAGGGGTTGTCCAGGAGTTGGACAAATCACAAAGGAGGCCAGGGAAGTTGAAACATTAAAAAAAAAAAAAATCATACTCACCTGTTAGTGTCCACCACCACTGTCCTTTTGTGCAAGTGCCTTCGCCACCAGAAGGCACTTGCGCTGCCACGACTCCCAGCAGCAAAGGACACCAGAGCTCCTCAACGGACAGCACCAGCAGACACCGGAGCACTGGGGACAAGTGAATATGATTTTTTTTATATATAATTCACTTTTCTAAGGTCTCCTCTGTGATTTGTCAAATTCCGGTACAATTCCTTTAACTGATCGCTTATTTGGTTAAGGATTCCAATTTGTGTTGTAACCAGTTCAATATAATATCTAAAGATGCAACAAAAGCCTTTTAAATCTGCAGTTCACCAACTCCTCTGGATGGTCCCCTGGTGGGGATTAAGGATAGCATGGGCCCCGAGCTGTTCAGAAAGCATGCCCTCCCCACCATTCACGCCAAAGAAAGAATAATGTCTCATAGCAGTACTCCATGCAGTATAATGTTCCATTTTGGCCCCCACACAATATAATCTCCCATAGCGGCCTTCCAGGCAGTGTAATGTTTCACAGTGACTCCACCATACAGTATAATGTACCATAGTGGCCAGTACACAGTATAATGTTCCATATCAGCCTTGCATTCAATGCAGTATAGCGTCCCATAGTGACCCCCACTCAGTATAATTTCTCATAGCGACTCTCCACATAACATAATGTCCCACAGTAGCCCTTTCACACAGTATCATGTCCCAAAATGGCTCCTAGGCTAATAAAGTCAAACTTGCGCCACACACCATCACCCCTCCTTCTCCATTCTGCATCTTACAAACACCACAAATTTAATTTATTTTAGCACAGATTTCTACTGGTCTGATACCCACTCTTTAAGTTTCTTGATCCAAACAATTCAAGTCAAGTTATAAGCTTTTAAATCTTACACCATCATATGCAAATTTACCTTAACTAGTTACAGGGGGAGAGAAGCAGCTTGATCTAGTCATGCCCTTTCTGTGGACTTGAATGTCCCTCATTGTTAGACCTTAGCCAATCTTACAGTGGGGAAAAAAAGTATTTCGTTAGCCACCAATTGTGCAAGTTCTCCCACTTAAAAAGATGAGAGAGGCCTGTAATTGCCATCATAGGTAAACCTCAACTATGAGAGACAAAATGAGAAAACAAATCCAGAAAATCACATTGTCTGATTTTTTAAGAATTTATTTGCAAATTATGGTGGAAAATAAGTAGTTGGTCACCTACAAACAAGCAAGATTTCTGGCTCTCACAGACCTGTAACTTCTTCTTCAAGAGGCTGCTCTGTCCTCCACTCATTACCTGTAGTAATGGCACCGATTTAAAATTGTTATCAGTATAAAAGACACCTGTCCACAACCTCAAACAGTCACACTCCAAACTCCACTATGGTGAAGAGCAAAGAGCTGTGGAAGGACACCAGAAACAAAATTGTAGACCTGCACCAGGCTGGGAAGACTGAATCTGCAATAGGCAAGCAGCTTGGTGTGAAGCAATCAACTGTGGGAGCAATAATTAGAAAATGGAAGACATACAAGACCACTGATAATCTCCCTCGATCAGGGGCTCCACGCAAGATCTCACCCTGTGGGGTCAAAATGATCACTAGAACGGTGAGCAAAAATCCCAGAACCACACGGGGGGACCTAGTGAATGACCTGCAGAAAGCTGGGACTAATGTAACAAAGGCTACCGTCAGTAACACACTACGCTGCCAGGGACTCAGATCCTGCAGTGCCAGACGTGTCCCCCTGCTTAAGCCAGTACATATCCGGGCCCGTCTGAAGTTTGCTAGAGAGCATTTGGATGTTCCAGAAGAGTATTGGGAGAATGTCATATGGTCAGATGAAACCAAAGTAGAACTGTTTGGTAGAAACACAACTCGTCGTATTTGGAGGAGAGTGAATGCTGAGTTGCATCCAAAGAACACTATACCTACTGTGAAGCATGGGGGTGGCAACATCATACTTTGGGGCCTTTTCTCTGCAAAGGGACCAGGACGACTGATCCGTATACATGAAAGAATGAATGGGGCCATTTATCGTGAGATTTTGAGTGCAAACCTCCTTCCATCAGCAAGGGTATTGAAGATGAAATGTGGCTGGGTCTTTCAGTATGACAATGATCCCAAGCACACTGCCAGGGCAACAAAGGAGAGGCTTCGTAAGAAGCATTTCATGGTCCTGGAGTGGCCTAGCCAGTCTCCAGATCTCAAACCCATAGAAAACCTTTGGAGGGAGTTGAAAGTCCATTTTGCCCAACGACAGCCCCAAAACATTACTGCTCTAGAGGAGATCTGCATGGAGGAATGGGCCAACATACCAGCAACAGTTTGTGCCAACCTTGTGAAGACTTACAGAAAACGTTTGACCTCTGTCATTGCCAACAAAAGATATATAACAAAGTATTAAGATGAACTTTTGTTGACCAACTACTTATTTTCCACCATAATTTGCAAATAAATTCTTAAAAAATCAGACAATGTGATTTTCTAGATTTGTTTTCTCATTTTGTCTCTCATAGTTGAGGTCTACCTATGATGTGAATTACAGGACGGCCTCATCTTTTTAAGTGGGAGAACTTTGGGGGCTGACTAAATACTTTTTTCCCTACTGTATGTCCTACCTAATTGCTGGCCTCTCACAATTTAATTTAGGGTAATAACTGTATGACTAAATAAAGCTGCACTCTGCCCCTGTAACTAGTTAAGGTGCATTTGTATATGCCAATCTAAAGATTTAAAAGCTTATGACTTTACTTTTCAGAAACAGAAAGCTTAGTGAGGAGAACCATATGAAAGGTCATTACTGGATGCTGCACATGATGGCGTTAGTTTAGGGTGGAAAAAATACTTCAAAAGCATTTCACATAATCTATACTAAAAAGGGTCTACTGGCCATAACATTCATCTTACAAATCTGGATATTAAACTGTTATAAATTAAAAGGCACTAAGGTCTTCCAAGGTAAGGCATATTCCTTGGGAATAGCAGTACAATTCAGCCAATAATGTTTTGCATAAAGGCCAAATGTATTCAGAGATTTACAGAAAATAATTTCTTAAACTAAATCTGCCAACATATGTTAGTGAAGAGTGATTGGGTCACTATACAGTACGAAGTGGGGACCTTCTTGTACCACTGATTATGGGCCACAATAAAATAATTACACAATGATTTTGTAAAGTTAAAGGACGTCTGTCACCAGAACCCAACATATCAACCGAGGTCTGCAGATAGATAGGCTCACCTGAATCAATCTATATTATCCCCTTGTTATTTTGTGAGTCCATGTAAGAGAAATATCAGTTTTTGTCAATATACAAATGAGCTCTTTGGAGCAATAATGGCATTACCTTTTCTCCAAAGATGTAGGCAGCAATGCCCTCATTGTTCCAAAGAGCGATATCTCGGCAATAGAAGCACCAAATGACAAGGGGAAAAGACTGTATGACTGATAAAGACTGATAACATTTCTACCCGTAGGGCTAGATTGATTTTCTGCCTTCTGATGAAAGACTTTAAAGTTTTCATGGGGCAAAAATGTTTTTATACAAAATTTGCAAAAAACACAATTCATTATTTAAATATAATATAAGTTAAAGAAAAAGTATAGCGAAAAGGAACAGCATCATTTTGAAGTTCTGTTACATCAATGTTTAATATTTGAAGCATCTGTGTGTACATTACCATGTCTAGATTACTTTACAAATCTCAAAATGATATGTTCTTATTCAGCAACATCAGCACACTAAAGTAAGCAGAGATTTCCAATTTCTTTTTTAATTACATGGTCTTACAAGAGACAGCAATGCTTTTAAGAACTATAAGCATATTTCATGCCTGCTGTCACAATGATCAGAATGAAAAAGAATACACATGGCATGATTATGAAAGGGACTGTCATCTTTATGGAAAAGTTATCTGAATTACAGTAAGGGCAACTGTAGCTCTCAGAGACCTTTATAATGCAAATGGTGAAGGAAGGAGCATTTAGTGATGAAAAAGGATTTTATGTCAAATAATATTTATTCTGCCATATAGTTTTATTAAATACTTAAAGAGAACCTTTCATGTCCTCATGAATGTGCGGCTTTATATACCACTGGAAAGCTGAATTCAGCACAATGTCGGCTTTCCCAGTATGTGCCCAGGTGGTGGCGATATCAGTGCCGTTAGTTTCGACATCGACATCTCCCCACTGTCAGAAGGGTGTTCCTCATAGCTCAGCGTCATTAGCTGGGCAGTAAGGAACGCCCCTCTGTTAGTACTCTTAACATAGCCTTAAGAGCTGTGAGGAACGCCCCCCTCTCCCTGTACAAGTCTATGGACTTCTGACAGTGGGGAGATATCAGTGCCAAAACGAACAGCACCGATATCTCCACCACCGGGGCACATACTGAGGAAACTGACACTGAATTCAGTGCACTTTTGGCTTTCTAGCGGTGTATAAAACTACACTTTCATGAGGACATGAAAGGTCTTCTTTAACACTATAATTCTAATATAGTGTTAAATCTCCGGTAAAGGATTTATAACATATATAGTCCCAGTCAAATGTTTTGGCAAACCTTTTCAAGTTTTTTTTTTTTTAATTTTCTACATTCATAGACATGAAAGACTATGAAGAAACACATATAGAATTAAGTAATAAATAAAAACATGTTAAACAAACCAGAGTATGTTTAATATTTTAGATTAGACTTTGATGAAAGTGTTGCACACTCCTGGCATTCCTGGAATAAAGGACTTCCCAAAGGTGAGGAGAACTTGTTGGCTGCTTTTCCTTCAATTTCCAGTCCAACTTATTGCAAACCATCTCCATTGGGTTTAGGTCAAGTGATTGTAAAGCCAATATCATCTGACACAGTACCCCATCACTCTTCTTCCTAGCCAAATAACCCTTATATAGCCTGGAGTTATGTTAAGGGGTCATTGTCCTGTTAAAAAACAAATTATGTTTCTATCAAGGGCAAATGAGATGGCATGTTTTTCAGGATGTTATGTTAGCTATGCTGGTCAAGTGTGACTTGAATGTTTAATAAATCACCAACTGTCTCACCAGTAAAGAATCCCAACAACTTCACACCTCCTTGTCTATTTTTGCGTCTCACAAAACACCAAAAATATTTTAGTATGGATTTCAACTAGTCTGATGCCCATTCCTTAAGTTTCTTGGCCCAAACAATTCTCTTCTTGTTGTGATTCCACAGTAGTGGCTTCTTTGCAGCAATTTGGCCATAAAACCCTGATTCTCACTGTCTCTTCTGAACAGTTGATGCTCAAATGTGTCTGGTACTTGAACTCTTTGAACCATTTATGTGGCCTCTAATCTGAGGTGCTATTAAATTGTCGTTTCTGAGATTGGTAATTCTAATTAAGTTATCCTCTGTAGCAGAGTAAGTTCTTGGTCTTCCTTCCCTGGGACTCATGAGAGCCAGTTTCATCACAGCATTGAATGGTTTTCATGACTGCACTTGTGGGTACCTCCACAGTTCTTGAAATTTTCTAGATTGACTGATCTTCATGTTTTAAATTAATTGACTGTTGTTTCTATTTACTTTGAGTGGTTTTTGTCATAATATAAATTAGAAGAGTAGTTGAATAGGGTTAAACACTATATGGAACTGTGTACAATCCTTCCTCTATACAACAAAACTGACAGTCTCAAACGCATTATGAATGCAAGAAATTCCACAAACTAACCCTTAACAAGGCATACCTGTTAACTGAAAACCATTCCAGATGACTACCTCATGAAGCTGATTGAGAGAATACCAAAAGTGTGAAAAGCAGTCATAAAACCAAAGTGGCTATTTTGAAGAATCTAAAATACAAAATATATTCTGTTTTGTTTAACACTTTTTTTTATTTACTCCTTAATGCTAAATGCGTTCCTTCATAGTTTTCATGTTTTCAATATAAATCTAAAATGTAGAAAATAAGAAAAACTACTGGTACTGTATGTAAGTTTGCATTATATAATATAATAAAAAATTACTTACTGTGCACTTACTTTCATCTGCCATTTCCTTATCACAGCAGTTTACAAATTATGTACAGACTATGGCCAAGGAGATCTTTTTTGATAATATATTAAAGGGGTTTTCCGGGCAAAAATTATTTTTTTTAAAAAGATCTGTTAGTGCTATTAATGGGTTAATAATTGCACCCAAATACCTTTAGCAGTGTTCTGAGTGATTTCTGTGTTTCTCTGGGAGCTCCTGGAATCTTTTTCATTTGTTTACATGGTTTAGGCTACAACTACCATGATGCATTGCTCTTCACTCAGATCCCCCTCTCACTCCCTCCCCCTCCCACTCTCAATCCATCACACCTCCTCCCTGTCTCCCTAGCTAGCCCGTCCAAAACTAGCCCTTCCCAACTAACTAACGCAGCCCACACCCCCAAGCCCCCCAACCCCATCATACTTACCGGTCTTCCTGTCTCCTCCTCTTGACATATGCCTGGAGCGGAGAAGATGCTGAATCTGTGCTGCAGGCCTCCCATGCTGCCTAGAGCCGGGCCCGACGTCACTTCCGGAAGTGACATCACGGCTCAGCTCCAGACCGGAAGCAAGAGAAGCCGGGTAAGTATTGTGTGCCAGACTCCCAGGCACTATTGTGCGTGCGTGGGGGGCTGGCACACAGAAGAAGAGGAGGGGGCCTTCCCTGGATGACGTGTCAGGCCCGGATCTAGAGGAGATGGTAAGTACAATGGGGCTGGGGGGGGGTGAGGCCTTTACTCTGACGTAACGGGTCAGGATATGGATTTGAGTGAAGACCCGTTACATCAGTGAAAAGGTAAAAAATGTAATATATGTAGGTCACATGACTGACATATATTACTGAAAAACTATAGAATATGGAAAAAAAAAGATATATTAGAAAGTTGGAGGGGGGGCATTGGGGACTTAGCAACAAATTATTGATTTATCCTGGACAACCCCTTTAAGGTAAGTCTAAAATTCCAGACCAAAATTGCTTCTGCTAAAGATTTTTAATTTTTTTTTTTCCAACCTTGATACAAAACATATAAGAAATGGTTGGTAGACATTACTGGAGCTTGTTCAATAGTTGTAGAAACAGTTGCTAATGTATGTGTAAAGAGTCAGACTGGTGGAGGCTTTAACAGATGTTGAGGACACCATCAGAAGGTGCATGCGATCTAGTAATAGGTAACCCAATCTAAGGTTTATTATATTATTAATTAGTTCACATGTCTTGACTCTGTTTATCTCTTGGCAATTTTGTAGTGTAAAGTCATAGCAATGTAAATGAAAAGTGTCATCTGCATCTGTAGAGCCCATGGGTCTAAAGTGCCAGCAACACCATTCTTGTCACAATGGTCAAATAGTGCAGTCAGAATATGCATCAGAATAGGGTTTGTTAGTGACCGACATAGAAGGTCTATTGGTCATTGCCAGTTTAACATCCACTATCCAACTATATTTATTTGAGAAATAAATTCAAAATCTAGAAATAAAATGTTACTCTATTCCTATTTTAATGTTACTGTTGTGATACACATATTTGAACATGCCCAGCCTAAAGAATAGTTAAGTTAGGACTTATCTGTAATTAATTAACAAAGACAGAATTTGGAGAAGAGTATCTGAGAAACGATAATGCCAGGGCTCTTAACTATTTCCTGACTGCCTGTAGCCATTTAACTCTGCAAGGATGTACCTGTATGCCATTGCAAAGTTAGCAGTTGCACAAGATTGTGAAGCTGCAGGAGATCTGCAGGGTGCCCAAGAACTGCCTGAGCTGTTGGGTCCTAGAGAGCCCAGATCAGTTCTGCAGTAATAGACTGTATTCCTTCTGTAAATAGTGCTAATGTATCAGTCCCTGTTAGATCGTAAATCAGAAAAAATGCTGTTAAAAGCACATGAACTAAAAATACCTTAAAATGTATATGGTCGGGGGTGTGGCTAGCCGGCAAAGCGACAAGATGCACATCTTGCTGCTCTCCTGAGTATCTCTCATCATCCACAGCCATCCTTCTGTCTATTACCTCTCTAATTCCCAAGAGCTCGCCCCCAGGCCCCAGTCCATACCTAGAGGGTGTTTTTGATCTGTTTTAAGGCCTCTTTCCGGCTGCTCTGGCTTTTGGCCTACATCTTCCTGTTACCTAGGGCCCGCCATCTTGGACCCGACCCTCCCCACACCGCTGGATGGACGGGGCTGTCTCCTCTCATCCGGCTTGCCTACATCACTACCACCTGAATTACCTGCACCTGCAGCCTGCCTTATACTACGCCCTGTTCAGCACTTAAATAGGGACTCGACCAATACACCAGAGACTATAGGAAATTAAGTACAGGCAGTAAGATGCATTCCTCCATTGCAACAGCAAGAATCCCTCAGTTAACTGGGCTCCCGTGGGCTGGGGGGGGGAGTGTCGAGACTCTACACCAACATCGGGGAGACTCCTCACCCCTCCCTGGCGCTGCCCCCAGACGGGCCTGTGACTTTCCTGCTCTGATCTTGGACTAACTTTGTACTGCACTATTGTTGACATAACTCCTCTTGGCACGGTTGTGAACATCTTGCGAGCCACCAAATGGCCCTGTCTCTCTCAATGATCTAAGCTGGGACTATACTCACGCTGCTTAGCTACTGAGATAACTCCTGAGATATATCCTGAGATCCACCAGACAGCCCTATAGCATTCCTATTTTGAGCGAGGACAAAATACGTATTACATAGTTACTGAGATAACACCTCCTAGCACAGCTCTGTGCAAGCCGCTGGACGGCCTTGAGGTTTTTTCCTGATTAGACAAGCATTGTACCGCTACTGAGACAGCTCCTCCTGGCACGGTCTTATACCTCTTACAAGTGTTTCCCTCTGACTCGAATGGACTTGCACCCAGGGGCGCACCGCTAATGAGGCGAAGTGAGGCGGCCGCCTCAGGCGGCACTATCCATCACTGTCTGGGGGGCTGCATTTTTACTATTTATTTAATGTAAACCAGCCCAGGACAGGCCGCTTTAAAAAAAAACAAAGCTGAGCAGGGCCTGTCCTGGGCTGGTTTACGAGACCTCTGCATGTCACCGCAGGCGGCGATACAATGACGTCATCGCGGCTCCTACGCTGACACGCAGACGTCGTGGAACAAAAAGAGGAGGAGGCGGCTCCATCAAGGCATCGCAGGCAGGTGCGGATAACTTTTTTTTTTATAAATATATGAATAGGCCATAACCTGCTGGAGTATCCCCGGCAGGTAACAGCCTATTTATTTACCTTCCCCGCGTCTGCTCATGGCTGCCTCCGCTTCCCCTTCTGCTATGGGACCCAGAAGACGAAGTGGATGCCGCTGTGAGCAGCCGTGGGCTTCTGTAAGTGAGTCCGCGGGACTCAAATACTACTATTTCAGACCCCAGAGTATAATAATTGGAGACCCAGGGGTGGTGAGGGAATATAAAAACAAATGCTACTTACCTCTCCTGCGATCTGAAGTTACTCCTAGCAGGCTTGGGCCCTCTGGTGATGTCATCAGGTCATGTCGCCGGCCTGATCACGTGACATGTGTGCGCAATTAAACAGGGCCGAAAGCTGCAAGGAGTGCACCAGTGTCCAGGATAGCTAAGTAACACTGGTTTTTATCTTTGTCACCTCCCCTGGGTCACCGATCATTATACTCTGGGGTCTGAAAAGACCCCAGAGTATAATAATAGTTAATGGGTGGGCCACTGTGGAGCATAATACCAGAGCAGGGGCCACTAAGGAGCATAATACCGAGTGCAGGGGCCACTATGGAGCATAATACCATGTGCAGGGGCCAATATGGAGCATAATACTGTGTGCAGTGGCCACAGTGGGGCATAATACCGTGTGCAGAGGCCACTATGGAGCGTAATACCGCGTGCAGGGGCCGCTGCGAGGCATAATACAGTGTGCAGGGGCCGCTGCGGGCTGTAATACTGTGTGCAGGGGCTGCTGTGGAACATTGTAGTGTGTGTAAATGGGGCATTAAAAACAGGGGCTATGGCGTGTTTATATCATACGCTGTCTGTTTATAGTGAAGGTGTGATGGAATTACAGCCTTGTCACATGGACGTGTATAGGACGAGGCTGTAGTTACATTACATGGCCGCTATGAGATGAATGGCACTATGTAAACAGAGAACCGGTCATGGCACTTACACAGGCACCATTCAAACAGCTGATCAGTGGGGGTCCTGGGTTTTTGAGCCCCACTGATTAGTTTATTAATGACCTGGAAAACCTTTTAATTAGTTAACACCTGGGGCATTATTAATAAGACACAATATTTATACAGGGTACGCACAGACATTATTAATATAAAGATGCACTTGGGAGTATTATTCATTATTGGGGGTTATATCATATATTTTATAATTGGGGTAGCAGCAGGATGGGTGTGCAGGTGAGGACAATGTGGGTCGGATGCCTGAAAAAGTGAGGAGCCAAAGATGTCTGTGTTGCAAACTTTACAGAGACAAGTCACAGCTGGAAGAAGTGGCCATGGCGGTCCAAAGGGAAGAGAAGGGAAATGAGAACGATTAGTCAGAGACGTCACCTGTAAGTCACAAAATGTTACTGTACTGTATACACCTAAATGATAGAGGATAAATACCTGATTGATGGGGATCTGTCTGCTGAGTCCCCCACTGAGCTTGAGAATTGGGTTTTTTCCCCCCACTGGGTGGGAATTCAGCCTGACCGCAGCCAGGCTGAATATAGGTGTGTCACTTGGTGGATGGACGAACCCATGTGGCTCTCATTCACTTCAGTGGGAGTGCCAAAGATAGTCGAAGTACAGTACTCAGCTGTCTGCGGCGCTCCTATTATAGAGAATGGGGGCCACGTGGGCTCGTCCATCCACCAAGCAGAAGATGTGTGAAGTTACTTTCATTGTTAATGCCGTGTTGTTGATTTGATACTGAAGTAATACAGGAAGAAGAATTCTTAAAAACTGTTTTATAACTTTGTGTATTGTGTATATTGCGCGACAATAACAGCGTGTGAAGTTAATAGCATGGAAACTCAATTTTTTTTTTTCGGGGGGGTCTCTTTCTATAGTCCGCCTCAGGCATCAAAGAGGCTAGGTTCACCACTGCTTGCACCTCCATGGTACCATACCTCGGTGTCATCACAACACCTTTCCTTCGCTAATTGTTTATAAACGAACTGTATCTCCCTGGGGGGGCCGCCCCACCTCTCATCTGAGGGCGATAACCTCTTTGGCCTAGTGCACCACATAGCGACTCAACGCGACTATAGCCAATTTTGCAATGACCCCCCTTGTCTCTATCTTTCTACTGCTTTACAATGGTGAGGGGTAAGAAATCTCTTCGACAGTCAGGCCACATCATAATAGATTATCTTGAGTGGGATCGCAGTTGAGGTAGTGGATCAGGTCGCATCTCCCCTGACCATATAGCACTGGCTCCTCCATCTCCTGCAGCTGCTGCGTTCAGTCAAGAAGAACTCCTTGATACCATTGCCCCTGACACACTGGCTCCACCTTTGCCTCCTACCCCTGAAGACGTCTGCTCTACATAACAGAAACTTAAAACTCAAACATCTAGACCCTCCATGGCACCAAAGCAAGCCACACAGTGTTCCTCATCTACTGGTACCAGCCCAATTGAACAGAGGCCCCGCTTGGACGTCCAGAGCACCCCTGACCGACCTGCAGAGTGCTCTTCCTCTCAAGTCCTCTTGCAGCCCCCAGTGGGCGGCCTAGACAGCTTCCACACATCTAATGGCCCTGTCTCAGAACACATCCTGAGAGATATGCTTTTGGCCCTGCGCAGCTCCCTTCAGGCGGACCTGACGCAACTGCTTCAGCCTCTTCATGCATCTGTTACCCCTCTAGATGGCAGACTGACCCACATTGAGACTTAGATGGGTGATTTGACTACCTCTTATAACAAGGTCATTGATGCCCATAACGATTTTGCTGAGGACCTCGAGAATCTTAACACTAAATTGGCCACTATGGAGGACCGCTCCCGCAGGAACAATATTAAATTTAGAGGCATTACGGAACAAGTTAGACTAGCGGATCTGCATTCTTATATTCAAGACTTTGCCAAGTTCCTACTGCCTGACTCCTCATTGACAGATCTTATCATTGATAGGGCGCACAGAGTACCTCGCCCTCGTCACCTTGGTGACAATGTTCCACGAGATGTACTTGTAAGATTTCATTTCCTCCATACTAAGGAACAGATAATGAACACAGCTCGCAAACAGAAGTCTTGGCCTGTGAAGTTCCGAGATGTCCATCTGTACATGGACCTCTCTGCCTTGACTCTACGCCTCCGCAGGGAACTGCTTCCTGTTACAATGCCTCTTCTCAAACACAGAATTCCATACAGATGGGGATTCCTGGTGCAACTCCGTATATCCAAAGATGGGACAACATATATCATCCACAGTCTCGATGAAGGAAGGGCATTACTATCCTCATGGAACATATAATTGTCTCTTCCTCAGAATGCGGATAACCCAATTCCTCGTTCATGCAGCAGGTGTGGACCACAGTCTGGCCACAACTGACAAGCTCAATTGGCTATTACTCCCTGAGGTTGGTGCACCATCCTTATATCTTAATCGACATACTGGCTAGCCTACAACTACCCCCCCCCCCACCATACAGCGCTTCTGTATCCGTCTTCGAACTGTTTGTTCGCTGATTTTCCCCTCTTCATTATCGTCCTGTTTTGTTATTACCTTTCATTTCTTTTCCTCCTCCACATCCTTTGCTGAGTTGGCTACATTCTCTGAGCGTCCACCTACCAGGTCACCATAGTGACTAAATTGACATCTAAATTGATATCCCTCTTGATAGCTCTCCTCCTTCCTGCAGATATACTCTGCATACATGACACCCATCTTCTGCAACTAGATACTTCCACCAGGACGCACCCTTCCTTCTAGCCATCTTCTCTGCTTAGTCGGAAGTCCGACCATCACAGTGGATCATCATGCTTGGGTGCCTGTGGACTCCCATCCCATTCCTCACCGCAACCTTAAAGTTTGGCACCCTTACTCTTTCTGGACTGCTGACTCGCCCTTGCTTTCTACGCCACTGCCGCAACATATATTTTAGCAACATGAACAATTTAGCCTCGTGTAGTATTTGGGGACACTATCTTCGAAAGCAACTGATGTTTATGGATCTACCACTACGACTGGGTACTCGCTGCCATAGGGACTAAGCCTCTCAGCATCCTTATCCTTCACCCTGGTTCCTTTTGATATCTCCCTGGGACTTTTATATGACCTCGCTGTTTGTTCCCGATTGTCTCCATTACCCTTTTATCCCTTGATATAATTTGTCTTTGTTATTTGCCATTTTCATCCACCCTTGTTCTGTTTCCCTTTATTCCTACAGCCTTTTCCTATTTGTTACTGAGTTACCTTTTGAAAAATAATAAAAAACTTATTGTATCATAAAATGTATACGGTCATGAACTAGGGAAAATGGTTGATTACTCTCTGGCACAGCCACTTCCTCCTCTGTACCGTGTGTTTTATAAACAATGATCGTCCGCCCCTCTTCTGTCTAACTCTGGTACCTGCAGACATTGATCCTGTACATAATATGCTGGCAGGAGGAGGACCATGTGACTATGACAGCTTGACAGAATGGGAGCAGAGTGATCAACAGTTATAAAGAACACGGCAAAGAGGTGGCTAATACAGAAGGAAACAATGGGGCATCATGCTGTGTATAGGGGAAACAATGAGGCTTCATACTGTGTATAGGGTCCAACAATGGGGCACCATACTGTGTTTACGGGCCACAATGAGGCATAATATTGTGTGTAGGGGCAAAAATGGAGCATTATACTGTGTATAGGGGTAACAATGAAGCATCATACTGTGCATTGGGGGAAAATATGGGGCATCATACTGTGTAAGTCCTTTTATTATGACATTTATGTGGGGGTCGACAACCTACGGCACACAGAATACCTAATCCTTGATTTATTTGTTTAAATTTGCACATTGCACAAAAAAGGTTGCCTACCCCTGGTTTAACACATGTCGTATATTATCTAATTGTTTAACAAATACTGAATAACAAGTAAAATCAAATTTGCTTTTGTGACAAAGTTCATAGGCAATTATAGTAACTTGTTTTTCAGGAAATACTGGGAGAAGTGGTGTTTTTCCTTACATTTCAAATATATTAAAAGGTTTCTTGGAATTTCATCACTGAAATAGCATCACATTCGGGTTCTAAGCTTATGGACACTGCAGCCATAGCCAGGGAGTTTTGCACCTTTTATCAGACCCTGGATAATTTGAAACCTGGAGAAATCCCTGAAGAACTTCTGACACAAGCCGCCAATATTCAGACTTTTCTCAGCTCACTTAACCTGCCTTCCCTACAACCCCAACAGCAACAGACTATCAGTGCTTCTTTCACTCTAGCTGAATTGAGGACGGCCCTTTCTGACACACCATTAGGGAAACCCCCTGGCCCAGATGGCCTCTCTGCCTCATATTATAAACTATTTAGTGCTATCCTACTCCCGCAGTTTCTACAAGTATGTAATTCCATAGGTGACACCAAACCTTTTCTGCCCCAAGCTCTAGAAGCTGATATTTCCATTATACCCAAGGAAGGTAGGGACCCAACTCAATACGGTAGCTACTGCCCTATCTCTCTACTTAATGTCGACATATACGCTAACTTAACAGCCAACAGACTAAAATCTTTTGCTTTGTATGTTGAAAATCAATAAAAATATATTTACAAAAAAAAAAAAAAAGCATTGATAACCTATGCTTAGCATAACCCATTAATATCAGATCGACAACCTATCCTGGAACCCCCACAGATAAGCTGGTCAGCAATTCACAGGCCATTTTATGTCACATTTATCAGTCACATGGTTTGTTTGCAGCTCAGTCCGATTCAAGAGATTCTGATTCCCTGCTGATTAGGCTGATTCTTCTGAGACTAATAAGGGTCGGAAAGCCGAGGGGCAAAAAATAGGGAGGAATCTGAGGAGAATGTCCACCTCTAATTCCTTTTCATTTTCCACTGTCTGAACTTAACCTAAAGATGCTCCAGATTAATTATTCAGTGTAAGACACTTTGATAAATCTGACACAGTTTAAGACTGCTTAGTCTAAGTTTGCACTTTTATGCAGAAGTAATGAATCTGCCCTACTGTGCTTATCAGTCCATAAAAAATAATAGCTTGTTGAGAGCTGTTTAGGAAAATGCAATTGCATTGGGAACACTGGGATAAGTCAGTGTGAAAAAGTGACTTATCTCCTATGGGAACAAAGGATCAGGCATGTTGAAATCTAACATGATTCCTCTTTCTCCCAATATCTGTCATAAGGGAGAATCAGTACACCCCTATGCACATTAGATTGTCAGCTATTCTACTATATGTATGGGCACCTTTCCCTGAGGTTTTCCATGCTTAGTTAGAGCCTCCAACTGTATTCCTCAGACTATACTCTTGTTGTCTCCTCTTGTCAGCAAAGGGTGTAGACAAGATATTAGCTCCATTTCTATACCAGTTAGTCATTTTTATGTTGCAGATACCTACTTACAACAGTCTTGAAACTAAAGACTGACAATAATATCAGTCTGCAGCATGCTTCTTTCAGAATTGGAGGGCAAAGATAGGTAATTTAAAATTAGGTAAAGTTGTGTCTTACTAAAACATTCCTACTCATCTCCAATAATAAGACTATATTGACACAGAATTATTTGCAGAATAATTTTCCGACCCTTTTGAACCCATAGCAAAAAGCCAAAAGTTTCCACTTGTGGCTTTGCTTGTTGAATAGACCAAGACATTGTATTTAATGTCAGTGTTAATAAATCCCCCGACTAGCACAGGGAATAGGATATTTATGAAGAAGCTAATAATTTCACTTACGGTTTGTACTGAACTTGTTTGACCTAAAACAAATCAGGAACACGAGCCACCCAAAACACCCAAACCTGAAACAAAACTAATCTTGGAAGGTTCGCCCATCTCTATTTAGGAACCTACTGTATGCATACGCTAATGTTTGTAGCTAAATCAGAGATAATGGATGGATTTTTCCACTGTCTTAATCTATGTATTATTCCTACTTTGCTAACATTTAGCTGTATC
The DNA here is from genome assembly GCA_947044405.1 of Leptodactylus fallax. Lineage (NCBI taxonomy): Eukaryota > Metazoa > Chordata > Amphibia > Anura > Leptodactylidae > Leptodactylus > Leptodactylus fallax. The sequence goes on from CAMRHE010000321.1 coordinate 747,272, forward strand.
ATTATATTGAAATTTACATAACATTTATGACATGACTTGTGTTTTCAATTAAGATAAACTATGGCATTTATACATAAGATTAAAACAAATCCACAGCCCACATGCCTTCTTGGCATTTTCCGCCTGACTTGGAAAAATGTTCTTTATAACAGAGGAAAATATTTGTACTGTTATTAACATATTCTTAAATAACAAAATATGTCTGAATAATGTATAGTAAAGTTATGAATGAGCTATTGTGCAAGGTACATTTCTTCCAGCACCACATCATTGATAACAAGGACTTCGCTTCAGTCCTATCAAAAAGAGCTTCCTGGTTCAATTGCTCACATCAAGCGTGTATTCTAGACAGAAATAATCCCAATGTTATCGTAGCTAATGTAATGTTGCATATTCTTCCTGTGGATGAATCCTATGTTTATTTTGTAAAGAAGCAATGTTAGTGTGGGTCTTATCTGAAGACACAGAGTTGATTTAGGTGCTAAGCATCACATTGAGTACAGTTTCCTTTTGGAAGTATTAGATAATTTTTCTGAAGCAGATATTTTGTTAGTTGAGGAAAATTTTGTAGCACACAATTGACTATTACAAATCAGTGAATTACTGTCAGTGGACCTAGACAGCAGCCTACCTCACACAGTGAGCACTCACATATATACAAACAAACATCATACAGACACACAGAGTGTTTAATTGCTTAATGTATATTCCTGAATTCCCTGGGTAGAACAGAGGCGGGCAGGGCTTTGGGTTTCAGATATAGACATGATCATGAAGCAAATATTCTAGAGGAAGATAATTATTATCTAGAAATTCAACTTTTTCTATTTTTGCTGTTATAAATGGCATAAAAACAATCACCTTCATGTTAGAAACGGTGAGCCGCCCCTTCAGCTTGTCTGCTATCTGCTATTGAGTGAAGTCTCAGTGATGGGTTGGGGTTTCAAGTCCAAGTTGCAACTGTATTGAAAAGAAACAAATAAACACCTAAAACTTTACTTTTGATATATATCTGTTAAGACAATGTTCAAAAATTAGTTTCGCCAAAGTCGTGTATGTGTTAATCACTAACATATGTATGTGAATGTATAAAACCAACTTCACAGGTCTGTTGAGTCAGCTGTAAGACAATAGTGAGGGTGGGTGGAGGCAAGGGCCGTATCTGAGAGAGAGCCCAGTAGGTCCTCTCGGTCACCTTGCTAGGGAGATAGCCACCTCCCCACTGTGTAATAGCAGACAACTGACTACGTGAGCAGACAGCTGGCAATATTGCAATGCCTCTATTTCAGGTTACCACTATTAAACCCACATGATTTTTGGGGAGGGGGGCAACTCAACAGTATATAGTAGTCAACCAATATTTTTTTATCTTGCCCAAATAATCTTAGATGGGCTTGAATTGGCTGGGTCACAACTGAGAGTGCCTCCTCACTGTGTATACTCCATAATGGGATAAAAGCAAAGTTGTAACCTGGTCAGCTGGCTCATTGCCTAAAGCAAGTAGATTCACTACTCCTCATACACTGCATGCCTTAATGACAGGGTGTTACAAACTAATGCCTGCCTAACTACAGTAGAACTCTGAGAGTGGGGAGGTGGCTATCTCCCTAGCAAGGTGACCGAGAGGAACTACTGGGCTCTCTCGCTCAGATACAGCCCTTGCTTCCACCAGCCCTCACTATTTTCTTACAGTTGACTCCTTGAGGAAATCAACAGCCCTGTGAAGTTGGTTTTATACATTCACATACATGTGTTAGTGAATAACACATACATGACTTTAGTGAAATTAATTCTTGAACATTGTCTTAATAGATATATATTAAGAATTACATTTTAGGTGTTTATTTGTTTCTTTTCAATACACTTTCCTTAACACCCTACCTATTCATTTATATGTTTTCTTATGACAAGTTTAGAGATGAGCAAATCGAAGCTAGCAAAGTGGAATTCGATCCGAATTTCAGGAAATCTTCGATTCGCATCGATTCCGGATTTCCTCATGCTTCGAAGTATCGAATTGCCCATTTCCGATCGGGGGTTTTAACCCCTGGGATGCCACATTCAAACTTGACTGGGGCATCCAAGGGGTTCCGCCATGCTACCTATCCCCCACGGCACCCCCCGCAGTGATTAAAAATAAAAAAGATGCTGATACTCACCTTTCCTGAGCTCACCAGTAACGCCGGGGGTCTTCCTCCCCTGTCCTAACTGCTGGGGCCTGTGATTGGGCATAATGACGTCGGTGCCGGCATAATGCGAGGGCGTAATGATGTCATCACGCACCCATGTGACTGCTGAGGCCCAATCACAGACCCCAGCAGTGACGTCCGGGGAGCAGGACTTCATTCTGAAGAACAGTAGCGAGGAGGCCGATCAAACAGCCGGAGTCCCAAGAGAGGTGAGGTTAAGGTGAGTATAAGTGTTTGTTATTTTTAATCACTTCCCCTGGGCCTCTGATTATTATACTCTGGGGTCTGAGGAGGACCCCAGAGTATAATAATAGCACCAGCTCTGGGGGGGGGGGGGGGGATTGAAGCAGTGATATCTGATTGCTGCTTTAATGGGGGGGGGGGAGGATTGAAGCAGCGATATCTGATTGCTGCTTCAATGGGGGATTGAAGCAGCGATATTTGATCGCTGCTTCAATAGATGGGGGATTGAAGCAGCGATATTTAATCGCTGCTTCAATGGGGGGGGAAGAAACAGCGATAGTCTGATCACTGATTCAATATGTATATGCTGCAATACATGTGTATTGCAGTGTATAGGAGGCTGTCACCCCGTGCAGACTCATAGGCTGACAGTCTACATTCAAGGCAGGATCAACCAGGTATGCGATGGGGCAGACCTGGGTTCACTGGTCAGACCCCGAGCTGCCGAATAGAAGCAGCGGCACCCCCCCGAAAACATTGCAGGGGGAGCCAATCGGGACCACAATATATAATAAAACCACTGGGATGCCGCGGCATTTGTACAAATCCCGTATATCTCGAGAATATGCGATGCCTTAGACCCTAAGGCGCATGCGCGAAGGTTATTGGCCGAATCACTGCCAGACAACCATGGGCATGTGTTAAACCTGATTCAAAAGCTGCTATTAAATGTCAGGACAATATCTATAATCTCTGCATGTGCGATAACTTAGAAAGAAGAATACTATAAGAAAGCTAATGGCTGAACAAACATATCCTTGTACTAAAACAATATAAATAGCAAATATGCATATAAAATATCCAAAACTGGGAAAGTGAGAGTTGATGTGAATAAAAATAATAAAAATACAACAGTGCAAGTGGAGCATGCCGTGAAGTCAGATGTGAAAAAAACAAAAGTGTACTAATTGATAAAAAAAACAAATATACAGACTTACAACAATATGATGTAATATAATACATAGCGTGATATATAAAAAGGTGACAAATTGTAATATAATTTATACATGAAGTGAAGCAAGTGTAACCATGTAAATATGATTAAATACAAGATATTATATACTATTTACATAAAAGCCAAAAAAAAAAAGGTGGGGTTTTTTTAGTAGGCATGTGCATAAGAAGTGGAAAGAAAGCAAATCTTCACATGAAACACAAGACACACCAATACGATGAATCTATAATAAAACAAAAATTAAATTAAAACCATGTTAAAAGACCATACAACACAGTGGGTCAACAGGAAATCCACCAACATATCCTGCAGGTTTCTTGAACGACGGTATGTGATTAAAAGGCGGGGCCCCACGTAGCGTTTGAGAACAGGATCACAGGTAAGTACACCCCAATATTTCCTCAGGATCCTCTGTACCTGAAACCAACGGGAATTAAAGTTAGTGATGAATCTTACCTGCTGCCCTGGCTGTTTTGATACGCTATGAGAGCATGATGGCTGTAAAAGTTCACTCTGCCGTGAGGTGGTGGCCCGAGAGTGAGTATCACAAATCCAGCGTTCTTGATACCCACGTTGTCTGAATCTTGTACTCAATTCATGAGCTGACTTTGTAAATGACGTTTCCGTGGAACAAATCCGAGGGGCCCTCAAAAATTGACCTATGGGAATATTGCGAATTAATGACATAGGATGTGCAGAGTTTGAGTGTAACTGAATTTGTAGCGGTATCCTTACAATATAATTCAGTCTGTATATTATCCTGTGAATCCACACGTAGTTTTGCATCCAGGAAATCTATCTCCATCGTGCTCCATCTATAGGTCAATTTGATGTTCTTGTTATTCTGATTCAATGTTGTCAAAAATGATTCAAGGCTATCCATAGACCCCTGCCAGATGAAGAGCACGTCGTCGATATACCTTCCCCAAAAGTGTACATTTTCAATAAATCGAACTGGTTCTGTGAGGAATATAGTCCTTTCCCACAGCCCCAGGAACAGGTTAGCGTAGGCAGGCGCACACACTACCCCCATGGCTGTTCCCTGGAGCTGTAGGAAGAACGCCTCCCAAACATAAAAAAATTATGAGAGTGAGGATGAATTCCAATAATGTAATAAAAAACTCACCCAAACTGCTATCCATGTCAGACATGAGAATAAATGCTCTGACAGGCTCAATCCCATCCATATGCCTGATGGACGTATAAAGGGTTTCAATATCGCATGTAACAATAATCATGTCATGATCCAGGTAATGGCCATCCAATTTCCTAAGAATATCAGTTGTATCTTTGATAAATGAGGGAAGAGTTTCCACCAAAGGCTGCAGATGGAAGTCAACAAATTTACTAATAGGTTCACAAAGTCTATTTGTGCCGGAAACAATGGGGCGGCCCAGAGGACAAGTAGCATTTTTATGAATTTTCGGAAGCATATAAAAACGTAGGTACAGTAGAATATTCTGGCAGCAGGAATTAAACTTCTTGTTGTTGAACAACATCTCTATCTACCGCAACCTGCAATAGTAAACAAAGCTCAGAAGCGAATTTGTGAGAAGGATTAAAAGTAAGTTTTTTTATAGCATGTTGAATTTCGCAACTGTCTATATGCTTCTCGTTCATACTGAGTCGCAGGCCACATCACCACATTTCCGCCTTTATCGGACTGTTTTATAACAATATCACTCATTTCAGATAATTCCAAGATGGCGCCGCTGGAGTGGCTGCCAGCTACAGCAGCTCTGAGACTCTCTATCTTATTTTTCTTTCTATGTCTCGTTTTGTACCTCTCTACTTAAGGACTTTGCACTATGAAGAAACACACACAAAGACTTGGACCCTTGTGATACTTTTTTTTGTTTTTATCTGTCTTTTTGTTCTGCTTGAAAATGGGATCTTTTGTGTATGCAGACAATTCCTTTGTCTATACAAGAGAGGAAATTCTGCAGCTCAGAGGCACAGCAGGGCGGCATACCATCTGGTCACACATCCCCCGTGAGATTTGGAGAAAGAAAAAGCGGGTGAGGGGATGCAGAGCAGGAACTCTTCAGAGGATTAAAAAGAGGCGTTACCGACCAGCTGTTCCCTCCATCATCATGGGCAATGTGAGATCTCTTGCAAACAAGATGGATGAACTAACAGCGCTCACCAGGCATCATCAGGAGTTTCGGGCGTGCAGCATGATGCTACTTACAGAGACGTGGCTCACTGAAGTTACTCCTGACCCTCTGGTCTCCTTGGATGGTTTTAAACTCCTTCGGGCAGACAGGACAAGGGAGAGCGGTAAGAGGAAAGGAGGAGGGCTGGCAATGTTTGTGAATAATAGATGGTGTAATCCTAGGCACATTGTGATTAAGGAGCAAACTTGCTGTAAGGACATTGAACTATTAGCTGTGAGCATGAGACCTTTCTATCTACCAAGGGAACTATCACATGTCATCGTGATAGCTGCATATGTCCCCCCCTCTGCGAAAGCTGACGCTGCCTGCGAGGTCCTACAAGCCACGCTGAGCCAGTTACAGTTAAAACATCCCCAGGCCCTCCTTCTTCTGTCGGGTGATTTCAACCATGCCTCTCCATCATCCACACTGCCCAGTTTCACACAGTATGTAACCTGCCACACAAGAGACAACAAAACACTGGACTTGTTCTTTGCCAACGTGAGGGAGGCATATAACTCATCAGCCCTACCGCCCCTGGGGAGATCGGATCACAACCTAGTACATCTCCGACCTGTGTACAAGCCACTTGTACGTAGAGAACCAGCTGTCACCCGCACAGTGAGGATATGGTCCGAGGAGAGTGATGAGGCTCTGAGGGATTGTTTTGACACAACCGCATGGGAAGTGCTGCAGGATTCGTATGGAGAAGATATAGAAGGACTCACACACTGCATAACAGACTACATTAATTTTTGTGTGGACACCACGGTACCCACAAAAGTGGTGAGGTGCTTCTCCAATAACAAACCATGGATTAACTCTGATATAAAAACACTACTTAAGGAGAAAAAGATGGCATTCAGGACAAGAGATAAGGAGGGGTTGGGGGAAGTACAAAAGGAGCTGAGGCATCAAATCAGGCAGGGAAAAGCCAGTTATAAAGAAAAAATGGAAAAGCAAATGGAAAGAAAAGACATAAGGGGGGTCTGGGAGGGGCTTAAGTCAATTTCAGGTCATAAACAGTCTGTCTGCCAGATTGAGGCAGATGTTAATTGGCTTAATGAACTAAACCTATTCTTCAACAGATTTGATCACACACCAGCTCCTCCCACCCCAGTATGTCCTTCAGCTTCCCCCACCACAATGACTTCTCCCCATGCGGCCACTTCCCAACAGACCAGTAAATCCAGAAATCCGTCTTTATCTGGCCACAGTCTGACCTTCACACGGGCCCAGGTGAGGAAGGAGATGAAAAAGATCAAGGCGAGGAAAGCCGCAGGGCCAGATGACATCAGTGCAAGGCTAATTAAGACTTGCGGGGACCAGCTGTGTGGTATAATTACATATATGTATAATATGAGCCTGAGGCAGGAAATAGTCCCTGAATTATGGAAATCTTCTTGTGTGGTACCAGTTCCAAAGAAACCCCACCCTATGGACCTCAACGACTACAGACCTGTAGCACTGACATCCTACCTGATGAAGATCTTGGAGAGATTGGTTCTCACACATCTCCGCCCTCTAGTGAGCCCTGCTATGGACCCTCTCCAGTTTGCTTATCGGCCGGGCATTGGGGTAGATGATGCCATCATCCATCTTCTGCACAGAGCTCTCTCTCACCTGGAGAAAACAGGGAACACAGTGAGAATAATGTTCTTTGACTTCTCCAGTGCTTTTAACACCATACAGCCCAGGTTATTGAGGGACAAGCTGGGCCTTGCTGGAGTGGACCACCACCTCTCCAACTGGATCCTAGACTACCTCACAAATCGACCTCAATACGTGAGAGCCCGAGACTGTGTGTCAGGTACCGTGATCTGTAATACGGGGGCACCTCAGGGTACGGTTCTCGCCCCTTTCCTCTTCACACTGTACACTGCAGATTTTAGGTGCAACTCATCCAGCTGCTACCTACAGAAGTATTCTGACGACTCTGCAATAGTGGGCCTCATCACAGACGATGATGACAGGGAGTACAGAGAACTGAACCAGGATTTTGTGGACTGGTGCCACCAGAACCACCTGAAGATTAACGCAGGGAAGACCAAGGAGATGGTGGTGGACTTCCATAAAGGCAGAAGCCCTCCAAATCCAGTGGACATCCTGGGGACGGGCATCGAGATTGTGAACACCTATAAGTACCTGGGTCTGCTCCTTAATAATAAGCTGGACTGGGCAGATCATATGGAGGCCCTGTACAGGAAGGGCCACAGCAGGCTCTACCTGCTTAGGAAGCTGAGAGCCTTTGGAATCCGGGGGGCACTTCTTAGGACTTTCTTCAACTCGGTAGTGGCATCAGCCATCTTCTTTGGAGTGGCCTGCTGGGGGAGCAGTATATCAACCAGGGACAGAAATAAACTTGACAAGCTGATTAGAAGGGCCAGCTCTGTCCTGGGGAGCCCACTGGACCCAGTGCAGGTGGTGGGTGACAGAAGGATACTGTCCGTGGTGAGCTCCATGCGGGAGAATAACTCCCATCCCATGCATGAGACTGTGATCGCGCTGAGCAGTACTGTCAGTGACCGACTGCTCCACCCTAGGTGTGAGAAGGAGCGCTATCGGAAGTCTTTCCTCCCCACCGCGGTTAGGCTGTACAACCAACACCGATCTAAGCGGAGATCATTACACACAGAGAACTGAAATATCTCTCTGCCTGTTAAATCCCCCCCCCCCCCCCCCCCTGCTACGTCCTATCTGTCTGTCTGCTATTAATGTAATGCCTCTCACCTTGGAACATTCCTGTACATGTTGTATTTGTATCTGCTTATCTTATCTTTGCTGCTGTAACACACTGAATTTCCCCACTGTGGGACTATTAAAGGACTATTATTATTATTATTATTATTATTATTATTATTAATTCACGGATAGCTGATCTGTGCTGTGGAGAGCAATTGTTGTTACATATGCTCATAGGTACTTTTTCATTCTCACTGCTAACCAATTTAACAAACAGATCGACATTACTATCAAGTGTTAAAGCTGGAAATCATTTGGATGTAGGAATAATGGCCCGGGGAAACTTACCTCTAGACCCCAATTGTTGTTCATCAAGTATTTCTTGTAAAGTATATACCGCATCACGTTCTTCTACAGTTGGAAATAATGAGGTTGAAATCTCCTGATGAAATATTTTTTTGAATATAAGTTTTCTTGCAAATAAATGAAAATCCTTGATCTTAGAAAAAGGGTCAAACCTAGAAGAGGAGAAAAACTTTAGACCCGAACTCAAAACTTCTATTTGGAACCATGTGAGGGATTTGTCAGACAGATTAATAATCTCGCCAGGATTCCTTTTTCTTTTAAATTGGCGGGTTTGGTACCTCTCCCTGCTTCTATTAGAAATGTGGGAATCACTCCCTGTAGAACTAATGGAGGAGACTGAGGCAAATCTATTTCTTTCATACCCTCTAGTATTGCGCCATTTGTATACCCAATTGTTCTGCACATCCAATGAGTTACGTTGAAATTTCTTACTTTTAGTTTGTTGGACTTGCTTCTCCCATGTTGTAAGTAAATCATCCATCTCTTTGCGAAGATTATCCGCCTCAGTAGTTGTTAGACGCCTCTGGAGCTCTTGCTCAATTTTGAGAATATCAGACGACAATTCTTCCAAAGTTCTAGAGTTAAACTCAATAATTAACTCCATGAATGCTTTGCTACAAGCGCCACAAATATTTTCCCAACGAGATACAAAATCAGTATTATCCATACCAAAGGATGGGAATGTTTGAACACAACCCACGGGGAATAAGTTGTTTCTGAACGTATTTTTCAAGTGAAGCCTTGTTCCACCATGTTTTTATCCGTCGATGTAGCTTTTGCCGTAATGAATGTTTCAGTTCACGAATAGTCTTCTGGTCGATTAATTCCGTGGTTACCACCAATCCCCCAAATACAGCGTCAGCCTGCAAGTGCCAGGACGCTTCCCGTGCCCGAAAATCCATTATGGTAGATGGATTAATAACCTCTGTAAAAATACAGGAAAGATTCAAAGACAAAAAAGGGCTAATAAAGAACCAGTATGAAAAACACTGTGGATCATGCAAAAATATACAATAACAAAGTAACATGACCATGAATAAATAAAACAATTTCATTTTATTAACATAAATAACAAAAAATCAAACATAAATAGGGAAATAAATAATGTAGATACATTATAATACAGACAGGCAGAAATAGTAGGGGCCAAAATGGTACTACAAATGTTAGAATTGGGGAATATACTGCTAATACTAGTGCATAATTAAATTCATAATAGCGGTTGCAAACAACCAAAGCTACATGAGTCAATATATATACATGCGCATACATGCAACAACCTTCGCGCATGTGCCTTAGAGTTTAAGGTATCGTGTATTATTGCGATGTACGGGATTTGTACTTGTATGCACTTTACTACATGCTGTTTAATCTTGCGTTGCTTATATGTCACCGTTTATGTTACCATGAAGTCTCTTTCTTCCGGCGGAATTGCTATTTCCGCTCTTCACATCATTATCAAATATTCAGGTGCGCTTTTACATGTGATACGTGCTTTTAGTGGATTGGGTATTGTTATATATTTAAATCAGATTGCTTGACCATGCCACATGCCCCCTTGATGAAGCCATTTGGCGAAACGATCGTTTGGAGTTGAGTGTGTGACAAGGTGAGGATACTATGGTGGTTTATTGTATTGATTATTCAAGCTTTTTGCTAGTTACGTAGGGTTTACTACTGTGTTGTTGCATGTTTGCGCATGTATATACAGTACAGACCAAAAGTTTGGACACACCTTCTCATTCCAAGAGTTTTCTGTATTTTCATGTCTATAAAAATTGTAGATTTACACTGAAGGCATCAAAACTATGAATTAACACATGTGGAATTATATACTTAACAAAAAAGTGTGAAACAACTGAAAATATGTCTTATATTCTAGGTTCTTCAAAGTAGCCACCTTTTGCTTTGATTACTGCTTTGCACACTCTTGGCATTCTCTTGATGATCTTCAAGAGGTAGTCACCTGAAATGGTTTTCACTTCACAGGTGTGCCCTGTCAGGTTTAATAAGTGAGATTTCTTGCCTTATAAATGGGGTTGGGACCATCAGTTGTGTTGTTCAGAAGTCAGGTGGATACACAGCTGATAGTCCTACTGAATGGAGTGTTAGAATTTGTATTATGGCAAGAAAAAAGCAGCTAAGTAAAGAAAAACGAGTGGCCATCATTACTTTAAGAAATGAAGGTCAGTCAGTCTGAAAAATTGGGAAAACTTTGAAAGTGTCCCCAAGTGCAGTGGCCAAAACCATCAAGCGCTACAAAGAAACTGGCTCACATGAGGACCGCCCCAGGAAAGGAAGACCAAGAGTCACCTCTGCTGCGGAGGATAAGTTCATCCGAGTCACCAGCCTCAGAAATCGCAGGTTAACAGCAGCTCAGATTAGAGACCAGGTCAATGCCACACAGAGTTCTAGCAGCAGACACATCTCTACAACAACTGTTAAGAGGAGACTGTGTGCAGCAGGCCTTCATGGTAAAATAGCTGCTAGGAAACCACTGCTAAGGACAGGTAACAAGCAGAAGAGACTTGTTTGGGCTAAAGAACACAAGGAATAGACATTAGACCTGTGGAAATCTGTGCTTTGGTCTGATGAGTCCAAATTTGAGATCTTTGGTTACAACCACCGTGTCTTTGTGCGACGCAGAAAAGGTGAACGAATGGATTCTACATGCCTGGTTCCCACCGTGAAGCATGGAGGAGGAGGTGTGATGGTGTGGGGGTGCTTTGCTGGTGACACTGTTGGGGATTTATTCAAAATTGAAGGAATACTGAACCAGCATGGTTACCACAGCATCTTGCAGCGGCATGCTACTCCATCCGGTTTGCGTTTAGTTGGACCATCATTTATTTTTCAACAGGACAATGACCCCAAACACACCTCCAGACTGTGTAAGGGCTATTTGACCAAGAAGGAGAGTGATGGGGTGCTACGCCAGATGACCTGGCCTACACAGTCACCAGACCTGAACCCAATCGAGATGGTTTGGGGTGAGCTGGACCGCAGAGTGAAGGCAAAAGGGCCAACAAGTGCTAAGCATCTCTGGGAACTCCTTCAAGACTGTTGGAAGACCATTTCAGGTGACTACCTCTTGAAGCTCATCAAGAAAATGCCAAGAGTGTGCAAAGCAGTAATCAAAGCAAAAGGTGGCTACTTTGAAGAACCTAGAATATAAGACATATTTTCAGTTGTTTCACACTTTTTTGTTAAGTATATAATTCCACATGTGTTAATTCATAGTTTTGATGCCTTCAGTGTGAATCTACAATTTTTATAGTCATGAAAATACAGAAAACTCTTGGAATGAGAAAGTGTGTCCAAACTTTTGGTCTGTACTGTATATTGACACATGTAGCTTTGGTTGTTTGCAACCGCTATTATGAATTTATTTATGCACTAGTATTAGCAGTATATTCCCGAATTCTAACATTTGTAGTACCATTTTGGCCCCTACTATCTCTGCCTGTCCTTATTATGGTGTACCTCCATTATTTATTTCCCTATTTATGCTTGATTTCTTGTTATTTATGTTAATAAAATGAAATAGTTTTATTTATTCGTGGTCATGTTACTTTGTTATTGTATATGGTTGATATGAAGATAGATTTCAGTATTTGTACCATTTATACATTTTAATGTAATTATCCTACCCTCTACTGAGAACTATATACTGTATGTTTCTTGCAAATGACCTAATTATTTCATTCACTGACAGCATAGGACTAGGTGGCAGAAAGCACTCAGTGAAAAGATGTGTTGTAAAAAAAAAAAAAAACAACTTTCAGTGAAAAGATGTGAACAAATCCATTCAGAAGAAATACAATTTGCTTGTATTTAAAATAGATATGCCAGTTACATAAAGGTCAAAGCAGAAGAGTTAACAAAAGCCTAAGGGGTACTGTGCCCTTTTCATAACGTGTATCTTTCTGAATGTGTAATGACATCTCTAGTTATCAAAGAGGGACAATTGATCCTTCATCATGCAGGATTTGTAATAGCCAGCCACATTTGGAAAGCATAAAGGTAAATTTAAGCTTTGCACAAATATAAGGAAATATGTATATGTACAGATGTAGCAGAGTTAACCTGAACTTCTACAAATGGTTAAACTGCTGCAGCCTGATATATTATCACAGAAGACAACAACAACAACCAATAAAAAGTTAATGGGAAAACATTCCTATTGGTTATTCTTAATGATGAGTGAACAGCTTTGTTACAAACCAGATTCAACCCTAATATTTCAAATTATTCATTTTTTAACTAAACCGAACAAATGCTGATTTGTCTCAGACGAACAAAAATGGCTGCCGCTATGTATTTGACCAGGAAATCCAGAGGAGACACGTATGTATGACTCAGATACTGTCTGTGACTTTGTAGCACCTCCTGACAGCCTCTCAGCCAATAGACAGTGGTAGGTGGACCTTACAGTGCTGGTATCATATTGACTGCAAAAGGTTGTGCACTCGTGATCAGCCTTTAGTTGCTGTAATGGTGGACATACAAATACATCTATCAATCTCTAGCAAACCACTGAGGCCTTCACAGGCCAGGTGTATTTATACTGAGACTAAATTACACATAGCTGGACTCTATTACCTAATTAAGTGACTTCTGAAGGCAATTGTTTGCACTGGATTTTATTTAGGGGTATCAGAGTACAGGGGGCTGCATAGTTTTGCATGTCACACTTTTCAGATTTTTTATTTGATTAAAAATTTGAAAACCATGTATCATTTTCATTCCACTTCACAATTATGTGCTACTTTGTGTTGGTCTATCACTTAAAATAGCAATAAAATACACTTAAGTTTGTGGTTGTAAGGTGACAAAAAGTGAAAAAGTTCAAGAGGTATGAATACTTTTGTAAGCCACTGTAAACCCTTGTTGATTAATAGGTTTCAATTTTCTACTCTACTCAACATCAAATTCACAGTGTGTTGGAATGTTGTTAATCTGAAAAAAAAAACCTATCCTAATCACTTCTTAAAATGTTTTTTGTGCCACATATATATAGTATTGCAGCCTGCGCTAATTTAAAAAAAAAAATCTGTTATTTAAAACTTACTTCTCTTGAAATATTTATTAGTAAAAAACAAAAAAAACACAACAAAAAAGACACACATACACAGTGTGAGAATTGTTGCCAATCAATATAATTAATCAGTGCGTGCATTAAAAAAAAAAATGACTGGGCAGGGGGCAAGGAAACATGTATGTAAGTACTACTAACAATTAGAATTTGGGTGACAACAGTACTTATGGTCTTGTTGGCACTTCCAGTAGTCAAATGATTGTTGTACTTCTTGAGAATGAAGTTTTTTATTACTTAGCTTGATCATCTCAGTCACAGGAGGATATTGCAAGTAAGAGTGATGTCATCTTGAATCAGGCTTCAGTGTGTTCCTCCTCCTGCATAACATGTAATTTACCACAGGGCCTTTCTGGACTGTTATACATATCTCCTTCACATTCTTCACTGACACAGATCTCTGGTAGTGATGTGGCACCTTCTGAGCAATCTATTTCTTCTAGTCAGAACAGTATTTCTCCTCTTCTTGAATAGCTGGAAAGGAACAGTCAGCATTACGTGTAAGCAAAGGAGAAAGATATGACTGGTGATGGTGGAGGTAGTAGTGGCAGGGGGTGTGGTACTACCACTGTTAGTCGTTCTGGTAGGGGAGTAAGGGGGAAATCTGGAGAATTAAAATCTGAGGGTGTGCATGGCCATGATGTTTCAGGAAACAGTGGCAATGATGATGACATTGCAAATGACAATTCTTTTGAGGATAGGACCTGGCAACCAGGTCAGGGTGACAAGGTTAAATAATATGAAGAGGATGGTGGCAGTTGTGTTAGCAAAGATTCCAGCTATTGTGCAGGCCCTACATCCAAAAGGTCTGCCGAGGAAAGACCTAGGTAAAGCTCATGGGGTGGTGTGGTGACACTGGTGGAAGTAGTGGCAGACATGTTTCCTAGTGCTGCTGCAATTACATGCAGTCATATCCCATGTGGGATTTGTTTTGTACATTGCCAAACAATAAATCTATGGAATGTGCAAGATCTACAAGCAGAAACTTAGCTGTGGCAGTGGCAAGCAAATGTAGGAACAACATCTCTATGTACTCACGTGAAAAGACATCACTATCTTATTTGGCAAAATAGACTTGGCAGCAGCAGTGGCACTGACAGATGAAGTGAGCAAGACTGTTATATTCTTTTTCTCCATGATCTACACCTAGCACATGGTTGTCATTATCATCATCACCAACTGTTTCTCGTACTCCTCCTCCTTTTCATGCAAATGTCAGTCATACATAAAGGAATGTGTGTCCAGGAAACAACACTATGCACCCAGTCATCTGGCAGTTGTGCATCTGGCCAAGCTGCTGGTGGTACAGTCACTGCCGTACCACTTAGTGGATTCCAAAACTGATGGCATGCGCTCAACCTTGATGGAAGATACCTAGCTGCCATTACTTCTAGGAAAAATGTCCCTTATTTATATCACCATGTGTTGAAAAATGTGAGCCTTTCTTTGGGGGAGAGGGGAGAGGTACACATCACCGTCAACATGTGGAGCAGCAATTATGGACAAGGACAATACAGTGGGCTTTCATGGCCCATTGGGTCATTGTTTTGAGCAGCAGTGGTTACAGTCCACAAATGCAACAAGGCCAGGTGTTAGTTCCACCCCTCTGGCTCCTCCTCCTCTATAGACTATTTCCCACCACCATCTTCATCAGGGCAAGCTGTTGCTTCCACTCCTCCTCCCCCTTCATTTCATGGGTGTAAGGTGAAGCACTGCCATGTGGTTTTACAATTAATGAGCCTGGATCAGAGCAGCTACACAGCAGAGGACCTGCTTAGCTATATCCTGCAGCAAGTATCTGCTAGATGGCTCCTTGCCAACTCCAACTGGGCAGCATTGTCCAGCATTGTGGGTAATGTGTTGTGGTTCATGCCGAACTTGTTTGACCTGAGATAAATCCAATCCACCTGTACCCAAAATGAATTTTGAGAGGTTCCCCATCTGTAGATATTGTTGTCTTATATTATAATATATCATACTGCTGCAGTTTAACCAATTGCAGAAGTTCAGGCTACCACTGCTACATCTCTATGTATGGGTACAATGTTAAAGGGGTATTCCCAGGAACATAACCATTTTTATATTTGTAGATAATTAAAAGTTAAAAATTTTTGCAAATATAAGTAATTTAACATTTTGCAGAGTTTTACAGATTTTCTCTAGATATCATACAGTGCTGGCCAAAAGTATTGGCACCCCTGAAATTCTGTCAGACAATACTCAATTTCTTCCAGAAAATGATTGCAATCACAAATGCTTTGGTAATAATATCTTCATTTAATTTGTCGTCAATGGAAAACCACAAAAAGAATTGTCAAAAAGCCAAATTGGATATAATTCCACACCAAACATAAAAAAGGGGGTGGACAAAAGTATTGGCACCCTTTGAAAAATCATGTGATGCTTCTCTAAATTGTGTAATTAACAGCATCTTTTACTTACCTGTGGCACATAACAGGTGGTGGCAATAACTAAATCACACTTGCAGCCAGTTGAAATGGATTAAAGTTGACTCAACCTCTGTCCTGTGTCCTTGTGTGTACCACATTGAGCATGGAGAAAAGAAAGAAGACCAAAGAACTGTCTGAGGACTTGAGAAGCAAAATTGTGAGGAAGCATGAGCAATCTCAAGGCTACAAGTCCATCTCCAAAGACCTGAATGTTCCTGTGTCTACCGTGCGCAGTGTAATCAAGAAGTTTAAAGCCCATGGCACTGTGGCTAACCTCCCTAGATATGGAGATGGAAAAGAAAAATTGACGAGAGATTTCAACGAAAGATTGTGCGGATGGTGGCTAAAGAACCTCGACTAACATCCAAACAAGTTCTAGCTGCCCTGCAGTCCGAGGGTACAACAGTGTCAACCCGTACTATCCGTCGGCGTCTGAATGAAAAGGGACTCTATGGTAGGATACCCAGGAAGACCCCACGTCTGACCCAGAGACATAAAAAAGCCAGGCTGGAGTTTGCCAAAACTTACCTGAGAAAGCCAAAAACTTTTTGGAAGAATGTTCTCTGGTCAGATGAGACAAAAGTAGAGCTTTTTGGGAAAAGGCATCAACGTAGAGTTTACAGGAAAAAAAAAGAGGCCTTCAAAGAAAAGAACACGGTCCCTACAGTCAAACATGGCGGAGGTTCCCTGATGTTTTGGGGTTGCTTTGCTGCCTCTGGCACTGGACTGCTTGACCGTGTGCATGGCATTATGAAGTCTGAAGACTACCAACAAATTTTGCAGCATAATGTAGGGCCCAGTGTGAGAAAGCTGGGTCTCCCTCAGAGGTCATGGGTCTTCCAGCAGGAGAATGACCCAAAACACACTTCAAAAAGCACTAGAAAATGGTTTGAGAGAAAGCACTGGAGACTTCTAAAGTGGCCAGCAATGAGTCCAGACCTGAATCCCATAGAACACCTGTGGAGAGATCTCAAAATGGCAGTTTTTAAGAAGGCACCCTTCAAATCTCAGGGACCTGGAGAAATTTGCCAAAGAAGAATGGTCTAAAATTCCAGCAGAGCATTGTAAGAAACTCATTGATGGTTACCGGAAGCGGTTGTTCGCAGTTATTTTGTCTAAAGGTTGTGCCACCAAGTATTAGGCTGAGGGTGCCAATACTTTTGTCCAGCCCATTTTTGGAGTTTTGTATAAAATGATCAATGATTTGACTTTTTTTTTCATTCTCTTTTGTGTTTTTTCATTGCAAACAAAATAAATGAAGATATTATTACCAAAGCATTTGTGATTGCAATCATTTTCTGGAAGAAATTGAGTATTATCTGACAGAATTGCAGGGGTGCCAATACTTTTGGCCAGCACTGTATGGCCACAAGTTGTTGTCTTGATCGGTTGCCAATGGATTCGACAATCAATGCAGGACCTTTCTAAGGTCAGAAAATCAGCCTTGATTTCCTTATTGTGGCCAGGATATTTTCTGATACATGTAGTGTCCCTGCCTGATAACCTAGCTACAATAAGAAAATCATAGCTGGGTTCCTGACAAGTCCCAGACCATAGAAAGTTTCTGCATTTGTGGTCATATCCATTGGCAACCGATCAAGACAACAGACTGTCACCACTAAGATGGTTAGAGAAAATCTTTAAAACTCTGCAGAATTTTTAACTACTTATATTTGCAAACATGTTTAACTTTTAATTATCTACAAATATAGATATGATTAATGTTCATGGGAATACCCCTCTAAGGATAAATTACATTCAATATATACTATAGCTTGCTGAATAAAGAATAATGCTGTGTTTCCAAAGTTTCTAAGTGTTTCTAGTTTCTAGGTGTTACTGCATTGCAATGGATTTGACATAGGGCTAAACTCTGTAGTAAAGTTTAAAGCGTACCTCCAGTTATAAAGAACTTTTCATAAATGAATAGTGCATGTTAATTCAAGAATTTTTTTAAAATATATCTTATTTTATTAAGGATTTCTTTTTCCTTCATCACATATTAGTCTGTGCTCCTGCTCCTTCACTCTGACTGCTTTCTTTATATTATACTAGCGGAAGGACCCAACTTCGCACAGGTACATTTCATTTTTTGTTTGTCTAGTGGCCCCATAACAATTGACCAGTTTTGCACTTGACATCCAGTGTGGCAGTCCAGTACAGTCTATTTATGGCAGTGTTGTTATGGAAACCTGGTAAATGAAATGTAAACTTAGATTGGCCGATACACGTCATATGACTGAATATTTAAGGACCTACGAATTGCTATTGACTCATACAGGTCATAAGTAGCTTGGTTGCTATGGAAACCTCGTGTAAAGCTGTCTGTATGTCAAGACTGAAGAACCTGCGATTTTCCATTGGTCCATAAGTGTCATGTGATCATGTATATCTCAGTTTGGATATCAGTGAAAAACCTGCGATCGGTTGTTATGGAAAACCTGGAGTTAAGCTGTGTGTATGTGACCTTGTGTAACAGTGTCATCCACAGCGCCCTGCCCCTTTAAAGCTGACCTACAGCAGTGAAGAAAAATGGCTGGGTTGTTATTGAAACCTGGAGTGCAGCTGTGTGCATGTGGCTGACAATGCTTTGTCAGATTGGAGACGGGCTTGGGTCTGCTGGGGAGTTTCAGCAGCTCGCTGTTGTCTGTAACATACCTTATCAGATTGGAGACAGGCTTGGGTCTGCTGAGAGTTTTCATTAGCTCAAGCAGCAGCCATGCGTTTTGCTGCAGGGGACATGAGTAGTTTAAAAAACGTTTCAATTTATAAGAATGCTGAAATCCAGTATGGCAGTCCAGTCAGTGGTGTAAATACCGGTTTAGCAGTGGTAGCAGCTGCCACAGGGCCCGGGACATTAGGGGACCCGGCGGGCCTCTGATGTTTTGTTTTTTGTTTTTTTTTAACACCAGCAGGTAACGGGCCCTATTTACTTACCGATCCCCACTCCTGCTCACGGCCGCCTGCACTTCACCTTCTGCAGAGGCGGCTGTGAGCAGAAACGGGGATTGGTAAGTAAGGCCTGTGGGCCGTGAACCCCACAAACACTGCTATCACTATACTCTGGGGTCTTTTCAGCAGGCTTCGGGCCTCCTTGGTGGCGTCCCAGATGTCGGTGGGCCAGTCCGACGTCATTATGCGTTGCGATACATGCCTGGCTCATGTGACATCTGGTCCAACATTGAAGAAGTAGCGGGAAGTGCGCATAATACTATATGAAGGAGCCACTATGATACTGTGTGCAGGGGCCACTATGGGGCATAATAGTGTATGCAGGAATGCAGTTTGTGCGGGGGGGGGTGGTTGCCGGGGGGGGGGTCCAATGTCAAATGTTCGCCTTGGGGCCTTGCCATTCCTAGTTATGCCACTGAGTCCAGTATAGGTACAGTCTATTTATGGCTGTGTTGTTATGGAAACCTGGTAAATTAAATGTGAACTTATATTGGCTGATACACGTGATATGACTGAATATTTAAGGTCCTGTGAACTGCTATTCACTATTACAGGTCATACATAGCTTGGTTGCTATGGAAACCTGTGTGCCTGAGGAGAGTAAGCACCTGCGAGCTGTTATTGGCTGATAAGGGACATGTGACCGTGTGTATGGCAGTTGGAATATGAGTGAAAGACTTGCAGGCTTGTATAGACTAATGCTGGTCATTTTTTGGGAATACTGTACCTCAGGAACGGTACATCCAAGAGAGCTGAGACCCAGTCTATAATATTCCCGGACAGCTGACGTACATGTGTGCCAAATTTGGTGAGGATCGGTCCAGTCGTTTGGTCGCGCATAAAGAACAGACAGACAGACAGACAGACAGGAACTCATTTTTATATATATAAGAGATAAGAGATATATCTGTCTCTGTATTCAATCTCACACATACAGCTTTATTGAGGGAGAAGGAAGGAGTGAGATTCTCCTGCCCTCTGGTTAATTGATTTATTGCCTCAATTTGTGCTGTCACAGCCTCTTATCTACAACTTAGCATTGGTAAAAAAAAAGCAAGGAATAGCAGAGTGTAAGAGCAGCAATCATTTGAGTGTCTTTTTTAATCCCCCTCCCCTCTTCATAGACTAATATGGAGAAAGTAACTGCATGAGAAGTGGAGAAGAAAACATTTCTTTAACTCTTTAAGGAGGCAGGGGAGTTAGCACATTAATGCTTGGTGACTTTTTTCATATTTTCCTTCTCCATCTTCCAAAATTCAACTTTTTTATTTTTCTATCAACATAGCTAAGTGAGGGCCTATTCTTTGCATGATGAGTTGTACTTTTATTTGGCATAATTTTGGGGTACATATAATGTTTTGATTAGCTTTTATTAACATTTGTGGAGGGTCTATGTGAATAAAACACAATTTTATCATTATTTTTTGGCATTCTGCTCCTATAACGTTCACTCTGCAATAAAAATGACATGGCTACTTTTTCCGGTGGGTCATTACGATTACGGAAATGCCATATTTATATTGGTTTTATTATGTTTTACCACATTTATTAATAAAACGTCATTTTTTTTAATGAACAATTTTCCCGTTGTCACTGTATTCTGACGACTAACTTTTTTACTGTTTAGTTCATCGAAAGGCTCTTTATTTGCAGGGAAAGTTTTAGTTGATATTGTTACCAATATTTTGTATGTATGACTTTTTGATTTTTATTGCTATTTTTGGGAAACGCAAGGTAACAAAAATATGTTAATTTTCGCATTGCGGTATATATTTTTAATGGTGTTCACCTATGGGATAAAAGTTTTTCAGCTGCAGGGACAGGACGACTGGTTGCAATTGAAGGAAAGATGAATGCGGCCAAGTACACAGATACCCTGGAAGAAAACCTCTTTCAGAGTGCTCTGGACCTTAGACTGGGCTGAAGGTTCACCTTTCAACAAGACAATGACCCTAAGCACACAGCTAATATAACAAAGGAGTGGCTTCGGAACAATTCTGTGACCATTCTTGACTGGCCCAGCCAGAGCCCTGACTTCAACCCAATTGATCATCTCTGGAAAGACCTGAAAATGGCTGTCTACCAACGTTCACCATCCAACCTGATGGAAATAGAGAGAATCTGCAAGGAAGAATGGCAGAGGATTCCCAAATCCAGATGTGAAAAACTTGTTGCATCATTCCCAAGAAGACTCATGGCTGTACCAACTCAAAAGGGTACTTCTACTCAATACTGAGCAAAGGGTCTGAATACTTATGACCATGTGATATTTCAGTTTTTCTTTTTTAATAAATTTGCAAAAATATCTACATTTCTGTTTTTTTCTGTCAAGATGGGGTGCTGAGTGTACATTAATAAAAAATAAAATGAACTTTTTTGCTTTTAGCAAATGGCTGCAATGAAACAAAGAGTGAAAAATTTAAAGGGGTCTGAATACTTTCCGTACCCAATCTCTTCTTTCTTTTCTGGTATATGACCAATTCCATACTTCACCTTACCTGTCTGTTTACTGAAACTTCTCCCTCATCTGTGTTTTTTTTTTATGGTATATGACCAATGCCCATCATCGTGTATCATCTGATGTTATCTCTGTTGTCTCTGTTTCTAGTTGTAACTCTTACTAATTTTATGATTATTTTCTGCGCATAGTTTTCTTAGCCCATGTGTTTAGTTGAAGTGATTCACCATTTTACAAGTTAATTTAGCACTACATCTAAGCATATTCATCCTATAAATGTTGATGTAGTATTGGAGAGGCATGAATGCAGGGGTTAGGCACAACGTGGTGCTCAGCATCTGAGGAGGAAATAAAACCCATCTGTATATTTTCTTTACTTCATGTTTATGCTCAAAGCCTATAACTCTGCCCTTTACCTTGCCAAACAAGCCTACTTCACTGCTCTCATCTCTTCTCTCTCCATTAACCCTATACAACTCTTTGATACCTTTTACTCCCTCCTTAAACCGAAGGTGCATGCGCCTGTCACAGACCTCAATGCTCAAGACATAGCAATGTACTTTATAGACAGAATTGACAACATCCGTCAGAAAATAAACCCAATCTCCAAGCATTATTTGTCCCCTTCCCTCCTTGGTTCCTACTTGTGAACTCTCATTCTCTGACCAAGTAACAGAAGAAGAATTCTCTATGGTCCTCTCTTCTTCTTTCTGTCTCTGCTATTACAACTCACCTTACTAAAATGTATAACCTCTTTCTCTTCTGGAATCTTTTCCTCCTCTTTCAAACATACTGTCATAACCCCACTACTGAAAAACCCTTCCCCAACCCATCCTGTGCAAAGTTCTAACCTCCCCTTCAACGCTAAACACCTGGAACACTTGTTTTATTCCCGCCTAATACGCTATATCTCTGCTCTTTTCTGGACCCCTTACAATCAGGTTTTCGTGCACTACAGAATTGGACCTTACAAAAGTCTCTAACAATCTCCTGATGTCTAAATCTAAAGGGAACTATTCTCTTATTTTAATGAATCTCTCAGCAGCCATTGACACCATAGCCCACTAACTCCTCCTCTCTATGCTCCAAACTATTGGCCTCAAGGACACCACTCTCTTTTGGTTTTCTTCCTATCTTTCTGACTGCTCATTCACTGATGTTATTTCTTCTCCTCTCCCCCTTGCTGTTGGGGTTGCTCAGGGCTTGTTCATAGGCCCCCTCCTCTTATCTCTCTACACAGCTCCTATTGGACAAACCATCAGCAGATTTGGCTTTCAGTACCATCACCCCTGCACTACTACAGAACACCAGTGACTGTCTCTCTGCTGTCTCTAACATCATGTCTTCTCTTTATCTGAAACTGAATCTTTAAAAAAACTGAACTTCTGGTATTCCCTCCATCTTTTAACCAACCTAACCCTGATATCTCCATTTCTGTCTGTGGTCTGACTATAAAACCAAACAGTATGCCCGCTGCCTCAGGGTTGTATTTGACTCGGATCTTACTTTTACTCCACATATTCAGACACTTTCACGCGCTTGTCACCTTTTCCTCAAAAACATCTCCAGAATCCATCCTTCTCTCACCGTGGAAACTTCAAAAACCCTCATTGTCGCTCTCATTCTCTCCTGTCTTCACTATTGCAATTCTCTACTAATTGGGCTTCCTTTTACTAAACTCTCCCATCAACAATCTGTCCTGAATGCAGCCACCAGACTCATCTTTCTGTCAAACCGATGCACAGATACATTTATTTTGTGCCAGGCGCTGCACTGGTTGTCCATCCATTACAGAATACAATATAAAATTATCACACTCACTCATAAATCCATCCATAAAACTGTGCCTCCCTACATCTCCTCCCTAGTCTACCACCTGACTGGCTCATACAGCTTCAGTTATATGAGCTTATCTATTAGTGGATGGCTGGACCATTGTATCAAATAAGCCCTTGTACCTCTTGCGTCCCCCTGTTTCCTCACAGAATGTAAGATATCATGAGCAGGGCCCTCACTTCTATTGTTTGATATGTTAATTTATTTGACACATTGTAATGTATAATACCGTGTTTCTCCGAAAATAAGACAGGGTCTTATATTATTTTTTGCTCTGAAAAAAGGGCTAGGGCTTATTTTCGGGGTAGGTCTTAATTTTTTTCCATGAAGAACAAGCACACATTTGATTGCTTTTTATTTCAACTTTTATCAGACGTGAAACAGCGAAAAAACAGCAGTTCGGCACTTTTGATCTTTTTTTTTTTGCTACGGCATTCACTATAGAGGTAAAATATTTTAAGTTTGTAGACCAGGAGTTTTCGGACACAGAGATGCCTAATGTGTATGTGTGTCACAGTAATATTTTATTTTTATATGTATTCTAGTGAAAGTGGGAGGGGGCTTGAACTTATTATTTTGTGTTTTTTATATTTTTTAACTTTTTTTTTTTTTTTTTTTACTATTAACCCCTCCTAGGGGGGCTTGAACCTGCAATCATCCCATAGACTACAATACAACCTATTGCAGTCTATGGGAGATTATTTACATTACTACTGAGGCAATAGTAATATTCCTATGACAGGCCTGGGAGACTTCATAAGGCTCCGGGCTGTCAAAGGAACAGGTCGGCTCCTGCGATCTCACCCGCGGGAGCTGGCCTGCAACTTCAAAGGTATAGGGCCGGTGAGGACCGGCCCCGGGGATAGTTTATCTGCTTTGGGGGGTCGATTTGGAGGGGGGGTCACGGACTGGCACACTTAACAATGCCCGCATTCAGCAGACTCTGATCGCGGGCATTAACTGCGGGTCTCCACTGTACAAGGAGACCCTGTATAGCAGATATACAGGGTGGGGACATTAACTCCGGCGGTTCTGCTACTTTGGTGGGCAGGAGAGGGGGTCACGCTCAACAATGCCTGCGATCAGGGTAGACACTGACCGCGGGCATTAAGTCCAGGTCTCCGCGGAGACCCGGTACGGCAGCTATGGTAACCGCTCTGCAGCAGAGCGGCCGCCATCTTTAAGGACCCGGCCTCCGCTGTAACCGCACGGCAGATGTCGGGAAGGGGTTAAATTAGCTAGGGCTTATTTTTTTTAGTAGGGCTTATATTTCAAGCCTACTCCAAAAAACCTGGAAAACGTAGCTAGGGCTTATTTTCGGGGTAGGTCTTATTTTTGGAGAAACACGGTATTGTCTGTTCATGTGTCCTCTGATTTGTAAAGTGCTGTGGAATATGTTGACACCATATAAAAAACATTATTATTATTTTTTCATTTATGAAGTTGTTTGCAACTGGAGGTACGCTTTAAGGGATTTCCTGGTAGTCACCCTTTAACATTTGCACTAGGATCCAGAGTTAACTGTAGGGAATCTCCTTGTCACAAGAACAGGACTAGTCTCCATTAGCAAAAGCTGATGTGACAATGGATGGTAACAC
This sequence comes from Leptodactylus fallax, assembly GCA_947044405.1. NCBI lineage: Eukaryota > Metazoa > Chordata > Amphibia > Anura > Leptodactylidae > Leptodactylus > Leptodactylus fallax. The sequence goes on from CAMRHE010000321.1 coordinate 772,252, forward strand.
TTGGTTGTTGTACAAAATTTGGAAGGCAGAAGTCATAGACTGGAGGGCAGAGGTCAGGACTAGCAGAGTTTAGGCAATATGATGGACAAGCAGAAGGTTGGGGACAGGCAGCAAACAGAAGAAAAGTTCAAATAACAAACCATGCTAGTAACAGATCAGGCAAAACTGCAAAACACCTTCACATAGTTCAGGGATCTGATAGAACCTCGGTGTCAGAATGCAGTGGGATCCCTTTAATAGACTGGACAGCAGGGCACTGGCTGAAGGACAGATGAAGGTGAGTGGGGGACTCAGCTTTGGGTAAGGACTCAAATTTCACATGAAATCAATATAATAGTGCCAGCAACAACTAGAAACAATTCCACTGGTGAGTCCTTAACATCCCAGTCGGACACTAGAAATGATATCCTGTGTAATTGAAAATGCACAGGACATACAGACGTGGACAAGGTACCCCTCGTTTAATGAAAGAAAAACCCACAATGGTCACAGAAATAACTTGAATCTAACAAAACTGGAATTTGCCAAACTACATTTTGACAAGCCACAAAGCTTCTGGGAGAATGTCCTATGGACAGATGAGACAAAAATCGAAATTTTTGACAAGGCACATCAGCTCTATGTTCACAGACGGAAAAATGAAGCATATCTTGAAAAGAACACTGTCCCTACTGAGAAACATGGAGGAGGCTCTGTTATGTTCTGGGGCTGCTTTGCTGCATCTGGCACAGGGTGTTTTGAATCTGTGCAGGGTACAATGAAATCTCAAGACTATCAAGGGATTCTAGAGAGAAATGTGCTGCCCAGTGTCAGAAAGCTTGGTCTCAGTCGCAGGTCATGGGTCTTGCAACAGGATAATGAAACGCACAGCTAAAAACACCCAAGAATGGCTAAAAGAAAAACATTGGACTATTCTGAAGTGGCCTTCTATGAGCCCTGACCTAAATCCTATTGAGCATCTTTGGAAGGAGCTGAAACATGCCGTCTGGAAAAGACACCCTTCAAACTCAAGACAACTGGAGCAGTTTGATCATGAGGATTGGGCCAAAATACCTGTTGAGAGATGCAGAAGTCTCATTGACAGTTACAGGGATCGTTTGATTGCAGTGATTACCTCAAAAGGTTGTGCAACAAAATATTAAATTAAGGGTACCATCATTTCTGTCCAGGCCTGTTTCATGAGTTTTCTTTTTTTTTTTAAATTCTGTTGAAGCATGGTTGAAAAGCAATGTCTGACTTTCATTTGTTCATTTTCATAGAATTTTTATATATTATTACTTTTGTCAGATTCAAGTTATTTCTGTGACCATTGTGGGTTTTTCTTTCATTAAACGGGGGGTACGAACAATTTTGTCCACGTGTGTAAATACAGGATAGACAGCTGTAAGATGGGGAAACAGCCGTCATGTTGTGAATGTGCCTCTTTCTATAAGTAAGTTTATTTTTTTATATAAACCGATATTTGTTTTTTTGACCACAAGAGGCCACTGTTACCTCAGAAAGAAGAAAAGACTGTACTTCTGTAATTCCCTGGAGTAGTGAGGTGGAGAACTTGTTCTGCAGAGGTGGAACTGCAAGGAGGAGCAGAGTGTGTGTGGCAGCCATCTTGGGAGTGTGCTTTGAGCTTTAGAAGAAGGAGGATTCCTAAGGAATCAGAAATATAGCAAGGTGGAGTTGAAGCAGAGACTGTTCCAGGGTTTGTCCAGACAGCATCTTAAGGAGAAGATTGCTGTCAAGGACCCAACTGAGAAGTGGCCCTGTCAGTGAGACCACAGGTTTTCTGGATGAGCCCCGCTTTCAGCTGTTGCAGACAAAGGCTAAAGGTACCCAACAGACCCGGGTCAGTAAGAGGAGTGTCAAGATATTAGGGGCAGATATGGTCTTATGATATCAAAATTGGTCTATATTACTGCACCGTGGGGGTTGGTGCCTGAGATCAAGCCTAGTGGGGCAAATGGAATGTGGTCAGACTACTATCTAGTTCAGGCTTATTGTCCTGTCCCTGAAGCAATCAGCCATTTGGTCAAAAGCCTGTATCTGCATAAGACTGCAACCCTCATTAACCCAGGGGGGTTCATTTAGACAGGATGTGGTGTGCAAACGATCCGCATATCATTAATAGACACAATGGCGCCACCGTTAGTTCAAAGGGATTATGGTTTTATGACAATATCTGGCCTGGGGAACATCTTACAGTTGCCCCGATAAATTCCCCAGATGCGTCAGTTCAAGGTGCACACTCAGAATATACACATGTCACAGTTCAAAGCCCAGGAAAGGTCCAGGCACTGATCTCCTTACCCAAAGGGAGATGGAGTGTCAATCTTGGAGTCTATGTGTTGGGGATCTCGCCAGGAACCCCATTATGCTACCAGCCTGACTCTATAAACATCATGCATAGAATTATACTGAAAAATTATTCGAAGAGATGTAGAGAGGGGGCGGGGCTCCTCCCCCTGGTGACCTCACTCAGGGAGGAGACCAGGGGAGACAAAAGGGCTCCGCCCAAGCTGAACCAGTCTCTTTTGTCTGGTGGCCTTAGTGATGTGCAATTCCTAGAGGCGAGGTGTGGGGGAAGTCAACCATGTGATGACCATGTGGCTGACATGCGGCCTAAGCAGCAAGGCTTGAGGCCATGTGATGAACCTGAATGAGGGGTAACCGCATGTAAGCAACACATGCTTTGCCCAAGACTGTGCCCTGAGCCTACCACATGGGCTCAGAGAAATGGACTAACTACTTGTTCCAGAAGTGTTCTGCCCTTTGCTCTGCTAAGATCATCTGCTACTGGATGTCATAAGATAAGTGCCCTGGCTCATCACCTGGAGGCCAGAGAAACCATCACAAGCTGGTGTTGGTAATATGTATTCTTTTCTTTCTGTTATTCCCATTTTTATTTTATATACCGTGTTATGCTGTTTTTCACTTGTATCTGCTTGCTAATCACTGCATGTATTCTATGTATGTGTTAAGTGTCTAGTGCCGACCCATTTAGGGGTTAATAAATATATAAAATTTAGAAGGCCCGTCTTGCGTATTATCCTCTGTTGGCCCAGCACCCTCAAGGAAGGGAGTGTGAGGTAATCGAAGCGATCTCAGGTGTGCCAGAAGCGGGTTCTGGTAGGACGAGATCCTTCACAGGGAGTAATCGTGCACGCACCGTATTACGTTCTTGGCGCTAAATTGCTTGGGACTGACTAAAGGCCTGTAGTTAGAATAGTTAGGCATACTCATCTTCACAGGCCACACTACTGGTGAATTAGCTACCTATTCGGTAGTAAGGACTAGGACTCAGAGTTCTATAGAGTTGTAACTCCCAGAGAGGAGCTTCTAAGGAAGTCTGGAAGTGATGTTTTATGCAATTTCACATTTCTTTGGTTTGCAAGCTGACCTACTATTATATTTACATGGTTGTACTTTGGTTGGGGGAAATAGGGGTATTTTGATAAGTTTGTAAGCTCTTGTGTTATACCGCCGGTGCCCCTATCACACTCACTGTGACTAGGGTGATAAAAAGTTAACAAGTGTCTGGTTAGCTGCAGCCGGCAAATAGGTAAAAGCTTGGAGTATATTGAGGCTATCATTAGAGGGCACCACACTGTACAACACCAGGGCCTCAGCTTCCTGGCTGAGTGTATGTAAATATATGGGAGTGTTCTTTTTGGTAAAGGGGTGTTACTATACTAAGTAAAATCTTATTTTTACTAAATTGAGTTGGAGTCGCTTCCTTTGTTCGTGACTTCGCTGTATCCTTTGGAGCTTACCCCGATACATGGCTTACAAAGCAGTAGTGGACTCTAGCATTTACCTTATCTTCCAATTACTGATATAGCCCTTCTGCTACCCCACTTAAAAAATACATAAGCTATTCTTAACACTGTCAAAAAATAAAAACAACTTTTGAGTACCCAAATCAATTGGACAAAAGCGCAGCAATTTCACACTGAAAGACCAAAAACTCCCCTAACAAATAGACACAAAAAATGTGCTTGCCTTAAGATTCAAAAAAGTACAATCAAAATTAAATTATGAAAAAATAAAACGTGAAAAATATAAAAGTGGAGTTCTAGAGAGTTAATGCAAGCTATGGCAGCAACTGAAAAATATTTAATTGAGACTAGATGTGGTCTGCTTCACATAAACAAGAGGTTATGTAGGAAAATGAAAGGTTTGTCAGTGCATTCACTGCAGTGGACAAACCTATTTATTTATAGATATGCCATTCCGTCCCTCAATGCCCTCATTGCTGAGCACAGAGGAGGGCTGGAAATCTGGTTTCTCTGTATCCCCTGCTGCCAGTCAAGCTCACCATCGACTCTGCTCTACTCTATTTACAAGCAGCAGGAGTGAACTGGAGTCAGTTACATGATCAAGAGTCCAAGCAGCAGCAGTGGTGCAGAGGAATGAGTATTTTTGACCCCCGCGATGCTCTCCAAACCTAAGAATGATGGGGGCTGGTGTATATATCAGTAAACAGACTTATCCTGTGCAGTAAATGCTCTGAGAAGCTTTTTTCCCCCACAAAATAATAGAATCAAAGACAGATATTTACTACCCATAAAACACAGCTACAAAAATAATATTCACATTGCCATGAAGCTCCACCCATCTTTTGCTTCCACATAATTGGTATCTGCATTGTGTACTAAAATGTATCTGTAGAAGTATTTTGTGTAAAAATGCCTAGTGTATCTACATAAAAATCAATCCTCAAAATGGTCAAGTTTCTTGGAAGTCATTGTAAATCTGACTGCATGTTACTCACCAATGTGTGATAGCCAGTGGCTCTTCATGCTCCAGTCCGTAATTCAGCAGCAGATACACAATGCTATTGCTCATGTTTCATGTATAATTAAGACATTTTTGTTTCACTTGAAGGAAATACTTGCTTTATGAATTATATATAGTATCTATCTATAGTTTCTGCTATTTAAGGTTGGTGACACATACAGTATTTAGCATGAAAAGGGCATTGCAATACTTCAAGCTTAGAATATATAATATTACTACAATAATTGATAGACATTATTTTAGACAATGTTTATTATTTAGTCTCCGCAAGTATTCAAAATTAAATTATGTTGAGATGTAAAAAGTATTTAACTGCTTAAACTTTGGTTCAGTTTGTGTTATCTTATACTTTGGGTGAGTAAGCATGACCTTGTAATAGAATCCATCTGTTTGCTCAATCGTAAAATGACAGAGCTGCTTCCTTTTTCTATTTTTTATGACATAGAAATATTTTTTTTTCTTGAACTGAAAGTCAACCTTTGTAAATAAAGTAGGGCATACATGATCTGTTTACTGAAGTAACAAAAAGTACAAACTATTTCAGTTGAGGAGCACATTCAGAATAACTTTTAAAGAGCAGGCAAATAGTGTTAGTATGCATGTCCATTGATCCAATATAGTTTCCCCCAAAATGTTACTGAAAAATGGATGTCAAATAAATACAGTGGTTTTATACAGAATCAGTGGCATCCTGTATATCAGCTTCTGCTCTGCACCTGTTAACTAGTAGAGATGGGAGAACTGCTTCATAATGAGCCAGGTTCATCCCGAATATTCCAAATTGTTCAGTTTTTAGTGAAACCGAACAAATGCAATTTGCCTCCGACAAACAAAAATGACTTCAGCCACATGTTTGTCCAGGAAATACAGAGGAGACACATGTGTATGAGCACCACCTGACAGTCTCTCATCCAATAGACATTGGTAGGTGGACCTTACAGTGCTGATGTCCTATGGACTATAAAAGCTTGTGCATTCGTTCTCAGCCTTTATTTGGTGACTGTAATGATGGACATGCAAATACATCTATGATCAATCTCACTACGTCATAGCAGAGTTCTGAAAAAGCAATAGGAATTCCAGAAATAGTTAGAGGACTAGGAGTGTTTAGTCAGAGAATCAAGCAAATACACAGGCAGATTAGTTCTAGAAATCAATATAGATAGGATAGGATTATAATGAGGGGTAATATGTGCTACTGCTGCTTATACAGACACACAGACAGGCCAGTTAACCCTTGTCAATAATCTAATTTTTTCCATCTGTTGTGCAATAGAGCAGTTTCATCTATGCGCACATTCTTTAAACATTTTACTGACAAGACAATCCTGTTAGTGAAAATAATTTTGTTAAGGAGTTTTTTGGGCAAGAGCTTCCTTTTTTTTTTTTTTTTTTATTAAATGCATTCTGCTGTGCTAACAGCAAAGCGCTGATTCCACCTGCACAAATCTGATAAAAAAATTACTCTCTTATATAGGCGTTTTGTTTTTTTTATGTTTTTTATGTTTTTTTATGTTTACCCAATATACAGCTTATGCTAATTTAAAAAAAAAAACCTTGTAATTTCATGGGATGTTTTTGTCTGCTCTGGTGACCAAATACACAGTGTGATGGAGAGTACTGTTGTTATTCTGAAAATATATTTGTTGCTTAAACATTTTTTCTTTTATATGCAACTGCACATATATACACAGTAGTGCAGCCTCGGCTAATATAGCAAAGAATCTCCGTTATTTAAGCATTTTTTTAGTGTGTTGTGCACCCAATATACAGTCTACAGACACAGTTCTAGTCTAATGCTTACTGACCAGGTGATCCTTTTAATGCTTTGCAATTTTCTGTAAATATCTTTTGCTAAAAATAAATAAAAAAGATACACAGTGTAAGCATTATTGCAAAATCACTAAGCAGTTTGCAGTAAAATGACTAGAAAAAGAACAGGGGACAGGCAAAACAAGGGGGAGGAGGAAACACTTATGCAAGTACTACTGCTAATAATAAGAATATGGATGGCATCAACAGCATTACTTCTGGTCTTGACAGCTGGCCAGTAGCCACAGTGTTATTGTATTTCCTGAGAATAAAGACGTTTTTATAAAGCAGTGAACCAAAAATATTGAGTGAGTATTCTGAGTTCCTCTTCAATATGTAATTTAACATGCTGTTTTTCTGTACTGTCAGCCATGTCTTCTTTTTTATCTTCAATGACACAGATCCCATTCTCTAGTATTCATGTGACATCTGCTGAGAGAGATATTCCTCAAAGCTCAAGACTTCCTCTTCTTTCCACCTCTCTTTGATTTTTTGATGTAGAGGAGGTAGAGGTGCAAGACATGAGTGTTGGTGGAGGTAGTAGTGACAGGAGGTGTGCTATTAGTGGTATTGTTGGTAGGGGCACTGGGGGAAATCTATTAAGAACTTTGATGGCATACAGGAATCCCATTGCCATAATGAGTTACAAAAAATTAGGAAGGCGATAAGGAATTCGATGATGATTCTATAACATAAGATAAGACCTGGCAAAAGTGTCAGGGTGACATGACAGGAAAAGGGTGGTGGCAGCTGCAATAGTTCCACCCGACGTGCAGCCCCAAGATCCAGTAGATGTGCCTAGGGTAGATCTAAGGCAAGCATGGATGATGGTGGCACTGACAGCCACGTTTGTGGTTTTGGCGACATCAACTACGTGTGGTCGTCTCCTGTATGGGAATTTTTTTGTACATTATGAAATGACAAATTGATGACAAGTTGCAAAATCTGCATACCTATAATTAGCCATGGACGTGAAAGCACACATGTAGGAACTAAGCCTCTCTGCACTCATGAACTACTGTACTACCTGAAATAGCATCACCAGAATATTTGGCAAAAAACAATTAGCAATGTCGCTAAGTGAGCAAGAATGTTCCATTCCTTCTCCCATTATTGTCTTTATAGTCAGGCCACATCCATTCCACACCTAGCAGATGGTCATCGTCACATTGTTATTTATTATTATAATTTCCATTTGCTTCTTTTCCTTCTCCACACAATCTTTACCCAGTCATCTGGTTGGTTAGCAAGTTTAACTCCTATCTGGCCAAGTTACTGCTGGTGCAGTTGCTGGCGTACCACTTAGTGGAATTCACTGCTTTTAGCCAACTCATGGCAGTGCACAGTCACCATTGAAAAAACATTATTTTCAATGCTATTATTTCTCAAAGAAAGTTTCCCCTGCTTAATGGCCATGTGGGCACAGTTTCAACACCAGACGGTACTTCCAGTTCTAACACACTGGACCATTTCCCACCCCCAACTTCACCAGGGCAAGTCATCAGTCCACTTCCCCTCCCTTGTTTCATGGTTGTTTGAGCAGAACTATATGATTACTGCATGCAGCAAACCACATACACAAAGATCACTTTTGGGAGATAGTCCAGCTTTTTCAGCTGGCAAGCTAAGCAGTAGTAACACTGATAGTGTGCCCCAATTTGTCCTTGAAATTATGTAAATTGTCACTCAGCCACTAAACTTTAGCAGCAGCAAACCACAGACAAAAAATAAATTTTGGAAGATAGTCCAGCTTATGTCAATTGTCATTTATGACACAATGATCACTTTTGGAACATAGTCCAGCTTTTTGACCTGGCAAGCTAGGCAATAGAGATGGGCAAACTGAATTTTACAGGGAAGAGTTCGAACAGAATATTCCAAATTGGTTTAACAAAACTGAACAAATGGAGATTCTTCTTAGGTGAACAAAAATGGTCACCACATTATATTCTGGGTGAAGGCCCAGGGAAGGTGATAAAAATAAAGAATTCATATTAACCTTCCCTCTTTTGGGCCTCATTGCAACGTCTAGTACTCTCCTGTGATGTCATGTGCTCAGGGTCACCACTGAGGCCACCAGTTGTCAAGTGGGCATGCCAAGCGTCATTATGTCATGAAGCTCAGCGTGCCCATGTGATAGCTGGTGGACCAATCACAGGCCTCAGCAGGGACCCGGGGTGCATAACATCACAGGAGACCCCCGAATGCCGAGAGAAGGCTCAAAAGAGGTAACAGAAGTTGAGTATAAGGGTTATTTTTTACATCTCCCCTAAGCCTCCACCTATTATACTCTGAGGTCTGAAGAGACCCTAGAGCAGGGGTCGGCAACCCCCGGCACGTATGCCACTCTTGGCACCCGAGGCTTATTTCCCTGGCACGGCTGCAGATTCCTCACCCAGCAGCTTCGATTGGACCAAACATGGCCGAAACGAAACTGCTATTATTATACTGTAGGGTCTCTTCAGACCCCCGAGTATAATAAGCGGAGACTTAGGAGAAGTGATGAAACATAAAAAACAATGATACTCACCTTGCTCCCTGCTCTACGCGGCGGCTGTGCGATCTGCCGGCACTTCTGACAACTGACAGGGCCTCAGAGGTCACGTCCAGCGTCATTACGCATAATGAAGCGACGTGACCCCAGGGACCCAATCAGCAGTCGCTGACTACAGGCAGAAGCGCCGAAGAGCTATGGAACATAATACTGTGTGCAGGGGCTGCTATGGGACCTAATACCGTGTGCAGGGTCCGCTATGGGACCTAATACCATGTGCAGGGACCGCTATGGGACCTAATACCGTGTGCTGGGTTCACTATGTGACATAATATAGTGTGCAGAGGCCGCTATGGGACCTAATACCGTGTGCAGGGGCTGCTATGGAACCTAATACCGTGTGCAAGGACCGCTATGGGACCTAAGACCGTGTGCAGGGACCGCTATGGGACCTAATACCGTGTGCTGAGGTCACTATGTGACATAATATAGTGTGCAGAGGCCGCTATGGGACCTAATACCGTGTGCAGGGACTGCTATGGGACATAATACCGTGTGCAGGGACCACTATGGGACCTAATACCGTGTGCAAGGACCGCTATGGGACCTAATACCGTGTGCTGGGGCCACTATATGATATAATACCGTGTGCTGGGGTCACTATGTGACATAATACAGTGTGCAGGGGTCACTATGTGACATAATACAGTGTGCAGGGGTCACTATGTGACATAATACGGTGTGCAGGGGCCACTATGTGACATAATACGGTGTGCAGGGGTCACTATGTGACATAATACCGTGTGAAGGGGCCACTATGTGACATAATACCGTGTGCTGGGGTCACTATATGACATAATACCGTGTGAAGGGGCCACTATGTGACATAATACGGTGTGCAGAGGCTGTTATGGGATATAATACCTTGTGCAGGGGCCGCTATGGGACATAATACCGTGTGTAGGGGCCGCTATGGGACATTATTCTGTATAACGGTGTGTTTTCTGCATTAAGGAAGTGTTTTTGCACAGAAAACACAGGCATTTTTTTTGTGCAAAAATGCACCATGTGAAAGCAGTTTTACATTGAAGTAAAAGTTCCAGTGGCCTAAGACTATATCTGCATCCAGATACATAGTGTGTATTCACCATAAGGATGCTACCATACGGTGCTCCTGGACTCTTACATTTACCACTAATTGCGGGATGCACATGGACTTTCATTGCTTCTAATCGGAAAGTACAGGAGCGTCCCAGGAAATAGCAGTAAACGCATGTGTCCTAAAGCATGTGGTGGCAGCACTTCTATGTTACGGTTTGTGGTATATGACTTTAGTTTAGGGGTCGTCAGACTTACAATTATTGACCGGCACTCCGAGTACCTCATCTTTGATTTTTTAATTCAAATCGGCACGCCGAACAAAAAAGGTTGCCTACCCCTGCCCTAGAGCATAATAATGTCACTTTAACATAACTTGCCTTACAGAGCTAGAAATTAGATAGATAGGTTCCTAGGAGCCCTAAGAGTGTTTTACACAATTTTTTAAGCCATTTTAGGATGTGGTTCTTACCAAACTTGTTTGACGCAAAATGAATCTTGGACCGAAGCCACCCAAAACTCAAAACGAAACAAATCCTGAGAGGCTCGCCTATCTCTATTAGGCTTTAGGTACACCGATAGTAGTACTACACTAGTTGATGCTGCACATGCACCAATAGCAGCAGCAAACCACAGACACAATGATCACTTTTGGAAGATAGTCCAGCGTTTTCAGCTGGCAGTCAGGACAGACATGCTGATAGCACGCCCCAAATTTTTCTTGAAATTCTGTCAGTTATCATTCTGCCAACACGATGCAGATGTGTCATTTGCTCCCATACAGGGATAACCAGCAGAATCATCCACCTTATTTTCTGCCTCCAAAGTATTGCTCTTAGGGTCATATAATCTTTTCTTTTTCAGAAGATATTCTAGCTTTTTCAGCTGACAGACCAGGCACATCTTCCTTCACCTTCCATTTACTGTATTGCAGCTGATGCTGACTGCTACTCCTAAACTGCTTCTCCTGCAGCTTGATCTACCATACTATGTCCTGCATGCTACATGTTGCCACAATTTACTACCACCTCTGCCGCCAGTCAGCCAGACAAGTCCTATAGCCTGGTACACTGTATTATTCCATGCTGCACTGCCATTCATGTTGCCACAGCTACCACCACTGCCAACACTCAGCCAGATCATGTCCTACAGCCTGGTCCATCATACTATGCCCTGCTGCACTGCCACTCATGTTGCCACAGCTGCTTACCACCAGTGCCACCACTCAACCAGACATGTCCTGTGGCCTGGTCCCTCGCATTCTACTATATCACACTGTTGGTGCGACAGTATTGGTATGAAAAAAAAAAAAAACAATTTTGATTTCACATCTGATCCCATCAAGGGATAATTTTGGTGGCTTTTTTTTTTTTTGAAAAGCCAATTCTTCATCACTTTTTTAAATTGGCTCACAGCCACAGCCTGAAGCACTTACAAGCCATCAAAACAGGCTAAACTTTCTAAAAATCCAATGATTTTTGCAATATAACCACTAGAGATGAGCGAATTTCTCAAAAGTTCGATTCGCCAGTTCGATTTGAAGTTCCAAAAAAATTTACTTTGATCCGAATTACTATGCGGCGAATATCGCTAAAAAACACCTATTTCCTAGCCTCAGAGAGCCTGTATAGTGGTGTAGAACACTGTGCCTTGCAGTATCATACAGTGATGGCCAAAAGTATTGGCATCCCTGCAATTCTGTCAGATAATACTCAATTTCTTCCAGAAAATGTTTGCAATCACAAATGCTTTGGTAATAATATCTTCATTTAATTTGTCTTCAATGGAAAACCACAAAAAGAATTGTCAAAAAGCCAAATTGGATATAATTCCACACCAAACATAAAAAAGGGGGTGGACAAAAGTATTGGCACCCTTTGAAAAATCATGTGATGCTTCTCTAATTTGTGTAATTAACAGCATCTGTTACTTACCTGTGGCACATAACAGGTGGTGGCAATACCTAAATCACACTTGCAGCCAGTTGAAATGGATTAAAGTTGACTCAACCTCTGTCCTGTGACCTTGTGTGTACCACATTGAGCATGGAGAAAAGAAAGAAGACCAAAGTACTGTCTGAGGACTTGAGAAGCAAAATTGTGAGGAAGCATGAGCAATCTCAAGGCTACAAGTCCATCTCCAAAGACCTGAATGTTCCTGTGTCTACCGTGCGCAGTGTCATCAAGAAGTTTAAAGCCCATGGCACTGTGGCTAACCTCCCTAGATGTGGATGGAAAAGAAAAATTGACGAGAGATTTCAACGAAAGATTGTGCGGATGATGGCTAAAGAACCTCGACTAACATCCAAACAAGTTCTAGCTGCCCTGCAGTCCGAGGGTACAACAGTGTCAACCCGTACTATCCGTCGGCGTCTGAATGAAAAGGGACTCTATGGTAGGATACCAGGAAGACCCCACTTCTGACCCAGAGACATAACAAAGCCAGGCTGGAGTTTTCCAAAACTTACCTGAGAAAGCCAAAAACTTTTTGGAAGAATGTTCTCTGGTCAGATGAGACAAAAGTAGAGCTTTTTGGGAAAAGGCATCAACATAGAGTTTACAGGAAAAACAAAGAGGCCTTCAAAGAAAAGAACACGGTCCCTACAGTCAAACATGGCGGAGGTTCCCTGATGTTTTGGGATTGCTTTGCTGCCTCTGGCACTGGACTGCTTGACCGTGTGCATGGCATTATGAAGTCTGAAGACTACCAACAAATTTTGCAGCATAATGTAGGGCCCAGTGTGAGAAAGCTGGGTCTCCCTCAGAGGTCATGGGTCTTCCAGCAGGAGAATGACCCAAAACACACTTCAACAAGCACTAGAAAATGGTTTGAGAGAAAGCACTGGAGACTTCTAAAGTGGCCAGCAATGAGTCCAGACCTGAATCCCATAGAACACCTGTGGAGAGATCTCAAAATGGCAGTTTGGAGAAGGCACCCTTCAAATCTCAGGGACCTGGAGAAATTTGCCAAAGAAGAATGGTCTAAAATTCCAGCAGAGCATTGTAAGAAACTCATTGATGGTTACCGGAAGCGGTTGTTCGCAGTTATTTTGTCTAAAGGTTGTGCTCCCAAGTATTAGGCTGAGGGTGCCAATACTTTTGTCCGGCCCATTTTTGGAGTTTTGTGTAAAATGATCAATGATTTGACTTTTTTTGGCCATAACTGTATATAGGGAGCCTACTGTGGTAGTCAAACAATACTGTGAGTCCGAATGACATGCACATGACAGGCGTTGCTCTTAGAAACAATGCACACTCCACTTATTTGGACAGTTACGGGGTCAAAACTGTCCAACTAACTCAAGTGTGAACCCAGCCTTACAGGTCCATGTTAGTGCCAGGTAGAAAGAACCGTGCAGAGGCCCAACATCCTACTGTAGAGTGAAAGAGCGCACTCCTTTTACACCCTCGTTTGCAGATTCCACATAGATGTCTACAGAGTGGCAAGGCGACATAATGTGGAGTTGGCAGCAGCATGAGGATGCCATACAGTGACCCAGTGGCAGCGGCATTAGGAGGACATACAGTCACTCAGCAGTGGCAGCATCATGAGGAGGACATACAGTGACCCAGTGGCAGAGGTGGAGGTAGTAGCAGCCTTAGGAGGGCATACAGTGACCCAGTGGCTGCGGCATGAGGAGGGCATACAGTGACCCAGTGGCAGCGTCATGAGGAGTACACAGAGTGACCCAGTGGGAAGCAGCATGAGGAGGACATACAGTGACGCAGTTCCTCCGCTGTGTGACTTTGTTCGCCCAGGCAAACGAGGTGTAGAACAGCGTGACACCGCTGTGCCCTGCACAGGTGGTATGCTGGAGGAGTATACACTTTATTTAAAGGTGTTTATTAGTGTGGAAAGCCATAAGGAGGACCATATTTGCCATTTTGTTCCCAGTATAAAGTTGCAGGCCATTTATCAATACAGTATTGTCAATAATTCAATAATTCGGAGCCAACAATCTCTGCCTTTATCACGCTTTTTTTTAGGTGTTCATTTGCCATTCTCTTCAAAGTAGAAAATAACAGGAGAAGGGTGTTACATAGTCTAAGTGGGAGATTATGAGGGCATGGACTAGCATCTTTGTAATTTCTGGGGTGAGGAAGGAGAAGATTTGATGGATGTTCTTGAGTTGGAGGTGGCAGGAGGTGTTGAGGGTTTGGATATGCGGCTTGAAGGATAGGTCAGAGTCCAAGGTTATCCCAAGGCAGCGGACCCACGGGACAGTCAGCAGCTACTGCTCAGCTAAGATCTGGAGGAGACATCTGCCGCTTCCTCCGGTAGGTGGGCAAGTAGTGATGAGGAGAGTGGCATGGGAGCAGGTGTTGAGGAGGACATCAGTGAACTGCAGACTGTAGTGGATGACGATGTAGCCGATCATAATTGAAAGGGGCTTCATCGTCATCAGGAGAAGAGGGTTGCAGTTTGCACATGAGGCAGCGGGGGATTCAGCAGGGTGGCAGCAGTGGGAGGTCGGGAGCTAAACGTGCCTGGGGTAGACCACCTGCTTCTCAGCAGCCTACCTGCCCGGAAAGCAGTGGTGCAGGGGTTCATGGAGGCAGTGGCGGTAGTAGTCAGTTAGCGCCGAGTGTTGGGGGTAAATCACCTACTCTGCGGTGTGGCAGTTTTTTGTAAAGCCGCTGGGAGAGGTCAACATGACCATTTGTTCAATCTGTGGGTAGAAGGTGAAGCGTGACCAGGGTGCCAATGTTAGCACCACAGCCCTGCACCAACATATGCAGCGTCACCATAAAGTGGCCTGGGAGAGCTGTGGCTCCAATGTGGTGGTTCAGCCTGCCGCAGCAACCGCTGAAGCACCCAGAGGCATGCACGCCATTTCAGGCAGTCAAGGCTCCACCACCTCAGCCAAAGGAAGCTGTGTGTCCTTCCCATCATCTGCTGGTCGTGATGCTCATGCTCCTCCTCCTCCTCCTCCTAGTCAGTCTTTGCATCAGCAATCCATCACAGAAGCGATTTTGAGGAGAAAACAGTATGCGTGCACTCATCCAACAGTGCAGAAGCTGAACGTGCTCCTGTCAAAGTTGCTGGTGCTGCAGTCCCTTCCTTTCCAAGTGGTGGACTCTGCACCTTTCAGAGAACTCATGGCTTGTGACAAGACGAGATTTCCAAGATGTCATTTCTTTGCCAAAAAGGCAGTACCAGCCCTGCACAAATATGTAGCAGAGAAGGTGGGCCAGTCCTTGAACCTGTTGGTGTCTGCCAAAGTGCACGGCAGCGCCGACATGTGGAGCTGTAAATACGGTCAAGGACAATATATGTCATTTACGGCCCACTGGGTTAATGTGGTGCCTGCCCAGACACACCAGCAACTTGGACAGATGACGCAGCTTCAGCCTCCATGTTCTCACGCCGTTGGTCCTGCAACAATGTCAGCCTCATCCTCCACTGCCTCGTCAGCCTCCACTGCAGGGACAATTCACAGTGCTCCTCCAGTAAACCACATGTGCAGGGCACAGCGGTGTCACGCTGTTCTACACCTCGTTTGCCTGGGCGAACAGAGTCACACAGAGGAGGAACTGCTCTGTGTCCTTCCTCAAGAAATCGAATCCTGGCTTTCTCCGCGACACCTCAAAATCGGAACCATGGTGACCGACAACGGGAAGAACATGGTGTTGACGCTTCGTCAAGGAGTGCTAAGCCATACGCCCTGCATGGCACACGAGTTCAATCTGGTTGTCAAGCGTTTCCTTAAGTGTTCCACCCATCTGCAAGACATCCTAAAAATGTCACGGAAACTTTGCATGCACTTCAGCCACTCGTACACCGCCAAGCACACCCTCCTTGAGCTGCAGCGGCAGAACGGCCTCCCACAACATAGGCTGATATGCGATATTTCCATCCGTTGGAATTAAACCCTCCATATGTTGGATCAACTATATGAACAGAGAAAAGCCATAAACGATTTCTTTATGATCCAAGCAGATTTTTTGTTTTTTTGGACTTTTTTCAGAGAATATGAATGATAACACAAAAACTTTTTCTCCACTCATGGTTAGTAGTTGGTTGAAGCCATTTATTGTCAAACTTCTGTGTTTTCTCTTTTTAAATCATAATGACAACCAAAAACATCAAAATGACCCTGTTCAAAAGTTCACATACCCCAGTTCTTAATACCGTGTATTGCCCCCTCTAACAGCAATGACAGCTTGAAGAATTTGTGGTAGTTGTGGATGAGGCTCTTTATTTTCTCAGATGGTAAAACTGCCCATTCTTCTTGGCAAAAAGTCTCCAGTTCCTGTAAATTCCTGGGCTGTCTTGCATGTACTGCGCGCTTAAGATCTCCCCAGAGTGGCTCAATAATATTGAGGTCAGGAGACTGAGATGGCCACTCCAGAACCTTCACTTTCTTCTGCTGTAGCCAATGAGAGGTCGACTTGGCCTTGTGTTTTGGATCGTTGTCATATTGGAACGTCCAAGTACGTCCCATGTGCAGCTTCCTGGCCGATGAGTGCAAATTTGCCTGAAAGTATTTGCTGATAATGTGCTGCATTCATCTTTCCTTTAACTTTGACCGACTTTCCTGTGCCTTTAGCACAACTGTAACTTTAACGTTAGCCAGTGGCAGCTCATGCGCGACACCTGCCGTTTGCTCGTTCCCTTTGAGGAGGCTACTTTGTTAGTCAGTCGCCAGGACTACGGGATGAACAACGTCATTCCACTAATTCACATCCTGGAAAAGATGCTTTTCAATCTGGCTGGTCAGGGGACTGGAGATGTGGCGTCTACATCTCAAGGCCAAATGAGCACTGTGGGGGCTGAACTGGAGGAGGAGGATGAAGAGGACATTGAAGCACAAACAAAGTGTAGCCAAGAGGAGGAGCAGGAGCAACAAGAACAGCCAGAGAGAGATGAGGAGGATGAGGCAGATGACCCAGACACACCGTGGCAGTATGCAGTGGAGAAGGATGCAGGGAGTCCCTCGGAGTCACTTGCGCAAATGGTCCAAAGCATGCTGACTTCCTTGCCAAATTGTCACCATTTGGCAGAGGGATGACTACTGGCTCTCCACCATGTTAGACCCTCGCTACTGGGAAAAAATGGGAGCTTTTTTTTTTTTTACATCCGCTGAGAGGGAGGACAAACTCAACTACTATAGAGATATCCTATGTAGTAAGTTGGCTGCTGCCTATCTGCGCCATAGTCCATCCTCTCGCATGTTTGACCAGGGGGGCCCTGAGAGCTCAACTTACACTGGCATGGCAGCTGTGGGAGGGGGTGGGGGTGGCGGGAGCAGTATTAGCTCCATCAGCACAATGGGAACAAAATGGTGAATATGGTCCTCCTTATGGGTTTAGACACTAATAAACACTTTAAATAAGTGATAATAACCACTAAGAATTATTGAATTATTATTGACAATACTGTTTTAAAAATGGCCTGCAACTTTATACTGGTAAGAAAATGGCGAATATGGTCCTTTTTATGGGTTTAGACACTAATGAACACCTTTAAATAAGTGATAACCGCTAAGAATTATTGAATTATTGAATTATTATTGGCAATACTGTATTGAAAAATGGCCTGAAACTTTATACTGGTAACAAAATAGCGAATATGGTCCTTTTTATGGGTTTAGACACTAAAGAACACCTTTAAATAAGTGATAACTGCTAAGAATTATTGAATTATTGAATTATTATTGACAATACTGTATTGAAAAATGGCCTGCAACTTTATACTGGTAACAAAATGGCGAATATGGTCGTTATGTCTTTCCCCACGTTAAATGCGTTTATTACAGATAAGTGCAGATATTATTGGATGATAAATCAGTTTTCTTTGGCACAATAGTGCTGAATAATGTTATGCCTTGGAAGAACAGTGAATAAGCCCCTTATAATAAATGCCTTTAAAAAGGCTTTTTTTACAGATACGTACAGATATGGCTTTGGCACAATAGTACTGAATAATGTTATGCCTTGGAAGAACAGTGAATAAACCCCTTATAATAAACACCTTTAAAAAGGCTTTTTTTTACAGATACGTGCAGATATGGCTTTGGCACAATAGTACTGAATAATGTTATGCCTTGGAAGAACAGTGAATAAGCCCCTTATAATAAATGCCTTTAAAAAGGAATACATGTAGATATTAGTGTATGATATTTCACTTTTTTTTTGCTGTACTGCACTGCAAAAGACTTGTGTTCCACCTTGAAGACACAGATATGAGTAATGAGCAGCAGTATAATGGCAGTGAGTGCTGCAATGTGAATTATGCTGCAAATTCTTGCTGTAAATGAGCCTGCAATCACCCCAAATTCTTCTCTCAATTCCTCCCTATGCTTTCCCTACAGTTCTAAGGCTCAGCCTCTTTCCCTGAACTTCTATATGTTTTCTAAGTCTTTCCCTAGCTCCTGCCGAAGTCTGTCCCTACAGTAAGAGCGATGTGGAATGACTGTGCCTAAAATGGTCAGGGTTTTTATAGGGCTGTGACATCACAGGTCCTCCTGGCTGCATGCTTGGCAATGTGGGTGATCCCGCGTTCCCAGAGTCCCTTCCCCCTTGTCCTAACATGTGCAGCGGCCATTTTATAAAAAAGTGCGATTCGATGCATCAAAGAGTGAGGAAATCTGGAATTGTGGCGAATCGAAGATTTCCTGAAATTTGGATCGAATTCCACTTCTGCAGAATCAATTCGCTCATCTCTAATAACCACCATGTGTGTCTAAAAAAACCACAGGCAAGCACCTTTTCCCAAAAAAAAGGGAATTGTTTTGAATGTTAAAATATGTAAAAGTGAGTGTCAGAGCAGTGTGTGGTTAAATTCAGAGTTTGTATCCACTGCTTATTATTTGTATTTCCATAGACATACAAGTCACTTTCACTTTGATATAACTTTGGCTGTGTTTGCCTTAGAGAGCTAGAAATTTAAGGTGTGGTTCATACCAAACTTGTTCAACCCGAAACAAATCTAGGACCCGAAACTATACAAATCGAGTGGTTCACCCATCTCTATTACCTGCAGAATTTCTTATTTTTGACTCATTCACAGATCTAGAGCCATGTCCCATTTAAGGTTACATGCAATGGAGAGGACACCATCCTGTTTCTGACACCCAGCATTACCATCCAGGGAAGACTCAAGTTCGCAGCATGGTTAAAGTGGCGCTGGTAGGGAACAGTTCCACAATGACGTACATAAATTCTGTAGACAGTAAGCTATTTTCTGCATACAGACCTCCTGTACAGCACTACAAAAATTACCCTAAATACTAACCAATTGTTATGCCACCCAAACACACTACAATGATAACATTAGCCCTTACTTAAACCTGCAATAAATAACATCATCACAGTGGAATATGTTTGAAAGGTTGGATGTGTCAATCATTTGTCCTGGAATGGTATCAAAATAACCAAGAACTCAATACTCTTCTGTTGAAACACCCTCAACTCCATCACCAACACTTTTGTGGATGATCACTGCCTTTGCATACCTGGCAGCACTGATGGCATGCCATAATATGGCGCTCGCCCCTACACTACATTAATGCATGTGATCATGTGGCCAGTGATTTAATATCTGCCATGTAAATAAAGATTGCTGATCTAAAGCTGTAAAAAGAGTTTAAACAGATAAGTATTGTACTTTTTTTTTAAACATTCATATATTAATTTGAAGTTTCAAGAGAAATACAAAAGATAACAAACAAAATTGGATTATGTTTACAGAAAGTCTTGTCGCAGCAATACTGGTGGTGCACAAAGAAAATACATACTGCATATGCTTGTGCACAGAGATAGAGCGGTATAAGAGGTCCAAAACAACTAATAAAACAAAAATATAAG
Organism: Leptodactylus fallax; assembly: GCA_947044405.1. Taxonomy (NCBI): domain Eukaryota; kingdom Metazoa; phylum Chordata; class Amphibia; order Anura; family Leptodactylidae; genus Leptodactylus; species Leptodactylus fallax. The sequence goes on from CAMRHE010000321.1 coordinate 792,256, forward strand.
GGAGGAAAGGGAGAGCAGGATAAAGAGAAAAATTGGAATGCAGTGGGAAAGAAGTGAGGGACGGCATGGGGGCGTCCTCAGGTTTGATTCAGCATTACTGTATAGTCACATTTGTAGGGGAGGGACTTCAAGTCGAGATATAGCTATCATAAGCGGATGAGAATTGGAATGCTATCCATGGCTGCCAGCGTCTGGTGATCAAGTCTAAAGCTGGGTGAAGATGAAGAATTTTTTGAAACCATTCCCTGACAGAGGGAGTTCTGGTGGTTTTCCACAGTCTGGGGATGACGGTTGTAGTCGCCACCAACATGTGGCTGATTAGGGTGCAGGAAAACTTTTAACATGACCCGGTAAGAGGGAGAGTAAGAGCGTCTCAGGGTTATTGCAGATCGAGACACTGGTAACCTTGAGTACCTGACTTCCACTACCCTTGCCCAAAAGAAAAACAAGGGTGGGCACTGCTACCATACGTGTGCCATGGTGTCCAGTTCCCAACCAGTGGGATTTCTGAAATCTAGTCTGTTCTGGGACTAGGGAGTCATACAAGTATTGTACTTTTTTATTTCTATTGTGCTGTAGCTTGTGGCTTGTATTTCTTGCTGGATGATTTGTAGCTTTTATTGTTATTGTTTTAAGGTACATACAGTATACAGTCTATGTTATTCTCGCACACAAAATAACTGGTCTTGTGAGTGATAATGATCAGTTCACTGTGTATTCCATCACAGCTCCCAACACAACACCTGCGATCTTAAACACAGCCATGTTGTTACTTTTGGTTATGTGAACCCTGTCCACTACCGTATACATCCCTCCTGTGCGAGTACAGGAATCTCACAAGAATGTGAGGTGTGGTGGGCATACCAGTTCTATCCAGGTGGCATGTGTTGATATATCCACCTTAATATAAACTTTATAGCCCCTGTTTTACATCCCAACTGCCCACCATATCTGGAATATTTTATAATCTTATGTATGATATTAAATTGTAACAGTTACAGATCAGAACATGACAGATCCTGACTATTATAAACAAATAACAAAGTGCATTATAGGTCCCACAGGAGAGCGATCCCAACAATATAGCAAATGGAAATTCATACTGTAGGTCTAGCAGGTGAGGGACATAACCACATCTCAAATGGGGGTATCAGTAATAACTCTCAAATATAACAGGCCAAATGTAGTTGCTCACAACAAATGACGTTATAGTAATGAATACGGAGATTGAAGGACTTTTGTTTCTTCAGACCTCAGAGTATAACAGGTGAGGCCTAGGGGAAGTGTAAAAAAATTTAAAAAACATTTACAGTGGGGAAAAAAAGTATTTAGTCAGCCACCAATTGTGCAAGTTCTCCCACTTAAAAATATGAGAGAGGCCTGTAATTGACATCATAGGTAGACCTCAACTATGAGAGACAAAATGAGAAAACAAATCCAGAAAATCACATTGTCTGATTTTTAAAGAATTTATTTGTAAATTATGGTGGAAAATAATATGAACAAAAGTTCATCTCAATACTTTGTTATATATCCTTTGTTGGCAATGATACAGGTCAAACGTTTTCTGTAAGTCTTCACAAGGTTGGCACACACTGTTGCTGGTATGTTGGCCCATTCCTCCATGCAGATCTCCTCTAGAGCAGTGATGTTTTGGGGCTGTCGCTGGGCAACACGGACTTTCAACTCCCTCCAAAGGTTTTCTATGGGGTTGAGATCTGGAGACTGGCTAGGCCACTCCAGGACCTTGAAATGCTTCTTATGAAGCCACTCCTTCATTGCCCTGGCGGTGTGCTTGGGATTATTGTCATGCTGAAAGACCCAACTGTGATGATGAGACCCTCAATTTATGTATCTTTCTTGGACATGTATCATTCTTTATTCGTATCAGTCTCACATATCTGTAGGAATGTAGAGCTGTGTTTACATTGGTGGTCAATTCGCTCCAGTGGTTTTATGTGCATACCATGGAGAGAGGGTCTTTCTGACCCATCAGTGTGATATCCCAGATGTCCAAAGGGGGGAGTGTGGGCTAATGACCTGAAAGTAACCCAGGCACCCACCTTTCCTTCTAACCGGCATAGATTCCTCTTTTCGTGAGGAGAGGGCTGGATGGGGGGGTGAAGGGTGGAGCTGGACAGGGTCTTCACACTGAGGTGGGGTGAGGTCTTTTGTCTTTGTGTGAAGCCTGGAAGAGAGGCAGCTAAGAGAGAGCTGTGCTCAGCTGTGCTCAGGACCCTCCCTTAGATCTGGTATACTTTATTCCCATTTTTGTTTTATGTGCTGTATTATGGCTCTTTTGCTCCTATATTTATGCTTGATCATATTAATATTGTATATTTCTGTATATGCTATTAATTAGTACCGACCCACTTGGGTTATTAAATATATAAAATTTATACAGCTCGTTTCATTCTATCCTATGAACTCGGTCCGCTCACGGGTTGTGAGTGGAAGGTTAAGAAGGGTGATCGCAGGTAGGCCAAGGGGCTTGGCAAGGCGATATTCTTCACACCAACCACGTTTCATCTTCAATGCCCTTGCTTATAGAAGGAGGTTTGCACTCAAAATCTCACGATACATGGCCCCATTCATTCTTTCATGTACACGGATCAGTCGTTCTGGTCCCTTTGCAGAGAAACAGCCCCAAAGCACGATATTGCCACCCCCATGCTTCACAGTAGGTATGGTGTTCTTTGGATGCAACTCAGCATTCACTCTCCTCCAAACACGACGAGTTGTGTTTCTACCAAACAGTTCTACTTTGGTTTCATCTGACCATATGACATTCTCCCAATACTCTTCTGGAACATCCAAATGCTCTCTAGCAAACTTCATACGGTCCCGGATATGTACTGGCTTAAGCAGGGGGATACGTCTGGCACTGCAGGAGCTGAGTCCCTGGCGGCGTAGTGTGTTACTGACAGTAGCCTTTGTTACGTTAGCCCCAGCTTTCTGCAGGTCATTCACTAGGTCCCCTCGTGTGGTTCTGCGATTTTTGTTCACTGTTCTTGTGATCATTTTGACCCCACGGGGTGAGATCTTGCATGGAGCCCTTGATCGAGGGAGATTTTCAGTGGTCTTGTATGTCTTCCATTTTCTAATTATTGCTCCCACAGTTTATTTCTTCACACCAAGCTGCTTACCTATTGCAGATTCAGTCTTCCCAGCCTGATGCAGGTCTACAATTTTGTTTCTGGTGTCCTTCCACAGCTCTTTGGTCTTCACCATAGTGGAGTTTGGAGTGTGACTGTTTGAGGTTGTGGACAGGTGTCTTTTATACTGATAACAATTTCATACAGGTGCCATTACTACAGGTAATGAGTGGAGGACAGAGGAGCCTCTTAAAGAAGAAGTTACAGGTCTGTGAGAGCCAGAAATCTTGCTTGTTTGTAGGTGACCAAATACTTATTTTCCACCATAATTTGCAAATAAATTCTTAAAAAATCAGACAATGTGATTTTCTGGATTTGTTTTCTCATTTTGTCTCTCATAGTTGAGTTCTACCTATGATGTCAATTACAGGCCTCGCTCATCTTTTTAAGTGGGAGAACTTGCACAATTGGTGGCTGACTAAATACTTTTTTTCCCCACTGTATACTCACCTTTCCTCACCTCTTTTGGGACTCCTCATGGCATCTTATGATCTCTCTCGGCCTCCTCACTGACATCATATGCCCAGGGTCACCACTGAGACCTGTGAGTGAAGGTGAGTATAAATGTTTTTTTTCACCTCCTTTGGTCCTCCACCTATTATACTCTGGGGAAGGAGAGACCCATCTCTACTTTTAATAAATATGCTTAAAAACAATGTTTACCTATAACGCAGGAACCAATGCTTCTAGTACCTGCAAAAAAGGAGAGACGGGCAATACTAGCTTCACAACATCAAACTCCGACATCCAAAGACCATCACAACAATAGTCTCACCAGTAGAAGAACAATAAATGGAAAAGTCTTACCGGACTTGAGACAGGACACAGGACTGAAACATGGGGAAAATCCAAGGATGGTAGTATACTATAGTGGATCTGACAGCATTCAGTTCTCCCTTAATCCCTACAAAAAGACACCCTTCCTAGCAAGGTTGGTCCAGCATCTAGTCCTAATAAGGATATAGCCCTAACTAAGTACTAGTAACTAGGGGTAGTACGATACTAAAGAAAAACTTTGGAGTCATTTATAGGGGCATAAATGGTGGTCATTTAATAAATGGCCGGAAGGAGCATGAGTATTCCTGGGTCGGAGAGATACGGATCAGGTTATACAGAACACCCTTTACATATGGAGTTGGTACGGGATTGAGATCAAGTCCTATATATGGTCTGGTTGACTTTCTTTAAATTACGCTGTAAGAGCGATATAGGACTGCCCATATGAGTTGGGATCAGGGCCGCTGAAGCGGTTCTTTGTAACCACCTCTTGTCTGTAGAGACCCCTAAATTAATGAACTCTTATTCTCATAATATTAGAAATTAAGTTGCACCCTATTTTGCATAAACTGGTTACATCATTATATTTTGAATAGTAAGAGAACTTTATGTGAAATCTACCTTTATTATATTGGATCTAATGACCATGTTAAATGGCTAAGATCAATAATAGGTTAAATAGTAATCAGAGAATATGAGGTGTTCTTGTGTCAATTCTTTGAATATCCCTTGAGAATTATGGCGAAAAAAAATATTGAGCATATTTTTTACATATAGTTTGAGTATAGGAATGATCTACTGCAGCTCCCTTTCTCAAGATGGCGCAAGTTTGCGCATGTCCGCAGATACGCATTCCTACATTACTCATAGCATAGCATGTGTTAAGTTCATGTGAGTATGTTTTCAATTAGGGGGATGTCCATCTTTTGTAATTGCAGTTTATACACATGTGGACAAAATTGTTGGTACTCCTCGTTTAATGAAAGAAAAACCCACAATGGTCACAGAAATAACTTGAATCTGACAAAAGTAATTTGCCAAACTACATGTTGACAAGCCACAAAGCTTCTGGGAGAATGTCCTATGGACAGATGAGACAAAAATCGAAATTTTTGGCAAGGCACATCAGCTCTATGTTCACAGATGGAAAAAATGAAGCATATCTTGAAAAGAACACTGTCCCTACTGTGAAACATGAAGGAGGATCTGTTATATTCTGGGGCTACTTTGCTTCATTTGGCACAGAGTGTCTTGAATCTGTGCAGGGTACAATGAAATCTCAAGACTATCAAGGGATTCTAGAGAGAAATGTGCTGCCCAGTGTCAGAAAGCTTGGCCTCAGTTGCAGGTCATGGGTCTTGCAACAGGATAATGACCCAAAACACACAGCTAAAAACACCAAAGAATGGCTAAGAGGAAAACATTGGACTATTCTGAAGTGGCCTTCTATAAGCCCTGGCCTAAATCCTATTGAACATCTTTTGAAGGAGCTGAAACATGCCGTCTGGAAAAGGCACCCTTCAAACCCGAGACAACTGGAACAGTTTGCTCATGAGGAGTGGGCCAAAATACCTGTTGAGAGGTGCAGAAGTCTCATTGACAGTTACAGGAATCGTTTGATTGCAGTGATTGCCTCAAAAGGTTGTGCAACAAAATATTAAGTTAAGGGTACCATCATTTCTGTCGAGGCCTGTTTCATGAGTTTTCTTTTTTTTAAAATTCTGTTGAAGCATGGTTGAAAAGCAATGTCAGACTTTCATTTGTTCATTTTCATAGAATTTTTATATATTATTACTTTTGTCAGATTCAAGTTATTGTGGGTTTTTCTTTCATTAAACGAGGGGTACCAACAATTTTGTCCACATGTGTATGAATTTGCCTATGTATGTCTCCGCCCATATGTTTATTTTTTTTACTCATGAAATGGTTATTTAAATATATTTTGCACTTAAAATGCACTTTATTCCATGGATATGATATTTTGGGTCTTATTTCACGTAATTCACAATGATTGATTGCACTTATGAATTATTTGGATGATATATAAGATGTTTGCAATTTGCCACAATGAATTTGCATAATTAATTGCACTTTGCACTTTGTCTGTGTAGCGCTAGGTTCACACCTGCGCTCAGGTTTCCTAAACCTGATTCGCTTAAAAAAGACTATAGACTATATATAGACTATAATGGGGTCCGCCAGGTTTCAGCCCGAAAAATGCTTGCACTGCTTTTCTCTCTGCATTTTTAAAGTGGGTTCGGGGACAGAATCCCCGTACAGAGTACAAGTGCTGGTGTGAACCCAGCCTTATCAAATGCTGCTATTGTCATTTGAAACACTGCTTGAGAAAGGCTCACATATGGACCCAAACATTTCATTGGAATAAAAGAGATTCACTTGCTTTTTGAATCTGAAATGCTGCCTTTTATTTTTCCTAACTAGGTACCTACTCATGATATGTTAGGTTTTTTTTGTGATTCTGTAGTGGTTTTTCCCTTGAAAAGTCTAATTAAAAAAAAACTATGGTTTGTGGCTTTATATGATTTCTTTTTTTAATAATGTAGGTTTTATTTTCAGTAGAATATAGAAAATGAAAGAGGTCTTTAAACTAAGAACATTTATTATCTATCTACAGAAATGTATGATTATTGGGGCCCCACTACTGGCACTCCAATTACTCACTAGAGCTGTGAAACTACAACTTCCAACATGCTCCATTCACTTCCATGGGAGTTCCAAGAACAGCAGAGCAAGTATGCATGCTGGGAGTTGTAGTTTTACAACAGCTGGAGAGCAGAAGGTTGCCTACCCCTGCACTAGAGGAACATTCATGTTTCTCCACACAGTATGACCTTTGTGAGAAGGAGTTTGAATAGAGTGGCAGTGAAATATAACCACTGCTTAATCAGTCAGGGGATAAGATCAGCACATATTAACATTTCCCTGATTTCAGATACAAAAATATGACCTTCCACTTGTATCTGTTCTCATTGACCTCAATGTTAAAATAACAATTGATTGTCCCTTTGATATGGTTTTTAGTTTTTGTAGCAGAAAAAAATAACGCTCCAGTTTGCAATACTTTCTCAGTTTAAAAAACAGGAAACCAGATGGAAAAAACCTTCCATGTTTATTCTAATGGTAAAATGAATCAATACAAATGGAAAGTCTTCCTTTTGTTTCCCTCCATTGTTCTCATTCTCTGAGGGATTAAAATAATGAATAGTAGGGTGGGGCGTATCTAGCTGGTGCACTATGTGGACATATGGATGCTGAGGCCGAGCTTTGACCTGACTATTTTTTGCCCTAACTGCAGTACAACTCACCCTACTACCCCTGGGCTTCCCCCTAGCCCTAGCTCATAACTTTGGGGCACTTACCAACCTCTCCTTTGCTCTCAGGATGTCCCGAGAGGACTACAGCCGAAGTGGTCTGGTCTTTCTCCACGAAGCGGAGACCATCTTGGGCCTCCCGCCTTCATCTCGACCCGGGACCTCTCCTACCTCCGGAGACTGTGGGACGCATACCACTCCTGCTCCACTGTTGCCTGACATAGGAAAATCCCTGTGGCTGTAGCTCCTCGTCTCGTACCTCCTGCTGCCGGGGACGATCCGCCTGCACACCCGACACGTGGCTTCAGCCACCTCTGCATACAGACTCCCTGTTTCTCCCACATGCTACATGCACACCTTGGTCTGGCTCTGTCGATCCCCTGATCCTGCCGTTCTCCCTCCACCGCACTCCTCCGCAACAGTGCGAGCTACTGGAGACAGCCTGCCTGAAGCGTCGATTCTCCTGCGGGTACTGCAGAAATGAGCCGCAGTGAGTACTAGTTTCACTTCTTTAGAGGCTTTCTCAGCACCTGGGGCACTGTGGTCTCATATACAGCCCAACATCAAAATCTTATGGACTGGAGGCACCTATTTGCTCACTTCCCTACCCTCTACCACTGATTGAGAACCCCTATCTGCATTTTGGGGAGAGGGCCCTAGCTCCTCTAGGCTGACAACTTATCTCCGATTGGGACTGCACATCTAGCACCCTCCTTGAGGTTACTTCAACATCAGCTACTCCGTTACACCTCCTGGCATTGTGTGGTTGCTGACCTGTGGTAACTCTGCATTACCCTATGCTCCCCAGGACTCATGGATAACTGTCCATCTGGGATTCCTAATCTATATCTCCCTTACCATCCTGGTTGACTTCCCCCTGACTGCCCATACACTATCTCCAGGTTGGCATGTTTGGAGGACAACCTCCCATCCCAGCATTGACTGGTGCTCCCGATGCCTCTTTAAAGATGACCACTACCGAGCCCACCAGCTGGCAGGCATACTTTCTACCCAATATGATGAATAGGTCAGGCTAAGACCGCAGTTTCCTACACTACTCTAAAGCCTTCCAGGAAGTCACAAGCAGATATTGACAAATATCTCAAGAAGCGCTCTACACTCCACTCTACACTGGCAGTGAAATGCTCATTGGCCATATCTGACCCTGTGGAATCATCTGATGTGGAAAGCATTATGGAAGAAGGGAATACTTCTGATTCCACCTCATTGATTACTATCTCTTCCAAGGGTTTCTTCAAGATGTTCGTGGCATTGACTCGAGGGTTGAACTCCTGGAGGACACCCAAACGTCGATTTTGGATAATAGTGAAGCTATGGCCTTGGCACTTACGGCGTTCCAATCGCACCTGAACTCTCTACACTGTTATCTAGAAGACCAAGATAATAGAGGTAGATGAAAAACCCTCCGCATATGAGGGGTGCCTGAAGACTTCTAAGAAACGTTACTATGAAAATCCTGGAATCTGTGTTAGGTGAAAATGCACCGCCTGACATCCAACTTTAAAGGGCCCATAGGGCACTCTGCCCCAAACCTAGGGAAGGTGAACCTTCTAGAGACATAATTTGCAAGTTGCTATCCTTTCCTGTCAAAGAGGCGTTCTTGCAGAAAGCTCGACTTACACCAAATTTTCTGTACGAAGGTCACAAGGTTACATTTTTCCAAGATGTATCCCCGGGGACCATGGCCAAATTACGACAACTTAAGGCACTTACCGACCGACTGAGATAATTGAAGATACTCTATAAATGGCTCTTTCCTTTTAGCATCTCCTGTAACTTTGATGGCCGTCAATACATCTGCCATCTAGAGAATATACTTACAGCATGTCCTTCTTTCAACTTAGACCTTACTACCATCCCTTCATGGATTTCTTTCACAGATTTCCTATTCCTCCTAGATCTACCTAGGATTGAAGTCTAGAAGAAGCCTAAAAACAAATCCCAAAGGAAGAAAGCGCATGTAGATCTTGACTGAACTGTCTACCATGCCACATTGCATATTGAGTATCTTTTGCTCTTCCTTCTTCCTCACTCTCTAGTGTTATTTTTACTGATCTCAGATGTTACCATATTGTTCTTTACCAGTGTTACTCCCATTGCCTAGCCATCCCATACTTGGGTTTGGGTCCTTACTCAGTCTTTTCAATGGGTTTTGTGGTGCTATGTGAGAAGATATTCAGTATTAGCAAATTATCAGCTGGCAGAGATCTGATTTATGAGGAGGATTGTACCTTCTCATAAATCAGAGCATCCTCCATCTGTCCTCTTAAATATCTCCCTATTATTTTTCTTCATTAAAGATTTCCCCCTGACCCACTTCCTGTGGATTGAGAGCAATGAAACTTGGCACAGTTATTAGTCCTTCTCTACATAGGTGCCACCTAGGGACACACACTTCTCCCATCTCTTTAAACAACTGTAAACATCTCGCTTGTAGAAGTTGACAGGTTGCTCCAAAAGCCACGTTGTGATTTCAGAAATCAGAGTCTCATCATCTGGAAAATGCTTGCCCTTCAAAAATAACTTAATTGTTGGAAAGAGGTGGAAGTCCGATGGTGCGAGGTCGAGTGAATAAGGGGGATGTGGTAGAATTTCAACGCCACAGGAGCATGCTTCCATTTGGTCAACATGTGAGTTTTGAACTGGTGCATTATCTTGCAGAAGGCGGACACCTTTGGTGAGCATGTCACGTCTCTTGGAGGCGGTGTCATGATGCTTCCATTGCATCGACTGGACTTTAGTCTCAGCATCATAGTGATGGACCCAACTTTCTTGTGATCAGTCTGTTGAAGAAGTCCTCCTGGTTTCCATGGCACATCCTCAATAGAGCCTGAGAGCATTCGACTCGTTCCTGCTTCTGGAAAGGTGTGAGCACCCGGGGAACCCAGCGAGCGGATACCTTATGCATATGAAGATGGTCTTGGATGATTTTTTCCACAGACCCCATACTAATCTTGTCATTTTGGGCTAGGTGGTGAATGGTTATGCGGCGATTTTCCAAAATGGCAACCTCCACAATCTCCACTTGCTGGATGGTGTGTTCATCAATGGCAGAGTGCGGTCGCCCAGGAATTGGAGCTGTTTCCACAGACGATGACGAAGACGAAGCCAGTTCTTGACTACATCATATGATGGGGAATCAACACCAAAAACCTCTTTCATCTCAACGAACGTCTCCTTTGGTGTGCGGCCTTTCAAGTAAAGGAACTTGATGACTGCTCTGTATTCCACTGGGTCCATTATCAAACCTCACACCACTTCAGCACCTGTAAAATACAGACCATTATCAGATCTGAGTTGCAAATTGTCACGTAACCTATAGAGACTTATATCATTACATACGTGCAGTTTCAGTGTCCTGTGATAACTAGAAGTGGGTCAGGGGAAATCTTTAATGAATGCCCCTCGTAGCTCTTTTATGCATTAAGGGATAATTTTCTAATTACTAGTTGACTAGAATTTCAAAAAGATTTCCACCCTATTTCCTTATGGCATCCACTGAGCTGAGCTTTACTGTAAGTCTCACTCTCTGTGCAGTGTGCAACCAGTATGTTACTCCGGTACAGTAGGGTTGCATTTCTTGTGGTATCCTGTCGAGGGGTCAGCCTCACAGTTCAGCATCATCATTGGGTGTTGAGAAACATCCACTTGATGGTACACTACTGCACTCTTGTACTGTGAGGGGGGAGGAGTTGGTTACTGTACTGTGAGTAGGCTTTACTTTGTCCATATAAGGATCCACAATGGTGGGGTTGTTTGTTTTATTTTCTTCATTATACCAACAGAGTGGCAGTGGAAAGTAACACTGCCAACTATAGAATTTGAAGAAACATTTGTGGCATTCTGTCAGTTTGCCTGCCACTTGAAAAATGAAGTGATAAAGAATTGACTTAATAAAAAAGCCACCAAAAATTTATGGGAACAGATGGCACACAAATGAGTGACAATTATATGATTTGAAGAAAAATTTGTGACACGCTATTAGCATGACTAGCCTGCCAGCTGAAAAAGCAATAATGTGATCTGAAATGGAAAGAATTCTATGACCGTGAAAACAACACTTGGGAGGCCCGAATGAACTTGGATTATCTTGCTGTTAATCCCTGAATGGGAGCACATGCCACATCAACATTGCGTTGCTGTTTTTAAAAGTAATAAACAAAGTGTAGAAAAAAAGTCACCAAAAGGGCACCTTTATGGGTACACATTAAGCACTGAGTAGTGACAATATATGCTGCTCAAACTGACACTCCAGCATATGCAAAAGTGCCACTCAATGTGCAAATGCTTGGGCTGATGAAGTTGGGGGCGAGAAATGGTCCAATGTAGAGGAACTGGAGGAGGCGGATGGATCCTTCCTGGTGTTTAAGCTGTGTCTACCCTGTAGCAATGATATGATCTCAAAACTAGAAAGCACTAGGCATTGCTGCATTTCTAGACTGTATGCCGTGCATACAACTTTTGTCACCCACCATTGGCAAGAGCCTTTATTGCACCCTTTCCTGAACTACCATCCCCCACTTCCCCTTACAATCTACCAACATTATGTTCTCTCCTTAGCTGTCAACTATTGTTACTACCTGACTCTCATATCAGCCCTAACTACTCTAACTTATTCCCATCCAGCTAACCTCTCCTACCTGTTAACCCCTGTGTAACTTCTGTTACCTGACTCTCATACCAGCCCTAACTGCTCTAGTCTCTCCTACCTGTTAACCCATATGTAGCTTCTGTTACCTGACTTTCATGCCAGCTCTATCTGCCCCATCTCCTTTTGGCTAATCTTCGTACAATCTGTACTCCTCACGATTTAACTCACATTTAACCCCTCAGCTACCTTACTGACATTCTGGCCCTAGTTTATCCATGCTGTCCCTACTCCCTCAGTGAATAAATACCATTTTGCTAACTCCTACCTTTACATTAATCTCCCTACCTCTATCTGTATATCATTTTTTTCCCTCTGCTTCCAACTTTTAGTTCTTGAATTTTCTTAGAGGACCTTATGATATTCAATACTTTGATTCCTTGTTCCTAGATTCTTTCCATACCACCATATGGCATCACCTGACTATCCTACCTGTATTTGGACCAATGGTATTTCACCATAATTCACTGTCAGATTTTAGTATTTTTTTGTGTAATGCATTGTTAATATGTATTCCTGGATGCATCACGTATATATTGATTTTTTGTCTATACCGATTATTATTATCATGAGATAGACATGTTTCTTATGCTGGTTTAGATATACACATCCCATATATGGGTCTGTTCTACTGTGATCTTTGTAACTATTGCTCTTCATATATTGTAGCTGAGTTAGGCTGTACTCTGAATGCATCTGCAGATTTCTATGTGTGATTGCCATAATACTGCTGTGTACACTAGTATACATGGTGTTTTACTTTGTAAATATTGATATTGTATTAACCCCCCCTCCCTCTTCTTTTCTGTCACCCTTTTAGCCTGATGAAGGGATGTATTCCCGAAATGTTAACGTTGTGACTAAACACTTTTTGCAGAGAAAAAAAAAAACGGAGTAACGTCTCATTTTTTTTTACATGTTTTTCACTTCGAAGTCGGTCAGTTCCCTAGTGATCGTGCACCCGAATTTATTTTGAGTCTTTCGTAGTCAAGTGCTGCCCTGTACCCCATTTCCCACACAAATACGGTGATGATTCTTGACATAAACGATGGTACCAGCAGTGATTTCTTTGTCGCTGTTGTGTCAGTGATCAAAGATGCGCTTCTGGTATTCCTGGGCAGAGTGGATGTTGGTACTGACGGTTGAGCGGAGTTTTTTAAGAATTGCTGTCAGTGTATTTAGCACATCAGGGTTGACATCATCTGAAATGGGCCTGGGGTTCACAGTGTCATTTTCTGAGGGATTGAGATCCATAGGAAGCTTGGCCTTCCGTCCATACATGACCTCAAATGGAGTGCACTTGGTTGAGGCATGCACAGATGTGTGATAGGCAAACAGAACACCAGGGATGAACTGATCCCAGTTGTTTCCTTGGTCATTGACAAGCTTACTAAGAGATTCTTTGAGTGTTCGATTGTCACATTCCCGCTGGCCATTTGTTTGTGGGTGGTAGGCAGATGAAATGTGGTGATCTGTTTGAAAATACTCCATCAGGTTGTCGATGATCGAGTTCACAAACTCTCATCCCTAATGAGAGTTGCTAATAAGAGTGTCCATACAGCCAAGGCGACAAATAACGGAGTACAAAAAAATTGCTACTGACTTGGCACTCTTATCTGGAACAGCTGTTGCTTCAGTCCACTTGGAGAAATGATCAGTGGCAGCAACTATATATTTGTTGCCATTTGATATTTCCTGAAGAGGATCGATCATATCAATCCCGACTAAGCTCCATACTTGTCCAGGCACTGGTATACTGTTTAGTGGTGGAGCTTCCTTGCTGATTTTGGGATTTACGACAAAACATTTTTGACAGGCTTTGACATGTTGGTGAATGTTGTTCTGCATTCCCTTTCAGTAATAACAGTCAGAGATTTTGGCGAATGTTTTATCTTTGCCAAAATGGCCACCAGAAATTGGGTCTTCAGGATATTTGGCAGTCGGCTTTTAGTGAGAACCTCCTTTTCCCCATGGTAAAGAATCCATCCGTCTGCTCGATATGGCTTAGCTGTTTGTCTGAACTGGGACTTGGCATTTACACATTTTACTGGAGGTATATCATAGATCCACTGGGGGTACTTTTGTTGTGTTGCAATGTAGAATTTCAAAAGCTGGTCATACAGTTGGTCTTCCATGGTTGTCAAAAGTTTGGTGTCATAGAGAGCAGAGAGAAACATATATAAAAAGTTACTATGCACTGTTGGGACAGCGCCATCTAAAGTCAGTTCAATGTAAGCACTGTACTGTATTTTCCAACAAGAGGAAGCAGCTGTGTGTATGACTATGATAAAAAGAAAAGATCTGCACACTTTTCAACAAATTAGACACAGGGTGATAAAACCAGTGAAGTGATAACATTATGGCCTGGAGGGATATATTCCTGGTGTAGGCTATTTTACACCCCCCGGTATTAAGTTTATCCCCAGGGGTATACTGTGGCAGGGGCCAGACTATACCCGGGTTCCACGTTAGAGGGGTATATTCTGGCCTGGAGGGGTATAGTTTGGCCTAGGCTATTTTATACCCGGGGTATATTTTGGCCTAGGATATTTTACACCTCGGGGTATAGTTTGGCCTAGGACATTTTATCCCCGGGGGTATACTTTGGCCTAGGCCAAACTATACCCATGCTTAATCTGGGCGGGGGTTAATTTGGCCTGTTACACCAGCATTTCCATAGGTATCATTGACATGCTGCAATTTCCAAAACCGTGACAGTTTTGGAAATCACAGCGTGTCCAATCCACCTATTTTTCTGCAAAGTGGGGATGGGATTTGCTAAATAACGGAGATTTTTTTCAGATTAGAACAAGATCTACATTTTGCTGCTATAACAGCAGTTTGTATGTACATAATAATAAAATTAATACTCTTAAACCCTTAACAGAAATGACTGTCAGTACAAACTATGTTTAAACACGCTGTATACAGATGAAACTGGTCTATTGCCCAACAAATTTAGACAAAATAAAACTTTTGGCAATTAACCTGCCCTTTGAACGCCTACGCAAACACTTCCTGCAACTTTTACTCTACTTTCTCACATCCACTAGATGCCTTATAGCCAAGCAGTGGAGAAGTTATTTTCTTCGTTCTCTAGAGAAGCTATATGCAAGAATAAGACAGACTAAGACACTTGAATGTCTCATGGCTCTTCTGAATAATGAGGAGGATAAGTTTGATGCTGTTTGGAAACCCTGGGATTACTTTTGGGTGCTCCAGGACCTTTAACTTCTGGGGACAGGTCCTCTATTCATTCTGATCAGCTGATACTGCGACAGTGTCCCCCCCCCTCCTTCCGTTTTGGTTCTTGTCCTGCATCAACCTCCCCCATACGTCCTCACTGTTTTTTTTTATAATGCCTAGATATCTGATTGTTTCTATACATTACACGTTCTCTCAGGCTCTCATTTTGTGGGCCTCCACGTTTTGTGACTATCTGTACTTTGTTATTTCTTTGCAAAAAAATTTAATAAAGATTATAATTGAAAAAAAAACAAAAAAAAAACAAAAAACAAAAAACACACACACCTATTTGTATGTGGCAGTATCAAGCTATCATACACCTGATAGACTTTTTTTAATGTATTGGAGAACCTGGTGAATTGTCTTGCAGTTCTGACTTCAAAATACTGGTGTTACATTGGCACTGAGGAACTGATTTTGGTGTCTGCCAAGACGGGTGTCAGCTGGTGAATTATAATATTGGCACACAAGAGCACAGATAAAGAGAAAACACAATGACATCTGCTGCCAGACCTTTTTTTTTTCATTCTGGCCCAATGAATGAAGACAGACAGCTTCATTATGCAATAGTCTACAGTCAGGCCATGACTGACGCCTTTAATGCTTATGGTTTTTATAAACATCCATGCTCAATACACAGCAGACCATTTGGGTTCATTCGTAATGCAAAAAAATGTTTTCTTCAATGTCTCTGCAGTTTTCTAAAAGCAATAATGATGTTTTTTTAATTAGATGATCCATTGAAATAGTAGTAATAATAAAAAGGATTTGAAAGGTTTTTTCTATCTATCTATCTATCTATCTATCTATCTATCTATCTATATATCTCTAAACAAATTTCTACCTGTCTAGTTAGATGTGTGTCTCTGTCTTGATAACTGAAAAATGAATATTTTCAATGCTCCTTGGGATGATTTATTTGATTAGTTTATAGCAAAGCGGGCTGTAGTATAATGGAGGCTTTTTATCAAACAGAAGAACAAACTAGTTCGGATCAAACCGGATTCAACGTGAATTTTCCAAAAGCTTTGGATTCGACCCGATCCCAAAATTTTGGGGTTTTGTCACCAGCGATCGAGAAGTGAAATTGTTATACTCTGGTGATTCTTCAGACAGTAGCATTAACACTAGCAAGTATTAACTGAACTGAGAACATCAAGACGGTAATACTGCCATCAGGTCAGGAAACAAGCAAACAGATTAATAAATATAATGGCTCGTTTGTTTGTTCTTTGCCTGACCAGAAGCCAGTATTAACGTCTGGATGTTCTCAGTACAGTTTTCTGTCGCTTCCTGATTCCATCTCCTACTTTAACCCTTTCCCTGCCACCCACGTATTTATACGTCCACCCAGGGTGACACTTTTGTAGCAGAGGACATATGCATTATGTCCTTACTAATAATGCCAATGGTTAGGGCTATGAAGATGATGGATTCATTTAAAAGAAGAGAACCTCATCTTCAAAATGATACCAAGATTGTCATGATAGCTCTTACAGATCCAGAGGGTTTCATTGGTGAAAATACTATTCGGTATTGACATCCCAATGCAGATCTTGATTCCCCAGTGGCCACACATTTCTCCGGAAAAAAACACTCTATTGAAGATTTGCGGGTTGTGGTTTTAATGGGACAGTTTAAGACGCAGGAGGAGAGGAAACAATGGGAGTACAAGTTTATGCAAAAATTTTAAACTCTGCAATTTGGACTTAATATTCATGCCAGCTTCATGTCACACTATGTATGAACTGTGAGGGTCACAAATCACCTCCTGATAGCAAACAGATAACAGATCCCTCTGTCACGCACCACAAATTTCCAGATTGTTTTTTGACCGGCTGTAAATAACTTCTCTACTTAGATTGCATTTTGTTTTGGGTTTTTTTAAGGACTCTAAAATCCTTTGAAGACCATGTGTATAGGGTATAAAAAATCTGTGAATTTTCAGTTCTTGTATAACACCATGTCTGATGACAGAAGCTAGTCTTCTGAAAGCTTACTTATCAAATATACTAAGTTAGCCTCTAAAAGGTATCACTTGATTTCTTCACTCTTCCACGATCTTGATTCCCGACAGCGTTTTTAACAACAAATCACTCCAAATCTGTAAGGGCTATCATGATGATCTTTGTATCATTTTAAAGATGATATACTCATCTTCATAGCCCTAACAGATCCTGATATTTGGGGCTCTAATGTGTCTTAGAGCTGCTGAAGGAGGAAGGAGGGGGAAGGAGCAGAGCTGCAGACTGCAGAGATGATCATCATCGTCTGTGCATAACCTGTATATAACCCCAGGGGGAGGGGTAACAGGAACTTTTGTCCATGTTATCCTCTCTCCTATGAATCAGAGAGTATGCTATACTTTTTGCTCTCTGATTGTCACATAGAGGGATAATGTAATACCCCTCTGAGCCTAATCACACGGGTATTCTTATGTAATACCCCTCTGACCATAACCAGGAAGTTTATTGTCGCTGTGACCCAGACATTTACCATCTTCCAGATCACAGTGCCAAAAGAGTTACACCCAAACACTTACACAACACATACACAAAGTCATACAGTCATACATAAAGTTTACATTTGACCCTGTCCCTGTCCGTACCTGATCTTTATAGAGTAAAATACACCGACCGCCTCTCTATCGATATCTGCTACACGCCAAAGTAATGGCAATAACAATTATCACTAGAGAAGAATGTATAAAACACTTCTGACAGGCGGAAAAGTTCCATCAGTCGGGTAACACATTTTCACCCACTGAATGTGATCATATAAAATCCCAGTTTTTGGCAGCTTTCAGATGGGTATAATAGCGGGTTTTTTTTTTCCTTCCAGTAGTCATCAGACCTAGAATTATGACTCTCTAACACCAGTAATGATGAACCGCAGGAACTTCAGAGGTTCCGTTCATAATATGTGAGCAATAAAGCGCTAATGTTACGCCAATCTTAAACTGGCTCTAGTTATCACATTAGTTAAGTATAGAGATTATAATTATTCATTAGAGTTACAATTTTTATAGGGGGATAGAAAATGATATTCTTATGTAAGCCCCTATTTAAATTGCATACACAAAATTGGTTGGCACATTTCACCTGCACCTGTAAATATATATATATATATATATATATATTTATGTATGAATTCCTCACATCTTGCAGTTTTTTGGAAAGTACATTTTGTTTGCAGAAAGGGATTGCTTGAGCATGCACTTTAGTGGCAAATTTGAATTTGTGTGCAATTTTTGCTTGTAATCTCTGCTGCAAAGTTGCATGAAGTTGGTTGTGTATATGAAATATTAAGTTGTGTTTTTATATACGGTATTCTGTGCAATCTCAAAAAAGTTAGATTTTGGATCACATTCACAGTTTGCTATGTGCAGTATAGAATTTAACATATTAGTGAATAACAGCAAAATATTGCTTGTCTCCTATATTAGTGTTTTTGAGAGTACAAGTTCTTGTTGTAGTTGATGTTTGCAATGTATATAAATCTTGTACATCTTGATCCAATATTTTATATGTGTTTTGTGTGTGAATGTAAGATTAAATAGGAGTTTTAGGTGCAAATATATGTTTTAGTGCATTTTTTCAAAAAATTATTTGTGTTTGTCACAAAGTTACATGAAGGTAGATATGGCTATTGATAAACCATTGAGACACATGTCATCTTCAGGTTATCTACTTTCAAGAAATATGTAGCGTTTAGGGGTGCACTTGATTTTCATATTGTGTAATCCCTACATTTTATAGGATGATCTTCTTTTAACATTTCCAGCTTCAAAGCAGATTTTTGTTCCTTCCAGTTCTGGTGATTTTATGAAGATAATTCACAGTGGGTGACAGAAAAACTCCAAAGTAGAAAGGACAAATCACAGGATTGAGTTTTCACAAATATAATATGTAAGATAAAATTTAACCTTTAATGAGTGCCAAACATACAGCTACATTACACTGAGATACCCATAGTCCCTATAAATACCCCATAGATAAATATGGGCTTAATAGACCAATAAATATAGTCTTATACTGGAGCAGATAGCATGCATCAGTCCCCCACTGAAAGGTTTGGGCTGACTGGTTAAGATAAAGCCTACACGTCACCTTGGGGAAGGTGCACTACAAGTTCCAGCAATCAGGAGCAAATACATAAATGTTCTCCTAAAGATTGCTAATATCCTTACTAGTCCTATAAATGAAAGTGGAATATAGCTAGCTAGATAATAAGCTAATAAGCAGATAAAGCATGACCAGCTAAATCCTGGGATATACAGGTCGACCCCCAGGATATATAGTGTCCAGCTCCACCCAACACTGCTAAATAATGACCACTGCTAAATAATGACCACTCAGGACAGCTAAGGGTAGCAACTAATAGATATCATAAATTTTCAACATGTTTCTCTCGCCTACTGAATAGCGCAAGATCATCAGGAGATAGTAAATAACAAGATAAGTAAGAATTGCGGTTAAAACCACATTTCCCAGAGCCTGAATGGTAGGCTCTGGTACTTGAAAATAGCCGACCTTTTATGATTTTATGAAGATATGTGCATACTGGTGTAGGACTTACAGTGGGGAAAAAAAAGTATATAGTCAGCCACCAATTGTGCAAGTTCTTCCACTTAAAAAGATGAGAGGGGCCTGTAATTGTCATCATAGGTAGACCTCAACTATGAGAGACAAAATGAGAAAACAAATCCAGAAAATCACATTGTCTGATTTTTTAAGTATTTGCAAATTATGGTGGAAAATAAGTATTTGGTCAATAACAAAAGTTCATCTCAATACTTTGTTATATATTCTTTGTTGGCAATGATACAGGTCAAACGTTTTCTGTAAGTCTTCAGAAGGTTGCCACACACTGTTGCTGATATGTTGGCCCATTCCTCCATGCAGATCTCCTCTAGAGCAGTGATGTTTTGGGGCTGTCGCTGAGCAACACGGACTTTCAACTCCCTCCTAAGGATTTCTATGGGGTTGAGATCTGGAGACTGGCTAGGCCACTCCAGCACCTTGAAATGCTTCTTATGAAGCCACTCCTTCATTGCCCTGGCGGTGTGCTTGGGATTACTGTCATGCTGAAAGACCCAACCACGTTTCATCTTCAATGCCCTTGCTTATAGAAGGAGGTTTGCACTCAAAATCTTACAATACATGGCCCCATGCATTCTTTCATGTACACAGATCAGTCGTCCTGGTCCCTTTGCAGAGAAACAGCCCCAAAGCATGATGTTGCCACCCCCATGCTTCACAGTCGGTATGGCGTTCTTTGGATGCAACTCAGCATTCACTCTCCTCCAAACACGACGAGTTGTGTTTATACCAAACAGTTCTACTTTGGTTTCATCTGACCATATGACATTCTCCTAATACTCTTCTGGACCATCCAAATGTTCTCTAGCAAAGTTCAGACGGACCCAGATATGTACTGGCTTAAGCAGGGGGACACGTCTGGCACTGCAGGATCTGAGTCCCTGGCGGCGTAGTGTGTTACTGACGGTAGCCTTTGTTACGTTAGTCCCAGCTTTCTGCAGGTCATTCACTAGGTCCCCCCGTGTGGTTATAGGATTTTTGCTCACCGTTCTTGTGATCATTTTGACCCCACGGGGTGAGATCTTGCGTGGAGCCCCTGATCAAGGGAGATTATCAGTGGTCTTGTATGTCTTCCATTTTCTAATTATTGCTCCCACAGTTGATTTCTTCACACCAAGCTGCTTGCCTATTGCAGATTCCTTCTTCCCAGCTTGGTGCAGGTCTACAATTTTGTTTCTGGTGTCCTTCCACAGCTTTTTGGTCTTCACCATAGTGGAGTTTGGAGTGTGACTGAGGTTGTGGACAAGTGTCTTTTATACTGATAACAATTTCAAACAGGTGCCATTACTACAGGTAATGAGTGGAGGACAGAGGAGCCTCTTAAAGAAGAAGTTACAGGTCTGTGAGAGCCAGAAATCTTGCTTGTTTGTAGGTGACCAAATACTTATTTTCCACCATAATTTGCAAATAAATTCTTTAAAAAAATCAGACAATGTGATTTTCTGGATTTGTTTTCTCATTTTGTCTCTCATAGTTGAGGTCTACCTATGATATCAATTACAGGCCTCTCTCATTTTTTTAAGTGGGAGAACTTGCACAATTGGTGGCTGACTAAATACTTTTTTTTCCCCACTGTAGTTATATGAATGAACTTTGCACATGTTGAACTCGTATTTTTAGGAGGTTCGGTTTCCACTTTTAGCAACTAATATACATTTACCAAGTACCAAGTGTCATTTTGACAATGCTGCAGGTATCTACTTTTAGAAAATAAATAGGTATGGGGGATTAGTATGATTTTTTAATGTTGCAATTTAGTTTTTATTTGTTCATGTCAAAACTGTGAAAATTGCTCTGGCTACCAGAGGTGCAAAATATCCGGAGACCCATGACAGCAAAAGGGTTAATACAGCTCCTTCAAGCCACGGTATGAGATATGGGGTCTGGAGTCTATTTATTGGAATGGGTATTCTGCCTAGTGGCTACATAAGTCTGCTGCTTCTCCCTTTAAAATGTACACAGAACTGCAGCTTTCAATCCTATGAAAGGTATAAAGGAAGAAGCAACATTCTTCTGAAAATTATGGAGGAATTCGCAATACTCATGTGTAAGAAAAAAAGGTAGTCTTGACATATCATGTTTTACACAGGACTGCTGCAGCCAGGAATCCCCTTCTTTTCTTACATAGGACTGCTGCAGTCTGCACCTCTTCATTCTTCACACAATACTGCTGCATCCTTTTCATTCCTTACATACAGTCATGGCCAAAAGTTTTGAGAATGACACAAATATTCTATTTTCACATGATCTGCTGCCCTCTGGTTTTTATGTGTGTTTGTCAGATGTTTTTATCACATACAGAAATATAATTGCATTCATATTATGAGTAACAGAAGCTTATATTGACAGTTAGAATGAGTTAATGCAGCAAGTCAATATTTGCAGTGTTGACCCTTCTTCTTCAGGACCTCTGCAATTCTCCCGGGCATTCTCTCAATCAACTTCTGGACCAAATCCTGATTGATAGCAGTCCATTCTTGCAGAATCAATGCTTTAATTTTGTCTGAATTTGTTGGTTTTTGTTTGTCCACCCGTCTCTTGATGATTGACCACAAGTTCTCAATGGGATTAAGATCTGGGGAGTTTCCAGGCCATGGACCCAAAATCCCTATGTTTTGTCCCCCGAGCCATTAATTAACCACCTTTGCTTTTTGGCGAGGGGCCCCCTCATGCTAAAAAAGACTTTTTTGGGCCCCCAACCCCCCCCCGGTGGGGTGGAAAAGGTGCTCTTGGAGAACCCCCTCCCCCCCCCTTTTTTTTCTTTTTTTTTTTTTGTGAGAACATAGGAGAGCGCCCCCCCCCCCCTGGCGGAAACACCCCCCCCCAAAATAAATATTATACCATACACTATACAGGAGAAAAAAAAAAAAACCGCCCCCCCCCCCCCCCCCCCCCCCGGAATAAGCTGTTTTCCAGATGTTCCAAACAATCGAAAAGGGGATTCATCAGAGAAAATGACTTGACCCCAGTCCTCAGCAGTCCACTCCCTGTACCTTTTGCAGAATATCAGTCTGTCCCTGATGTTTTTTCTGGAGAGAAGTGGCTTCTTTGCTGCCCTCCTTGAGACCAGGCCTTGCTCCAAGAGTCTCCGCCTCACAGTGCGTGCAGATGCACTCACACCTGCCTGCTGCCATTCCTCAGCAAGCTCTGCACTGCTGGTAGCCCGATCCCGCAGCTGAAACACTTTTAAGAGACGGTCCTGCCGCTTGCTGGTCTGTCTTGGGCGCCCTGGAGCCTTTTTGGCACCAATGGAACCTCTCTCCTTGAAGTTCTTGATGATGCGATAGATTGTTGACTGAGGTGCAATCTTTCTAGCTGCAATACTCTTCCCAGTTAGGCCATTTTTGTGCAGTGCAATGATGACTGCACGTGTTTCTTTAGAGATAACCATGGTTAACAGAAGAGAAACAATGATGGCAAGCACCAGCCTCCTTTTAAAGTGTCCAGTGGTGTCATTCTTACTTAATCATGACAGATTGATCTCCAGCCCTGTCCTCATCAACACCCACACCTGTGTTAATGGAGCAATCACTGAAACGATGTTAGGTGGTCCTTTTAAGGCAGGGCTGCAATGATGTTGAAATGTGTTTTGGGGGATAAAGTTCATTTTCTAGGCAAATATTGACTTTGCAAGTAATTGCTGTTAAGCTGATCACTCTTTATAACATTCTGGAGTATATGCAAATTGCCATTAGAAAAACTGAAGCAGTAGACTTTGTAAAAATTAATATTTGTATCATTCTCAAAACTTTTGGCCATGACTGTACAGTTGAAACCAGAGGTTTATATACACTATATAAAAAGACACATATGCATGTTTTTCTCACTATCTGACATGAAATCAGAATAAAGCTTTCCCGTTTTAGGTCAATTAGGATTACCAAAATTATTTATATTTGTCAAATGCCAGAATAAGGAGAGAGAGAGAATATTTTTAAGGCATTTTTATTACTTTCTGCAAAGTCAAAAGTTTACATACACTAATATTACTATGCCTTTACACAATTTGGGACAGCCCATATGATGATGTCATGTCTTTGGAAGCTTCTGATAGGTTTATTGGCAGCATGTTAATTAGAGACACACCTGTGGATGTATTTTAAGACACATCTGAAACACTCTGCTTATTTGTGTAACATCATGGGAAAGTCTAAAGATGTCAAGACTCTCTTACCGGGCTTCCGGGGACCAATGGCTGGGATCTGTAGTGCAACAGGTAGTATGCTGGAACTTGTAGTGCACTGGTAGTAGCAGGTATCCACAGTGCAGCAGGTAGTATCAGGTATCCACAGTGCAGCAGGTAGTAGCAGGTATCCACAATGCAGCAGGTATCCACAATGCAGCTTCAAACACAATACTCAGGCACTGAGTGATCAGGTGCAGGAGTTCAAATAATCAACAGGCAGGAACCAAGATGGCCACGGACAGGAAACACACAAAACGCCATCTTACTAAGGCATCTTACTAAGGGACTGGTACTGGCAAAACAAAGAGTTCATCAATTAAGATCCTGACAAAAGAAGAGAATTGTGGACTTGCACAAGTCTGATTCATCCTTGTGTGCAATTTCCAGATACCTGAAGGTGCCTCGCTCATCTGTACAAACAATTATAAGCAAGTACAAACAAGATGGGAATGTCCAGCCATCATACCGCTCAGGAAGGAGACGGGTTCTGTGTCCTAGAGATGAATGTGCTTTGGTATGAAATGTGCATATCAACCCAAGAACAAAAGCAAAAGACCTTGTGAAGATGTTGGCTAGAGCTGGTAAGAGTGTGTCAATATCCAAGGTGAAACGAGTACTGTATCGACATGGGCTGAAAGGCCATTCTGCCAGGAAGAAGCCATTACTCCAAAAGAAACATAAAAAAAGCCAGATTAATGTTTGCAAATGAACACAGGAACAAAGACCTTCATATTTGGAGACATGTCTTATGGTCTGATGAAACTAAAATTGAACTGTTACGCCATAATGACCATTGTTACATTTAGAGGAAAAAGGGAGAAGCTTGCAAGCCTAAGAACACCATCCCAACTATTAAACACGGGGGTGGCAACATCATGTTGTGGGGTTGTTTTGCTGCAGGAGGGACTGATACACTTTATAAAATAGATGGCATCATGAGGAAAGAACATTATGTGGCAATACTGAAGCAACATCTCTAGACATCAGCCAGAAAGTTAAAGCTTGGGCACAAATGGGTCTTCCAAATGGACAATGACCCAAAGCGTACTACCAAACTGGTTACAAAGTGGCTTAAGGATAACAAAGTCAGTGTTTTGGAGTGGCCATCATAAAGCTCTGATCTCAATCCTATTGAAAATTAATGGGCAAAGCTGAAAAGGCAGGTGCAAGCAAGGCAGCCTACAAACATGGCTCAGTTACACCAGTTCTGCCAGGAGGAATGGGACCAAATTCCTACCAACTATTGTGAGAAGCTTGTAGAAGGATATCCAAAACATTTTAAAGTTCATTTTATTTCTCATTAATGTACACTCAGCACCCCATATTGACAGAAAAAAAAACAGAAATGTAGATATTTTTGCAAATTTATTAAAAAAGAAAAACTGAAATATCACATGGTCATAAGTATTCAGACCCTTTGCTGTGATACTCATATTTAACTCACATGCTGTCCATTTCCTTCTGATCCTCCTTGAGATGGTTCTACTCCTTCATTGGAGTCCAGCTGTATTTAATTAAACGGATTGAACTTGATTAGGAAAGGCACACACCTGTCTATACAAGACCTCACAGCTCACAGTGGATGTCAGAGCAAATGAGAATCATGAGGTCAAAGGAACTGCC
Organism: Leptodactylus fallax; assembly: GCA_947044405.1. Classification (NCBI taxonomy): domain Eukaryota; kingdom Metazoa; phylum Chordata; class Amphibia; order Anura; family Leptodactylidae; genus Leptodactylus; species Leptodactylus fallax. The sequence goes on from CAMRHE010000321.1 coordinate 817,845, forward strand.
CAAGGAGCTCAGAGACAGAATTGTGGCAAGGCACAGATGTGGCCAAGGTTACAAAAGAATTTATGCAGCACTCAAGGTTCCTAAGAGCACAGTGGCCTCCATAATCCTTAAATGGAAGAAGTTTGGGACGACCAGAACTCTTCCTATACCTGGCTGTCCAGCTAAACTGAGCAATGCTGGGAGAAGAGCCTTGGTGAGGGAGGTAAAGAAGAACCCAAAGATCACTGTGGCTGAGCTCCAGAGATGCAGTAGGGAGATGGGAGAAAGTTCCACAAAGTCAACTATCACTGCAGCCCTCCACCAGTTGGGGCTTTATGGCAGAGTGGCCCGAAGGAAGCCTCTCCTCAGTACAAGACATATGAAAGATCACATAAAGTTTGCCAAAACACACGTGAAGGACTCCCAGACTATGAGAAATAAGATTCTCTGGTCTGATGAGACGAAGATTGAACTTTTTGGCGTTAATTCTAAGCGGTATGTGTGGAGAAAACCAGGCACTGCTCATCACCTGCCCAATACAATCCCAACAGTGAAACATGGTGGTGGCAGCATCATGGTATGGGGGTGTTTTTCAGCTGCAGGGACAGGACAACTGGTTGCAATTGAAGGAAAGATGAATGCAGCCAAGTACAAAGATACCCTGGAGGAAAACCTCTTCCAGAGTGCTCTGGACCTCAGACTGAGCCAAAGGTTTACCTTCCAACAAGACAATAACCCTAAGCACACAGCTAAAATAACAAAGGAGTGGCTTCGGAACAATTCTTGACTGGCCCAGCCAAAGCCCTGACCTCAACCCAATTGAGCATCTCTGGAGAGACCTGAAAATGGCTGTCCACCAACATTCACCATCCAACCTGTCGGAACTGGAGAGGATCTGCAAGGAAGAATGGCAGAGGATCCCCAAATCCAGATGTAAAAAACTTGTTGCATCATTCCCAAGAAGACTCATGGCTGTACTAACTCAAAAGGAAGGGGCTTCTACTCAATACTGAGCAAAGGGTCTGAATACTTATGACCATGTGATATTTCAGTTTTTCTTTTTTTTAATAAATTTGCTTCTCAAGCCACCAAATTTGTCAACAAGGACAATTTCAACATCAGTGATGCGATCCCTCTATTGTATCTCTTACAGGAAACCATACACTCATGCAACAGGTGATACAAGAGGAGGAACAGTTTCCACCTCTTAGTTAACATCATCGTTCTGTGTTGAGGGAGAAGGATGAGTATCCAGGTCAGGGTCATTATGGTAAAGGAACTGGGTCTCCTAGACTGGAAGAGCAGGAGGAGGAGGAATACTCTCCATTGGATGTAAAGGGGGCCCTTGATATGTCACAGACACATCCAGGTGGGGAGGCTGACCCTTATCTGATTCAAAATGATGACGACAACCACGCTGGACTATAACACCAATCATGGCAGACCTCTGAGTTTGCGCATATGCTGGCAAACACTGCAGGCTCTATACTATGCTTACACAGTGACAAGTGTATTATTAGCATCAAGGAGTCGGAGTACTGAATGGCAGTGCCCTTAGACCATTGCTATAAAGACAAAATGATGGAATTCTTCCCAGCTTTCCAAAGGGAAGAAAAATTAGAATATTATTTATCAGGACAGGCTGTATACCCAGCTTGCCACAGCATTTAGGGAGACCACTGCAAATATAAGTCACACGTGTACCTAGGTATCCTCTGCCCGCTCCCTATCCACCTCACTCAGTCAGCGCTACACCTCCTCTGCCAGTGCCACAAGTGTCAGGAGAAGTAAACACAGCAGGAGACGCAGTAGCAGTCAGACCCAGTGCCATATCATATCATATATCAAATTTTCAGCATACTGTGCCACAACTGGCAACTGACACCCACCAGCTACACCAGCAGGTAGATTCATACTTAGAGTACACCTAGAGTCCAGCAGATAACTCTGACCCCATGGAATGCTAGGCCAATAGGTAAGAACAGTGGAAGGAGTTAGCCCAGTTTGCCATAGGAGTTTTATCTTGTCCGGCCTCAAGCGTAATGGCCAAGAGAGTGTTCAGTGTTGCTGGTGGTGTTGTAACACCTAAAAGGGCAAAACTGTCCACATGTAGCACAGAAAAAATTAATTTTGTAAAAATGAATCAGGCATGGATTCATAAGAATTTTCAAACACCTGATGTCTCCGAATAGTGGTATTACCATCTACCTTTTTCATCATTTTCCATTTACTGTACTGCTGATGATGATGACTGCTACTCCTAATGAGCTGCCATCACTGCCACCACTCAGCCGGACATATCCTGCAGCTTGGTCCATCATATTATGCTCTGACACACATGTTGCCACAGCTGCCACCACTCAGGAAGACATTTCCTCTGGCCTGAACCATCATATTACGCCCTAATACACTGCCACACATGTTGTCACAGCTGCCACCACTCATACAGACATGTCCTGTGGCCTGGTCCACCATATTGCCTCACCACCACATATGTTTCTACAGCTGCCATCACTCCGACCACTCAGGTAAACATGTCCTGTGGCCTGGTCCATCATATTAGGCCCCGTCTCACTGCCACACATGTTGCCACAGATACCACCCCTGCCAACATTCAGCCTCGTGGCCTGGTCCACAATCACATTCCGCTTTCCACACCGTTGGTGCTACAGTGTTGGTATATTGAAAAAAAAAAAAAAAAAAAAAAACCACAGGATAATTTTTGGTGGCTTTTTTTTTTTTTTTTGAAAATCCAATTTATCACTTCATCACTTTACAACTTGGTTCACAGTCACAAATTTGTCTCCCAAATAAATCTAAGCCTGTAGAACTTACAAGCCATCAAAACTAGCTAATTTTCTACAAAACCATTGCTTTTTTCAATAGACAGGTGTGTCTAAAAAACCATTGGCAAGAACCTTTTCCCCCCCAAAAAAGAGTAATTTTTGGAGCGAGTTAAATGTTAACATGTGTAAAAACAGGGGAGTGGCTAGCTAGCAAGACAAGCGGGCGTGGGACTGCAGTGCTCCTGCACCACCAACTTCATTTAGCTACTACCGGCTAGCAGACTCTAATCTTCGCCTAAAGCAGTGATCCCCAATCATTTTTGTACCAAGGACCACTTACATGTAGGACGATTTTCCAGTTTTCGGTTTTCGGGGGGCGGGGTTTTTAGTGGCGGGACAGGGTTGGGGAGATTAGGCGCCTCATAAAAAAACACAATAAATATTTAATGATTACATTTATACATTTCCCTATACTTTATTAAGGGAGATCTCTCCATCTCAAGAATAACTTATTGGTGGTATGGACAGCTCCCTTAATAAAAATATGGGTAGGGCGGGGGGCCCTCATTCAATTAGGGCGGACCGTCACTCAGGGGGAACTATTATAGTAATAGTGCCCCTGTTAATAACATTACCTGTGTTTTGTGGGGGGGACTGTTATTAACTGTAGGGGGGGGGCATTATTGCTGTAATAGTGCCCTAGTAGTGCCCCCCACAGATAATATTACGTGTGTGTGTGTGTGTGTGTGTGTGTGTGTGTGTGTGTGTATCTGTGACTATTTCCTGTGGGAGGCACTACTAGAGCAGTATTACAGTTATAGTGCTCCCCAGTTCATAACATTACCTGTGTGGTGGGGACTGTTATTAACTGGGGGTGGCACTATAACTATAATAGGGCACTATTAGGGCACTATTACAGTTATAGTACGCCACCCCCACACACAGTTAATAACACTAAGGCTGGATTCACATCCTCGACTGCATCCCATTCGGGGATTCCATCCCCCATTCTGCATTTTTCGGGCGGAAACCAGGCGAAAAACCAGCGGACCCCATTATAGTCTATGGGGTCCACAGGTTTTTGCAGGTAACCACTTTTTAAGCGGATTGGGTTTCCGTTTTACGGGTCCACTTGGGAAACCCAAGCGCAGATGTCAACGCAGCATAATAGTGCCCCCACATACTATAACTATAATTACAATTACATTATACTTACCTGCTGACTAATGCAGCTCCCAGGATCTCTTGTGACACACAGGATATTTGCATCTTCTATTCTGGTCCCCGGCCCCAGCGGCACCATAGCGGAGGTTTCAGGAGCAGAATAGAAAATGCACACATCCTGTGCGTCAGAAGAGATCCTGGGAGCTGTATTAGTAATCAGGTAAGAAAAAAGTGATCACTCTCAAAAAACAGGTCCTGTACCAGGTGTCTGCCGATGCTTCTGCCAAACCCTAGAACTCATTTATGGGGTGTTTTGACCACTTCTAACCAGCTACAGGATACCTAAACCGAAGTCCATCCTAAGACCCGCAACTGCCTCTACACAAGGCAGCAGTCATTTTGGCAGGTCCTTTTCCTCCTGCAGACCTAATACCCACCTTGGGACTTCTCTTCTATGCGGAAAGCCGGGCTGACGAACAACCCAGCATACAGGTGCATCTCAATAACTTAGAATATCTTTGAAACGTTCACTCATTTCAGTAATTCAGTAATACAATTCATAATCAGCGTCTTCCATGATTGTGTGTCCTACTGGACCAGACTGAGGGACCATTTAAAGGCTTAGGAAACCTTGGCAGGTGACACACTGAATTTACAATACTGAACTTTTTTACAATATTAAAATTTTCTTAGATTTTGGTTTTCATTACTAATTATGTAATCCATAATCAACATTTACAGAAATAAAACATAATGTAGAAAATATAGGAGGTCACTTTTTTAATTTAATTACCGAAATATATAAACGTTTCAAAGATATTCAAATTTATTGAGATGCACCTGAACATGGTGGAATGTCCTCATCGGGAAGCCCAGGCAACCACACTCCTGCTGCTATCGGCAGACACATGTGCAGCTCTGACGCAGAAACTAAGAGCGCCGACGACTGCATACCCACCAACCGCCTGACTCCAACAACATGTCAATACTACTGTCCAGCAGGTAAGCCAGCAACTGTACAGCTCAGCGATCCAGAACTTCCCTACTCCTGGCCGTCATCCTCTACTCTACCTGATCTTTAATTGAACTGTTTTGCCTCCTTGGCTGCCATCTTGTTCTCCCATCCATACAACAGTCTCCAGTGTGGCCCTGCAACCGCTCCTGCATTTCTTTCCTGTCCAGCAGGACTGTCTGCTGGTACCGGAATACTCTTCCTACATACCTGTAAAGTCTTCATCTTCGAGTGCTCAGGTGCTCAGTTGCTCGTCCTGGCAGCGCCCACATTTGGAACATAGCTTTGGGAAGGTGAGTGCAGAGACCCTACACATCCATCAGGGGGACTTCCCCTGTCTCCCTCTGGGATTCCCCCTACCAATTCTTATAGTAATTATAGTTATGGCCTGGACACCTAAGTGTTATACTTTGCTGTTACTCGACCTGGCACAACATCTGTCCAAACCAAGGAATCCCAACTGTGAGTTTTGAGACTCTACACAGCCATCAGGGAGACTCCTCACATACATGCTCACTCATCATGAGAGCTCTTCCTAATGCCTGCTGCAACTACTGATCTATCGTTTGTACTTCCCCACTTGTACAGCGAAATCTGTGGAGCTAACTGGAGTGGACTCTGCAGCAACAAACCTGCCACATCTCCTCCTGCTATTTGAACACCCAGCCTGGGAAAGGTTATCTCAACTTCTGATATTGCCAGGAGAAACTCTTACTTAGACCTGAAATAGTGTTCTCTCCGCCTACACAACTCCTCCGGGTCTCTACCTCTGAGCCTCACTGCCTTTTACTACACCTACCCACAGCTTGGACTTGTTCAGAGGTAGACCCCTCCTCTATTACTCATGGCGGCTTAAATCTCAAAGCTACTGCACCGAGTAGCATCTCAAAGCAACAAAAGCCTGTGCATCCTGGCTACTATTCTGTGACACTCCTTAAATAGCAGTGACACAACATAGTGAAGGTAAAGAAGCTACTGAAGAAGTCCGACAATAACTTAATTACTTTGAATGGGATCACAGCTGAGATGGCGACAAGGTCCGCACTTCCTCCAGTCCTGCAAGCTCCTTCCTTCTTCTCCTAACACCAACATACTGGATCCAGAAGAATAACTTGTCAGCGCCGTCCCTGACCACTCTATGGACTCGCCAGCCTTACACCTACCTCCTACGTCAGACGACATCAGGAGTGAAGTTCAAAGCTTCAACCACAGCAACAAGAGCATTACTCAAAGTCTATTGCACACAAGCCGACCACAATGTCTTCCATTAACTGCCTAATTAAGCAAAAACCATGCATGGACTTAACATTTCAGCCTGAAGCTAACATTGGGCATACATTTCCACAGGACTCTCTCCCTCCTACTGAGGGAGGCCTTGACAAATTTTACACCTCCGGCAACATCCACACCATTCACAACTTTGACGAAGGTAAAGAATTGCTTCTCTCTTGTAACATTCCTCTGTCCCTGCAGATAACCCTCCTTCGCATCCTCACAATAAACACTGTCCTCATTCAGACTAGGACTGATTCTTGTACTGGGCAGCAGCCTTATTATAATAAGTGCAAGGCTATGCCTGAAGTGGATTCTTCCTGGTTTGCCAAGAACTGTTACCCATATTATAATACAGTCTTACTTGAATACATCAGCCCTTTTACTTTATGCTCATGTATTCTGTGCCCAAGAAACCCACCTCACAAAGATAGAATTAGACACCCCTCATTCATAGTTATCCTTCAGGTGCGTCATGCAAAGAAAAAGAGAGGAGTACTTAAATCCTTTAAAAACTCTATTGCATTCTCTTTGCTAACCTACAAATCTGACCCACAGGGTAGATACCTCATAGTCATATGTCTCCTAAACGAAGCCCCTTATACTGTGGTTAACATTTATGTACCCCACAACTGATCCTTATTCTTCTTAAATAAGGTCAATAGGGCTGTCTGTCAAATCCAAAAGGGTACTCTAATTTTATGCAGAGACTTCAACAGTATCATGGAAGCCTCAATACACATCTCCAATCCTACCAGACTAGCTACCCCGTGCCTCTCGCAATTCTCCCTTAGGGAAGACCTGTATGATATTTGGCGGCACAACATGCTTCTGAGAAAGATTTCACCCATTTCTCCTCTGTTCATCACTCATACTCACAAATAGACATGTTTCTAGTAGATATGTCTGTCCTCCCACGCACAAAATCTTCAACAATTGAAATAATTACATGGTCAGGTCATACAGCCATCACAGAGGATAAAGGATAAACTCCCGGCCTCAGCCAAGAGACTCTAGAGAAAGAACACCTTCATTCTCAGCCACTCCATGTATAAACTGAAATTGAAAGAGACCTGCAAGAATTCTTCCATGTGAACTGCCCCTCTGTATCTAACCCCTACACTTTATGGAATGCCCACAAAGCATTTATCCGAGGGACTCTTATTAAATTAGCCCATAGGGAAAAGAAAGCCTGCCAACAAGAGATCATTGCTACTTTAATGCAACTAGCTGCCTTAGAACGCACCAACAAAATGCAACAAACCCCTAAATTAACTATACAAATATTTCAAGCTAGACAGCACTTGCGCCTCCTTCTCATTGAGGACTAAGAAAAAGCACTTAAAACGTTCCAAAGTAAAATATTATTCCCAAAGCAATAAAGCAGGCAAGCTATTGGCACAGAAACTAAAAGCCAGAGCTGCAAAATCTAAAATTCCCTATCGAAAACATCCCACTACATCTGCCAAAGTGACTGATCCCAGAGATATTGCCAACTCTTTCAAAGATTACTATGCTCAGCTATGCAACCTGCATAACATGATCCCTCTGCCCCCGAACCATTCTGATCTCGTGTTAGTTTCCTAGGACATCTAAATGTACCAACACTTTCACAAGATCACCTCTTAGATCTGAATGCCCTAGTCTCTTCCATAGACTTACAGAACATCCTTAAAACTCTGCTCAAGGGCAAATCTCCAGTCCCAGATGGATTCTCAAATGAGTACTTGGTACAATATCAACACATACTTTTTTTCAAAATTTTTGTAATTGTGCAATGTCAGGGTCCCCTTCCAAGGGAATCACTAGCAGCATTGATTATAACTGTAACGAAGCTTGGTAAAACCCCTGACTCCACACAAAACTTCAGGCCCATCTCGCTACTAAACACTGACATCAAAGTATACACAAAGCTGCTGGCCTCACGACGGGTCCTGGTACTGCTTGACCTGATTTAGGTTGACCAAGTAGGATTCATCAAAGACCACCAAGCTCCAGACAACACTAGGCGCATTCTTCATCTGATGTACGTGTTGGAGAGAGGTTGTGTTCCTTCATTGTTGGTTGCTTTGGACACAGAGAAGGCATTTTAATAAACTGGTCATTCGCCTTCTCAACCCTGAACAGGCTAGGATTCTCTGGAACAATATTATATGCAATGCTCAACCTCTACTCCTCTACTTCATCTAGTGTCTTCATTAATGGAATTCTATCAAATAGGTGTGACATATGCAATGGAACAAGACAAGGTTGCCCGCTGTCACCCTTGATTTTAATCTTGACCATTGAACCACTTGAGCAGGCACTGTGACAGCATGACTTGATACACAGCGTCCTTATAGCTATCTCCACTCATTTTATTTCTCTGTACACTGATGACATCATTTTATCACTGAAAAATCTGATTATATCCCTGGCTAATGCCATTGACCTTATTAAGCATTATGGCATGCTCCCCCTAATCCTCCCCTTGAACATCCCACCCTTGACTTTGACAAGCTTAAAGGAACAGTTCCCCTTTGACTGCAGAAAGTTGGACTACCTTGGGATAAAAATTACTCCTTCATTGGTGCAAACTTCTTGGGCTAATTGTCTGCCACACCTCAAAGACATTGAAAAAGACTTTCACTCATATGCTAAACATGGCATATCTTGGCTTAGCAGTGTATCCGCTTTTCAAATGTTGATACTCCCAAATTTTCTCTATTTATTCAGGACAATTCTCCTGGCTCCTCCCAATCTGTTCCTACAGAAGATTAATGCTCTGTTTAACAGATTCAACTGGAACAACAAGAAACCCTGATGTTGGAATAATGTTTATTGCCTGTATTGCAACAACTACTGTTTATATGTATATAACTGCATAAGCTTCTGTCTCTAGGCATAGTGTTAAGTTGTTAATAAAGCTCTGTTAAAAAGGTGGGGGCTAGAGTAACAAAACCAGGAAGTTCCTCTCTGTTTTGTTTTTGTAGCTACAGCATAGAGCAGAGCACATGGAGCTCACAGACAAGTAGCTGAGATCATAAGTTACAGAATACAGTGTATTACTCTTGTCCCTCAATAAATACCTGTTTACTGTTGAACGCCTGGACAGTCAAAGATTAATCCACTGCCCACACCTGACTTCCTTCTTCTATCCTCAATAAAAGAAAAGGCATCAGGGGCCTGAGAGTCCCCAACATCCACGGCGATTATATTGCCTCCCATCTCTCCACTCTTAGGGACTGGTGGTATGCCAGTGGAGACAAATCTTGGACCCTCATCGAATCGCATCTAATCCCTAAACACAATCTAAAAGCATGGCTTTATGCCTCCCTTCTCGATCATACCTTGCCACCACCTCCATCACCTATTCTCCAACCTGTGACAAATATTTGGACTCAGATTCACAAACAACCAGGAAATAAAACAAATTCTAAAACTCCTGTTGACTCTAGTGGAACTTCTGGAACTCTACAAACTGGACCTTTGTTTAGCTACATGGAAAACTAAAGGCATCTCTCAAATCTCGCAACTATGGCACAGTGGGGCTACGATCAACGTTAATTCTTTACAAAATCAATGTGAACTCCCACACAAATGTCTCTTCATTTACTTCAGACTAAAACATTTTTTATCTACCCAACATCTATTGTCACCTGCAACAAACACCTCTTTGACCACCTTAAATTACAATTTATGTTTCCTCAGAACTCTGGAGTGGATGCAATGAACCAGGATATCTTTTTCACATATTATGGTCATGTTCCTGCTTACAACAGTTTTGGTGTGATATCTTCCTTTGGCTTTCCTCCATAGTGGGACTCTCAATTCCTCCATCCCCAGAATTATCTCTACTTTTCATGGAAATACATGTACACCCACTGGAACTTAGAACAATTATTGGCCATACTCTTCTCTCATCCACTTTGTCCTTACTCAAGTGTTAGAAGTCCCTGACTATCCTGACACTCCAAGAACTCTGTGACACAATCCATCAGACATTCCAGTTCAAAAGGACACTCTCACATGGTGTGTTTGGAGATACCCACTTTGAACGAAACTGAGTTTCTTTTAGACGTAAACAATCATTATCACCATAAGCCCTGCCAGCACGTGTTTAGGTCCTAACCTCACTTTTCTCATGACGCCCATCAATCAAACACTGACTGCTTCACCATTCTGCATTAACACCTTGCACTCTTTGTATATATATATCACTCTTATGGGCTCACAATTGCGTATAGTTCTTTTACAGCTTTTTTATTTTACATGTTCTCATTAGTTGTTGCTTCAATACTTTCTACTTGACAAAACAAATGCTTGTATCATTTTCATTTATTGGTTTCTCTATTGGATCTTGATGTACTTTATGTCATAATTACTTTCTCTTTTTTATGTATTGGTTATACTTTTATGTATGTTTATATTTGTGAAAAATAATAAAAGCTTATTGAAAGAAAATGTGTAAAAATGAGTGTCGATGCAGTGTATGGTTAAAGTCGGAGTTTGTATCCACTGCTTACCATTCATTTTTCCATAGACATACATTTCACTTTCACTTTGACATAACTTAATGATGTGCTTGCCCTAGGCTACATTCAGACGACTGAGGTGCAAAACAGTCACGAAAAAGGTCCATTTTTCACAGATCCCACATACCTAATGGAGGTACATAATGGAGGTGCAGTATACAGTACATATACAGTATGGAGGGATCCATGAAAATTTACAAAATTAGGACAAGACCTATATTTTGATAGTCCGTGGCAACAGTAAAAAAACAGACGTCATATTAGTCACGTAAATGCACCTTTAGAAAGATAGAAATTAGATAAATAAGTTCCTAGAAGCCCTGTAAGTGTTCTACAGTATGTTTTAAGCCAATTTAAGGTATGGTTTTAAGCCAATTTAAGGTTTGACCCAAAATTAATCTTGGTCCTGAACTACCCGAACCTGAAAGAAAACAAATCTTAAGAGGTTCGCCCCTCTCTAATGCAGGCAATTAATGACCTAAACATGTGTGCAAATACATATAAAATAAGCAAAATAAATACTGTCTACCTGTGTAAACTATTGGCTTCCATACGGATCAGGTGAGTTTTCTCCCATGATTATAATCATTTCATCAAAAGCCCACAAATAATTTTTGAAAACAAGTACTTTTTACGTGCATGTGAAATTATCATTTGCATGCTGCTGGCTTAAAATGCCAAGCATTAATAGCTTTAAGAACATAACCTTGACACATAATATTCCCATAAGTGTAATGGTATTTTAATGACTGAGACCTTTACATACCTTCAATATGCAGCTGCATCACATAACTAGAAATGACATCACATGGCCAGAAATGTAAGAAGAGCTACATTCAAAATTAAATGGCATACATCTAAACAGATTAATAAAAAGTGTTTGCTTAAAAGAAAACTGAGCTTGCCTTATGTAACCCTTGTCCTCGACTAACACCAACAAATTCTAATTCATGTCAATTTACACATTTTTTTTACATTGAGTATATCCAAACACTGGAAGCAATAAATTAAAAGATACAAGTTAAACAAACGTACTGGAGGTCATGTGTACTGTAGAAAGTGCAGTTTCAAATTAAGGATTAGAAAAAATTATTCAGCATATGTCATATGTACAAAAGTGTCTAATGATGTATGAGGTATGTGTCGCATGTGGAAACAATTACTACAAATATTTTCTCTCTTACATTTCTGATGCTTGAAAATCTTGTCATAAAATCTTAATGCGTATGTTCAACACTTTCTAAAAAGGTTGCCCTGAAACAATAAAAATGTAACAAACGGTGGGGCGTGGCCAGTGGTGAACCTAGCCTTTTTGCTGTTATCGTCGCACAATAAATATACACAAACTTTTGAAACAGTTTTTAAGAATCCTTCCTCCAGCATTACTTCAGTATCAGAAATCAACAACATGGCATTAACAATGAAAGTGACTTCTTCTGCTTGGTGGATGGACGAGCCCACGTGGCCCCCATTTTCTATAATAGGAGCGCTGCAAATAGCTGATCACTGTACTTCGGGTATCTTCGGCATTCCCATCAAAGTTGAATGAGAGCCACGCGGGTTTGTCCATCCACCAAGTGACACGCCTATATTCAGTTTGGCTGTGGTCAGGCTGAATGCCCACCCAGTGGGGGAAAAAAAACCAATACTCAGGCTCAGTGGGGGTCTCAGCAGACAGAGCCCCATCACTCAGGTATTTATCCTCTACCATTTAGGTGTATACAGTTCAGTAATATTTTGTGACTTACAGGTGACGTCTCTGACTAATCCTTCACATTTCCCTTCTCTTCCCTTTGGACCGCCATGACCACTTCTTCCAGCTGTGACTTGTCTCTGTAAAGTTTGCAACACAGACATCTTTGGCTCCTCACATTACCAGGCATCCGACCCACATTGTCCTCATCTACACAAAGCCCACATCCTGCTGCTATTCCAATTATAAAATATATTGTATAACCCTCCATAATGAATAATACCCCCAAGTGCATCTTTATATTAATGATGTCCATGTGTACCCTGTATCAATAGTGCCCCTTATTAATAATGCCCCAGGTGTTAATTAATTAAAAGGTTTTCCAGGTCATTAATAAACTAATCAGTGGGGCTCAAAAACCCAGGACCCCTACTGATCAGCTGTGTGAATGAACCGTGGTACCTGTGTAAGCGCCATGACCGCTTCTCTGTTTACATAGTGTCATTCATCTCATAGCGGCCATGTAATGTAGCTACAGCCTCGTCCTATACATGTCTATGTGACAAGGCTGTAATTACATCACACGGTCATTATAAACAGACAGCGTGTGATATAAACAGGCACCATAGCCCCTTCATACAGCTGATCAGTAGGGGGGGGGGGTCCACTGATCTCTTATTGATAATCTGTCCTAAGGATAGATCATCAATAAAAATGAGCTGGAAAGCCCCTTTAATAAAGCCCAAGTGCCACCTTAAAGGGGTGGTCAGGATAACCACTTTTTTAATATGAGGCTGGGGAAGGTTCTCCAGTGTCTTCCAGTCCTGCTGCTCCGGTGTTTTTTTACTCACAGCACTGTGACATCCTGTGTCAGCGACCTCAGCGGTCATGTGTGGCGGTGACTTCTGCCAGAAGAAAACACCAGAGCAGCAGAACCAGACTGCGGTGGGAGGCATCGGAGCACAAGGGACATGTGAGTAGGGTTTTTTTTGTTTTTTTCTTTAATACAGTATTACGTGGTATTATGCCCTGCAGCGGCCCCTGCACATGATATTATGCCCTACAGCGGCCCCTGCACTCGGTATTATGTCCCATAGCGGCCCCTGCACTCCGTATTATGTCATATAGTGGCCCCTGCACACGGTATTATGTCATATAGTCGCCCCTGCACACGGTATTATGTCACATAGCGGTCCCTGCACACGGTATTATGTCACATAGCGGTCTCTGCACACGGTATTATGTCACATAGTGGCCCCTGCACATGGTATTATGCCATATAGTGGCCCCTGCACATGGTATTATGCCAATATAGTGGCCCCTGCACACGGTATTATGTCATATAGTGGCCCCTGAACACCGTATTATGTCACATAGTGGCCCCTGCACATCATATTATGTCATATAGTGGCCCCTGCACACCGTATTATGTCACAGAGTGGCCCCTGCACACCGTATTATGTCACATAGTGGCCCCTGCACAACATAATATGTCAAATAGTGACCCTTGCACAACATAATATGTCAAATAGTGACCCCTGCACACGGTATTATGTCACATAGTGGTCCCTGTACACCGTATTATGTCACATAGTTGTCCCTGCACACGGTATTATGTCACATAGCGGTCCCTGCACACAGTATTATGTCACATAGCGGTCCCTGCACATGGTATTATGTCACATAGCGGTCCCTGCACACCGTATTATGTCATATAGTGACCCCTGCACACCGTATTATGTCATATAACGGTCCCTGCACATGGTACTATGTCACATAGTGGTCCCTGCACACCGTATTATGTCACATAGTGGCCCCTGCACACAGTATTATGTCACATAGCGACCCCTGCACACCGTATTATGTCACATAGTGGTCCCTGCACACTGTATTATGTCACATAGCGGTCCCTGCACATGGTATTATGTCACATAGCGGTCCTCAAGATTCTCCAACTTGAGATCTCTTCAACAGGTGATCTCCATTTTATGGACTGTCCTTTTTATTATATTTATTCTAATTTTGTTTGCATTTTGTTTTTTTTTGCCCATGCTCTCTTACTCTCTTTTTACACATTCTCCCTCTCCTACCATTGTACACCTTCCTCATCACTGGGCCTTATACGGTTGCTGACCTACTTTTAACTTTGCACCACACCTCTGTACCTGAGACTCCCTTGTGTGTCCTAAACTCCAACATAGATAGGTAGATCCTTTCTTGGAACTACCCTAACACTTGTGCTCAACCTCTGTAGTCCCCACTGCGGGCAGCTATACTGCCCTTTAACTTGTTAATTTCCTCTACCTCTCTTTCTCTCTTACTACTCTCTCTCCCTCTCCCCCTGCACTTCTTCTTCTATCCTCTCAAACAATCTGCTCTCTAAACCTCTGACCCTCCTGTTTTCTTCCCCCTCCATTTCCTCCAATGGCAGATATCATGATCTCCTCTCTTAATGTCAAGGGACTGAACATCCCTGAAAAACACTCCCAGATTCTATAGAGCTTGCACAAGTGTAGAGTTCATATACTATGCTTACAGGAAAATCATCTTCTCGCTTCCCACACTCCAACAGTAGCAGCTCTGCGGGGAAGTTCTTCCATATGTGTCACGTCAAGTCTTAGGTGCTTGCTGTCTCTACAAAATGGTCAAAGATTGTTCACAAATGTTGGCCCCTGACGCCGTTCACGGGCAACCCGGACTTTCCTGCAGCCATTCCTCTCCCGCTCCCCTGACCTTCCCCCTCTCACGTTCTCCCAGGTCCTATCTCCATCATCCCTCCTTCCTTACCCTGACCTAGTACACCCAGACACCAGAGACCTCGCCATGCACTGGCAATACCTTCAGCTCTATTACTTCTACACATCCCTGAAAGGCACACGAGACCTTCACAGGTCCTTATCACCGTTTGAGAGATTCTGCAAATCCCCTTCGGTGATACCCAACTCTGTCTCTACCATCTATGGATTGCTTTCTAACATGACAGATGACCTTTTACCAGCTTTCACTTAGAGCTGGGAAAGGGAGCTTGGAACTAGCTTCCTGCCAGATGTGTGGCTTTTTGCCTTCCAACGGTGCCACAAGTACTCCATCTTCTGCAAACCTCAAGAGATGAACTATAAAATTCTATCCAGATGGTATAGAGTTCCTACCACCCTTCATGAATTCTTTCCCACTGTGTCGGACCGCTGTTGGTGGTGTGGTACTGACTGAGGCACGATGTTACACATCTGTTGGAGCTGCCCCCTTTTAAAATATTTTTGGTGCAGAATCCAGCCAGGTCCATCATCCCAAGGTTGTGAAAATCTACCTTTCCTCAATCTATTGTTGCCTGGGTCGAGGCGTTCATATACATCAATGCATAGAGGACCTGGTCGCAGAGCTCAAGCCAGATGATAGCATTCACCAACAAGCATGGCTCCTGCGGAATACCTTCTACTAATCTTCCGCCTTCCAATCCTCCTTTCCTGCCTCTCCGCCTTAAACTCCTCTTATTACCTCAACTTCCCCGTTGCATTCCCCATTATATGCCTTTCTCTCCCTTCCTATGCCTTCACCATCCCCCTTGCACAACTTACCATTATTACTTCACTATGTTGGAGGTATACCCTCATTGGTGTAATCTGTATTAACTGTGAATTTTTTACTTTAAATTTGTCGCTCAGCAGTGTCAGAGCTTTGTTCTCCCCACCCACCCCTTCCCTTATTTGTTCCCTCCCCTCCCTCGCCAGTAGATCCTTCTCTTCCCTCCCTGTTTACCCCAATCTGATGTTATTTTTCATGTTGTTTTTAACCTGTGAACTTTTTGAAAATGTAATAAAAACTTAATGTAAAAAAAAATGTAACAAACTACTATGGGGGGTGTTTAAAAAAATAAAAATAAAATAAAAATAATGGTAAATGAAAGTTTTTTAAGTATTAAAAATATTTATTCTCTATCCTAGAGAATAAATTGCTGTTAGGTGGTGGTGAGACCCCTATCGATCCTGGGAACAGGGGGTGTTTTATCTCCACTATGAATGTTGCTACAGTGAACATAGGTACACTGCTGCTCCCGTTCATTTCAATGGGATCACTGGAAATGAGGTATGGCACTTTTCCAGCATTACCATACAAGTGAATGGCAGTAAGGGTACATCACGCACCCCAGATACATGCTGCCACCACCTATTGCATTGAGGGTCTATAGGTACCCGACATACACATACTCACTGCTTCCAGCAGTCACACCACCAAGCAGATTTTAAAAGCCAATGGATCCAAAGAGCATTCAGGGACTAACATAAAGCAAACACTCTAAATAAAAATGACATACAGCAAGTCAATAGTTACAAAATCAAGGGAGAAAAAATGAAAAACCTTATAAACTACAGTCTTTTTGAACCCCTGTGGGTGGGGAAGACAAGTCACGTCTTGAATGAACCCCGCATGTGTGAGAAAGTTCCTCTGGCCATCAGTTTTTATAATATCAGCTCTTGCCTCAGGATTCAAAGCTGTCTTTATAGTTCATTATTCAAATCCTTTGTTGGTGACTGATTAGTGGATTAATAAGGGTACAAGTCCCATTAATATTAATTGTTCATGTTTTTAACCCTTTCCCACAGCAGGCATTTTTCGATTTTGTTTTTGATTCCCGTATTCCATACCCCATTACTTTATTATTTTCACAGAGTCATATGAGGGCTTAATGTTTGCAGGACAAATTGTTGTTCATAATGGTCCAATTTTTTATTCTGTACAATGTACTGGGAAGCTGGAAAAAAATTCAGAATGGGGTGGAACTGGAGAAAAAGTTCATTTGTGCGACTTTCTTATGGGCTTCGTTTTTACGGCATTCACTGTGCAGCCAAAATGGCATGTCAACTGTATTCTATGTTTACATTTTATGTATAATTCCAGGGATACCAAATCTATATAGTTTTATTTACGTTTTAACCTCTTAAAAAAAATCAAAAAATTTGTATTAGAGTCACCATATTGACACCCATAAGTTTTTTATATTTCTGTGTACGGGAATACATTGGGTGTATTTTTTTCCCGGGCCAGATATACTTCTTAGTAGTACCATTTTGGGGAAGGTCTATTGCTTTGATCACTTTTTATTCAAATTTTTATCAGAGGCGAAAACAGCGAAAAAACGTCGGTTCGGCAATTTTCATTTTTTTTTTCCTGTATGGCATATTTTTATATGTTTGTAGACCAGGCGATTTTTGTAATGTGTATGTGTTTTACAGTCTTTTACTTTTATATGTATTGTAGGGAAAGTGGGGTAATTCAATTTATAATTCTTTTTAGTTTTTTCATATTTTTTTTTTTTACTTTTATACTGTATTTATTAGACCCCCTAGGGGTCTTGAACCCCTGGCGGTCTGATCGCTAAGGCAATGCATTGCATTGAGCTTCTTCAAAATGGCAGCGCCGATGTGCTGCCGAGACAATGGCGTCTTGGTCAGCTTTGACCGAGGCGTCAGGAGCCTTAATGCCCGCGATTAGTGTGGGTCTTGCTGTATAATCCTGACTGGCTGTCATATTTAAATATCCACCGTAATAGTACAGTGGATGTCAGGAAGGGGTTAATTCACCCCCCTGTATGGGATAGGGAGTTGTTATGATCTGGAATATTTTATCCATCCATCCAGTCCTCCTTTGAAGCTTAGTATAAGCCAGATCCAGTTGACAAAACTCACACTCTCCATGGTTTCTATTTTCATCCCCATCCTGTCATAAAAGTTCCCCCTGGATGGTCTACAGGGTTGATACAGAAACACATTTACCATATATACACACAAATCCACAATACAATTCTACTGTCAAGTATATATATTTTGGGGCTCTCATTACTATACTCTTTTTAAGTGCTGTAAAACCAATTCAAATGTGGAAAAATAACCTAAGGCCTTGTGAGTGCCACTGTTTTACTTGCAATTGTGGGTTACTTATTGACTACTTTTCATTGCTTAGTAGCACCATGGTCTCCTTGGATGGTTCCTATTGCTAAAGCTGCATGACACTTGTAGAGCAGTGACAACTGTGTTTCTTTTTGCTGCACATGTTGTATAAAACATTTAGTTCATCATCCTACTTGAGTATTTCAGATTTCACAATTTTTACGATTCTACTGTTCTATATTAACTAATTATTTTTTTTTTTTAATATGGGAAAATAACAAAGGGATTAGTTGTTTTTCTTGTGATCAAAGGAATTAAACCTTGTAACTTAGGACATGATTATTTTGTCATTCTAATACATTACCTGGATAACTCCTTGGAATCCTTTTAGACAAATCACTTTTCCAGTGTTCATAGCATATGTTTTCCCTTTACCTAGTCAGTTAATCCTTCATTCTATTATTCAAGTCATTGAATGTTTTTCCATGGTTCAAGTAATATGAATCCAGGTCTATGCACTGAAATACAAAGCAAAGCCTAACAAAACATATATGAGATAAAAGAGAATAACATATCTCTTTGCATGACCTTGAACTCTTCATTGGACAAACAGCTCCACTGTTAATATTATTTGACAAATGAAAATGACATAACCGCAGGTAATTGTGTTTAGGTAAGCAAAAGACAACATGTTCACAATGGAATCATGCAGCTGTATTTTGCGAAATATCAAATATAATAACATTTAGCTTATTTTTTGAAAGTAAGGCGTGTCTTATACAGTTGTGCTAAAAAGTTTACATACCCTGGCAGATTTTTTGTTTTTTTGGCCTTTTTTCAGAGAATATGAATGTTAACACAAAAACTTTTTCTCCACTCATGGTTAGTGGTTGGTTGAAGCCATTTATTGTCAAACTTCTGTGTTTTCTCTTTTTAAATCATAATGACAACCAAAAACATCAAAATGACCCTGTTCAAAAGTTCACATACCCCATTTCTTAATACCGTGTATTGCCCCCTCTAACATCAATGACAGCTTGAAGTATTTTGTGGTAGTTGTGGATGAGGCTCTTTATTTTCTCAGATGGTAAAACTGCCCATTCTTCTTGGCAAAAAGTCTCCAGTTCCTGTAAATTCCTGGGCTGTCTTGCATGTACTGCGCGCTTAAGATCTCCCCAGAGTGGCTCAATGATATTGAGGTCAGAAGTCTGAGATGGCCACTCCAGAACCTTCACTTTCTTCTGCTGTAGTCAATGACAGATCGACTTGGCCTTGTGTTTTGGATTGTTGGAACGTCCAAGTACGTCCCATGTGCAGCTTCTTGGCTGATGAGTGCAAATTTGCCTCCAGTATTTGCTGATAACGTGCTGCATTCATCTTTCCATCAACTTTGACCAAGTTTCCTGTGCCTTTGAAGCTCACACATTCCCACATCATCAGTGATCCACCTCCGTGCTTTACAGTAGGAATGCTGTTCCTTTCATCATAGGACTTGTTGACACTTCTCCAAATGTAACGTTTATGGTTGTGGCCAAAAAGTTCGATTTTTGTCTCATCACTCCAAATTACCTTGTTCCAGAAGTTTTGAGGCTTGCCTCTGTCCTGTTTGGTGTATTGAAGGTGAGATTCTTATAATAATAGTCCTTTAATAGTCCCACAATGGGGAAATTCAGTGTGTTACAGTAGCAAAGATAAGCAGATACAAATACAAATACAACATGAACAGGAATGTTCCAAGGTAAGAGGCATTACATTGATAGTAGACAGACAGATAGGAAGTAGCAGAGGAGGGGGGGGATTTAACAGGCAGAAAGATATTTCAGTTCTCTGTGTGTAATGATCTCCTCTTAGGTCGGTGTTGGTTGTACAGCCTAACCGCGGTGGGGAGGAAAGACTTCTGATAGCGCTCCTTCTCACACTTAGGGTGGAGCAGTCGGTCACTAACAGTAATGCCCAGCGCGATCACGGTCTCATGCATGGGATGGGACTTCTTCTCCCGCATGGAGCTCACCACGGACAGTATCCTTCTGTCACTCACCACCTACAATGGGTCCAGGGGACTCCCCAGGACAGAGCTGGCCCTTCTAATCAGCTTGTCAAGTTTCTTTCTGTCCTTGGTTGATATACTGCTCCCCCAGCAGGCCACTCCAAAGAAGATGGCTGATGCCACTACCGAGTTGAAGAAAGTCCTAAGAAGTGCCCCCCGGATTCCAAAGGCTCTCAGCCTCCTAAGCAGGTAAAGCCTGCTGTGGCCCTTCCTGTACAGGACCTCCATGTGATCTGCCCAGTCCAGCTTATTATTAAGGAGCAAACCCAGGTACTTATAGGTGTTCACAATCTTGATGCCCGTCCCCAGGATGTCCACTGGTTTAGGAGGGCATCTGCTTTTACGGAAGTCCACCACCATCTCCTTGGTCTTCCCCGTGTTAATCTTCAGGTGGTTCCGCTGGCACCAGTCCACAAAATCCTGGTTCAGTTCTCTGTACTCCCAGTCATCATCGTCTGTGATGAGACCTACTATTGCAGAGTCATCAGAAAACTTCTGTAGGTAGCAGCTAGATGAGTTGCATCTAAAATCTGCAGTGTACAGTGTGAAGCGGAAAGGGGCAAGAACTGTACCCTGAGGTGCCCCCCGTATTACATATCACAGTATCTGACACACAGTCTCGGGCTTTCACGTACTGAGGTCGATTTGTGAGGTAGTCTAGGATCCAGTTGGAGAGGTGGTGGTCCACTTCAGCAAGGCCCGGGCTGTATGGTGTTAAAAGCACTGGAGAAATCAAAGAACATTATTCTCACCGTGTTTCCTGGTTTCTCCAGGTGAGACAGAGCCCTGTGCAGAAGGTGGATGATGGCATCATCTACCCCAATGCCCGGCCGATAAGCAAACTGGAGAGGGTCCATAGCGGGGCTCACTAGAGGGCGGAGATGTGTGAGAACCAATCTCTCTAAGATCTTCATCAAGTGGGATGTCAGTGCTACAGGTCTGTAGTCGTTGAGGTCCATACTGTGAGGTTTCTTTGGAACTGGTACCACACAAGAAGATTTCCATAATTCAGGAACTATTTCCTGCCTCAGGCTCATATTAAACATGTATGTAATTATACCACACAGCTGGTCCCCACAAGTCTTAATTAGCCTTGCACTGATGTCATCTGGCCCTGCGGCTTTCCTCGCCTTGATCTTTTTCATCTCCCTCCTCACCTGGGCCCTTGTGAAGGTCAGACTGTGGTCAGATATAGACGGATTCTTGGATTTACTGGTCTGTTGGGGAGTAGCCGCATGGGGTGAAGTCATTGTGGTGGGGGGAACTGAAGGACATGCTGGGGTAGGAGGAGCTTGTGTGTGATCAAATCTGTTGAAGAATAAGTTTAGTTCATTAAGCCAATTAACATCTGCCTCAATGTGGCAGACAGACTGTTTATGACCCTAAATTGACTTAATCCCCTCCCAGACCCCCCTTATGTCTTTCCTTTCCATTTGCTTTTCCATTTTTTCCTTATACTGTAACTGGATTTTCCCTGCCTGATTTGATGCCTCAGCTCCTTTTGTACTTCCCTCAGCCCCTCCTTATCTCTTGTCTGAATGCCATCTTTTTCTCCTTAAGTAGTGTTTTTATATCAGAATTAATCCATGGTTTGTTGTTGGAAAAGCACCTCACCACTTTTGTGGGTATGTGTTGTCCACACAAAAATTAATATAGTCCGTTATGCAGTGTGTGAGTCCTTCCATATCTTCTCCATAAGAATCCTGCAGTACTTCCCATGCGGTTGTGTCAAAACAATCTCTCAGAGCCTCATCACTCTCCTCAGACCATATCCTCACTGTGCGGGTGACAGCTGGTTCTCTACGTGCAAGTGGCTTGTACACAGGTCGGAGATGCACTAGGTTGTGATCCGATCTTCCCAGGGGCGGTAGGGCTGATGAGTTATATGCCTCCCTCGCGTTGGCGAAGAACAAGTCCAGTGTTTTGTTGTCTCTTGTGTGGCAGGTTACATACTGTGTGAAACTGGGCAGTGTGGATGATGGAGAGACATGGTTGAAATCACCCGACACAAGAAGGAGGGACTGGGGGTGTCGTGACTGCAGTTGGCTCACCGTGGCTTGTAGGACCTCGCGGGCAGCGTCAGCTTTCGCAGAGGGGGGGGGACATATGCAGCTATCACGATGACATGTGATAGTTCCCTTGGTAGATAGAAAGGTCTCATGCTCACAGCTAATAGTTCAATGTCCTTACAGCAAGTTTGCTTCTTAATCACAATGTGCCTAGGATTACACCATCTATCATTCACATATATTGCCTGCCCTCCTCCTTTCCTCTTACCTCTCTCCCTTGTCCTATCCGCTCGAAGGAGTTTAAAGCCATCCAAGGAGACAAGAGTGTCGGGAGTAACTTCAGTGAGCCAAGTCTCTGTAAGCAGCATCATGCTGCACACCTGAAACTCCTGATGATGCCTGGTGAGCGCCGTTAGTTCGTCCATCTTGTTTGCAAGAGATCTCACATTGCCCATAATGATGGAGGGGAGAGCTGGTCTGAAACGTCTCTTTTTAATCCTCTGTAGGACTCCGGCTCTACACCCCCTCCCCCTTCTTTTCCTTCTCCAGATCTCCTGGGGGATGTCTGGGCAAATGGTATACAGCCCTGCTGTGTCTCTAAGCTGCAAAAGTTGCTCTCTGGAGTAGACAAAAGAATTGTCTGCAGACACAATAGTTCCCATTTGAAGTAGAACAAAACAGACAAAAAGTATCACAAAGGTCCAATTCCAAGTCTTCATGTGTTTCTTTGTGGTATTTGTGCCGTAATAGCTTTCATCTGGCAACTCGACCATGCATCCCATTTTTCTTCAAGTGCCTCTTTATTGTGCATCTTGAAACAGCCACACCAATAGTTTTCAGTTGTCCTGTACTTCAACTGATGTTATGTGTGGGTTTTTCTTTGCATCCGGAACAATTTTCCGGGCAGTTATGGCCGAAATTTTGGTTGGTCTACCTGACCGTGGTTTGGTTTCTGGGCATGTTATCAGGCCAAAATCACCAGGGTGTGAACTTTTGAACAGGGTCTTTTGATGTTTTTGGTTGTTTTTATGATTTAAAAAGAGACAACACAAAAGTTTGACAATAAATGGCTTCAACCAACCACGAACCATGAGTGGAGAAAAAGTTTTTGTGCTATCATTCGTATTCTCTGAAAAAAAGGCCAAAAAGCAAAAAATCTGTCGGGGTATGTAAACTTTTTTAGCACAACTGTATTCCAACACTGGAATAAGACACTTTGGTTCAAAGCAGTGGTCTGCAACTTGACGTCCCCAACATGTAATTGCACTAAAACTCTCAGTATGCTCTATTTAAATACAGTAAATTTAGAGTCTAGTGATATTTTAATCAACTAAACTTCTCAAACTATGTGTGATTAACCGACCCATTCTGGTAAGAACAGCCAGAGATTCAAAAATTACAGAAGGTGAATGGGGAACCACAATATCTCAATCACAAAATCACAGGAATCCCCAGGGAAAATAAATAAATAAGACATAACTTTTATTAGAAACTCAGGTTAAAATCAAATCAAGTAATTCCCCTATGTGTCAGAGGGTAACGGCGTAGGACCAGTAGAAACTGCTCACAGTATCTAGACCTAATCTAAATAATGTAAAGGTCTAGAATTGTTAGGTACACTCAATTGTGAGCGGTGTATAAACTAATTCAGAGGATGATGTCACCAGTATCCAGGTGTTAGGTTGTTATAAATGTACTGTGTGTCCTTTGCTGCTTACTCATTTTGCTTTGTCTGCCTAGCAACAGTGAGGTAGTAAGGGAAGAGGAGCTGAGCTAGCAGGAGGAGATGCTACACAGGGAGCCTTTGATGAAGCATGCAATATAGAGTTCTGTTTCAGAAAAGTGGTTATCACATAGTGGATTTATTCCGGGTGACACTACAACTGCTGATGAGGATTAAGAATCATAAGCTAAAGGTATTTCACAATTACAGCAAATTGTGTACAAGACTGCAATACTAGCACCAGCCATGGCCTGCTTACCCTCCTTTGCTGCATTTGATGTACACCAGCCCCGAGCAAACTTGACAGCATGCTGGAATAAATGGCTGAAATGCTTTGAGATATCCCTACAAGCACTGGACATTACTGACAATGCAAGAAAGAAAGCACTGTCGTTACACTTTGCAGGGAGCAAGTCTATGATATCTTCACAACTTTGCCTAAAACATGGGAGGACAGTGACTATGAGCTATGCAAAGCAGCATAAAGTAAGCACTTCTCTCCATACATAAATGCAGCCTTTGAAACTTTCAAGTTTACACAGTCAAAACAGTCAGCAAAAGAAAGTTGTCTGGCAGATTATCATGGCAGATTAAGACAATTTGCAGCATACTGTGAATTTGCAGATACAGATATGGAAATTCAGATGCAAATCATACAAAGATACAGTGCCTTGCGAAAGTATTTGGCCCCCTTGAACTTTTCAACCTTTTGCCACATTTCAGGCTTCAAACATAAAGATATAAAATTTTAATTTTTTGGTGAAGAATCAACAACAAGTGGGACACAATTGTGAAGTGGAATGAAATTTATTGGTTATTTGAAACTTTTGTAAAAAATAAAAAACTGAAAAGTGGGGCGTGCAATATTATTCGGCCCCTTTACTTTCAGTGCAGCAAACTCACTCCAGAAGTTCAGTGACGATCTCTGAATGATCCAATGTTGTCCTAAATGACTGATGATGATAAATATAATCCACCTGTGTGTAATCAAGTCTCTGTATAAATGCACCTGCTCTGTGATAGTCTCAGGGTTCTGTTTAAAGCGCAGAGAGCATCATGAAGACCAAGGAACACACCAGGCAGGTCCGTGATACTGTTGTGGAGAAGTTTAAAGCCGGATTTGGATACAAAAAGATTTCCCAAACTTTAAACATCCCAAGGAGCACTGTGCAAGCGATCATATTGAAATGGAAGGAGTATCAGGCCACTGCAAATCTACCAAGACCCGGCCGTCCCTCTAAACTTTCATCTCAAACAAGGAGAAGACTGATCAGAGATGCAGCCAAGAGGCCCATGATCACTCTGGATGAACTGCAGAGATCTACAGCTGAGGTGGGAGAGTCTGTCCATAGGACAACAATAAGTTGAACACTGCACAAATCTGGCCTTTATGGAAGAGTGGCAAGAAGAAAGCCATTTCTCAAAGATATCCATAAAAAGTCTCATTTAAAGTTTGCCACAAGCCACCTGGGAGACACACCAAACATGTGGAAGAAGGTGCTCTGGTCAGATGAAACCAAAATTGAACTTTTTGGCCACAATGCAAAACAATATGTTTGACGTAAAAGCAACACAGCTTATCACCCTGAACACACCATCCCCACTGTCAAACATGGTGGTGGCAGCATCATGGTTTGGGCCTGCTTTTCTTCAGCAGGGACAGGGAAGATGGTTAAAATTGATGGGAAGGTGGATGGAGCCAAATACAGGACCATTCTGGAAGAAAACCTGTTGGAGTCTGCAAAAGACCTGAGACTGGGATGGAGATTTATCTTCCAACAAGACAATGATCCCAAACATAAAGCAAAATCTACAATGGAATGGTTCACAAATAAACGTATCCAGGTGTTAGAATGGCCAAGTCAAAGTCCAGACCTGAATCCAATCGAGAATCTGTGGAAAGAGCTGAAAACTGCTATTCACAAACGCTCTCCATCCAACCTCACTGAGCTCCAGCTGTTTTCCAAGGAAAAATGGGCAAGAATTTCAGTCTCTCGATGTGCAAAACTGATAGAGACATACCCCAAGCGACTTGCAGCTGTAATCACAGCAAAAGGTGGCGATACAAAGTATTAACTTAAGGGGGCCAAATAATTTGGCACGCCCCACTTTTCAGTTTTTTATTTTTTACAAAAGTTTAAAATATCCAATAAATTTCGTTTCACTTCACAATTGTGTCCCACTTGTTGTTGATTCTTCACCAAAAAATTAAAATTTTATATCCTTATGTTTGAAGCCTGAAATGTGGCAAAAGGTTGAAAAGTTCAAGGGGGCCGAATACTTTCGCAAGTTAAAGAGGACCTTTCATGTCTTTATGCACATGTGGTTTTATATACCGCTAGAAAGCCGACAGTGTGCTGAATTCAGTGCACTGTCGTCTTTCCCGTTATGTGCCCTGGGGGCTGGAGATATCGGTGCCATTACTTTTGGCACTAATGTCTGCCTACCGTCAGAAGGGCATTCCTGACAGTCTAGCTGAGCTGTGAGGAACGTCTCCCCCCCCCCGACAGTTCTCCTCCATAGCCCTGTACTGGAGGGGGGCGTTCCTCATAGCTCAGCAGGTAAGGAACGCCTCCTCTGGCAGTACAGGGCTATGGACGAGTACTGTCAGGGCGGGAGTGCCTCACAGCTCAACTAGACTGTCAGGAATGCCCTTCAGACTGTGGGCAGACATCAGTGTCGAAACTAATGGCACCAATATCTCAAGCCCCGGGGCACATACTGGGAAAGTCGACAGTGCCCTGAATTCAGCGCACTGTTGGCTTTCTAGCGGTATATAAAATCACATGTGCATGAAAACATTAAAGGTCCTCTTTAAGGAGACAAGCACTCAGAGATCCCACCATGACTTTAGCAAAGCTACTGGACATTGCACGTATTCATGATGCAGCAGAGAATCAAGCTAAACGTATAGAGAACACAGGCTGTATGCCAGAGCAGCCATCTTCTGTAGCAAAGCTCACTCAGAAAGCCACATGTGCCTCACACACAGGCTGCAACCTGCTACAACTGTGGAGGTCCTTATCCTAATCAGAAACCCTGCCCACTAAAGGGAGTAACTTGTCATAACAAAATCACTTTGCAAAGTTTGCGATCTAAATCACAATCTTCTCTCTCTGCAAAACAAGCCATGCCACAGAAAGTTCAGACAGAGTAGTCAGTGCCCCCTACTGAAGAGCCCAGCAGCACCTACTTATTCTCAGTGATTGAAGAGGGGTCTCAAAATGTGCATGCAATTCCTAATCCCAAACAAGTCATCTTAATAAATGGCACTCCGGTGGAGACACTGGTAGATACAGGGGCGTCTGTCAATTTTATTAGTCACACCACCTACAGTGGGGAAAAAAAAGTATTTAGTCAGCCACCAATTGTGCAAGTTCTCCCATTTAAAAAGATGAGAGAGGCCTGTAATTGACATCATAGGTACACCTCAACTATGAGAGACAAAATGAGAAAACAAATCCAGAAAATCACATTGTCTGATTTTTTTAAGAATTTATTTGCAAATTATGGTGGAAAATAAGTATTTGGTCAATAACAAAAGTTCATCTCAATACTTTGTTATATATCCTTTGTTGGCAATGACAGAGGTCAAACGTTTTCTTTAAGTCTACACAAGGTTGGCACACACTGTTGCTGGTATGTTGGCCCATTCCTCCATGCAGATCTCCTCTAGAGCAGTGATGTTTTGGGGCTGTCGCTGGGCAACACGGACTTTCAACTCCCTCCAAAGGTTTTCTATGGGGTTGAGATCTGGAGACTGGCTAGGCCACTCCAGGACCTTGAAATGCTTCTTACGAAGCCACTCCTTCATTGCCCTGACAGTGTGCTTGGGATCATTGTCATGCTGAAAGACTTAGCCATGTTTTGTCTTCAATGCCCTTGCTGATGAAAGGAGGTTTGCACTCAAAATCTCACGATACATGGCCCCATTCATTCTTTCATGTACACGGATCAGTCGTCCTGGTCCCTTTGCAGAGAAACAGCCCCATAGCATGATGTTGCCACCCCCATGCTTCACAGTAGGTATGGTGTTCTTTGGATGCAACTCAGCATTCACTCTCCTCCAAAGACGACGAGTTGTGTTTCTACCAAACAGTTCTACTTTGGTTTCATCTGACTATATGACATTCTCCCAATACTCTTCTGGAACATCCAAATGCTCTCTAGCAAACTTCAGACGGGCTTGGGTATGTACTGGCTTAAGCAGGGGGATACGTCTGGCACTGCAGAATCTGAGTCCCTGGCGGCGTAGTGTGTTATTGGCAGTAGCCTTTGTTACGTTAGTCCCAGCTTTCTGCAGGTCATTCACTAGGTCCCCCCGTGTGGTTCTGGGATTTTTGCTCATCGTTCTTGTGATCATTTTGACCCCACGGGGTGAGATCTTGCGTGGAGCCCCTGATCGAGGGAGATTTTCAGTGGTCTTGTATGTCTTCCATTTTCTAATTATTGCTCCCACAGTTTATTTCTTCACACCAAGCTGCTTGCCTATTTCAGATTCAGTCTTCCCAGCCTGGTGCAGGTCTACAATTTTGCTTCTGGTGTCCTTCCACAGCTCTTTGGTCTTCACCATAGTGGAGTTTGGAGTGTGACTGTTTGAGGTTGTGGACAGGTGTCTTTTATACTGATAAAAATTTCAAACAGGTGGCATTACTACAGGGAATGAGTGGAGGACAGAGGAGCCTCTTAAAGAAGAAGCTACAGGTCTGTGAGAGCCAGAAATCTTGCTTCTTTGTTATTGACCAAATACTTATTTTCCACCATAATTTTCAAATAAATTCTTAAAAAATCAAACAATGTGATTTTCTGGATTTGTTTTCTCATTTTGTCTCTCATAGTTGAGGTCTACCTATGATGTCCATAACAGGCCTCTCTCATCTTTTTAAGTGGGAGAACTTGCACAATTGGTGGCTGACTAAATACTTTTTTCCCCACTGTATCAGCTAAAGAACAAACCTGCTTTGCAATTTACTAACCTGAAGAGTTCAACCAGATGTCATTAAATTTTTTTGGCTTTATTTTTTCTGAAAATGGCATTTCTGCAGACTCTCAGAAAATAGCTGCCATAACCTCTGCTAGCCAGCCTCAAAATGTATCAGATGTTCGGAGTTTTCTTGGACTGGTCACATACTGTGGACGTTTCATACCTGATCTGGCTACTGTTTCTGAACCCTTACGACACCTCACTAAAAAAGATACTCCTTGGTCATGGACTGTTGCACATCAATCAGCATTTGACACACTAAAGTTCAGTCTGACTAGTGACACAGTCATGGCCTATTTTGATCCTCTAACGTCTACTGAGCTCATTGTGGATGCCAGTCCTGTAGGCCTTTTAACTCAGGTGTCCAAAACTGGCAGCATTTCCACAGTCTCCTATTCAAGCAAGGCTTTAAATACAGACGGAACAGCGCTATTCCCAAACTGAGAGGAAAGCTTTTGCGGTTGTATGGGCATGTCTTCATTTCCATCTTTACCTCTTTGGTTGTCCGTTCACAGTGGTAAGTGATCATAAACCACTCATTCCAATCTTCAATAAACATTCTTCAGAGCCACTCCTATGACTTGAATGCTGGCTACTCCGCCTACAGAACTACCACTTTCATTTGAGATATGAGGCAGGAGCTGGGAATCCTGCAGACTATTTTTCAAGACACCCTTCACCACAGTCTACCAAAGATGACTTTACGGCCACTGTCTTAGCTGAGGAGCATGTAAATTTTGTTGTTGCACATTCTGTGCCAAGAGCAATGACCATAGAAGAAATTAAACATGCAGTGGATTCTGATCCCCATCTTCAGTTAATTATTGACACTGTTCGGTCTAAGAACTGGGCCTCTTTTCTAGCTGAGGCTCGCCTTCACTCACACTATTAAACAGCATATTTGCAGGCCTTCTTTTATGCAGGACACACTCTCTCTCTCTGTCTGACTCAAACATACTACTGTGTGACAACCGCCTGGTCATACTTTAGAAACTTCAAAGTAGAGTGCTTGATCTGGCTCACGAGGCTCATCAAGTTGTAGTTAAAACAAAGCAATTAGGGAGAAAGTATGGTTTCCAGGACAAGGATAAACAAGTGGAAGCACTCATTGACACATGTATACCTTGCCAAGCAACTACTGTGGACCATAGCCAAGCACCAATACAAATATCACCTCTGCCAGAAAGTCCTTTGACTGCCGCTAGTGTTGATTTTTGCACTTTGCCAGATCATTCCTATTTACTGGTTGTCATGGATGATTTTTCTCGGTTTCCAGTCATTGAACCTGTTTCCATCATCTCTGCAAGAGCAGTGATACCAAAACTGGACAAGATTTTCTCTGCATATGGCATTCCTGAAACAGTGAAGACTGACAATGGGCCGCCTTTCAATAGTGCAGATTTTTAGTCTTTTGCAACTTATCTTGGTTTCACCCACAGAAAAATAACTCCTTACTGGCCTCAAGCCAATGGCGAAGTGGAGCGCTTCATACAATCAATCAAGAAAACTCTTCGGATTGCTACCATGCAACATAAGGATTTGAACAAGAATTATACAGATTTCTTAGACAGTACAGAGCCACCCCACACTCTACTACAGGAACTATGCCAGCAACTGCGCTTTTCGGCAGGCTTTTGCGCATTAAGTTTCCGAACATTTCTGTGGTTTCTGTCCAGACTCCTTTGGTCCTCATCGTAAGTGGGAGACTGGGTCCTTGTTAAAAGGCTGAGACCTAGTGACAAATTATCATCCCCATATCATCCTGAACCCTTTCAAGTCACACACGTCAAAGGTACCATTGTTACTGCTCAACACCAGGGTCATCAAGTCACAAGAAATGTGTCCCACTTTAAAAAGCTTTGTGGCTATGACCCAGGAGCAAGTACAGAGGAGATAGATGATGAGGAAATCCCACCAGATACAACTGGTTCAGCAATACCAACAACAGATGCTCCTGAAAATTCACAGACTTTATCTGAAAACGAGAAATCTCAACGCTACTCGACAAGAATGAGTCGAAGGCCACCAAGCCACCTCATGGATTATGTTCTGCAGTAAAATTTTACTTTTAATCTGGACGTTTGATTTATTGTCCATTTAAACAGTTGTATTTTCTTGAGAGATGTGATGTTGTTATAAATGTACTGTGTGTCCTTTGCTGCTTACTCATTCTGCTTTGTCTGCCTAGCAACAGAGAGGTAATAAGGGAGGAGGAGCTGTAGAGAGAGGAGATGCTAAACAGAGAGCCTTTGCTGAAGCATGGAATAAAGAGTTCTGATTCAGAAAAGTTGTTATCACATAGTGGACTTATTCCAGGTGACCTGCATCCTCACTACAACACTACATCAGGGTCGGTGGGTAATTAGTCCACCAGGCCCATAACCTGGTGCGTGTCTCCTCTAGTTAAGTATGAAATGATTATAGATAAAAAGAAAGAAAAACGGTGGCACTGCTAAAACCTAGTTTATATATACCGGTATACATGGAAACATATCAAGTCAGACAGGAGTTGCATAATAATTATAACACCCAAGTAGGTGGTGCTCACACCCCGTGGAAAAAAAAAGCCTATGAAAAAATCTAGAGAAGAAATGAAGGAGGCACTCACCCACGTGTGGATTTTTTTCATAAAACATCCTTTTATTCAGTCCTAGATAAAAACATATCCATAGGATTAGATAGAGAGAGAGGAACTGCACATAGAATGGCTAGGCAATGTCTGTTTTGCGCAGGGTGCGCTTTCTCAAGCCTCAAGTATACTGCGTCCTGGATTACTGGGAAGCATGATGCTATGTGGGACCGCTAAGGGAGCTTG
Source organism: Leptodactylus fallax (assembly GCA_947044405.1). Taxonomy (NCBI): domain Eukaryota; kingdom Metazoa; phylum Chordata; class Amphibia; order Anura; family Leptodactylidae; genus Leptodactylus; species Leptodactylus fallax. Next base: position 849,728 of record CAMRHE010000321.1, read on the forward strand.
GTGATGGTAAAAGGTGAATTTTTGTATGTGCTGGGTTGAAAATATAGGATGGTGTATCTTTGAGGATGCATTCACATGGTGCAGTTGTGACGCAGTTGCAATTGCATCAAAACTGCAATGGAAAAATGCATACAGTTTTGATGTCATTTTGGTAAGGTTTGAAACAAATTTATGTTCCAGCTGTAAATTCAAAAACTGTTCTAAAAATAGTTTTTTTGTCTTTTGGTAAAAATGATTTGGTGGGCCTACCCCGAGGAAAACATTTTATTCCAGGGGTGCCTTGAATCTGAAAAGGTTGGGAAACACTATTCTAGTTTATTGTCAGTCATCAAAGAATAGAGGCAGGTGGTGCCTTAAGAAATTTACCCCATATTTCTTTCTCTTAGCCAGACTTCCAAAACACGTGTCCTCCCTTACTTGTCCTCTGGGTTCTATCACATCTAGTTATGTGTATCACAAGCTAAGCAGATTTTCTAAAAGCAAGTTGATTTCATAATAAATTAACACAGTGATATGATAACTATACTATTTTTGTCTTTGTGTGGCCATCCAGAGGGGAAGGGTGAATGGCAGTCTTTCAAGGCATGTTAAGTTGTTATATTGTATTGAATTGGTTTCATGAGAAACTGGACTTTCGATCAGCTAATTGTGTACAAATGATATTCAATATCGTACATGCACATATATATGTCCAGCACCTATATCTGAATGCACTTCCCTTTACTCCCCTAACAAGCATCCAAAGATGAATTAAGTTTAAGGACAATGCCAGAAAACCAGGACTGAATTCTGAACACTTGTTTTGCATAGAGTTGGACTGTCAGGAGCCATATTAAAGAGGCTCATTTCCAGCGTGTGACTCATGTTCAAATTATGCTCACCATTATAGTCTTTCCCTCACTTTCTCTCTATACTAATGCTGTGTTTGTCAAACTTAACTGTAGTTTGGGATCTATGGATTAGATAATGGTGGTAAGATGTAGCAGTCATACCTGAGCCCTTGGATGGGAATATCAGACTGTAAAAGGTTCAAAGTTCAACTGCATATGGGCAATATAATGATAGCCATTGCTGCTGTATTTTCTTCCCTGTATAGTGGACCAGAATTGCTTAGAAAAGGTGGAATGAAGAGTTAAACCACTTTTGAAAAGAAGTTGCCTTAGAAATTTATATTTATAGGCTTTTTAGGGTGCAATACTCTTAAACTTTCTTATAAAGGCTTACCACAAAAATGAATGATGGTGCCTTAACGTTAACGTCCACATCTAGTAGGTTATGTAGAATTTCCATTATCACCTGGTCACAAAAACCTTATATCAAGGGGTATTCATATCTTAGACATCTTATGGGATTTCCTTTGGGTCCCACCCAACTCTAGAACAGGGGTACCCCCCATCCCACTTGGTTAGATGGCGTCTCCCTGCTGTGTCCAGGCAGGATTGAAAGGAAAGTTGGCAACTCTCTCCATTCATTTTTATGGGAGCCACAGCTTTGCTGTCTTTTTTTGTTTATGACTCCCAGAAATGTAGCTGAAGACAGCAATGCAAAATGTGCAGCCACTTCATTCATTCTCTGATTCAATATGGCAGCTAATACTCGTCTCTCCGGGACTCCTGTTCTGGAGATAGGTACAAGTACAAGAGATTGGTCCTACATTAATTTGACATATATGAGATATTCTGTACCTCAGTATACATCCAATTTCAAACCAAGGCATATGGAAGTCTATTTTGCCATGTGCAGGAACCTTAAAGCACATCTTTACAAAAATATTTGGTGATCTGCTTTCAATCAGCAATTGCTAGCCAAGCTACTTGTGTCTAAAATAGCTGAATAGTTGATGCACAAAGGTTAGAGAAGAGGTAATGTTGCATTCATAATTTACATTTTCCTGTAGTTTTGCTTGAATCCTTATACTCAAAACTGTGAATATATCCAAAAACTCAAAACTCATCTCTTTATGTATGTCCCTTACATTAAGCATATTGTTGAACCTTGTGACAAACACTAAGATATTAAAGTTCCATCTTTAGCTAGCATTCTATCCTGTATTTATTTTATATATGCCTCATGAAGGGTATTCACTGCCTTTGCCCAGTTGACATCAAGTACTGAACTTCTTGCTTTCATTGCATGTGTTCTAGAATTTCAGTAATGAGAATTTTTGCAGTGTTACTTTGTAGTTCAGAAGTGCTGCGTAGGCAAATACTTTCTAGTATAGAAGGCTGTCTTCCTCTGCAGATGAAAACATATTATAACAGGAAAGAAACATTTTTTCCTGTGGACCCTCTTAACCCCATAGCAGGAAACTCTTTGCAGCTGCACCATGGGCCACCTGTGACTTCAGCATTCAATAGCTGGATATCCTGTTCTAGAACCTAGAGCTCAGAATCCCAGCATAATCACTTGAGGGTAACATTAACTTTCCAAAGGCTTGATCATCACAGATTTAATTATGAAGTACAGCAGTCAGAGATAGTATGAAGTTCCAGATGTTTGATATTTTGTCAATGTTGTATGCCACATCCAAGATAAATTAATAATAGCAGGGTAGAGAAAGAAGGAAATGAAAGAGAAAGCATTCTCTCATGAGTAAATAAAGATGCATCTTTTATTTACAGTGCTTTCTTAATTTACTAAAAGGGCAAAGAGAATGAAAATTGCACTCTTAAGAAAAAGTCTCTGAAGAATATGTATGTTTTGAGATATACATACACACACAAATATATCTATACATGAGATGGGGTGTTTTTCCATGTCACTTCCAGGCTCTAATGTATTTGTAACTCATATAGACTTTATGGTAGACAGCCATGTGGGTATCTCTCTATTCAGGCTAGGTTCACATCTGCGTTAGAGTCTCTGTAGGAGACTCCGCCACAGATTGTGCCTAAAATTGACAGAGAGGAAAGTCCTGCAATATAAAACCGGCGGAAAGCCAATGGGCAGCCAGCAGACCCCATTATAGTCTAGGGTAGGGGTAGGCAACCTTTTTTGTTCAGCGTGCCAATTTTAATTAAAAAATCAAAGATGAGGTACTCGGAGTTCCGATCAATAATTGTAAGTCTGACGACCCCTAAACTAAAGTCATATACCACAAACCGTAACATAGAAGTGCTGCCACCACATGCTTTAGGATGCATGCGTCTACTGCTATTTCCTGGGACGCTCCTGTACTTTCCGATTAGAAGCAATGAAAGTCCATGTACAGCCCCCAATTAGTGGTAAATGTATGTGTCCAGGAGCACCGTATGGCGGCATCTTTATGGTGAATACACACTATGTATCTGGATGCAGATATAGTCTTAGGCCACTGGAACTTTTACTTCAATGTAAAACTGCGTTCATATGGTGCATTTTTGCACAAAAAAAAAAATGCCTGTGTTTTCTGTGCAAAAACACATCCTTAATGCAGAAAACACACCGTTATACAGAATAATGTCCCATAGCGGCCCCTGCACACAGTATTATGTCCCATAACGGCCCCTGCACACCGTATTATGTCACATAGTGGCCCCTGCACATGGTATTATGCCATATAGTGGCCCCTGCACATGGTATTATGTCATATAGTGGCCCCTGCACACGGTATTATGTCATATAGTGGCCCCTGCACACCGTATTATGTCACATAGTGGCCCCTGCACACCGTATTATGTCACATAGTGGCCCCTGCACATGGTATTATGTCACATAGTGACCCCTGCACACCGTATTATGTCACATAGTGGTCCCTGCACACGGTATTGTCACATAGCGGTCCCAGCACACGGTATTAGGTCCCATAGCGGTCCCTGCACATGGTATTATGTTCCATAGCTCTCTTCAGACCCCCAAGTATAATAAGTGCAGGACCAAGAGAGGTGACAAACATAAAAAAAACAATGCTACTCACCTTTTTCTGTACTCCGCGGCCGCTCTGTTCTCTTCGTCGCTTCTGCCTGTAGTCAGCGACCGCTGATTGGGTCTCTGGGGACATGTCGCGTCATTATGCATAACCGCTGATTGGGTTTCTGGGGTCACGTTGCATCATTATGCGTAATGACGCCGGACTTGACATCTGAGGCCCTGTCAGCAGTCAGAAGCGCCTGCAGATCGCACAGCTGCCACGTAGCGCAGGGAACAAGGTGAGCATCATTGTTTTTTATGTTTCATCACTTCTCCTGTCTCCGCTTATTATACTCGGGGGTCTGAAGACACCCCACAGTATAATAATAGCAGTTTCGTTTCGGCCATGTTTGGTCTGATCGAAGCTGCTGGGTGAGGAATCCGCTGCCGTGCCAGGGAAATAAGCCTCGCGTGCTACTCTTGGCACGCGTGCCGGGGGTTGCCAACCCCTGGTCTAGGGGTTCCACGGGTGTCCTCGGGTAACCACTTTTTAAGTGCACAGGCTCACTGTCTTTCAGGTACCAATGTGAACCAGAACTACAGAGAGCTAAATGTTAGTGTGAACCTACCATCAATGGATATAGTCTGTGGCTGAATGTAAGCCGTACCAGCTGTCTCCTGTAGCACTATGGGGGTCCCCAATTTCCCATTTGCTGGGAGTTCTTGAGGTATAAACCCCATCTATCAGATATTTATGGTATATGCCATGTACCTTAGATGTGAAAGTCCATAGAGGTTAGGACTAAATTGTAATCTTTATTACTCCTGTTTAAAACTTGCTTTAAAAAAATCACTGTCCATAGCAATATATTGAATTCTTTGAAAATGGCTATAGTCAAGCAGATTTTTTATGACTACATGATGAAATTTCTGAGTGTATATGTGTGCATTTTATTGATTTTCAAATTTTATTTTACATTTTAGCTTAGACACATATTTTATTCCAGTTTAGGAATATTAGAGAATGACATAACAATGGGTGTCTCTGCAATGTATTAATTCATTTTACAATGATTCCTTCTTTGTAGAAGTTAAGTCCTGTAAACATTTTAGATTGTCAAAAGAACACAGTAGCAAAAAAATATTCATATAGCAGGACTGCATAAGTGTATCTTACCTCTCCGCGGTGCCCACTTTCAAAATAATCCATCAAAACGTTTAAAGTAAGCCTCCTGTTATAAACAACTTTTCATGAATTAAAAGTGCAGGTTAATATATTAAACTTTGTAATATACAGTACAGACCAAAAGTTTGGACACACCTTCTCATTCCAAGAGTTTTCTGTATTTTCATGACTATAAAAATTGTAGATTCACACTGAAGGCATCAAAACTATGAATTAACACATGTGGAATTATATACTTAACAAAAAAGTGTGAAACAACTGATAATATGTCTTATATTCTAGGTTCTTCAAAGTAGCCACCTTTTGCTTTGATTACTGCTTTGCACACTCTTGGCATTCTCTTGATGAGCTTCAAGAGGTAGTCACCTGAAATGGTCTTCCAACAGTCTTGAAGTTGTTCCCAGAGATGCTTAGCACTTGTTGGCCCTTTTGCCTTCACTCTGCGGTCCAGCTCACCCCAAACCATCTCGATTGGGTTCAGGTCTGGTGACTGTGGAGGCCAGGTCATCTGGCGTAGCACCCCATCACTCTCCTTCTTGGTCAAATAGCCCTTACACAGTCTGGAGGTGTGTTTGGGGTCATTGTCCTGTTGAAAAATAAATGGTGGTCCAACTAAACGCAAACCGGATAGAATAGCATGCCACTGCAAGATGCTGTGGTAACCATGCTGGTTCAGTATTCCTTCAATTTTGAATAAATCCCCAACAGTGTCACCAGCAAAGCACCCCCACACCATCACACCTCCTTTCCATTCGTTCACCTTTTCTGCGTCGCACAAAGACACAGTGGTTGGACCCAAAGATCTCAAATTTGGACTCATCAGACCAAAGCACAGATTTCCACAGGACTAATGTCCATTCCTTGTGTTCTTTAGCCCAAACAAGTCTCTTCTGCTTGTTGCCTATCCTTAGCAGTGGTTTCCTAGCAGCTATTTTAACATGAAGGCCTGCTGCACACAGTCTCCTCTTAACAGTTGTTGTAGAGATGTGTCTGCTGCTAGAACTCTGTGTGGCATTGACCTGGTCTCTAATCTGAGTTGCTGTTAACCTGCGATTTCTGAGGCTGGTGACTCCGCAGCAGAGGTGACTCTTGGTCTTCCTTTCCTGGGGCGGTCCTCATGTGAGCCAGTTTCTTTGTAGCGCTTGATGGTTTTGGCCACTGCACTTGGGGACACTTTCAAAGTTTTCCCAATTTTTCGGACTGACTGACCTTCATTTCTTAAAGTAATGATGGCCATATTTTCAGTTGTTTCACACTTTTTTGTTAAGTATATAATTCCACATGTGTTAATTCATAGTTTTGATGCCTTCAGTGTGAATCTACAATTTTTATAGTCATGAAAATACAGAAAACTCTTGTAATGAGAAGGTGTGTCTAAACTTTTGGTCTGTACTGTATCTTATTAAAGAAATATGTTTTCTGTCTACTTTTCAAGCAGTTACTCTCTCCATATTAGTCTATGAAGAGGGGAGGGGGATTAGAAAAACACGAAAATAATTGCTGCTCTTACATTGCTATTCCTTAGAAATTTTAACACTGCTAGGTTCTAGATAAGAGGATGCTAGTACACAGAATGAGCCGATAAATCAGTTAACCAGAAAACAGGAGCCTCCTACTCAAACCCTCTCTAGTCCATAGAATGCTATGTGTATTGAAGATTGAAGGAGCAAAAGAACAGCTTAATAAGTGCTGAATGTCTCCATAATAAGATCTCCTTAAACCTTTCTCAACATCTGCTGTAATAGTACAGCGCATGTTGGGTCTTTAAAGATGGCAACCATAGCTACCAGGTCTCCGCAGGCCAGGCCAGGATCCCCTCCAAAATAAGAAAATCACCCCGTACCTTTCTTGCTGCAGGCCGGATCCCACGTGGAGAGATCATGGGAGCCCACCTGTTCCCATGGCAGCTAGAAGCCTTATGAATAGGGATATTACTATTGTGGCTGGTCTATTACCAGCCACGGTAGTAACACACCAAAAGTCACATAGACTGCAATAAAGTTGTACGCCGTAGCAGGAAAAAAAAAAAAAAAATCAAAAGTGCTGGACTGCTGTTTTTTCGCTGTTTTACCAGTGATAAAAATTTGAATAAAAAGTTATCAAAGCAATAGATATTCACCAAATGGTATAACTAAAAAGTACACTTGGCTCTGCAAAAAAAAGACACACTATGCATTCCCATACACGGAAATATAAAAAAAAGTTACGTGTGTCAGAATATGGCGACTTTAAAACTTTGCAAAAGTTAAGTTGAAGGGGTTAAAATGTAAATAAAACTGTATCAATTTGGTATCCCCGGAATCGTACCGAAACATAGAATACAAGTGACATGTCATTTTGGCTGAAGAGTGAACGTCGTAAGAATGAAAACAGTGAGAAAGTGGCACAAATTCACTTTTTCTCCAATTCTACACCATTCTGAATTTTTTTTTTACTTCCCAGTACATGGTACAGAATAATAAATGGCACCATTATGAAGAACAATTTGTCCTGCAAACATTAAGCCCTCATATGGCTCTGTGAATGGAAAAATAAAAAAGTTATGGGATTTGGAAGGTGGAGGAGTCAAAAACGAAAATCGAAAAGTGTCAACGGCGGGAAGGAGTTAATAAGGTATAATATTAACCACTTCAGTACCGGGCCAGTTTCTGGTTCAGGACCAGACACATTTTTGGGTTTTTTGTATGTGTGGTTTTGAGGGCTATAACATTTTTATCATTTGGGTTATTCAACTAATTCCTGCGTCTTTTTTCTGTGACATATAGGGCTTTATTTTTATGTTGTTTTTATTTTTTGCAATTTTAATTGTTTTTTCATTTTTTTTATATATATCTGGGAAAATATAAAACAAGAGGGAAAATGTGTCTGTTTTTCACTTTTAATTTTTTTTTTTTTATTTAATAGGACAAAGTACTCCCAAAAACTTTTTAAAATAGTATTTCCTCTCTGTTACGATAATTATTATTTTGTATTGTATTGTGTCATCGGGGGTGTGGCTAAAACCTGTAATAAGGGTGTGTTATTGACGTATTATTTTATTTATTTTAGATTTTTTTTTTTTACTTTTCTATTTCTTTATTTATTTATGTATGTACTTTTTTACAATGTTTCCCCATAAGGTCATAATAGACCTTTGGGGACATCTGATCACAGTTTTTTTTTGATGGGGAGCCTGATTTACCCTGTAACTGGGGCTGATACATTTAGCACCAGTTGCAGGAGGAATACAGCCTCCTGCCCATAACTACAGAGCTGATCTGGGTCCTGTAGCACCCAGCAGCTTTAACAGACTCTGATCCCGGCGGATCACATGACTGCCGAGTAAGAGGGGAGCCGCATCATGTCGGCTCCCATAGCTCTGCATACAGCGCTCATTGAGCACTGTGTACACAGCGCTCGGGAAGGCAGGGATGGTAATAAACCTTCCCTGCCTTCTCTAGGAGAGCTCCAGTTGTAGTTACAGCAGACTCCCCATTCTGCTTAAAACTGCAAGGACGCACCAGTACGTCCTTGCAGAACAAGAGAGCCACCCTCCAGATGTATATACACAATGGGTAGTCCGGAAGTGGTTAATATTATATAAAAAAAAATTCTTATTTTCAGTTATACTATTCATTTATGAAAAAACTATTAATTAATAACGATTGCACCAAAACCTGAACAAGAGCTCATATATACCTTTATGCCTATACCAACACATGTAATGTACTGCTTGTCATGGCAGTTCCTCTTCATTCACTGTAATATGGTTCAGCTTAACCTCAGTTAAAGTTCAATTATTTATTGATTTTAAGCAGTATAACGAAAAGTATGCTTACATCCAGATGTAGAAAACAATGCCCCTGATATAGATACATCATTTGTAAATCACTCACAGATGAGTAAATTGCAGTTCTCTTATTTCAAGTCAAAAAATGGACTTTAAGTTCTTATATTCCATTATACTCTTAAATAAGTTAGCTAGGCAATAATCAGCAGCATTTTACATACAGTGACACCTCTCTAAGACTACCACCCAATTGCATTGTAATGTGGTCTTCTGGGATAGTTGCCTTCTCAAAGAAGATGGTCTTTATGCATAATATGGTGGAACTGAAACTGTGACACAGCAAATCAGGTCTGGGAAAGGCTGTGGTCTTCTTAAAATGTACCTTCAGTTTCATAATAGTCCTTAACTTCTCACTATAATCAATTGTGTAAATCATTGTATTAAGCAAATCTACCAGTAGCACAGAGCAACTGAAGCTTGTGCTTCCTGCTGCACTAATCTAGAAAGCGTCCTGCTCTGCTTCTAATGCTGACCTCTTCGGGAAGGTAGTCAGTACCATAGATTTCCTATGGCTTTCGAACTGAAGATGGTAACCTAGGTACCAGAGCAGGACGACACTTTTTCATTTAGTACAGACAGCAGCATTCACTTTGTAGTGTTTTGAAGAGGTTTATCTATATATTATCATTATTATTGTTGTGGATGTAGCACTAATATTGCATACCCCCAGCTTTCAAAAATAGAAATAAACATTAGTCTTCTATTGTATGTTTACAACCTAAAGAATTAAGAAACCCCTCACATTCGTATTTATCCCCTTATATTTCATGGGATAGCAAAAAACTGAGAAAGAGAACTATAACATAAGCAATTATTTGAGTGGCTTTTCCATCCCTCTTCCCCTCTTCATAGACTAATATAGAGAAAGTAACTGCCTAAAAAGGAAAACATATTTTTTTTTTAATAATATTACAACGTTTCATATATTAACCTGTACTATTCATTTATGAAAAGTTGTTTAAAACTGAAGGTATGCTTTAAAGATAATCAGGTGGGGATACCGCAGTGGAAAAAAGTTATTTTGTTGGATTGCTTCTGCAACCAAATATGTCAAAAACCTATTGTTTCTTTGACAAGCAATTTACATGTTACAAAGCTATATTTACCATATATTAGTCAAGGAAGGTTTAAATGTGGTTCAATCTTTGTGCATTTCAGCCTCCTTTATTTATTACAGGACATACATGGATCCATAATAGGACATTTGGTCTGTGAAACTGCAAAAAGAGAATTTTACTGATAATGCTAATTTCTAGTTCTAGAGTTTAATTGCATATAGTGGTGACATAGCAGAAGACATAGGTTTTAGTTTACTATTGTAAAGATTTAAAAAACATAAATATATAATGTAGGTTACACATAACTAAAGTGATAGAACACTTCAAAAATCTGAAACGTTTTTATACTTAGACTATTATATTTCTGGAAAGAAAAATCCAACATTTTATATGCCTTGAGAGGATTTCTAAACTGTTGAGCAAATAACATGCTGTACGCCTGTATTATGTTACTTTGTTTGGCTTCTTAGTGTTGTTGGATGAAATATTTGAGGTTTCTTGCATGAGGCACATGACTTTCTGGGTCAGTTCATGTTACCTCAAATAGAGCTGACTGTGAAGACTAAGAATTTTCCTGTCAATTAAAGTTCATAACCATTACATTTTTTGAAAATCACAGAGGATTGCAAAACATATATTTTATCTAAATGGAAGTATTCAATACAATTTCTGTCTCCTTTAACATATTAAAATTTGCAGGAACCTAAAATTTATTCTGTTTACTAGAGGGATACATAGTAAACACATATATTTATATGTTGTGTGGTACCAGTTCCAAAGAAACCTCACCCTATGGACCTCAACGACTACAGACCTGTAGCATTGACATCCCACTTGATGAAGATCTTAGAGAGATTGGTTCTCACACATCTTCGCCCTCTAGTGAGCCCCGCTATGGACCCTCTCCAGTTTGCTTATCGACCGGGCATTGGGGTAGATGATGCCATCATCCACCTTCTGCACAGGGCTCTGTCTCACCTGGAAAAACCAGGGAACACGGTGAGAATAATGTTCTTTGATTTCTCCAGTGCTTTTAACACCATACAGCCCAGGTTACTGAGAGACAAGCTGGGCCTTGCTGGAGTGGACCACCACCTCTCCAACTGGATCCTAGACTACCTCACAAATCGACCTCAATACGTGAGAGCCCAAGACTGTGTGTCAGGTACCGTGATCTGTAATACGGGGGCACCTCAGGGTACGGTTCTCGCCCCTTTCCTCTTCACACTGTACACTGCTGATTTTAGGTGCAACTCATCCAGCTGCTACCTACAGAAGTATTCTGACGACTCTGCAATAGTAGGCCTCATCACAGACGATGATGACAAGGAGTACAGAGAACTGAACCGTTTTTGTGGACTGGTGCCACCAGAACCACCTGAAGATTAACGCGGGGAAGACCAAGGAGATGGTGGTGGACTTCTGTAAAGGCAGATGCCCTCCAAATCCAGTGGACATCCTGGGGACGGGCATCGAGATTGTGAACACCTATAAGTACCTGGGTCTGCTCCTTAATAATAAGCTGGACTGGGCAGATCATATGGAGGCCCTGTACAGGAAGGGCCACAGCAGGCTCTACCTGCTTAGGAAGCTGAGAGCCTTTGGAATCCGGGGGGCACTTCTTAGGACTTTCTTCAACTCGGTAGTGGCATCAGCCATCTTCTTTGGAGTGGCCTGCTGGCGGAGCAGTATATCAACCAGGGACAGAAATAAACTTGACAAGCTGATTAGAAGGGCCAGCTCTGTCCTGGGGAGCCCACTGGACCCAGTGCAGGTGGTGGGTGACAGAAGGATACTGTCCGTGGTGAGCTCCATGCAGAAGAAGAAGTCCCATCCCATGCATGAGACTGTGATCGCGCTGGGCAGTACTGTCAGTGACCGACTGCTCCACCCTAGGTGTGAGAAGGAGCGCTATCGGAAGTCTTTCCTCCCCACCGCGGTTAGGCTGTACAACCAACACCGACCTAAGCGGAGATCATTACATACAGAGAACTGAAATATCTCTCTGCCTGTTAACCCCCCCCCCCCCCCCTCTGCTACGTCCTATCTGTCTGTCTGCTATTAATGTAATGCCTCTCACCTTGGAACATTCCTGTACATGTTGTATTTGTATTTGTATCTGCTTATCTTATCTTTGCTGCTGTAACACACTGAATTTCCCCACTGTGGGACTATTAAAGGACTATTATTATTATATTATTATTATATATATATTGCGGGAGGGAGGATTGGCTCAGTGGTACCAGCAGCAGCTGACCCAGACAGCTATCAACAGGATTTACCCTGTACGTTTATTTTTTCCAAAACGAGAAAATAAAAACAATCCTTAACTTCAGGCAAAACGATAACAGAAATCCTGCTCGGCTGAGCAACTAACTAAACAAAGAAGCCCTAACTATACATGTGGCTTGCTTCAGCCACACGGTCAACACACGGGGCAAAAACACAGTCAGTAGTTCACACTGGTCTCTCACCAGATGGCAGGATCTTAGGACAGAACCTCCTCCTCTCCCCCAGGAACTGCCCAGGACTGAGGTCTTGACCTTTTATAGGCCTTTAATGAGGCCCAGCTCCCACCTGTGCTTGAAGGCTCCTTCCTGCTGTAGGACAGGACATGGTTAACAAAAAAAAAAGCCTTCTCACAGCTGAGGTTTTGTTAGAGACCTGTGTTGTAACCTCACTTACCATACGTAAGTGAGGAGTCTGGGGGAGATATAGCCATATAGATATATATTACCTGTCACCTTCTCACATACCCTCCCCCTTTGTTCAAACCTATAGGGGCGAACACTTTTCGCCACCATACAGTGTGCCCTGGATAGAGTATCTGCATTCCCTTGTAACCTACCAGATCGGTGCTCTACATTAAATTTGAAATTTTGTAGGGTAAGGAATTCAGGCATTTCTCTCTTTGACCTGAGACATCCATGTGAGAGGGGAGTGGTCAGTAATCAACCAAAAATGTCGGCCCAGCAAGTAGAGACTCCAGGGCCCATTTGATGGCCAGACATTCCCTTTCCACAATACTGTAATTCTTTTCTGCAGGTGTAAGCTTTTAACTCAAGTATGTGACCAGATGCTCCTCACCTTCAATTACTTGTGAAAGAACTGTGCCTAACCCTACATCAGAGGCATCCAGAGGCAACCAGTGATCAAAACTGGTTGTCTACAAAGGACTGATTTTAACTCCTGGAATACCCCCTCAGCCTCTTCACTTCACTTGATCAAGCCAGACTTTCCTCACTTGGTAAGGTCGGTTAAGGGATATGCAATAGAGGCAAAATAGAGGCAAAACCTCCGATAATACCCCATAATTCCTAGGAAAGCCCTCACTTGTTTTTTACTCAAGGGATGGGGGCCAACTCTGAATAGCCTCTACCTTATTCACCTGGGGTTTTATTATCCCCCTTCCTATGGTGTACTCCAAATACCGTGCTTCTTCAAGGCCCAAAGCACACTTCTTGGTGTTAGCAGTTAACCCAACTGCTTGAAGGGAATCTAGTACAGCTTGGAATTTCGGCAAGTGACTTTCCCAATCAGTACTGAAAATGAAAATATTGAAGCGTACCTGCGATGTGACTTAAGGATTCTGTCCATCAATCGCTGGAAGGTTGCGGGAGCATCATGTAACCCAAAAGGCATAGTCATGTACTGAAACAGACCATCTGGGGTGGAGAACGCTGTTTTTTCTCTAGCGCTCTCTGTGAGCGGTATCTGCCAGTACCCTTTTGTTAAAATCGAGCATAGAGAAATACCTGCCAGTTCCCAACCTTTCGATCAGCTCATCTACTCTTGGCATTGGGTAGGCGTCAAACTTGGACATTTCATTTAATTTACGAAAGTCATTGCAAAATCTGATCATACCGTCAGGTTTGGGAATCAGGACAATTAGATTTGACTAAGCGCTCTTAGACTCTTCAATTACCCCAAGGGCTAACATATCATTGACCTCTTTGGTTATGGCTTGTCTACGAGCTTCAGGTACTTGGTATGGCTTCAGATTGACTCATACCTGCGGCTTGGTGACAATGTCATGGTCTATCACATTGGTACGCCCAGGAAACTCAGAAAATACATCAGTATTTTTCTGTACAAATTCTTTTGTTTCTTGTGCTTGTACTCTAGGTAGGGTCTCAGCTATTTGTACCTCAGGCAAGTACGCCCCCTGCTTTAGCAGTAACCTCTCTAGGGGTACTTATAGCAGACAAGGATTCTCTGTATTTCCAGGGTTTTAACAAATTCACATGATATATCTGTTCGGGCTTTCTCCTGCCCGGCTGGTAAACCTTGTTGTTTACATCACCCACTTTTTCAGTTATTTCATATGGGCCTTGCCACTTGGCTAGAAATTTAGTTTCTATTGTGGGCACGAGTACTAACAACCGATCACCTGGGTTAAAGGTTCGGAGCTTAGCCTTCCTGTCATAAACGTGGCCTTGAGCCAATTGGGCCTGCTCCATATGTTCTTTCACAATTGGCATTACCGCCGTAATGCGGTCTTGCATTTGGGTAATATGCTCAATAGCACTTCGGTAAGGAGTTTGTTCCTGTTCCCAAGATTCCTTACCAATATCTAGGATTCCCCGTGGGTGTCTGCCATACACTAATTCGAACAGAGAGAAACCTGTGGAGGATTGAGGTACCTCTCGGATTGCAAACATTAGATATGGCAGAAAACAATCCCAATCCTCGCCATCTTTGCTTACCGCCCTTTTTAACATTCCTTTAAGGGTTTTATTAAACCGCTCGACCAGGCAGTCTGTCTGGGGGAGGTATACAGAAGTTCTCAGTTGTTTGATACTAAGGAGCTTACACATTTCCTTCATAACTTTGGACATAAAGGGGGTCCCTTGATCGGTCACGATCTCTTTAGGTATTCCTGTCCGAGAAAACATGTAAAAAAGCTCCTTTGCAATTAACTTTGCTGAAGTGTGTATGAGGGGCACAGCTTCAGGGTACCAGGTAGCATAGTCCAATACCACTAATACGTATTGATGTCCCCAGGCAGACTTTAGAAGAGGTCCTAACAAATCCATGGCTATGCGTTCAAAGGGGACCTCTATAATAGGCAGGGATACTAAAGGGCTCCTGAAGTGGGACAGTGGAGCGGTTAGTTGGCACACCAGCCAGGAGCTACAGTACTCTCGCACATGTCTATCCACACCCGGCCAATAGAAACGCTGTAATACGTGTAATACGTTTGGTTTTCTCATAACCCAAGTGTCCTCCCAGCACGTGCTTACAGTGGGGAAAAAAAAGTATTTAGCCACCAATTGTGCAAGTTCTCCCACTTAAAAAGATGAGTGTCCTGTAATTGACATCATTGGTAGACCTCAACTATGAGATACAAAATGAGAAAACATCTAGAAAATCACACTGTCTGATTTTTTAAGAATTTATTTGCAAATTATGGTGGAAAATAAGTATTTGGTCAATAACAAAAGTTCATCTCAATACTTTGTTATATATCCTTTGTTGGCAATGACAGAGGTCAAACGTTTTCTTTAAGTCTACACAAGGTTGGCATACACTGTTGCTGGTATGTTGGCCCATTCCTCCATGCAGATCTCCTCTAGAGCAGTGATGTTTTGGGGCTGTCGCTCGGCAACACGGACTTTCAATTCCCTCCAAAGGTTTTCTATGGGGTTGAGATCTGGAGACTGGCTAGGCCACTCCAGGACCTTGAAATGCTTCTTATGAAGCCACTCCTTCGTTGCCCTGGCGATGTGCTTGGGATCATTATCATGCTTAAAGACCCAGCCATGTTTCATCTTCAATGCCCTTGCTCATGGAAGGAAGTTTGCACTCAAAATCTCACGATACATGGCCCCATTCATTCTTTCATGTACATGGATCATTCGTCCTGGTCCCTTTGCAGAGAAACAGCCCCAAAGCATGATGTTGCCACCCCCATGCTTCACAGTAGGCATGGTGTTCTTTGGATGCAACTCACCATTCACTCTCCTACAAACACGACGACTTGTGTTTCTACCAAACAGTTCTACTTTGGTTTCATCTGACCATATGACATTCTCCCAACACTCTTCTGGAACACCCAAATGCTCTCTAGAAAAATTCAGACAGGCCCGGATATGTACTGGCTTAAGCAGGGGGACACGTCTGACACTGCAGGATCTGAGTCCCTGGCGGCGTAGTGTGTTACTGACGGTAGCCTTTGTTACGTTAATCCCAGCTTTCTGCAGGTCGTTCACTAGGTCCCCCCGTGTGGTTCTGTGATTTTTGCTCACCGTTCTTGTGAGGTCTTGACAACCTTTTATAGGCCCTTTAATGAGGCCCAGCTCCCAACTGTGCTTGAAGGCTCCTTCCTGCTGTAGGACAGGACATGGTTAACAAAAATAAGCCTTCGTAAGTGAGGAGTCTGGGGGAGATATAGCGACCTTCCAGAACTTTACATGTTACCTTCTCACAACATATATATAGCTATATATAGATATATAGATATATATAGCTATATATCTATATATATCTATGTAGTATACTATATATTAAAATAACTATGTCAGTAAAAATGGTAATGATAAAACAATATAAGTTACAGTAGTGCTTGAAAGTTCGTGAATGCTTCAGAATTTTTTATATTTCTACATATTTTATTTTTTTTTAAACTCGTTTTATTGAAGTTTGTACAACAAGGTATATAACACAATGAAAAGGTACAAAGGAAGTAGCAGGATAAGTACAATAAAATTCTGTATAAAAGATAACAGAAATTAAACAAAAGTAACAAAGGAAACAATTAAAACAGTTGCTGCAGAGTCCATAATATGTGAAACCTGAAAATAAAAAGCACGAGTATTCCCAAAATCATGAAGTAGGTGGGCAGAAGGACCAGTCGAACCAACCTGTAGGAGAACAAAGGAAACAGACAGAAAGTATAGCAACTCAATCCAACCTATGCGGGCAAAATAAATTCCAGGGTACCACAGGGATCAGGAGACAGGAAAAACCCTTAGGGGAACACACCGTAGGAGCACCAAATCAAGTCATAAATGCATCAAGGGCTGTACGAAAAGATGGGGTTGTGTATAAGGTTAGTGGTGAGTTACACCAGGGACCCCAAACCTTTTCAAATTTAGTGGGCCGTCCTCTACCCTTGTATACCAGCTGGTTATATGGTAAAACTAAGTTCACCAACTTTCTCCACTGTGAGAGAGAGGGCGGGCGAGGAGCCATCCATCTCAGAGCTATGGCCTTTCTAGCTAAAAATAAAGATTCTCGTAGCATAGTACGAGTATGATGTATCCATAGCTCCTCATCCAGGATACCAAACAGGAAAACTTCTGGGGTGAGTGGAACAGGGACACCTAGGACCTCCAATAGTATATCTACCACCTCTGTCCAGAAACTTTTAATAACAGGGCCGTCCCATATCATATGCCAAAAGTCTGAATACTCTGCAGGACACCGTAGGCAGCCCCGATGTTGTAGTCGTCCCATCTTATGTAACCGTGCAGGGGTCAGATAACTTTGGTGTATAATATATACTTGAATAAACCTATTGTTGACTGATGGGGATATAAATTGTGCCGATTCCTGTAGTTCTAAATAGGACTCATCGGAAAGGGCAGGAATCAGAGTGTGCCATTTCAACAAAGAGGGAGCAGCCAGATGTGATGTTTTAGCCTGTATGAGGTGGACATACAGTCTTGAGATGAGACCCCGAGGACCCTGGGACCGTAGTATACCTATTAGAGGATAAGTAGAGATGAGCACATTGGAGGGGGGGAAACTGTGTAGTCATGGCATGTCTAAATTGCAAAAACCTGAAAAACTGTGTGCGGGGAATGTTAAACAGTACACTTAGTCAAAAGAACGAAATACACCCTGTTCATATAAATCACCCAGAGACACAACTCCAAACCGCTCCCAGCACCTCACATCTGGGAGAGCCAAAAGCTCCGTCAGCCCAGGATTATCTCAGAGCAGAGTCTCAGTAGGAATAGCAGAGTAGGATGTTACCCGCTTGGCCTGCTGCCAAACCTGACCTGCCAGTTTGTGGAGAGGCAGTAACTTGCCTTTATATAAACGTGGACTTTCCAATACTGACCATAAGGTGGGTATAGCTAAATAATGCGCTAAGTGGGCCTCTGGGCCAGGCAGAGGGCCAGTTAACAGCCAAGACTTCAAATAGCGGAGTTGCCCCACAATGTAGTATAAAAAGATGTCCGGCAGGGCAATCCCGCCCATATCTTTGGGACGTTGCAAGGTGGATAGTCGCAGCTTGGACCTGGAACTCCCCCAGATAAAGGGAATAAATAGGGAGTCTAACCAGTGGCGTAACTAGGAATGGCTGGGCCCCAAGGCGAACATTTGACATGGGGCCCCCCCCCCGAACCTGTTACGGGTCCCCAAACAGTAAAATATGCTCAGCAGAGGCCCCAGATAGTATTATATGCTCAACAGTGGCCCCCACACAGCATTATATGCTCCACAGTGGCCCCCATACAGCATTATATGCTTTACATTTCTCCCACCACACACAGTATAATATGCTACCCACAGTGGCCCCACACAATATAATATGCTCCACACAGTGGTCCCCACCCAGTATTATTTGCTTCCCACAGTGGTACCCACCCAGTATTATATGTCCCTCATAGTGGGCCCCACCCAGTATTATATCCTCCCTACAGTGGCCCCCACACAGTATTATATGCTCCCCACAGTGGTCCCCACCCAGTATTATATGCCCCCCACAGTGGCCCCCACCTAGTATTATATGCTCTACAGTGGCCCCCACACAGTATTATATGCTCTACAGTGGCCCCCACCCAGTGTTATATGCTCTACAGTGGCCCCCACCCAGTAGTATATGCTCTACAGTGGCCCCCACCCAGTAGTATAAGCTCCCAACAGCCCCCTCCGCTTCGGTGCTATTATTATGCTCTGCAGTCTCCTCAGACCCAGAGTATAATAATCGGAGACCCAGGGAAGGTGATTAAAAATAACAAACACTCATACTCACCTTGCCTTACCTTTCCTTGGCATCCTCGCTCCATCCTGCCGTCTTCAGCGTCTTCAGGCCCTCTTCCGACGTCGCTGCCGAGGCCTGTGATTGGGCCTCAGTGGTCATATGGGGGCGCACTGACGTCATTACGCGGCCGCGCTCCATGTGACTGCTGGGGCCTAATCACAGCCCTCAGTCATGACGGAGGAGCACCGGAGAGAAGGCTGCGCCCAGGAGAGGTGAGAATATGTGTTTATCATTTTCAATCACCTCCCCTGGGCTGCCATCTATTGGAAAGGGGCCTGCAATATGCCAGGGCCCCTTTCCAATAACAGTATGTATAGCAGTCGGGGAACCAGGCTTTCCCCGACCGCTATCATAATGGTCCGGGGCCCCAGCCATCTCCAGCTGGCCGCGGGCTCCGTATCCTGCTGGGTCCGTTCGATCATTACTGGTTTGTGAGGTTCGCGGTAGCATCTGCCACAGGGCTCCGGGGCCCCTAATGTCCCGGGCCCTGTGGCAGCCGCCACCACTGCTACCCCGATAGTTAAGCCCCTGAGTCTAACTGCTTAAAGAACCTGCAGGGCAATGGCATGGCCACATGCTCCAGTATATATAAACACTTAGGGAGTACCACCATCTTGATAAGGTTTATCCGTCCAGCTACAGACAAAGGCAGAGCCCCCCAAACTTTAAATTTGGTTCTGAAATTGCCTAAAAGTGGGTACACATTTAGGTTCAGGGAGTTGTTGTGATCATTAGTGATATGAATACTCAGGTATTTGCAGGCATTCACCACTCTCAGGCCACACACCAACTCTCCGGTGTCTGCCAGTAGGCGTGGAGAGATAGGCATATATGAGGACTTAGACCAATTAATTCATAGGCCCGAATAGGTACCAAATCTATCAATGACATCCATAGCCCTGGACAAAGTGTGAGCGGGGTCAGACATAAATAAGAGCATATCGTCTGCATATAGGGCCGTCCTTTCCTCTCGGGCGCCAATGGTCACCCCTTTGTATATCGGGTCGGTCCTAATAATAATAGCGAGAGGTTCCAACGCTATCGCAATCAATAATGGGGATAAGGGACATCCCTGACGGGTTCCCCTATGTAGGGGGAAACGTAGGAGACAGAGCTCCATTAATTGAGAGTGCCGCCATGGGGGATTGGTAGAGGAGGGTAATCCATGTAATAAAGGAGTCACCAAACCCAAAGCAACGGAGAACCTGTAGGAGGAAGGGCCATTCCACTGAGTTAAATGCCTTAGTGGCATCTAAAGAGGCAATTGCCCAATCCTCATGGAGAGCAGCCCCAATTTGGAATACCACATGGACCCTCCGAAGGTTGTCTGAAGTAGACTTGCCGGGCATAAAGCCTGTTTGGTCGGGATGAATCAAGTCCAAAATAATAGTGTTCAGTCTATTCGCTAGGATTTTTGCAAGCAGTTTATAGTCAATGTTAAGAAGAGAGATGGGTCTGTATGACTCACACTCCAGTGGGTCCTTATCTGGTTTGAAGAGAAGGATAATTGTAGCATCATAAAATGACTCCGGCAGTGCATGGGCCAAGTAGGCATCCTGATAGCATTTCAGCAATACAGGGAATAACAGGTCCTGATATTGCACATAGACCTCCACTGGTATACCATCAGGGTCAGGGGATTTACCCCTGGCCATATCAGCCAGGGCATTAGATAGTTCCTCCACAGTAAGAGGGGAGTCTAAGAAAGCCCATTGTTCTTGCGTCAAAGTTGGGAAGGAGATATCGGTTAGGTACTGAATAAGTTCTTGACTAGGGGCCTGGAGCTGGGATAGGTAAAGACTAAAATAGTAATGGTGGAACCTACTGTATTCCGGATAGCAACACTGTCAGTCAAAACCACCCCATCAGCTGAGTTAATTTTCAGGATAGCCGGAGAGGCTGTGTTATAGTGAATCAGATGGGCCAGGAGACTACTAGACTGGTTGCCTAGTTCATAAAACCTCTATTTGCTAAAGAATTGTGACCTGCGAGCTTTGTCTGCCCATTTGGAGCCCAAATATTGTCTGCCCATTTGGAGCCATGCATTTTTAGAGTCCTCACTGGGGTCAGTAATGTAGGCTGCTTCCAGGGAAGCACATTTATTAGCTAGCTCAGATTCTAGGGAGGAGGACTCTCGCTTGATATATGAGATGGAAGATTTGATACATCCTCTCAAGTACGCCTTAGTAGTTTCCCATAGGATGATAGGTGTAGTACCTGGAGAGTTGATATCTAGAAAAGTGTGTAACTGGTCAGGAATACGGTCATTGGTAGCTATAAGTTTGAGCCAAAAGGGATGAATACGCCAATTGTGTGGATGGCCCTGGGAGGCACCCTCTCCAATTTCCACCAACAAGGGTGAGTGGTCGGATGTGGCCCTAGGCAAATATGAAATAGCAATTAGCTGGGAGATAGCGCTAACATTAACCAAGGCATGATCAATTCGAGACAGAGTGTGGTACGTAGCAGAGTGGCAGGAATATACCCGGTCCTGGGGGGTGTTTAAGACGCCACAGGTCATACCATCCCAATTCTTGTATAAGGTGGGCCAAAGGAGTAGGTCCAGCTACGGGGGAGGAGGACACATCAGTTGTAAATTTATCTAAGGAGGCATCCAACACCTTATTAAAATCACCCACACATAGCACCGTGGAAGCTGGGAATCTAGACACAAACTGGGCAGCTTCATGTAGTACAGAGAGGTCATATGCAGGTGGCAAATAGAGACCAATAATGACATATATTTTAGAATCTATCCAGGCCTGAACAAATACATAATGCCAATCCGGGTCTCTAACGGTGAGACCAGGCTCCCATCTAAGTCTGCGGTGGACTAAAAGAGATACACCTCTAGAGTAGGAGGTGTGAGTAGAGTGTAAGGACCATTGGACCCAGGGCTTTCGCAAAAGCTGGGTCGTGTCAGGAGTAAGGTGAGTTTCCTGCAAGCACACTATATCTGAGGCATGTCTTCTTAATTGGGAGAAGATGACTAAGCGATTTTTAGCGCTACCCATTCTCCTCACATTCCATGAGAACAGTTTAAGGGTCGCAATGGTAAGTAAGTTGTAATGGAATCACCACAGGTGGGACACCATCCTCCAACCGTACCTGAAAGGGGAGCATGAAGAAAAATATAGATCCGCAGCAACATTGAAACCAAGAACTAATACCCATAAGGGGTAAATTAACCATGAGGGAAGGAGTCTAGACTCACTTCTGTAAACTATGTGGCACTTAGTAAAAGGGGGGAAGCAGCGCACCCTAGGTGGTACAGTGGTGGGGCACTGTCTTCAACTTAGATAGAGAAAGGTAAAAGTAAATCCAGGGCAGGAACAATCTCTGCATGGTGAAACACAGAGAACCCACAACATATAGTTTCAGTAAGACTCCAGAGCCTGTAGCCCCGCACCCCAAATAGATTAAATTAACAGGCAGCTATAGACAATAGAACAAAGTAAATCACAGTAAAGTCCATGAAAAGATATTGGGCCGCAAGGGCCCCTTACCCAACCGCGCCGCAGACAGCTATCGTCTGGGAGACCGAGGCAATAAGTTTAACCAGTTCTCCACCTCTTGCGGAGAAGCAAAGAAGGTGGTCTTGTCATTGTAGATCACTCGAAGACGAGCAGGATATGCCATAGAGTACTGGATGGAGCGTTCCCGTAGGCGCCGCTTCACAGCAACAAAGGTAGAATGCGTCTCCTGTAGCGCTGCAGAGAAGTCAGGAAAAATGTAAACTTGGGCATCGTCGAACTTTATCTCCCGAAGTTGCCGCCCCGCTCTCAACGCTGCATCCCTGTCCTTGCTGCTCAGGAGGAAATCCGAAAAAAGGAGGTATGTAGACCGCGCGTCACTCAAGATGCTTTATTAAACTCAATATCACACAACGCGTTTCGAGGAAATAGAGTCCTCTTTATCAAGTGTATATGAGACTGAACAAAAAGGAAATAAATACAACAGAATATACGTAAAACACAGTATTCATAAAATAATAGGAAGCTAGTTAGGACAAAAAAGTCCTTATTATCAAGTGTGAATAAGAGGAGACAGGCGAGGAAAGGCCGAGGAGGTGCTGCCGGAGGAGGCGGCCTGGCCGGGACTCGGTGAGCCCTTTCCACTGCAAAAATAGGAGAGATGGTTGCTTTCGGCAAGGTCTCTTTCAGCCATTTCTCTATAAATTCACATGGAGCAGCTCCCTCCACTCGCTCTGGCAGGCCCAGGATTTGTAGATTATTATGGCGGAGCCTATTCTCCAGGTCGTCCGCCCTCTGGGTCCACAGATCGGTTGCTCTCTCCAATGCGGCAAGCTTCTCTGGCATTGGGGCAGTGCTGTCCTCCAGTAGGGATATGCGATCCTCCATTTCTTTCACTCTGTTTCAAAGAGTTTGAAAATCTTGGTGGAGGAGCCCAACATCTATCTTTACCTCCTCAATTTTACCCGTGAGGGAGGAGGTGCTACATTAGATAGCCTCCAGTAACTGCTCCGTAACCTGCCGCAGGGTAGGCTCAGGTTCCTCAGTTGAGGACGTCGACAGTGGTGGCCCGGCGGGCTTCTTTGCGGCTGGTCCCTGGCAAAACCCCGGAGGCGCTCAGAAGTTGATCTCTTCTGTTGTCGACTCATGATCACAAGGCTGTTTCTGAAAACCGGAGGCAAGGGCAGTGGTAGGTAGGACAATGCCGCCAGTAGGTATTGTCAGAGGTGTAGCACGAAGTCAGAGGATCAGCAGCAAACAGTCACGGCTTGTACTAACAGCTTCGCCAGTAGGTGTTATCAGAGGAAGAGCGTGCAGCAATCAAGATCAGTAGATGTTATCAGAGGATCAACAGCAGACAGTCAAGTCCGTACCGGCAGCTCCGCCAGCAGACGCCGCCAGAAGGAGAGCGTACAGCAATCAGGATCAGTAGTTGTTATCAGAGGATCAACAGCAAACAGTCACAGCTTGTACTGGTAGCTCCGCCAGTAAGTGTTATCAGAGGGAGATTGTGCAGCAATCCAGATCAGTAGGTGCCACCAGATGATCAGCAGCAGACAGTCACAGCACGTGCTGGCAGCCCCGCCAGCGGGTGTTATCAGAGGGATAGTGTGCAGTAATCAAGATCAGTAGATGTTATCAGAGGATTAGTAGCAGACAGTCACTGTTGGTGCTGGCAGCTCCGCCAGCAAGTGTTATCAGAGGGACACGCGCAGCAATGATCACAGTACAACAGATGGCATTAGAGGAGCTAGCCAGGATGGGGATCAGCAGTGTGGTGCACAGGGGGTTAAGCTGGTCAACGCGTCTTCATACCTGACAGCGCTGAGCACAGGGGAACAGAGAGTTGCAGGAAAGATCCAGACCTCGTGTGCAGCGGTTTAAGGAAGCGCTGCGTGCCGGCGCCACAGGTCCTTGCCGGCAAGATGGCCGCCGCAGCTCTCAGGACCAAGCTCCAGCCGGCTGTAGCGATGCAGCAGGAGGCAGTGAGCGGCACCGCTGGCCCGAACCCACCGCAGGCAAGTCACTGAGGGGTCTGGGGGGTTTTGGGGTCACCAGGGCACCGGGGTCGGCAGGATAGAGGCAGGATAATGGTGGGTTTCTGCCACAGCTCAACTCACATGCGTCCGGCCAGTATACGCACAAGCCATGCCCCTTATTTCTACATAAATTTTACTGCAAGTTTAGTCTTCATTACAGTTTTTCTACGTTATCAAATATTATCAGAGGACTACCTCTTGAAGCTCATCAAGAGAATGTCAAGAGTGTGCAAAGCAGTAATCAAAGCAAAAGGTGGCTACTTTGAAGAACCTAGAATATAAGACATATTTTCAGTTGTTTCACACTTTTTTGTTAAGTATATAATTCCACATGTGTTAATTCATAGTTTTGATGCCTTCAGTGTGAATCTACAATTTTTATAGTCATGAAAATACAGAAAACTCTTGGAATGAGAAGGTGTGTCCAAACTTTTGGTCTGTACTGTACATATTTATATAAATAAATAAGTATTAATAAATACCCAAAGAAAGCAAATCAATTCACATTGCTTCTTTGCACAAGAAACCCATCATTGTCCCTGTAGCTTCTGTTCCTAATCAAATGATATATAACCATTAAGGAAAAACCTGATTTTGAATTTCTGTGATTAACACATGCTGCGAAGGGCTTACAATCATAACCTTTCCCAATCTTACCCACATGTTTCCTCATCCAGGTAAACATGTAGCCCATGCCAATTCATCTGCAGGTGTGCTATTTCATTTGATAGAGGTGCTCATTACAGGGTCAGGGTGCAAACAGTGCACACTGTCCCCACACACTGCTCTCTCCTTAGGCATGAAAGTGAAAAGGTGGTGAATGGCAGACTGATTATGAAAAATGGCAGGACCCCACATTGTTATTTCTTTTTTAAATTGATAATTGAAAAAAACAAAAACAAACAGCCATATACACTAACTAATTAACTCCTGTGAAGGATCTTGCCTTGTCATGCTACCTGGCACACCTGCATCCAACCTTCTTTCTTAACCTCCCACTCACACACCGTGAGTGGACTGGGTTTATAGCATAATATGAAACAAGCTTTCTAAATTTGATATATTTATTAACCCCAATGGGTCGGTACTAAGCATTAACATATACAGAAATATATATCAATTACCAAGCAAATACAGATAAACGTAAAATACAGCACCACAAAATAAAAAGGGAAATAAAAGATAGAAAAATAACAAGTAGATAGTCCGTTTCTCTGAGCCCATATGGTAGGCTTCAGGGTTCTTCCTTAAGCAAGTTACAGAGCAGGTGAGCATGTGTCTCCTACATGCTGTCCAGAACAAAGAGGCCTCAGGCCTGCCTCTTAAGCGGCATGGCTAAAGTCCACACCATGACCTGCCCTCACATTTCCTCCAGGAATAAGATAACAAAGACTCCCGTTCCCTCCAGGTGAGACTGTATAACTATCCCCAGTCTCTTCCCTGCGTGATGTCACTAGGAGGAGGAGCCCTCCGTTATAAATCCCTCAGAATCATATTTTGTTATATTTCCTCACCCAATTACTGTAGAGTTGGGCAGGAGGTATGATAGGGTTTGTGGCAAGATCCCCATCGTGTAGACACCAAGGATGACACCTTTAGGTAAGGAGATTAGTGTCTGGACATTTTCTGGCCTTTGAATGATAAACATCACAATCTTAGACTTGCAATTAATAAAGGACCTCACTTTAGACATCTTCTCACCCAATGAAGGAATCTGATTTAACTACATGACACATATTAGACCCTAAGCTCACGATCGAGTTGGGGACAATTTTGCAGTGTAATGCAGTTGGATGACACTTGGAGTGACATCTTAGTGTCATCCGAGTGAATTCCATTATGCACTTACCTATATGGGGGCTTAGTATCCATTCCGTTCCGATGAAACAGAGCAGGATAGTACCTGCTCTATTTTCATTGGAACAAAATGGACCCTTGGACACCCCCTTGGATGGCACACTTGAAAGTGTACATGATATCTTACTGTTGCCACATTTAAACAATCCTTTAGGGCATTAAACCAACCATATAGGCTGGTATCCAGATCAACATCTAATCTCACTCCTCACAAGGAGATCCTTGCATCACCAACTATTTTATGAATGTTATCACTCAATGTTAAGTGATACCAATTCTTTTGCAGTGATAACAACAAAGTGTCCCAATGTCCACCAAATCTGATAACTGAATGTATCTTATTATTTCCACCTTTTTCCTTTTGCTCTCCAATATTTTTCACAAGCAGATCATCTCTCCTATGATGTCAGGCCTTTATAAAAACCTCTTTTAACTATAATTTTACAGTAACCTCAATGAAAATCAGCAGTCTTTTTGGTACCATGGTGATTCATTTTGGAGTTGTGTCATTTAGCTATTATATTTGAAAGGATTCTGGTTTATTAATATCTTAAAGGTGTTGGTCACTTTCAGACCAATATTATTGTTTGTATAATTAAAAGTTGTAAAATTTTTCAGTATACTTTCTGCATCACTTCCTCAAGGTTTCCTAGATCGCTGCTTGCTTTCATTCATTCTGCTTACTCCCAGTGGATAAAAATCAGTCCATGGCCATGTGATGCACAGTCCATAGTCATGTGATGAACACACAGGTGCACAGCTTGTTAGAATTACAGCACAGTAATCAGACATCTGCCTGGTAACGAGCTGTGCACCTGGACTGTATATCACATGACCATGGACTGGTTTTTATCCACTGGGAGTAAGCAGACTGAATAAAAGCAAGCAAACATCTAGAAAACCTTGAGGAAGTGATGCGGAAAGCATATTGGAAAATTGTACCACTTTTAATTATACAAACAATGAATAAATGAATGAATGAAAGCAAGCAGAGATGTAGAAAATTATACTATAAATTATACTATAAATCATAGTAGGACCACTTCCAAACAGAAGATCCGTTTGTAAGATAAAAGGTTTCCTTTTATCTGGCAGATGTCTGATTACTGTGCCCTCACCCAATTCTTGAAGTTATGATCCTTTTATTGGAGTCCAAAACACAACTTGTTTCAAGGTATTCAACCTTTCTCTCAAGTGTAGGGTTAGCTAAAAACAAGCACAAACCCTGATATTAAACAATATACATACAATAATACAATACAGACAATACAGTCCCTCTTACACATCAATTAAATATTCAAAAGGTACATAAGAATATACAAATAAGTGTTCAAATGAAAATATAAATAATATGTTCAGGATGTCAGTATGAAGGAGCCAAACCCGTTTTGGCATCCTTCCTGATCTAGTGCATGTTAGGAGTATAGTAGTAATCCCTTTCAGGTTCGCACCAGCTTGAGAGAGAGAGAGAGAGACCACAATGGAGTATAATAGAACTGGATATTTTACTCAAAAACTTCTTCAGCAAGTGGTTCAGTACAGATATCTGATACAGCCTCTTTATTAACAGGAACACAGGCAAATTGGTAGCGCAAACAGTTATTAATGGTACCACTACCAAGGCACTCCCAGTTATCAGCCAGTGCGCAATGTATATGTATTTATAGTCCACTTACATGCCAAGTAATACAACACTTAACTTTATGGTTTCTCTCTGGATCTTCCTGGGCAGAGGAGGAATCTCCTGCAGTGATGATGTTTCTTGTCTAAAGTATCACATTAGGCCCACGTGTGGCCTGCTCTGGATAAAGTCTCTGTGTGTAGTCTTCACTTGTTGGAGGAGGCTTTTCTTCACAAAGCAGATGATCAACTATAGTATCCTAATTTGTAGTCTTTCAGGACTTTATAGACCCTTATTCTCAGAGCCCTCTCTCCTCTCACCTTCTCTGCTTCTCACACTCCACTCTCCTGTCCCTTCCAGGAAGTCACATCATCCAGAATCCTCCTACAATTGAGGTAAAAAATAGATGCAAGGTCTTTCCCCTAGATGGCAGCAGAGCACCAGTAATGGTATTGGAATGCACAATCACAACTATCAAACTTGTACCCCTTACATGCACATGTGCGAGTCACTCATGCCATGCTGCCACTTCCGGCTTTGACTATAAGCTAATAAAGCTTATGTGGAAGAAGATCCCTTCTGCACCTGCGCAATCCTCATAACTTGTGCATGCGCAGAAGAGCTGCATTAATCTATGTTGGCTAGAGAGTTCCTCTGTACTTTCCGATCTCCCACTATAAAAAATGAAAACAGAATGTCCCTTTTGGCCAGTTCCGGAGAGACTGGAGGAACCGAACAAAAGACAATGAATGCCTAACACAAAGTCAAATTCTCATACGATGATTCCAAGAGAAACCCTACCTGAAAGTTATAACCAATTTACTGCTGACCTTTAATACCAATTGCAGTATATCTTGACTTTCTGTAAGAGAGCAGACATGCAATAATAAGGATGGGTAAATACAAGAATACCCAAATACAGTTTGACTCCTAAATACATGTTGTATGAAACGGATCCTGAAATTTTCTCTGATAGCATGCAAGATACAAAGTAGAACTGTCTGTTTTCTTGTACAGTCAGATTTAGTGTAACCCCTTACGCCCCTTCATTTGTTTAGCATATATCTACCTACCTGTTGTTTTTTTTTAATGTTCCAGTGATTTAAAAACTGATTAGGAACTATGGGAGGAATAATTCAATAATTTTGAATTCAGATTTAGACAAGAGAAAATGCTTCAAAATCATCATGGGAAATAACATGTATGAACATATTTAGTGATCCTATAGCTGATGAACCGTGAAAAAGGTATGTGAAGTGCGAAGCCATTTCTTGTGACCATTATGGTTGTGATGTTGGCCATAGCACTTAATATCTATATTTCATATTAATTTACATGCTATACTTAATATGATGACTTCCTGAGGTACTAGAGCCTATTATAAGTGACTCTGTGTCAAGCTGGAGATATTATAGGCTTAGTAGGGCACATTATCCAGAAAAAGAGGACTTACATGTCTACTACTAATTTATCGTAGTGTCATGTATTGCATCAATTCGGCCACTGAAGTTAAAATTATTAATTGAAGACTGTTCAGATGGAAAACAACATTTTGTGTCGGACTATACTGTCCGTCATGAATGTCCCCTCCAGAGAAACAGGAAACACTTTGTGTGAAAGAAGTTCAAATTTGTGAACACTTTCAGATGAAGCCAAACATTAGATCAGTTCCTGTGCCCAGTCCATTTATCACATTTTAAACTGATCAGACAAGGCTACAAAGATACACATGAATGATTCTAATAAAATAGCAGTGCTCTTCAAGCCAAAAGAAAGCTATACTGTACATACCCAGACCAACCACAGTAGAAAACTTCCATTTTTCAGATAACTTGTTTTATACAATTATTCCTGTAAACATCATACAGCAGGTTCATTCTATGTGCTGACATTTACATCATTTGCTTATTAAGAGCCCCACATAGCGTAATTTGCCAAGTGGAAATGCCATGGTGTTTAACAGTATTATTATTTATTTTTTACGCTTACTTGTATAGCACCATCATATTCCACAGCACTTTATAGACATTGAGAACATACAAACTTCTTGCAGATGTTGTCCTTGGCAGAATTTGAACCCAAGACTCCAGCACTGCACTGTATATTGCAGCATGTCAATTATACCTATGGAAATGCTGCCGGCAGAAAGTCTGCAAAGGAAAACTCTGCAGACTTTTTGTGAAAAGCGCTGTGGGGAAAAAAACGTAATGTATTTCTGCCGCGTTTTTTCCTGCGGTGCTTTTTGACTTTGGCTCGCTACGTGGGGCTTAGCCTTAGGGTAGTTTAGAAAGAGAAAATTGACCTTCTTGTCTCATTTTGGTAATATTAGCAAACACCAAAATTTTGTGAACACAAGACCACAGGCAAAGTAAATCAATTTAGGCCACTTAATTTGTGGAATTTATATTCCTCAAAATTCACACCTCAATTGTTGCAAAACTTACATTATTTGTAAAGTTTCCACTTTTATTAACAGATTCATATAAAACCCCTTCATCCTTTTCAGCATATCTATTTTTATGTACTTGAAAAAAGACTAAACCCAGTGCATAATAAAAGTAAAGATATACTTCCTCACACTGTTATGTTTATCAGTCTGTAGGATTTTCAGCATGTTTCTAAAACAGTCTGTAGAAATCCTCTAGATAACACAAGTGTCAAGACTTATTCATACGACTCTCAAACGGATCTGTGGCAGCCTTTTTTGCAACATCTGTTACGTCTATTTTGAGAACACATTGAATTCAGTGTGTCTATTCACATGCCTGTTCTTTTGAAAATCTATTTTTCAAAGCCATTGAAACAACTGACGTGCTAATTTTGTCTGTCAAAATGGATATTGATAGTACCATTTGAACAAACCCATTGAAATTCATGGATTCTATATAATGGTCATTGGACAACCATTTCTAAAGCAGCTGTTAAAAGGCCACTATTCACTGTCATGTGAATAAGTGCCATACATGCACTTGTACGGACAGACTCTGCCATTTTTCGCAGACATTATCTCCGTGAAAAAATGGTCCAGCCGTCTGCATAAGACCTCAGTTTTTTATTTTCAACTAGGAAAAGGTTAAAAGGGTGTGGCTTATCCAATGAACAGAGTTTTTATCTTTTTGAACTAGTGCAGACAGGGCATAAACTTTATTTTGTGGCCTAGTATGATTACAGAGATACCAAATTGATAAAAAAAAATTATACTTCATTCCAACAAAAGTGAAAAATGAGAATTAAAAGTTCTGGTCCTTTAAGAAAGGCAGATATCTTCATTTGGACTGAATTTCGCTCATGTAGGAAAAGATATCAAAATGGCCGCCGGGCATGCGCAGAAGCGCTCGTGTAGGAATAGAAAAAAGATGTCCACTGGATAGAGCCACTAGTGTACGCTCGACGGACATCTTTTTTCTTTTCCTACACGAGCGGCTCTGCGCATGTCCAGTGGCCATCTTGATTTCTTTTCCTACACGAGCGAGGAGGACCAGGACATCGCAGGGGCCATGATGCAACAGCAAAGGTAGGAGTAGAATAGCCTTTCTAAAGGCTATTCCAACGTGTCATTAGTTTAAAATGCATATCCCCAGACTCTCTGCAGCCCGGAAAATAGCTGTTTTTTAATGTGATTCGCCGCCTCGAATCGAGTAGTTTTGGGAAATTCGGTGAAGCTGCTGAATGGAATTTTTGAGAAATTCTCTCATCTCTAAATACAATCTTCAGTATGATATCCAATAATTGCATTAATATACATGACTGACATGCCCACTACCAATTATACACCAGTCTACCAGTTACTCCTCCTTTAGAAACACCTATTAATTAATTAACTCCCATAGTACAAACGCAACCATCGCCTGTTACTTCACCCTTGATGGTCACATGACCATTGACTTACTTACATCATTGCTTTATTTAGATATTAATCTGCAGTCAAATCTCTTATTATCGGACTTATACTGAGGTTGTTTATTTGTACTATATCATTTTGTTTTGCATTTATTAGATGCTAAACTAGAGATAGAACTATCTGCCCCAGAGGTCTCTGTTTCTGAGATATCAGTGTATTTTTCTCAGTATGTTTTTTGTGCTTGTATAATAATATAGGTTTGACCCATTTCAAAATCTTTCAAGTCATGGTTAAATGTATGAAAACAATATTGCCAAAGTAAAAGACCCTCAGTATAGATCCAATAATAAGAGATTTGACTGTGAATCAGTGTCTAAATAAAGACATTAAAAATACATCAACTTGTATACAGGGAATACAAGCATCACCATCAGTTTGGTTTTGTTTTTTGTCATTTGGTATATCTCACTTTTCTCAGTTGATAACTGGAAAAAATCAGTTTCATCTGCTCCCAATGCACAACTACACCCTACTACTACCACAATAGTGATACCAATACTGAATGCAAACAATCAAAAGTTTATAGACACAAGTGAGATCCAATTGAAATACCTCCAGAATTAAAAGATCCTAAAGGGATACCAAATTACCAGTATCTTCAGGAACGAAGAAATTGTTCTCGAGATGCTGGGAAAGATCCAAAGGACTTTGTTGATGTAATAATAATATGATCATATACTCATTACATCATGAAAGGTCCTTTACACTTTTCATCTTGTTTTGCTGCTGCTTCTTTTGAGACATGAGAACCTGCACTGTGGGGAGGGTTGTGGGAGGGGTTAAATTATACTCAGTAGTAAAAACATTTAAATGAATTTCAGCAGAGCTGTAAATGGGATTTGCAGTGTGCATAGAATGGCTATTTGTGTGTAGCAGTGCTGTTTGGGTGTAAGGCCGGTTGCAGACAACCATGGCCGTGTTCAATGTGCTCTCCGTGTTTTTCATGGATAGCACACTGAACCATTCTTTTCTATGGGCCCGTACACAGGACCGTGAATCTCATGGTCCTGTGTGCGGGCCGACGGTCCAGGCCACAAAATATAGAACAAGTCCTATTCCTGTCCTATATTGCGGCCCTTGCTTCCATGGCTCCTTCCATGGCTCCTATTCATTTAATGAAAGGAGCCACAAAAGCATGGCCCGTGCCACCCGAGCCTTTAATTCATGGCTGGCCAGTTGCAGCACGGTCGTCTACAACCGGCTTAAAGGTGCTGTGTTTGTTGTGCTGCAGAACTGTGTGTGCTGTGTATCAGACCTGTTTGTGCTATGTAGTAGAGCTGTGTATGTGTGCAATATGTGTACTAGTATGTGCACAAAATGTTTATAGAAACCTGTAATAGAAGCACAGTGACCAAAGTCCGGTGGCCTTTAGGCTCCAAGCTATCATGGAAATGGATCTCGCTCTGGGGGACAGTGACCCTTGTCAACATGTGACTGCAGCCCCTCTACAGTCCCTGAAATGTAAAATGGCAGACATCAGATAATCTTTGATTGTGATTATAATTATTGGGTCTCAGTGTAAAACACTATGGTGGATGCCATGCTTAAAGTCCCGATATTCACCACATATGTACAGTGAATGCTGGGAAGGGGTTAATTATAGTAGATCAAATATCCTTATTTAACCCAGCATTGCTCAATATCTTTGAATAGTAAACCTGTAAAAGAAATACTTTCATTTACATGACAAATTAATCTAATTAACATATTTTTGTAGCATGGAAATGAAATGTATATCTAGTTTTAATGTAGAAAGTAATTCACAGAGAGTGATTCTCTTACGGCAAGTAGCTATAAAGTATAAATATGTTCATTAATAGAATGATTGCATTAAAGGCCTATTCACCACCAGTGTAATTGTCTTTCCATTCTCCTGTGAAATTAGCGGAAGTGAATTAACTTTACATTAAAATTTTACAAATGACTTTATCCCTGTGACTACATAAACAGCACAACAAGCTTCACTGGTATTGCTAAATAGAGTTGCTTTTCAGCTAACTCTAACACATTTTCAGTCAAATGTGAGAAAATAGCAGAAGAGCAGAATTTTTAAGATCATAGCCTGCAGTTATCAGACCTACACCCATCGCTAAGCAAGATACTGTGATAATTTACTTCTAATTAAATAATTCCTAACTCAGTGACTTTACATAACGTTTTATGACTCTGCAATAAAGCAACTCGTAATTAAGACTAAATGTGATGAACAAGTAGACGATATTTTATGTAGTCAGTCTAATTTAATAATGTTTTTAAAATAGATAACTTATTCCCCTTTATGGCAATACATGTAATGGTGCTTGGGGCTTTTTTGGTTATTCAAAATGGGACAGGAAAAGCAGTATAGTTTACTGTAAATGGCACCAGAAGGCAAATATGAGAGGGATAGGAATTAAGGGTATTTTAATGAGTGTAAGGCTAAAATCACACAATGGGATAGGCCTAATTTATTGGGTGCTACCCTTGTCATAAAATAGGTACATCCTCAGTCTGTGCTGATACTGTACCAGAAAACTGGCATAAATAATGATAAAATTGGCATAGCCAATTGCCCTTGTCATGCTCACTTTTTGGAAAGTGACAAAGATGGCGTAAAACCACCACTTGCAACAATTTTTGTCGTAAGTGGCATTCAAAAAGTTGCAAAACCAAGATTTGCAACTTTAGAACAGCACATTTCTGTCATAGGGTTCTGTAAATGTGTTTTTGTTGCATTTGTTTTGACAACTAACTATGCGATCTAGCTGTCTATACAATAGATTAGCAAATGTAACCTTTTCAAAAATTGTGAAAATTATCGCAAACTTAGTCCAG
Source organism: Leptodactylus fallax (assembly GCA_947044405.1). Classification (NCBI taxonomy): domain Eukaryota; kingdom Metazoa; phylum Chordata; class Amphibia; order Anura; family Leptodactylidae; genus Leptodactylus; species Leptodactylus fallax. Next base: position 884,329 of record CAMRHE010000321.1, read on the forward strand.
TGAACAGGTGGCATAAAAAGTGTAGTAACATCTCCAGACAGAAAAGTTAGACTTCTAAGGAGAGATTTATGAATACTGGTGTTTTCAACACCAGTTTTCATATCTCCTGCGGCGGGGGAGGGTGCACCTCCGCAGGCTGTATGCCTGCACTGAAATCTATATCAGCTCATAAAGCAGCCAGGCTGAATGTGGGCAGGACTGGTGGAGGTTGACACACCCAATAACTTCAATGGGAGAACCAGAGATAGCCGACTCCAACTGAAGTGAATGGGAGTGGACAACCACCACCAGTCCTGCCCACATTCAGCCTGACTGCGTTTAGGTTGAATGTGGAGCAGGAGAAAGATCCTGAAGTATTCACTTCATGGGACAACCCTTTTCATTAGCTAATACAAGTTGTGGTCTTTGTTCAGTGGCGTTCAGTTTATGATGTTAGAGTCGCTGAGGCTAGAAAGATCACGATCAATCTTATATTCAGAATATAGGCTTAGTTCTCCTAATTGGTGGGGGCCCTGGTGGTTGCATTGTCCTGGCTCCTGTCAGGGCTATTTTCCTCATGTTACGTTATGGTATTCCTGTTAATTCATATTCAGAGAATACATTTATAAAAATTCTTAGAATGAAAGACTACACCATTTACACTCAGGGCTGGCGTTGAAGGGAGCAAACTGGACTGTTACCCAGGGCCCCCATACACTAAGGCCCTCCCTCATAACTGTTTTCAACCATTCGGCTTAAAATAATGTCTGACATTACTCTTTAGCACTGCAGGGGAGAGGTGACAATAACTGTTGTTCTGTTAAAAACCTGTCAGTCTCCTGTCTGCACCTCACCCCGTACAACCAGTTTATGGAACCTCCCAGCATCTGGCTGAGCAGATGAATGCAGCCTCAGGAGAACCCACATTCTGGATGTGGAAGATGACTGACTGACAGGAGGTCAGTTGTACTACCATACATTCTACTTAGCCTGTGTAGTTACAGAAGGGTCCTGAAGGAGGGGTCTCCTGTAGAGGTTTGTAGTGTGCAGAATATTGCAGAGCATTGTCAGCCATGTGCAGCTCTGTGCTCTGAGCAGTGGTGTAACTAAATTCTTGTGAGCCCCGATGCAAACTTTTGTCCGGGGCCCCCTACCCCCTCCCTTGAGCGAATTCTTGATAGTGGCGGTTACGGGTGCTGCAGCGATATCTCAGATACTTGAAAGGGATACAGCTTTACTAGCTACAACTACAGTTATCAAGAATACAAAGAGTGAGCAGCGCACCAACTGGAATGTAAACAATACCGGGACAGTGTTATGTGCTCTGCAGTGGCCCCCACAGTGTTATGTGCTCTGCAGTGGTCCCCATACAGTGTAACGTGCTCTGCAGTGGCCCCCACATAGTGTTACGTGCTCTGCAGTGGCCCCCACACAGTGTTACGTGCTCCGCAGTGGCCCCCTCACAGTGTTACATGCTCCGCAGTGGCCCCCACACAGTGTTACGTGCTCCTCAGTGACCCCCACACAGTACTCCGTGCTCCGCAGTGGCCCCCACTCAGTACTTCGTGCTCCGCAGTGGCCCCCACACAGTACTCCGTGCTCTGCAGTGGCCCCCACACATTACTCCGTGCTCTGCAGTGGCCCCCACACAGTATTATATGCTCACAATGGCCCCCACAAAGTATTATATGCTCCCAAGAGCCCCCCCCCCCCTAGTGCCGATGCTATTATTATACTCTGGGGTCTCCTCAGACCCCAGAGTATAATAAGTAGAGGCCCAGCAGAAGTGATTAAAAATAACAAACACTTATACTCACCTTACCTCACCTCTCCGGGGCATCCTCGCTCTTTCCTGTTGTCTACGGCATCCTCTTCAGTCTGGCGACAGAGGTCTCGTGCTCCAGCAGTCACATGGGGCACGATGATGTCACTACGCCGGTGCGCCCCATGTGACTGCTGGAGTCACCTCAGTTACCAGAAGGAAGAGCCCTGGGGCAGATGCTCAGCCCAGGACAGGTGAGTATAAGTATTTTTTTATTTTTATACACCTACCCTGGGCTGGCAGGTATTGGAAAGGGGCCCTTTACATTAACATTATGTATAGCGGTTGGGGAACAAGGCTTTCCCCGACCACTATCATGGTGGTTTGGGGCCCAGGCCATTTCTAGCTGGCCGCAGGCCCCGTACCCCTCCGGGCGTGGTCACGGTCGCATCCCCTACAACCACGCTCATTACGCCATAGGCTCTGAGGTTATTGGTTCATACTGTGACAGGAATCAGTGAAAAGGTGACTGCTTATGTGCTTCCTGGGCTTGCTCAGTAAAGGGATGTAAGTGATCCTGCTTCAGAAAAGTTGCTTTCAGATTGTGTCACTAAAAGCCACAGGACCTGTCTTACGTTCACCATATCTAGCTATCTAGTTAAAAAGAAAATCCACCGCTGCACTGCCACAGATATTTGGTGAAGTCCCAGGAGACCATCAAAAATATTCCCACTTGATAAATCCAATGAATAGTGGATTTATTTCACATGCACAATTTTTCAGCTCCACATTCAGGAGCCTTTCTCAAGCAAATAACAGTGGAATGTGCCAAACAAATATAAGGTATGAAATCAATTATGATAATAAATTCATTAAAAATCAATCAAGCAAATAGTGTAAAAATTATTCCATATCTTATGCAATATTGCACGCAAACCAAAATATAATTCACTCTAATGTGCTTAAAAATGGTGTACAGTATTAATTTCATTATATCATATAGTGAAAACAGTGTATAATAAAATCCATAATATGTCTCTTATTGATTAATACAAGTGAAAACGTATTACAATACTCACACCAACAAATGATCTCAACCCCTCCACACTCATAACATCGTCACAATATGATCAAGTGGGTATGACAGAGTATCCAGGTTACCAAAGGAAAACACAGATGCCGCAGCCATCCCGGTTTATCACGAGTCATCCAGACTCTCGTGATAGCAAGTGCGATCACACAGCTGCACAGTGATTGAACATTAGCGCTATGTGTCATGTTAAAGATGACTAAATGCCCTGATGTCAAAGTAAATCTCTATTTTTTATTCCAATAAAAAAATTCCAGGTCAAGGACCCAGGTTAAGCAGCACCAGGACCACAGGAGTCAGCATCCGATTGTGTTAGCAATATGCTACCACTGGTCAGAATAGCGACCCCAAACCGACCCTAGGTTAGTGAAACTATAGGTTAGTGAAACTATATAGATATAGATTAGAGGATCCAGCCTGGCCACCCACAGATTATACACCACCGGGTGTCCTCAGCCAGTTCATAACGTGTAACAGGGTTAAAGAGTATAGACATCAGATTATTTTGAAATTTATGTATACTTTGTATAAAATGTATTCCTATGGGCTCACTTGGATAATCCAAAATATCCCACAAAATCAATAATATAGTGCAACTGTAACATAATAAAACTACATATGTAACAAAAAAACATACACATAATATTACAAAATATTACAAATCAATAATACATTTTTTAAAATATAAATAAAAGGGGAGAGGCAGTGGCGTAGCTAGCAGGGGGCAGAGGGGACAGCTGCCCCAGGGCCACTGACTCTGTAGTCCGCCATTAATACATGCTTTACTATTACTATTTACTGCAGACACCGATCTAGTTAAAATGAATTCTGCAAATAACTGTCTTGTAAACCGAAAGCCATTTCAGGTTTTGGAAATCGCAGCGTGTCCGCTGCACGTATAATTCTGCAATTTGTGGATGGGATTAGTCAGAGACGTCACCTGTAAGTCACTAAATGTTTCTGTACTGTATTCACCTAAATCGTCTGCAGAGCCCTGTGTAGAGCTGCTATATACCACTATATGGTCACGGTATAGTGATAATATCGGTATACCTAAGTGCAATCGAGCTTTATGAATAGTATAGCGGTATTGGTTCATACATGTATTAAGATCCAGGGTTGTTTCCCTTGTATATAAAAAATTGCAAGGACATTGTATCATGTATATTACAAAATCACTATCACACGTCAGATAGTGGTTAATTTTGTACTCCACATTGGTAATTGGATGTCTAAAAGTATCCCCTTTTAACATATGTACAAAATTCTGGCAAGACAAACAAGGGAAACAGCCCTTTCACGTATGTCCCAGTATTGTAGATACTATATTGTAGATATAGAAGGACCCCCTATTCTATAATTTATGGTCAGCAACGTGCCAACATAGGCCAATGTTTGCAAACTATTTTAGCTATCGTATTACTATTTGTATTATATGTGGTCACCAATTGAATTCTTTTATCCAATTCTTTATTCCTATTGGTTTGCAGCAATTCCTCTCTACTTTTCTGTTCTGCTTTTAATCTGCTCATTGCAGCCAGTTATTCCAGGTAACCTCTCTGGTTAAATTTTAATGACATCCAATCTAAGGTACCTATGAATTCACTCTCAATACTCACCACTCTTTTTACCCTTAAGAGTTGACTATATGTCACATACATAACCATCGCTCTTGGGTGCCCATTTTCATACCTGAGTATCTGGTTCTTATCGGTAGATTTAGTAAATAGAGTGGTCCTGAACATATTATAATCCAAACTAACTGATACATCCAAAAACTAAACCTCTCTATTCAACGTGTTAAAAAATTAATGAAACACCATCAGACCTTGTTCATCTTCCTGTCACAGGAGGAAGACATAATCTATATACCTCCACCATCTCAACACCTTGGAGAAATGGGGAGACACATAGATGAGATCCTCCTCCATGATGGACATGTATATATTGGTGTACATAGGCACTTTATTGGCATCCATTGCTGTGCCATGCTGTTGAAGAAAAAATTGATCACCAAACAAGAAATAATTGTTGGTGAGTACCTGCTCAAGTAAAACCAATACAAAATCACATAAATCTTCTCCGTAGTTTGATTGGCGTAATTTCTTTTTTTACTGCTTCTAACCCTTTTTGATGATTAATGAAAGAATGTAGGGAAAAAACTTCAAAAGATGCTAATATAACAGAATAACCTTCCACAAGAGATAACTCCTGAAGATGCTTCAAGAAATCAGTGGGATCTTTAATGTAAGATCTACTGGTATTTGCTAAATTTTTCAGTATCTTATCCAAAAGCATAGTAATTTTAGAAAAAAATCAGCCTATCCCAGCCACTATAAGCCTACCTGGTGGCTTCTCCAAGTTTTGTTGATAAAACATATATAACTTTTGTAATCGGATTCTCTTTCCACAAAAATTTATAGAAATCATGAATTATCCCCCTGGTCAATGCTGTATCCAGAAATGACCTGATATGTTTTGCAATAGAAAATTTCTTAAGAATTGACTTCTCCCCTACGGGTCCCATAGAAATAAATTTTATACGAAGTATACATTAATTTCAAAATTATCTACACTCTTTAACCCATTACAGGTTATGAACTGGCTGAGGACATCCAGTGATGTATAATCTCTGTGAGGTCTGGCTGGATCCTCTAGGCTATATCTATATAGCTTCATTAACCTAGGGTCGGTTTGGCGTCACTATCCTGACCAGTGGTAGCATATTGCTATCACGATCAGATGCTGAGTTATGTGGTCCTAGTGTTGCATCCCCTGAAGAGGCGTTTCTGGCGTTGTGTGGTTTTTGTTTGGATTGAAAAATAAAGATTTGGTGGATTTACTTGTAGTGAGTGCTATGCCTTGCATCAAGACCTTTTCTCCCTTCCATTGTTTCGGATTGGATTTGGGTCTATCACTGGTTTCCTACTGTACATTTTCGGATGTCACCCTGGTGACGTGTATCTTGGTATCAGCTGCTTCCATTTATTCTCAATGGTCCTCCTCTGCCCCTCACACAAAGGGGCACATGCTGGACCTCATATTCACCTGCCTCTGCTCTCTAGTCAACCTCTTTAATTCTCTGTCCATGCTCTCTGACCACAACCTGCTGACATTCTCTGCCCTCTCCATTGTAATAGACCCTCCAACCCCTAAAACAACACGCGCCAGCAGGAACCTTAATCACCTTAACATCCGCACGTTCTCAGACTCCCTCCTACCGCTCACTAACATATCCTCACTCCAGGATGCAGATGCCGCTGCTGCCTTCTATAATACCATCATTACTTCAGTCTTTGACTATGTGGCCCCCTTCACAAACACCAGAGCCCGACCAATCAATAGGCAGCCCTGGCACACTGACCTGACTATGGGGTCTTACTCTGTAGTGCCTGTGCTCAGTGTTCACCAGCAAACTGCCTTTCTTAGCAGACGTAGATTACTGGTTACCTGTGTACTCCTATCTGTTTAAGAATTAGTTTTTTCACTTGCTAAACTTACTCCTGACAATCTTTGGCTGAGTTCTGAAAATGATCTGTTTGCATGCATGCTGCTCTGCTTTTTATAACGGAGTCTTTGTCTACCCTGTTTTTATGCAAGTCATGTTGTATCTCTTTTATTCCTGTTAATTGTTTGGCCTATGGCTTCTGTCCCTGCGCACTGTGGCCTTGTGCCTGCTGCAATTTATATATCACTGTTACCTGTGGCCCTGTGCCTTATACATTATCTGCCTTGTAGCTCTGCCCTTGATTCCTGTTGTAGACCTGGCTTTTGTTATCTATATGTTCTGTACTATATTTAGCTACTATTCACAACTTGTGTTTTATCAGTTTCTGTGGCCCACTGCACCATTATCCTCACCACGCTGGTCAGCAACAGTTTAGCAGTGTCCACTGGGATGCTACAAGGGCACGTTCTTATGTAGTGGATTTTACACCATAGATTTTGTTGCAATTTAACTTCTAAATCTGTGATGAATATGCAACATAATCCACATGTATTACATGGCACATTTGCTACAGAATTCACCCTGTGCATAGCAGTGGGTGAATTCCTCAGTGAAAATCTACAGTATAAATGACATGCTGCAGATTATTTTGCCTGCTTTTTTCAGCAACACATGGATTAAATTTGTTTAAATCAAATACAATGCTGTAGAGTTTCTGGCCATATATTTTGACAAACAGTCTGCAAATTTAATCCCTAATTCTAACAATATGTTAAAAAAAAAAAAACAGAAGAGAAGAACTCTAAACTAAATACATTTACAAGTTAGTTTTCCTTCAAAGCAGCTATGGAGATATATCCCAGTTGGTTCAGCTCAATTTTCTGAACTTAGAATAAGCAGACAGTCAATCCTTTTCTCTTTGATGTTAACAACTTCAAAGAATAATAATATTGTCAATTTTAAATAATTAATCCACATATATATTCTTCTTTTGATATATTATTTCTGGATCCTGAATAAATACTCAAATTAAGAAATCTGTGTTTCCATGATATTCTTGCAGTAAATGAATTTCCATACAATATTGGAGTGCAAGCAAAGTCACTGGGAAGACACAATTTTGCAATTAACGGAATAGAATACTTATTGTATTATATAAAATTCAAATATTATAACATTCATTGCAATTCATTGAAGTACTATGCAATAAAGAAAAATAATAATAAATAAATAAATAATAAATTAAAATAAAAAACATGATAATAGCATGACTTATTTAAGTGAGCTTAAAAAAAGTGTGTGTGTATGTTATATATATATATATATATATATATATATATATATATACAGTCATATGAAAAAGTTTGGGCACCCCTATTAATCTTAATCATTTTTAGTTCTAAATATTTGGGTGTTTGCAACAGCCATTTCAATTTGATATATCTAATAACTGATGGACACAGTAATATTTCAGGATTGAAATGAGGTTTATTGTACTAACAGAAAATGTGCAATATGCATTAAACCAAAATTTGACCGGTGCAAAAGTATGGGCACCTCAACAGAAAAGTGACATTAATATTTAGTAGATCCTCCTTTTGCAAAAATAACAGCCTCTAGTCGCTTCCTGTAGCTTTTAATCAGTTCCTGGATCCTGGATGAAGGTATTTTTGACCATTCCTCTTTACAAAACAATTCCAGTTCAGTTAAGTTTGATGGTCGCCGAGCATGGACAGCCCGCTTCAAATTATCCCACAGATGTTCAATGATATTCAGGTCTGGGGACTGGGATGGCCATTCCAGAACATTGTAATTGTTCCTCTGCATGAATGCCTGAGTAGATTTGGAGCTGTGTTTTGGATCATTGTCTTGCTGAAATATCCATCCCCAGGGTAACTTCAAATTGGTCACTGATTCTTGTACATTATTCTCAAGAATCTGCTGATACTGAGTTGAATCCATGCGACCCTCAACTTTAACAAGATTCCCGGTGCCGGCATTGGCCACACAGCCCCAAAGCATGATGGAACCTCCACCAAATTTTACAGTGGGTAGCAAGTGTTTTTCTTGGAATGCTGTGTTTTTTTGACGCCATGCATAACGCCTTTTTGTATGACCAAACAACTCAATCTTTGTTTCATCAGTCCACAGGACCTTCTTCCAAAATGAAGCTGGCTAGTCCAAATGTGCTTTTGCATACCTCAGGCGACTCTGTTTGTGGCGTGCTTTCAGAAACGGCTTCTTTCGCATCACTCTCCCATACAGCTTCTCCTTGTGCAAAGTGTGCTGTATTGTTGACCGATGCACAGTGACACCATCTGCAGCAAGATGATGCTGCAGCTCTTTGGAGGTGGTCTGTGGATTGTCCTTGACTGTTCTCACCATTCTTCTTCTCTGCCTTTCTGATATTTTTCTTGGCCTGCCACTTCTGGGCTTAACAAGAACTGTCCCTGTGGTCTTCCATTTCCTTACTATGTTCCTCACAGTGGAAACTGACAGGTTAAATCTCTGAGACAACTTTTTGTATCCTTCCCCTGAACAACTATGTTGAACAATCTTTGTTTTCAGATCATTTGAGAGTTGTTTTGAGGAGCCCATGATGCCACTCTTCAGAGGAGATTCAAATAGGAGAACAACTTGCAATTGGCCACTTTAAATACCTTTTCTCATGATTGGATACACCTGGCTATGAAGTTCAAAGCTCAGTGAGGTTACAAAACCAATTTTGTGCTTTAGTAAGTCAGTAAAAAGTAGTTAGGAGTATTCAAATCAATAAAATGATAAGGGTACCCAAATTTTTGCACCGGTCAAATTTTGGTTTAATGCATATTGCACATTTTCTGTTAGTACAATAAACCTCATTTCAATCCTGAAATATTACTGTGTCCATCAGTTATTAGATATATCAAATTGAAATGGCTGTTGCAAACACCCAAATATTTAGAACTAAAAATGATTAAGATTAATAGGGGTGCCCAAACTTTTTCATATGACTGTATATATATAGTTCTTTCTACATTTCACATCTTATTTTTGGGTTACTGTACAATCAACATTATATTACTGGATATATTCTAACAATGTAAATGTAGCCCTAATAATGAGTAAGATGTAATGTAAGCTATGGTAAAGGGGTTATTCAAGATCAGATGGCTTCCCCTTAGTATAAGTTACCAATACCAGATCAGTGGAGAATAACTATCACCACCTACACTGATATCTGCACAATGTACAGAGCATTTTCCACCTTATATTCGGCTGGAGTCTAGTTGCAACAGGATGCCAATGCAGGGCAGGGAGTCTCGAGCTGCGGAATCCACAGCAAGATCAAGCATGATGCTTATTTTTTTCAGTTTCAGTTGTTTTCAATGAGAGGCAGATTCCAGGCGGAATATCTTGCTGATTCAGGGGTGTAATCCGCTCCCAAATCCACTGCAAATTCCGCTGTGTGAACATACCCTTAGTGGGAAAATAGTGTGTATGATTTGGTGTACCCAGTGTACTCTTACACTGTACACAGCTTACAGTACATATTTACATTCATCATCCGCTGTGCATTCACATCTGGATAACTATTGCTCACTACATCCTCTGATAAATTTCTTGAGGGGTTAATTTCCAAAATGTAGTTTCTTCTTTTTCTTCCCAGTGGCTCAGTGGTTAACACTGTTTCCTTGAAGTGCTGGAGTTTGATTCCAGCCAAGGACAACATCTGCATGGAGTTTGTATGTTCACCCTGCGTGGGGTTCCTCCACTTTCCTCCCATACAACAAAGACATACTGATATGGAATTTAGATTGTGTTCCCTATTTGGAACAGTGATCAGCAAAGTCTGTAAAGTGCTGCAGAATATCATGGCGCTATATAAGTAAGCTAAATAAGTAAATAATAAATAAATATTGCCTTCTTTGCCTTGTTTTGTGCCCAAACAGCAGTTTATGCCCACTTAACCCACTTAAAAGTTTTAGGAGTGCAAGTCTCAAAGACACAACGTGGGCATAATATATTGGGCAATTTTTCATTTTCACTGTTGATAAAATCTATGGAACACCTGTGGGGTCAAAATGCTGTCTATGGGGGATATGTCCTGACAACGGTGGAGAGCAGTCGCATCTGAACTGAGCTCTCCAGATAGCCCACAGCACTTGGAGACAATCTACTGCCACAATGGGCAAAACCTGGTTGATACCTGGAGGCTTCCTCATGCCTCAGGCACCCGAGGTGCCTATTTCCAATTATTTCCAGCCTCTGGGGGATCAGCGCCTCTCATATGATAGCGAGGCCAACTTGGGGCCCGTAGCCATCTTACCGCGCTCCCGTGCATCTCCTACATTAGGCTGGGAGCCGGACACTGCCTTTAAAAGACTCTCCTCGTCTGGCAGCTCCACATTGACTTCAGCTGCCCGGACGGCCCCAGTGAGTCAAATTTCTCCTGCGCTGGAGACCTACGCTCCCCTCTCTCCAGACGAGGACAATGAGTGGCCAACTTCTCATAACGCGTGCAGCCGGCAGCCTATTACTAGTAGCTCTGCCATGGCACAACTAAACCTACATCTCATGCCACATTGAGGGACCCTGCACAAGGTCGCACTAGGGACTCAGGTTGGGGTGCTAGCCCCCCTCTACAAAATCCCTCTTCAGATCTCCACCGCTCAAGGGACATCCAGAGGGACTCTCATACTCTGCTCGGGACCCTGACAGCTCTTCAGAGGAAGATACTACCCTTCCTTTAACATAAAGAAATAATGTTTAAAGCTAGAGAGCGTAAAAACCATTGACTTTGATGGGGCACCCTTATCCGTGTTTCTGAATCTGTCTCATCATACCATGAGACAACACACTGCTCTAAAACCACTACGATCCATCCTCCTGGAATGTGGTATTCCATACCAGTGGGGATTTCCTTTCTCCATCCAAGTCCAGCTAAAAGACAAACTACTTGTCCTCTCATCTCCGGAAGATCTACCTGCCTTCCTCCAGTCTCTAGACCTGCCTCCACTCCTCCTTCCGGATTGGGAACTACTTCTGGGAGATAACGAGACACCTGCTCTATACATCGTCCAAGGTGATGCTGAGGACAGCTGACCTCAAGGATCACAAAGGCCTCAATGCTCCCACCACAGACATCGCACCACACCAGTCCACAGCTATCTTGCCTGAGATGTCCACCACCAGGTGACCTCCACATGTTGGACTGTCCTTTCTTGGTTTTACTGTTTTTCTGATATTGCAGTTCATTGCCCTTATGTTCATATTTAACATAACCTCACTCACCTCTTCATTTTGTAACTCCCTTCTCGCTTTCTCTGGGCTAGAATGGAGCTAGACTGTGAAATTTCATACACCTCTTACTCATATTTGTATCCTCCTCCGTGACTATCATAACGTCACATAGTTTGGTAACCTAAACCTCAGGTTTACCCCGAGACTTGAGCTCACACTGTAGTTTTTATTTAGGGCAGCTTACCTGCCCTTCTTTGTTTACTCTACACTTCTCTCTTCTCCTCCCTCTCTCCCACTTTTTAGTCTCTTTCTCCTATCCTCTCTAACACACCCTCCCCGCCCTTCTTGCTCTCACAACTATTACCTTTTCCCATCCTCATACATGGTGGACATCACTGTGTCGTCCTTCAATGTATAGGGCAGTGATGGCGAACCTTTTAGAGACCAAGTTCCCAAACTGCAACCCAAAGCCCACTAACTTATTGCAAAGTGCCAACACGGCAATTTTACCTTAAATTAACCTGTCTCCCCTGCATCCCCCCTCTTGCTCACACGCAGCCTGCACCCCAATTCTCCCCTCTTGCTCGCACACAGCCTGCACCCTCATTCCCCCCTCTTGCTCGCACGCTGCCTGCACCCCCGCATCCCTACCCCCCACACTACACCTTGCATGTCGCATCTCTACTGCCACACTCCACCCTGCAACCCGCATCTCTACCCCCACACTACACCCTACACCCCACATCTCTCCCCCCACATCTTTCCGCCCACACTACACCCTGCACCCCACATCTCTCCCCCCATACTACACTCTGCACCCCACGTCTCCCCCCAAACTACAACCTGCACCCCACATCTCTCCCCCACATCTTTCCCCCACACTACACCCTGCACCCCACATCTCTCCCCCCACTACACCCAGCACCTCACATCTCTCCCCCCCACTACACCCTACATCTCTCCCCCCACATCTTTCCCCCCACACTACACCCTGCACCCCACATCTCTCCCCCCACACTACACTCTGCACCCCACGTCTCCCCCCAAACTACAACCTGCACCCATCTCTCCCCCGACATCTTTCCCCCACACTACACCCTGCACCCCACATCTCTCCCCCCACTACACCCAGCACCCCACATCTCTCCCCCCACACTACACCCTGCACCCCACATCTCTCCCCCTTACACTACACCCTGCACCCCACATCTCTCCCCCCCACACTACACCCTGCACCCCACATCTTTCCCCCACACACTACACCCTGCACCCCACATCTCTCCCCCCACACACTACACCCTGCACCCCACATCTCTCCCCCACACACTACACCCTGCACTTCACATCTCTCCCCCACACACTACACCCTGCACCCCACATCTCTCCCCCACACACTACACCCTGCACGCCACATCTCTCCCCCCCACACTACACTCTGCACACCACATCTCTCCCCCTACATCTACACTCTGCATCTCTACCCCCCACACTATACCCTTCACCCCACATCTCTACCCACCACACTACACACTGCACCCCACATCTCTCCCCCCACACTACACCCCACATCTCTCCCCCCACACTACACCCCACATCTCTCCCCCCACACTACACCCTGCACCCCACATCTCTCCATGTTACTTCACTGCTCGGGATACAGCTTTTCTTCATGTAGAAGGACCTTCTTACAAGCAAAGACATGCCTACCTTGTCATGTGACCTTATGACGTCAGAAGGTCCTTCCAGAGTACAGTATTTAGGCTTTACTGATTTTGCATCTACCGTGTAAGTAGCGATCCTGCGGACCACAGTTTACACTGACAGTTTTCAACTGCATGTGCATTTGCACATACAGCTGAAAAAGCGATTGCTCACTAACGGGGAATCGTGTACCGGATTCCCCATTAGTGAGCGATCATGGCGATGGCGTGCGTGCCAACTGAGAGGATTCTGCGTGCCCTCTCTGACACGAGTGCCATAGGTTCGCCATCACGGGTAGAGGGTTTAAACACTTCCTTGCCTCCCACATTCTGCAAATTAAAAACCGATGCTATCCGATCTGGTCCAATAGTAGCAGTTCCCAGGGCAAGACCAAAGGAGTGGATCTTCATTCACAAAACCCTCCTGTCATAGACCCTGATACTTGATATCTTTTCCTAATATGTGACATTTTCAGGGTTACATACACCATTGCTATCCTCTATTCCCCCAATACCAGCCAAGTACCATCCACTCTGGCCATGCTCTAATCTATCACCTGTGGCCACCTCATACTCTGCAGGGATCTGAACGTAATGATCCACCAACTCATAGACTCCTCCATGGGTAAGTCTTAGATCTCCTACAATGCCTTCAACAGGTTCCGCAAACTACTAAACTTCATGCTGCTCTGCGACGTTTGGTGCTTCCTTCAATTGGATATGAAAGCCTACTCCTACTCACATGCCCACAACTTGTACAGCAGACTGGACTATATCTTCCTCCCCATGCAGTACTCCCACAGGTGACAGCAGCTATCATCCATAACCCCTTCCTCTACGATCATACCCCCGTCACTTGCACCATCAACTTCCTCCCCCCTTAACTGCTGGAGACTTAATGAGTCGCTCTTGCGTGATGCTCAATGCCTGACTGATCTCAAAGAATCCATTGCAAACTTCTAGCAAGATCACCTACAGTGATCTACCCTCCACCCTCATGGCCTTGACAGCAATGCACCAAGAGATCGGTTCTCTCCTTGAACAAAAGCAACAGAGACTCCGTCAATTGGGGCAATGCTCTTTTTATGAATGGGGTAACAAGGCCGGCCGCCTCTTAACCCGAGCTGTCTGGGAACAACATTTTTCTTCACTCGTCATGTCCATCAAACAACCCTCCGGCCGGACCACCCACCTCACCACAGATATAGCCTCAACCTTCCAAGACTACTACAAAACCTCTATAACTTTCCACCGCCCTATACTACTAACTGAGAGCCCGTTCCTTTTCACAATACATCTCTGACACTGCCCTACCCACACTCACATCGGATGAAGCAACTCACTTGGACACCCCGTTCTCACTTGGAGAACTGGAACTAGGTATTTCTGTCTTGCCCGATTTTACAAGATCCTACAATCAGAATTGTCCCCCTTCTTCCTGCAAGCCTTCAACACAGTCTCCCAAGACACACCATTTCCCTGCTCCTTCCTTCATGTTATGTCACTGTCATACCTAAAAAGGGCAAGGACCCCCAACTTTGCCTTAGTTACAGATAGACTGGGTACCTATATGCACACTTTAGTTCACCAGGATCATGTTGGTTTTATCCCTCAGACCCTTTTCAACCATCTATAGCCTATTTACAGATGACAAACATAACCCTCACCTTTCCACCAGGCGTGTGGCTCTCTGCTTTTGAGGCATGCCATAAATTCTCAATTTCCTGCATAGCGCAGGAGACTAACTACAAAATATTCTCACATTGGTACAGAGTTCTGTCTATCCTCCACAAGATTTTCCCTACTACACCAGATCTTTGTTGGAGATGCACACCTCATAGGGGCACAATGTTACACGTCTGGTCAAATTTCCCCCCACTTACATCCGTTCTGGCATGAGGTTATCCGAATTGTCACTGGAATTGCATTGAGGGACGACCCATATTTCTTCATCGAATCCACAAGCATTTAAGTAAATTGGTGCGTTTCCTTCTAGTAGCAGCCGGGTCCATCATTCCCAGAGTTTGGAAGTCTACTTCGGTCCCTCTCAGACTGGCTCCAAGAGATCTTGCACATACGAAGTATGGAGAACCTGGTCAAAGAACTCAAGTCAGACGACAGCTCCCACCAAAAAGTCTGGCTTTTGTGGAATACCTTCTACTACCCTGCCTACGTTCAGACATCCTTTCATAACTCCTCAACCTAATGCTGTTTCTCCCACCCTCTGGATTTATCCCCAACTACTCCTTCCTCAGCTCACCTCACTCCCTCCCTTTTATATATCCCATCTCCCCTAACTGGCCTTAGCTCACACTACTCTACTCGAACAGGCTATACTCCCCACCTGCTTTTCCCTCTTACCATCATGACTGTATTGCAATTGTTACTTTGCGCTGTTTTTTACTAATTTATTCTGTTTTGCTTTGGAAAATTTAATAAAAATCTTTAGCAGAAAAAAAATGCTGTCTATACCCTTAAATTGCTTGAGGGAGTAGTTTCCAAAATAGTTTTTGAGTATTTCCGTTGTACTGGTACTTTAAGGACACCCAAAATTGCCCTCTAAACCAAAATAATTAAATTTCCCTTCAGTATCTTGTTGAGCATTCGGCATTTAACAACCACAAATGGGGTATTTATGTATTGAGAATCAATTTCATAAGAAATTGTGAGGTGCACATTCTCCTACTTCCCCTTGTGAAAATGAAAAATTTGGGACTAAAGCAACATTTTATTGGAAAATTGTAATTTCTCATTTTCATTGCCCAATGTTAAAATTCATGAAACACTTGTGCTGTCAAATGCTCACTTGCCTCTTAATAAATTGCTAGAGGGGTGTAGTTTCCAAAATGGGGTTATTTAATGGGGTTTCCACTATTCTGATACCTCAGGGGCTTGGCAAATGCATCATAGCACCTGAAAACAATTTTAGTAAAGTTTGCCCTCCAAAAGCTCAATGACGCACCTTCTCTTCTGCATACTGCCCTATGCCCAAACAACAGTTTACATCCACATGTGGGATATTTCCATATTCCAGAGAAATTGCTTAACAAATTGTGGGGTACAATTTTTTCCTTTTACAACTTGCGAATGTGTAAATTTTGTCTACAGGTTCTCTGGCAACAACTAAGATGGCACATGTGGGCGCGACGACATCATTACATGGAGATGGTTCCCCGTCCACTATACACATGGTCTGCTCAGGGGAGGTGATTAAAAATAACAAACACATAATTAACTTTTCTTGGCTTTCGACGATACCCAGCATCCTCCTCAGGGCACTTCTGGCCTCTAACTGAGGTCATGTGCCCCAGGGGTCACTGCTGGGTTGTGTGAATGGGCCCCAGCAGTCACATGACGTAATGACATCGGCATGCCCCACTTGACCACTGAGGTCCAAACACAGGCCCCAGCAGTAATGTCTGGGGCATGTGATCTCAGTCGTAGGCAGAAGAGGACCAAGGAAGATGCTGAAGAGAAGCGAATTTAGTGAGGATGTCCAGGAGAGGTAAAGTAAGGTGGCTATAAGTGTTTCTTATTTTCCATCACCTCCCCTGGGTCTCAGATTATTATACACTGAGGTCTGAGGTGACCCCAGTTTATAATAGCAGCACCGAGCATATTATACTGTGTGGGGGCCACTGTGGAGCATATTATATAGTGTGTGGGGCCACTGTGGAACATATTACACTGTGTAGGGGCCACTTTGGAGCATATTACACTGCGTGGGGGCAACTGTGGAGCATATTATACTGTGTGGGGACCACTGAGGAGCATATTATACTGTTTGGGGGCCACTGTGGAGCATTTTATGCAGCATCCCAGAGTGCTACTGCTTTAAGTGTTTGTCTTTTGTGCCTCTGGATTGTGTTGGTATGTCCCGTCCTTTATGTTCTATGTTACATGTCATATCTATACATTGCTTGCAGCTTTTCCTTTGTTATTTTCCCCTTCTTTGTTCAAACCTTTCCCTTGGTTCAGCCCTGGCCAATCACAGGCCACTGGGCGGGGTTGTAGGAGACCTAGGTCTTTTGGGTGTCGGTTGAGGCCTCAGTTCAGTTCAGTTCAGTGCCAGTTTATGAGCAGTTTGGACTTCTTGCAGTCTGCAGAGTTACTCAGCAGAACTTGGACTGGACCCCAACGGCTACCCATACAGCCTCTAGGAGGATTATTACCTGTCCCAGGATCAACTAAAGACATCCCTGAGAGGGAAGTTTTAGCTATCTGGACATTTGGACACCGTGCCAGGAGGAGCAGAAGAGGACCCTGACAGGGGGAACGTATTCAGGCCTACACTGAAGGTAATCAGGTCCCTGTCAGGAATCCCTGTAACACCACTATCCCCACCATTCTCATCTGAGAGTGGTACAAGAGGAGGAGTAGTTGGAGAACGTTGCCATAGAGCCTGTAACATCCAACCTCCTATAAGGCTGGGGGATGGACATTGTCATACTACTACCCCCATTTTGGAAGCTGCTCTTTGTACCTGTTCCAGTTGCTGAATAAAACCGTTCCTTGTTCAACTGAAACCACTGGCTTCCTGAGTCATAACATCAGGGCCCTTCCGAACACCATTAAACCGACTCAGAGAGGAGAGGTTCCCTCTCCAACTGGAAGCGCATCGGGGAAAACTGCTACCACCATCATCAGGTAGTACTGCAGGACCCCCCTCAATGGTGTCCGGGCCAGGAGCGGGGCTGGAGTGCTTGGTTGAGTGTGCTCCGTCTAGCAGGTGGCACATCACCCACTACTACTACTCCCATCCTCCGGTCTCCTCCATCTGGGTTTCGGCAATTATACTGTGTGGGGGCCAAGCACTGCAGCCATATTAGGAGAAGAAAGCCTTTGGTGCCCGTACGTGCTTCCATCACGTGACTGGTGTGTCCCACATTAACATAGGCAAATTCCACTGCAAGGCCACCTGTCAATGTGGCCCTTCACCTGTTGCAAAAATACAACTCCCATCATGCTTAGACAGCTTGGGATGATGGGAGCTGTAGTTTGGCAACAGCTGCAAAGCCACGCAGGTTATGCAAAACTACTGGAGCCCGCCAGCAGCAGATCTCCACCATAAAAGTGTCAGCAGCAGATCCCCCCATAATTTTTTTCCTATTTTCCTCCTCTAAAACCTAGGTGTGTCTTTTGGTCTGGCGCGTCTTATAGTCCAAAAATACGGTAAATGTGTAGAGCAGATATCTACCACTAAATGGTCACTGTAAAGTTATAATATAGGTATACCTTGGATATGTTTACCACCCCCCCCCCCCCGGAGGTACAGATGTTGCTTCTTCACCCTCTATAACTACAGTTATATTCTTGACATAGTGTCCTGTAATATAAACAGTGGCATCCCTTGGCCTTGGCACTCTACCCAATAAGTCTGGTCAGGGCCGGCGTTAGGGGGGGGGCAAACTGGGCAATTGCCCAGGGCAATTGCCCAGGCCTGGCCTCAGCGGTCACGTGGGGCGTGCCCATGGGCGCACCGCTAATGAGGCGAGGTGAGGCGGCCGCCTCGGGCGGCACTGTCCGGGGGGCGGCATTTTACTATTTAATGTAAACCAGCCCAGGACAGGCCGCTTAAAAAAAAAAAAAAAAAACCAGAGCTGAGCGCGGCCTGTCCTGGGCTGGTTTACAAGACGTCACATCTCAGCGCAGGCGGCGATACAATGACGTCATCACGCCGCCTACGCTGAGACACAGACATCGCGGACAAGAGGAGGAGGCGGCGGCTGCATCAAGGCATCGCAGGTGAGTATAGCTTTTTTTTATATATATAAATAGGCCGTAACCTGTTGGAGTATCCCCGGCAGGTCAGGGCCTATTTATTTACCTACCCCGCGTCTGCTCGTGGCCGCCCCCCGCTTCCCCTTCTGCTATGGGCCGCAGAAAGGGAAGCGGATGCCGCTGTGAGCGGCCGCCGGCATCGGTAAGTTAGGCCACGGGCCGCAAATACTACTATTATTATACTCCCGGGTCTATTTAGACCCGGGAGTATAATAATCGGAGGCCTAGGGTTGGTGAGGGAACATAAAAAACAGTGTTACTCACCTCCGATGTAACTCCGAGCAGGCTTGAGGCCTGTGGTGACGTCATCAGGTCGCGTCGCCGGCCTGATCACGTGACGTGTGTGCACAATTAAACAGGGCCGAAAGCTGCAAGGAGTGCACCGGTGTCCAGGATAGGTAAGTAACTCTGATTTTTATGTTTGTATTCTCCCCTGGGTCTCCAATCATTATACTCTGGGGTCTGAAAATACCCCAGAGTATAATAATAGTTCATGGGTCGGCCACTATGGGGCATAATACCCTGTGCAGGGACCACTGTAGAGCATAATACCCTGTGCAAGGGCCACTCGGGGCAAAACAAAGGGGGGCCCCCTAAGCAAAACCCGGGGGCCCCAAACAAAACACGCCTGGAGCATAATAGCAGTGCAAGGGCCACTATAGAGCATAATACAAGTGCAGGGGTCACTATGGAGCATAATAGCAGTGCAAGGGCCACTATGGAGGATAATACCCTGTGCAGGGGCCACTACGGAGCATAATACCCTGTGCAGGGGCCACTCTGGAGCATAATACCAGTGCAGGGGCCACTATGGAGCATAATACCGTGTGCTGGGGCCACTATAGAGCATAATACAAGTGTAGGGGCCACTATGGAGCATAATACCAGTGCAGGGGCCAATATGGGGCATAAAACTGTGTGCAGGAGTTGCTGCGGAACATAATACCGTGTGCAGTGGCCAATGCGGGGCATAATACCGTGAGCAGGGGCCACTATGGAGCATAATACCGTGTGCAGGGGCCGCTGAGAGGCATAATTCAGTCTGCAGGGGCCGCTGCGGGCCATAACACTGTGTAATACTGTGTGCAGGGGCTGCTGTGGAACTTTATAGTGTGTGTAAATGGGGCGCTATAAACATGGGCTATGGCACCTGTTTATATTATACACTGTTTATAGTGACCGTAAAATGTAATTGTAGCCTTGTCACATACTGTAGACATGTACAGGACGAGGCTGCAGTTACATTACATGGCCGCTATGAGATGAAATACACTATGTAAACAGAGAAGCGGTCACGGCGCTTACACAGGTACCATTCAAACAGCTGATCAGTGGGGGTCCTGGGTTTTTGAACCCCACTGATTAGTTTATTAATGACCTGGAAAACCTTTTAATTAGTTAACACCTGGGGTATTATTAATAAGGGGCACTATTTATACAGGGTACACACGGACATTATTAATATAAAGATGCACTTGGGGGTATTATTCATTATGGGGGGGGTTATATCATATATTGTATAATTGGGGTAGCAGCAGGATGGGGGCTTTGTGTAGGTGAGGACAATGTGGGTTGGATGCCTGGAAAAGTGAGGAGCCAAAGATGTCTGTGTTGCAACCTTTACAGAGACAAGTCACAGCTGGAAGAAGTGGTCATGGCGGTCCAAAGGGAAGAGAAGGGAAATGTGACCGATTAGTCAGAGACGTCACCTGTAAGTCACAGAATGTTACTGCCCTGTATTCACCTAAATGATAGAGGATAAATACCTGAGTGATGGGGTTTGTCTGCTGAGACCCCCACTGAGCCTGAGAATTGGGTTTTTCCCCCCACTAGGTGGGAATCCAGCCTGGCCGCAGCCATATATAGGTGTGTCACTTGGTGGATGGACGAACCCGCGTGGCTCTCATTCACTTCAATGGGAGTGCCAAAGATAGCCGAAGTCCAGTACTCAGCTATCTGCGGCGCTCCTATTATAGAGAATGGGGGCCACGTGGGCTCGTCCATCCACCAAGCAGAAGATGTGTGAAGTTACTTTCATTGTTAATGCCGTGTTGTTGATCTACAGGAAGAAGAATTCTTAAAAACTGTTTTATAACTTTGTGTATTGTGTATATTGTGCGATGATAACAGTGTGTTAAACTAGTAGCATGGAAACTGTTTTTTTTTGTTTTTTTTTTTTGGGGGGGGGGCGTCTTTCTATAGTCCGCCTCAGGCAGCAAAGAGGCTAGGTTCACCACTGGGCGTGGCTCACGTAATCGCTGAGGCCCAATCACAGGCCTCAGAGGTGATGTCCACAATGCGTGATGTCAGCCGCAGAGAAGAAGAAGCGGTCGCCGGCGGGGATAGCGGAGCAGTGCGAGGAGGCCCAAGAGAGGTAAGACAAGGTGAGTATAACTGTTTGTTATTTTACCTTACTTACCGCGGGCCTTCGATTATTATACTCTGGGGTCTGAAGAGACCCCAGAATATAATATAATAATAGCACTGTAGGGCCCCTGTGGAGCATTATACTGGGGGGCCCGATCTGGATAGCATATTATACTGGGGAGGCCCCCTTTGGATAGCATATTATACTGTGTGGGGCCACTGTGGAACATTATACTGGGGAAGGGGCCCCTCTGGATAGCATGTTATATTCTGTGGGGCCTCTGTGGAAAATTATAATGTGTGGGGAGGGGCCTCTGGAGATAATGTTATATTCTGTGGGGCCACTTTGGAGCATTATGCTCTCCAGAGGGGCCCCCAGTATAATGCTCCAAAGTGGCCCCACAGAATATAACATGCTCTCCAGAGCCCCCCCACTTTATAATACTCCATAGAGGCCCCGCAGAATATAACATGTTCTCCAGAGGGCCCCCTCCCCAGTATAATGCTCCACAGTGGCCCCACACAGTATAATATGCTCTCCAGAGCCCCCCCCTGTATAATGCTCCACTGTGGCCCCACACAGTATAATATGCTCTCCAGAGGGGCACCCCAGTATATTATACTGGGGGGGGGCTCTGGAGAGCATGTTATACTGTTTTGGGCCACTGTGGAGCATTATACTGGGGCGGGCTCTGGAGAGCACATTATACTGTTTTGGGCCACTGTGAGTATTATACTGGGGAAACCTCTCTGGGCAGTATATTATACTGTGTGGAGGCCATTCTGGAGCATGTTATACTGAGTGGGGTCACTGTGGAGCATTATTCTGGGGGGGGGCATCAGCAGACCATATTATATTGCATGGCGCCACTGTGGGGCATTATTTGGGGGGGACTAATGAGCATTATACTAGGGGGCCCTCTGGGGAGCATATTATACTGTGTGGGGCCTACTGTGGAACATTATACGGGGGGACGCTCTGGGGAGCATAATATATTGCGTGGGGCCACTGTGGAGCAAAATACTGGAGGGGGCACTGTGGAGCATTATACTAGCGGGGGCCCTCTGGGGAGCATAGTATACTATGGGCCACTGTGGAGCTTTATACTGGGGGAATGGACAGTGTGGGGAACCTGTTATACTGTGTGGGACCACTGTGGAGTGTATAATATTGTGTGGGGCTTTTTGGGAGCATATTATACTCTGTGGGGCCATTGTAGAGCATTATACTGGGGGGGACTGTGGGGAACATATTATACTGTGGGGGACCACTGTGGAGCATTATACTGGGGGAACCCCTCTGGGGAGTATATTATACTGTGTGCAGGTCATTATGGAGCATGTTATACTGTGTTAGGCCACTGTGGAGCATTATACTGGGGGGGCATTGTGGGGTGCATATTATACTGTATGGAGCATATTATATTGTGTGGGGCTGCTGGGGAGCATATTGTACTGTCTGGGGCCACTAAGTGGTAGTATACTGTGTGGGCCACTGTGGAGTATTATACTGTGTGGAGCCTTACAAACCATGTGGGACCACAATGGGGGGCTCAGGGGAGCATTTTATACTGTGTGGGGTCACTGTGGAGCATTATATACCATGTGTGGAAACTGGAGGGCTCAGGAGAGCATTTTATACTGTGGAGCATTATATACCATGTAGAGCATTATACTGGGGGGGGGGGGCTCACAATTCCTGCTGGCAGCCCTGTGTGCTATGTCTGCATCACAGCTCCCTCACTATAATCTTGCACATATGTGTAGTGCTCCATGGCCATGTCATTCCCCATACAGTACTGTGCATGAACTGGCCATGGAGTTATTGGGGTCTGCACAGTACTATAGCGGCTGACTATACTGGGAACATACTCAGTAACACCAGATAGTCAGCACATATGTAAGACTTCAGTGAAGGAGCCGTGGTGTAGGCTATTAGCAGGAAGCTGTTGGGTGGAGCCCCAGAACAAGTTACTTTGGTGGGCCTAAGGCCCTTCAGTCCGACACTGTATAACGGAGAACTATTATATATAAGGGTGGGTTACTATATATAATTGGGAAACTTAAGTATGAGGGGGCTATTATTTATAAGAGGGGAACTATTTATAAGGGGGGGTATAATTGTTAAGTGGGCTTATTTATAAAGGGGGCTATTAGTGATAATGGGGACTATTATTTATAAGGGTAACTATTATTTATGAGAGGGCTATTATTTTTAAGGAAGCAGTATTATTTTTTACGGGGTGACTGTTACTGATAAGGAGGAATATTACTGATACAGGGCACTATTTATCATTTATAAGGGAGCTTAAGATTATTTATAAGCAGGGACTATTATTTATAAGGAGGCACTATAATAACTGATGACTGGGTGCAAAAATCTAATAGGTGGTACAAAGGTGCTCATTTGAATTGTATGTGGTAAAATAGGGCTTGTTATTACTTTTTTGTTGGCAGAAAGGAGGCGTTATTATAGGGGTTGTCACTGGAAGACGATGGTGTTGTTTGCATATCAGCATTTGGGGCCCCGCTTTAAATTTTTGCCCAGGGCCCCACTTTGTCTAAAACCGGCCCTGAGTCTGGTATTCAGGTAGCAATGGCCACCCTGCATCAACCTTTAGGCTGACTGACTTAGATATTAACCACTGTTATAGAGTATGGATGAGGGTTGCAGCTTGCTCATAGATTTATTATTGAAAATATGCCAGAATTCTTATTAGGACTTATCTGGAAATGGATGAGACTTGTACAAAAAGGGGAGGGGCTTACCTGTGCCATTGCGGCGGTAACCTTGATATACATTGACCATACATTTAATTACATAAATAATTTTGAAAAAAATAAAGACACTAAATATAATTTATTTTTAGAATCATTTTTATGAAATCCCTTCTTTACCCCAACATTTGTTTATCCCATTTGCAGAAATGTTTGACTTTTACTTTACTTTCATGATTTTTACTTGTCTTAACATGGTTTAGACTTATGTATGTAGATTGTTTAATGACTCCCCCCCCCCCCAGCTTTCTGAACAGGACACTATGAAGTATCACAATACTTATTATTATTACTAGAAATCTAATATCAATGCAGATCAAATAATATGCACGTTTTGACTCAGTGTTATCTGTGTGTTTACAAAGAGAGATAACAGACAAGGCTTTATCAGCAAATTGCAATTAGCTGGACTGATTGTCCTCCTGGCAGAGCTGTACTTAACAGTGAGAGCAGTGATTGATGTCACTTGTCCTGCTAATTACACAGGTCAGTGCTATGAAAACACTATGTAAACAATGGGAGGAATAATTTCATATAGCAGGAAAACAAAGCAGCATTGCAAAAGCAATATATTTAGGAAAAGTCTTCAGTTTACATAAGCTAGCAGTATAGATAGGATCCTTGAGATGGAATACCTCTTTAAGCAAGTTGAAGATGAAATTTTAGTTAAAAGGCATAAAGTTAAAAATTAAACACACTTGTCTATAATTTTAAGCAATATCAGTGTATTATTATGTTTAAATACAATTTTAGAGTGAAAAAGGGAAAGGAGTACCTTGCAAAAGTTTGGGAACACTTGTAGATTTGTGTGCTCAGATAACTTTGACCAAGGTCTCAGACCTTAATTACCCAGTTAGGGTTATGGCTTGTTCACTATCACCGTTAGGAAAGGCCAAGTGATGCAAATTTTACAGCATTATAAATACCCAGCCTACTCTAACCTGGTGCCAAAAAACAGCAGCCATGGGTTCTTCTAAGCAGCTACCTAGCACTCTGAAAATGAAAATGGTGGGGGCCCACAAAGCAGGAGAAGGCTATAAGAAGATAGCAAAGCGTTTTCAAGTTGCTTTTTCCTCAGTTCGAAATGTAATTAAGAAATGGCAGTTACCAGGAACAGTGGAGGTCAAGATAAGCTCTGGAAGACCAAGAAAAATTTCTGAGACAGCTGCTTGTAGGATTGCCAGAGTGTGAAATCAGAACCCCCGCTTGACTGCAAAAGACCTTCAGGAAGATTTAGCAGACTCTGGAGTTGTGGTACATTGTTCTACTGTGCAGTGATACCTGCACAAATATGGCTTTCATGTAAAAGTCATCAGAAGAAAACTTCTCCTGCGTCCTCACCATCAAATTCAGGTCAGAAGTTTGCAAAAGAATACCTAAACAAGCCTGATATATTTTTGAAACAAGTCCTGTGGACCAATGAGGTTAAAATAGAACTCTTTGGCCTCAATGATCAAAGGTATGTTTGGAGAAAAAAGGGCACAGAATTTCAGGAAAAGAACATCTCTCCAACCATTAAGCATGGAGGTGGATCAATCATGCTTTGGGGTTGTGTTGCAGCCAATGGCACGGGGAAAATTTCACAGGTAGAGGGAAGAATGGATTCAATGAAATTTCAGCAAATTCTTGAAGCAAACATAACACCATCTGTAAAAAAGCTGAAATTGAAGAGAGGATGGCTTCTACAAATGGATAATGATCCTAAACACATGTCAAAATCCACCATAGACTACCTAAAAAGGCTCAAGCTGAAGGTTTTACCATGGCCCTCACAGTCCCCTGATCTGAACATCATTGAAAATCTGTGGCTAGACCTCAAAAGAGCAGTGCATGCAAGATGACCCAGGAATCTCACAGAACTGGAAGACTTGGATGAAGAATGGATGAAAATCCCTCAAACAAGAATTGAAAGACTCTTGGCTAGCTACAAAAAGCATTTACAAGCTGTGATACTTGCCAAAGGGGGTGCTACTAGGTACTAACCATGCAAGGTTCCCAAACTTTTATATCGGGTCATTTTTATTTTTTATTTTGAAAATGTAAAATATGAAAAAATATATATATATTTTTAAAATACATTGGGAATGTGTCATCTTTAATGTTATCATTTTATCTTCAACTTGATTAACTGTTCACAATAACAGTCATTTTGACCAAGGGTGTCCAAACTTTTGCATGCCACTATATCTATCTATCCTTGAAAAATATATGCATATTAATTAAGTTAGGTTATAACAGGTTGATAATTCCAAAATTAAAATGCTAAAAACTAAGATATTGATGTGTCATTGAGTTATAACAATGATCCAAATTATTAGACATTTCTATTCTGACTGTTGTCAAAGATATTTAGATTAACTCTTGAAATATATTTTTCATTGTCTCTGGAGATCCTAATGTTCTGGTTTTAATTATGTAGCTCTTTCAAAGTCAAGTTTAGTGCTTGAAACAATGCTTGTGAAAGAGAAATATGCTTTCTAGAGACAGTTATGTCTCTACAACATAGCATGTCAATGTCTCCTATACGAGGGATTCTATGAATACTAAATAAAACATGACATTGACCCATTTCAAGCATACCTCACTTCAGTGAAAGCTCTAGAATTCTAAATTGATATTCTACGATCAATAGTTTTAACACATAATAGGAAAGAAATGATGTAGGATTTTTTTGACAGTTGCTCATATACATATTAGGATTTTATCATTTTTTAATACATATGATTCTTTTACTGCAGAATGTGCTTTTTTTTCTAAAATTAATTCTGCATGAAAGTCCAGTAATATAACTTGCTTAAATGGTTGAGTCAACCATTGCAGAATTAGGCCAGTACCCAACAGTCTACAAAAAGTGCAAGACTTGCAAAAAAAAAGTGAAAGTAAAAAAGTTCCTCAAATACATTTCAACCACAAACCACATATATCATAGCAATTGGTAAGGGCCTAAATTACTCTGTTGTGTGCTCTGTTTTAAAATGAAAACATATCATACAGCTCTCACTAAAACGAAAGCATTGCTGCTATTTTCAGATGTTCAATCACAATTCTTCGATTACTGCAATATAAAAATAAAATATTAAAATACAAAATTATTACTGCTCAAGAATCTTTGTTTGTCCTTCAGCTATAGTGGTTTATGGCAAGGGCGTTCTATATGAACACTGCTGGTGGGAGATTTTAATTTTTCAAGACATAAAATCATTAATTTTGCAAAAAAGAAAAAGCTAAAGGGAAATTGTTAACCCAGGAATTGTGTAAGGATGCCTTTTCTTAAAAAAAAAGAAAAAACTACTGGGCATTTGCTCTTCCACCTTGTCAGTTTAGCTTTTCATCAAGTGCTTCAAAGTCTCTAGAATTGTTGCAGTGGGAGTTGAGTTTTCAGACTGAAAATAACATGTAATTTCATTTGATATAGTTTGTAATCTGAAGTTTTTATATATATATATATATATATATATATATAGCAACCATTTCAGGCTGCAGAGATGTTGACTGCAAAATTTTTCAAAGAGATTTTAAAGAACTTCAAGCAAATATCTTCCCCCATGATCACTACTGCATCTCTAATATTTTTTAGAACATCTATACAAATATAGTGTAGATATATTTATAATTTGAAGGATAACAGTACTTTCAGGTGGCTTATTATATGCTGTCATGTATGTGTACATGAGGAGCAACAATATTTCTGGCTATTATATGACAAGTTTTCATCCTCTGTAGGTTAAAATTACATTTGGAAATAATGGTCTAAAGATGTCTGTTATAATCAAGGTTCTTTTTAAATCCCGGGTTTACCATAGGAGTGTATAAAAGCATAACTGTAATTTCAGGGGAATTTTTAGAATCAGCTCTCAAATGTTCACATATCTAATGGTCAGAAGAGTAGCTTCTATGGTGTCTCCCATACACAGATGTATCTGTAGTGAGAGATAAAAAAAACACTTACTAGTCAGATAACCTACCTTTATTTACTGTTTCCTATTCGGCAATTATATATCATGGGGCAAGTGTCTATTTCCAGTAATAGACGTAATAGTACGTCATGGGGATGGCACCCACTAAGGAGCTGAGTGGGTTCCATCAGGAAGTGGTGTCAGCTGTATTATACCGCTAACACCAAGCGGTAACACCCATGGTGTTAACCACTTAGATTCCATCAGTGAGCATATAAGGGTTCCATGTCAGTGAGCATATAAGGGTTACCCAATTTGTGCCCGGTGCAATGTGTGTTGCAGTGTATATTACTGACTAGCGATCAGAAGATTGATGGTTCAAGTTCCCTGGTGAAACAAAAAAAAAACTAAAAAAAGTAAAAAAAAAAAAAGTTCAGAAGTTTTTAAATATAATTAAATAAAGAATACATAAAACCCCCAAACATGCCATTTTCCCATATAATATCATTAATTATTTTAAAAAAAATTAAAAATACATATTATGTATCACTGTGTCCATAACAACCCCTAATAAAGTGATCAAAAAGTCATATGTACCCCTAAATGGTACCAATAAAAAGCATAACTCATCCCGCTAATAAAAATGTTATGTCTCTCAGAAGAAAGCAATGCAAAAATACCTGATTTTTTTCCCTATATGGGTTTTTATGCTGCAAAATTAGCAACACATTAAAAACAATACAAATTAGGTATTGTCGTAATCCTAACAATTTATAGAATAAAGGTAACAAGTTACTTACGCTGTTCGGTTAATGGCCAAAACTGTAAAATGTTAAAAGCAATGCCAGAATTGATTTTTTTTTCCCCCCAACCAGAAATAGTTAATATAATTTAGTCAATAAGTTATAGGCATCCCAGAATGGTATCATCAAATGGTGCATCTCAAAAAAATCTACCTTGTACAATGTGACAACAAAAAACCCCCAGAAATTGCCACATCCTTAAGGCAAAACTGGCTGCTGCAGGAAGGGAATGTATACGCTGTGTGTACATCAGGGTACACCCCAGGTTTAGAAATGGCGAGAGAAAAGATACTAGAAGTGACCCCCAATCCTAGGAGCTACTATGAAAATAATGGGGAATGTGCTGTACCCTATGTATTGTGCACATGTTGCATATTCAATTTTGCCTCCAATTGTGTATTAGATCTCGCAAACTAATGCTCACTACACCCCTTGATAAATTCTTTAAGAGGTGAAGTTTTCAAATTGGGGTCACTTCCTGGAGGGTTCCACTTTACTGGCACCTCAGGGGTTCTGCAAGCATGACATGGCATCCAAAAACCAAACACCAAAATATGCACTCCCTTCTGCACCCTGCTGTTTGCCCTGCTGAAGGAGAGAAATGAGTGCTATTTGGTTTAGTAGCAGATTTAGATGGTTTGGGTTTTGAACACTGTACCACTTTTCAGAGGCCCTGAAATGCCAGAAAACTAGAATTCCCTGATATGTAACCCCATTTTGGAAACTGCAACTCTCAAGAAATTTATCCAGGGGTGTAGTGAGTGTTTGGTGGGTAACCCCAAGTGTTGCATTAATTTATTTTCTATCCATAAATTGAAATTTTTCCAGGAATATACCATTTCCGTGTTGAGCAGAAGAACATGTTCACCAGCTGCATCTGCAGACTCACTCCGGGTGCATAGGAACAGAACCCAGCCCAGCATTCACAATGCAGTAAAAATAGAAGGATTCGGCACTGCGATAGTGAAGCAAGAAAATCCTTTATTTCAACATGGAAAAAGAACCCTGAATAGAAGTCACAAATGGTTAAAAATGCCTATGCATTTCATGTGTAACCCCCTTACTCATGGCACAATAAATAACAAACCAGTCCTACTGCATATATATATATATATACACAGTATATATATACTCAGAACCACAACCCCTTCATATCACATGTTCCCCACAGTACAACATAAAATGTGGTATGGAATTAAAACTGAAATTAGGGTTGTACCACAATAAAACAAAAATACATCCAAATATCCAAAATACAAAGTAAGACATGGAAAAATATGATGCATTAGAATATAAGAAAGAAAAAAAAAACAAATGCAATTTTAACTTTGCACTCATCAGCTGTGCATTAATTTCTTGAAACTAAATTTATGCAACACTCAAGCATTCAAAATGCTCGCTACACCACTTGATAAATCCCTTGAGGGGTCTAGTTTACAAAATGGGGTCACTTCTTGGTGTATACCATGTTACTGACAACGTGATGGATTTGCAAAAGCAACATAGCCTCCAAATTCCAATTCCTCTAAATTTACACTCCAAAAGTCAAAAAGTGCGCACAGCCTTCTGAGCCAAGATGTATACCTAAATAATTTTTTTGTACCCAGGATAACCCACTTATTATTTTGAGAGTGCATGTCTGTTGATACAAAGTGGACACAACATATTGGACACTGGCATATTTCATAAAATTTTACATTTTCACTTTGTACATTAATTTTTGGGGAGCACTCTTGGGTTCAAAATTATTAGAATACTTCTTGAGAAATTTCCTCAGGGGTGTAGTTTCTAAAATGGCGTCATATTTGCGGGGTTAATGGGGTGTTCCCATCTCAAGGATCCTATCTATATTGCTAGCTTATGTAAATTCAAGAGTTTTCCTAAATATATTGCTTTAGCAGTACTGCTTCGTTTGCCTGCTTATGAAATTATTCCTCTTATTGTTTAAATATTGTTGTCAAGGAACCTGGCCTGTATCTCTTTATCTAGCATTATAGGACAGATGATGTGACTCACTGCTCTTTGGAGGTGAGGGGAGAGGAGCTGAGTTCTCTGTATTAATCTTGCTCTCAGAGCTATTACCTTCTTTTAATTGTAGTTTGCTGATAAAGGTTCAGACAGGCAAACTGGTGAGAGAGACAGAGATGGAAAAACCCCTTTAATTTTTTATTTTATCTCAGAGCCTCTGCATTTGCCTGCTAATGAAGTATAAATAACCAAATTCGGCCTCAAGTGCGCATGGTGCTCTTTCACTGAACCCTGTCTTATTTCAGGGAACAGTTGATGACAACTGGAGAGCTGTATGTAGATATTTTTGCAAATTTATTAAAAAAGAAAAACTGAAATATCACATGGTCATAAGTATTCAGACCCTTTGCTCAGTAGTGAGTAGAAGCACCCTTTTGAGTTAGTACAGTCATGAGTCTTCTTGGGAATGATGCAACAAGTTTTTCACATCTGGATTTGGGGATCCTCTGCCATTCTTCATGTGGTCACTTTTGGGGAAGTTTACCTTGTACTGATACTTTAGCTGTTCTGCAAATGAGGCATGGCAGACGAAAACTGTTCAAGCAAAATCTACTCTTCAAAAGCTGATGCTCCTTTCCTTTGGCACGCTGTCGTGTGCCCAATCAGCAGTTTAACCCTTTACTGCTGCCCGCGTAGGCCCAAGGTGGCACTTTAGTTACAGAGCACATACAGTGGGGGAAAAAAGTATTTAGTCAGCCACCAATTGTGCAAGTTTTTTGTTCCTTCCAGTTCTGGTGATTTTATGAAGATATGTGAATGCAGTTGTAGGCCTTAGTAATATGAATGAGCTCCGCACATGTTGAACTCTTATTTTTAGGAGGTGTGGTGCATATAACTTTTTGTTTGGTTGCCACTTTTAATAATGAACATTTATTTACATTTTTTTATGAAACATAAAATTTAAATCGAAATTGCATGAAGGTGCCTGTTTATATACAGTACCAAGAAGCATTTTGACAATGCTGCAGATGTCTACTTTTAGAAAATGTATCGGTATGGGGTTTAGTATAACTTTTTTATGTTGCAATTTAAGCTTTATTTGTCCATCTCAAAACTATGAATATTGCCCTAGCGGCCAGAGGAAAGAAAAAAAAAAAATCTGAAAACCCCTGGCAGTGAAAGGGTTAAATCAACAGATTTCCATTCTCAGGAGAAATTGCATAACAAATTGTGGGATGCATTTTCTCCTTTAACCTTTTGTAAATTTTAGAACTAAATGAGCATATTATTGAAATTTATTAAATGTCTAAATTTGACCTCCATTTTGTTTTAATTCCTGTGAAATGCTTAAAGGGTTAACTATTATTATTATTATTATTATTGTTGTTTATTTATATATATAGCACTATTAATTCCATGGTGCTTTACATTTGAGGGTTTACATACGGTACACAAAATATACAAGACAAGTATAATACTAACAGTGACCAACTGGCACAGTGGGATAGAGGGCCCTGCCCACAAGGTCTTACAATCTATGAGGGAAGAGGGATAGAGACAGAAGGTCAGGGTAGAGGCTTTTCAAGTGGTGGTATAGAGACAGTAGCATTATTGGGGGTTGTAGGCCTTCCTGAATAGGTGAGTCTTCAGGGCCTTCTTGAAGCTTGTGATTGTGGGGGTCAGTCTTATGTGTCTTGGTAATGAGTTCCAGAGTATGGGGGATGCACAGGAGAAGTCTTGGAGACTGTTGTGTGAAGAGCGGATAAGATCCGAGTGGAGTAGGAGGTCTTTGGAGGATCGGAGGTTAAGTGTGGGCAGGTAGTGGGAGATTAGGTCGGAGATATAGGGAGGAGACAGGTTGTGGATGGCTTTGTATGTCAGCGTTAGTAATTTGAACTCTATTCGCTGGTCAACGGGTAGCCAGTGAAGAGATTGGCAGAGGGGGAATGGCCGATGAAGAATGGGGGAAAGGTGTATTAAGCGAGCTTAATATTAACTATGATAGATGGGTCAGGTAGAGGGGCCGTGCGAGGTGGGGTGAAGATGATGAACTCCAGTTTCTCCATGTTGAGTTTGAGAAAGCGGGAGGAGAGAAAGGAGGCTATGGCTGCTAGACACTCTGGGACTCTGGACCCACAGGGAGGTAATGTCTGGTCCAGAGAGTCATATTTGAGTGTCATCAGCATAGCAATGGTATTGGAAACCATGAGGTTCTATGAGTTGGCCAAGACCGAGTGTGTAGATCAGGGGTCCCCAAACTTTTTACACAGGGGGCCAGTTCACTGTCCCTCAGACCGTTGGAGGGCCGGACTATAAGAAAAACTATGAAAATCCCTATGCACACTACACGTATCTCATTTTAAAGTAAAACAAAAAGGGAACAAATACAACATTCAAAATAAAGAAATAGTAAATTTAAGTCAACAAACTCACCATTATTTCAATGTGAAGTATGGGCCTGCTTTTGGCTAATGAGATGGTCAATGTCCGGTTCCATATTTGTCACTGCTAGCCGTAACAAGTGATGCAAGTGCACATCGGTTAGTCTAGATCTGGTTGGAGATTTCAGATGTTTCATTCTGGAAAAAGTCTGTTCACAAACATAAGTGCTGCCAAAGATTGCTGCCATTTTGAGTGCATTATTCCTGAGATTAGGATAGGTCTCAGAGGAGAGAGATGCATAGAAGTTAAGCAAGCTGCTTGCCTTGAATGCATCTTTCACAGAGTCACAATTCTGCAATTCAGCCAGTTCCATTTGGTAAATTGCATCCACATTTTCAATGTCAATAGAAAATGGGTTACGGAAAAGCTGTACTGTATGTCCTGTTCATGGAGATGAAGCTCTTTAAATCTGAATTGAAACTCCTTTTGCAACTTTTCCAGTGAATTCACACATGTTTCTTTTGGGAATGCAATCAAGGGGTTTTCTGCTAACAGATTTTGAGTTAAGGGGAGATGGCAGAAATTTTCCTCCTTCACTTGTTTGATAAGGAGGCCTAATTTTACTTCAAATGCTTTCACATGTGATTGCATATCACAGATGAGCTTCCCTTTTCCTTGAAGTTGCACATTGAAACTGTTGAGTAGCTCTGTTACATCTGTCAGAAAGGCGAGGTGCCATTTCCATTCTGCATCATTGAGCTCTGGTACTTCTTTGTTTTTTGAAAGCATAAAATCTGTAATCTGTGGAAGTAAGTCATAAAAATGTCTCAAAAATCTCCCTCGACTCAGCCAACGGACTTCTGTGTGGTACAGAACATCTTCATAGGCAAGATCTAGCTCAGACAGAAATTCCTGAAATTGTCTGTGGTTTGGTGCATTAGTTCTAATGAAGTTAACACAAGATACCACAATTTTCATAACAGAGTCCCACTTCAGTGATTTACTACATAGCGCTTGTTGGTGGATGAGGCAATGTATGGCTATTGGATGAGAATGATTACGTTTGTCCATCTCTTGGTTAATGCGAGCAATTACTCCTTTCTTAGACCCCACCATGCTAGGTGCACCATCAGTTGTCACACTGGCTAGTTTAGCCCAGTCCAGCTCCAAATCCTTCAGAGTTTGGGAAAGCTTTTCATAGATATCCTCTCCTGTAGTTGTTCCTTTGATGCTTTGCAGTGCACCAAGCTCTTCCATGACTTCGAAATTGTCATTCATCCCACGAATAAAAATTAGAAGTTATGCAGAATCACGAACATCATTGCTCTCGTCAAGTGCCAAGATAAAATAAGAAAGTTTTCTTGCGGAGTTTTGCAAATGCTGATGCAAATTGTCTCCCATTTCTTCAATCCTTCGTGTAATTATAGATCCTGAAAGACTAATTGTACTAAATAAGTCTGACTTTTCTGGACACATCTCTTTGGCAACAGAAAGAAGGCACTCTTTAACAAATTCTCCCTCCACGAATGGTCTGCCAGTGCACGCTATTAGCTTGGCAACTTGAAAACTTGCTCACAGTGATGAAATATTTAGCTGCTTCTGCTTCACAAAAGTATTTTGCTGAGTTGTCAATGAATGTTTCAGTTTTAATATTTTATCTTTTCTTACATCTCCAACCAATCATATTTATCTTTATGTTGAGTTTGATAATGTCGACGCAAATTGTATTCTTTGAACACAGCCACTATTCTGACATATCAAACACACAGCTTTTTCCTTGTACTGCATGAAAAAGTAATCATAACTCCACTGTTCTTTGAATATCCTACACTCCGAGTCAATTTTTCTCTTTTTTGACGTCATTGTTTCCTAGGGATTCCAAATTGCCATTAGTAAAATACCAATAGATATATACGGTATACAGCCCTACAAAAACAATATATGCCAACAATAATACTGTACACACACTGTACCTCAGATTATAACACTTACATACACTGTACTCCCCGAATACAGCACAGTGCACCTCTGAAATGTGCTTCTCTCTTCCCGCAAATAGGTCCAGCACTCTGCCCCCATATAAGTCCAGCTCTCTCCCCCATATAGGTCCAGCTCTTTCCCTCATATAGGTCCCATGCAGTCTCCCCCATATAGGTCCCATGCAGTCTCCCCCATATGGGTCCCATGCAGTCTCCCTCATATAGGGCCAGCTCTTTCCCCATATAGGTCCCATGCCCCCCCATATAGGTCCCATGCCCCCCCATATAGATCCCATGCCCCCCCCATATAGGTCCCATGCAGTCTCCCTCATATAGGGACAGCTCTCTCCCCCATATAGGTCCAGGTCTCTTCCCCATATATGTCCAGCTCTCCCCCATATAGGTCCCATCAATCCCCCATATAGATCCAGCTCTCTTATCCCCCTCCATGCCCAGTAAAAAAAAAAGTGAAAATATACTTTACCTAGCACTGCAGCCGCTCCCGCGCTGTGGTCCCGGCTCCTCTGTCTTCGGCTGTAAGGCCTAGATGAGCACGTCGTGCGTCATGACGTGATCATTCTAGGTCCGGACGACGAGCGCCGAGCGTCTACACAAGAACGAGACTTCCCGTGTAGCGCTCGGCGGGTTATTTCAATTGTAAGCGCCGCCTGTGCGCTCACAATTGAAATAACACAAGGAAATTGCGACGCGGGCCGGGTAAATGGCCTCCGGGGGCCGGATGCGGCCCGCGGGCCGTAGTTTGGGGACCCCTGGTGTAGATGGAGAACAGGATGGGTCCTAGGACAGAGCTTTGGGGGACACCTACAGAGAGAGGTCATGGCAAGGAGGTGATGCGTGAGTGGCAAACACTGAATGTGCAGTTGGTGAGGTATGAGGAGATCCAGGAAAGTGCCAGGTCTGAGATGAGTATTTAGTCAGCCACCAATTGTGCAAGTTCTCCCACTTAAAAAGATGAGAGAGACCTGTAATTGACATCATAGGTAGACCTCCACTATGAGAGACAAAATGAGAAAACATATCTAGAAAATCACATTGTCTGATTTATTTGCAAATTATGGTGGAAAATAATTTGGTCACCTACAAACAAGCAAGATTTCTGGCTCTCACAGACCTTTAACTTCTTCTTTAAGAGGCTCCTCTGTCCTCCACTCATTACCTGTAGTAATGGCACCTGTTTGAAATTGTTATCAGTATAAAAGACACCTGTCAGCAACCTCAAACAGTCACACTCCAAACTCCACTATGGTGAAGACCATAGAGCGGTGGAAGCTGGACACCAGAAACAAAATTGTAGACCTGCACCAGGCTGGGAAGACTGAATCTGCAACAGGCAAGCAGCTTGGTGTGAAGAAATCAACTGTGGGAGCATTAATTAGAAAATGGAAGACATACAAGACCACTGATAATCTCCCTCGATCAGGGGCTCCAAGCAAGATCTCACTCCATGGGGTCAAAATGATCACAAGAACAGTGAGCAAAAATATCAGAACCACACGGGGGGACCTAGTGAATGACCTGTAGAAAGCTGGGACTAATGTAACAAAGGCTACCATCAGTAACACACTACGCCGCCAGGGACTCAGATCCTGCAGTGCCAGATGTGTCCCCCTGCTTAAGCCAGTACATATCTGGGCCCGTCTGTACCTGTGTCTTGTACTGTAATTGAACTGTCTGTTTGTGCCAAACCCAATTTTTTATAACGTGTAATTCCTTCAGTTTCTTCTATTTTTTTCCTACCTGGAGACTGTAATATATAATAATAGTTATGAAATGTATAATAGAAAATTAAATATTTGCAAAAATGATTACATTAATAGGAGGAAGCTGTAAGCCTGACACACTTCTACTCTTTCTAGTGAAGTTATGTGTTACATTGAGATTTCCCTGTGGTCTATTTTACATTTGCACAGTAAATACTGTACATGACACAAGTTTTTTCCTAAGCCTCTCCCAGTCACATTTTACATTTTAATTTGTTTAAAAACAAATTACATAAATTAAGTCTAATTCAACATTATTCACCAATTTCAAACACATAAAAATGCCATACACTATTTTATACATATTTCAAATATGCTATAAAACTGGCAAGACTTTTTTTTATTATATGGAAATTAATTTCGTCATTAGATTTTTTTTTTCCAGGAACTATTCCAGAAATGTGGTTTATTACACTATAAGAACAGTGCAAATTAAGTAATAAAATGCACTTGTTTAATGTAAGTTCAATATTTAAATATTAAGTGCTATAAATTATTGGCAGTATGGCAAGGCTGCTGTTAGGTTTAGACAGTAGTAACTTTACAGATATTTTCCTTTCATTGCCTTTATATCAGAAGTGTTTTATTACAGTTTAACCCTTTAATGACGCAGGGTAGTTTGTACGATACTGCTCGGCGACTTTTTTATATTTTCCTCCCCCACCTTCCAAAATGTATAACTTTTTTATTTTTCTGTTGACATAGCTATGTACAGGCTTAATTTTTGCATGGCGAGTTGTGCTTTAATTTGGCACCCTTTTGGGGTACATATAATGTTTTAATTACCTTTATTAACGTTTTTTAGAGGTCCATGTTAAAAATCCTACATTTATATAATAATTTTTTGCATTTTGTTGTTACGGCATTCACTCTGCATTAAAAATTACATTGCAGTTTTGTCCAATGGTTCATTATGATCATGGCGATACCATATTTATATTGCGTTTATTATGTTTGGGGTTGCCGTATTCTGATGCCTATAACCTTTTTTACTATTTTGTTGACGGAGGTATGTCATGGCTTGTTATTTGCAGGGCAAGTTGTACTTTTTATTGGTACCAATGTTTGGTATGTATGACTTTTTGATCACTTTTTATTGCTATTTTTTGGGAGAAGTGAAGTGACCAAAATACATTACATTACAAATACATTAATTTGCTTATTGTGGTATATTATTTTTTACGACTTTAACTATAAGGGATAAATAATGTTATTTTAGGATAGTGGGGACTTATACGCACATGGGGATACTTCAAATTTTTTGGGGGGGGTTTGTTTACATTATGTGTGTAAAGTTGTTTTTTTTTTTAACTTTTTATTATTTGTTTATTTTTTATTCTTTGATTTCAAGTTGCTGAATATCGCACATAGGTTCCCTATGGGAACTGTGCATAGGCAGTCAGGAGACTGTGGCTGTTGGGGGGGCGGGGAGGGGACAATCCTACCCCAGGATCTCCTGGATGCTGTGATCGCTATTGATCACGGCATCTAAGGGGTTAATCCGCCGGACTATCTTCCCATTCTGGTGGCTGGTCCCAGCCCTCGGATTCTGTTACACAGCCAAGTTGCGGAGGTAATACAGCAGGCACAGCTTCTATGCCCATGGCATTTCAGTGCTGCATTTTCTAAAACCATTGCGTTTTTGTAAATCATAGCATATAAACAGTCTAACTAGTGCAGGGAAATGTTCAGGAATCCTGATTTAAACTAGTTAAATGTAGTCCTAATGAACACATTTTTGGTATACATTTGGCCATTAAAGCCTGTGTAAATTATATCAGTAGTGTAAATTGTGCATGAGCAACACTAGAGTAGATGCTCTAAATCACCATTATTGCCAGGCATCACTATAGCATTCTAAAGCAATGATTCTGTCCACTCTGGAGCTGTATGGTGAATTTCTAATTCCACCCAATACGTAAAAGCTTTACCATAAACTTATATAACTTTCAGTATCAATTATAAATGGGTTTCTTAAGGAAAAGATTAAGATTACTGATACTGAAATTCATGACTACAGTTATAGATATAATCATTCACTTTTCCAAGCAAATTTTCAGCTGGATAAAAGTGCTGGAGAGGTCAGTAGCCAGGAAGGCATATTTTACAATGTTTGTGCTTTTTAACTTCTTAATAGCTATTTTTTTTTAATACAATGACCAGATGTGGCTTAATAGATGTCGGTTTAAAAGCTATAAGAACAGATTTATATCGGTCTGGTGCAATTTTTTTGCCAAGTCAGGATTCAACCCCAAATAAAGAAAAAGTACAAAATATTAATTGCTTAGTGCAAATCTGCAATAGGTATCCATTCTTCCAGTTCTCTGACAAATGGACCGCAAAAACAGCAGACGCCAAGTGTCCGTCAAACATCCGTTCTTTTTAACTGAATTTTCTTCGATGAAAATGTTGGGCTTGCAGGACTTTTTCATCTAGTGATTTTAGATGGATCTGTGCCAGAGGGACACCCAACCCAGATGCGAACCCAGCCTGTTTTGTATCCACTCCTGTGTTTTGGTATCAAAAAGGAAAAAAAAACTGATCAAACACGAGCTCTTGATTTGATACAGTATAATTTTATATTCGTAGATTTTTTTTTTTAAATTTATTTACGTTTATTCTAGTTCCTTTGACACTAGGAGAAAACTCCTCTTCCATGTCCTTTCAATTTACCTCATGTAGTGATATTTAAATGAATAATTTATAGTAAGAAAAGTATTGCATAAATGATGTATGTGCTGGAATTTATTTATAGCATTCACAAGTAAACACTGTCTCACTTTAATCATAGAAAACACAATGTATGAAATTCTGTCTTATTACAGACACAACTGTATTTAGTGTATTGGAAAAAAGTTTTAATTTTTTCACACATCTCCAATGATAGAGGAAAATTATATACTTTGCATGACCATTAGTGCTATTGATTTATCTTATAAAAATTATACAGTTTAGTGGTATTAAGTCCCATATGCACAACAGTGAAAAACTGACTTGTAACGGACATTTTTTTTAACATCTATTACACATCCATTTCGTAACAACGGGAGTCAGTGGGCACATACAAATGTCTATTTTTTTTTAATTGACAGTTTCAACTGACGTCAGTTGAAAAATAGGACATGTTCTATTTTTCAGGCCTGATGCATCTGGAGGTCAGTTTTTTGGCTAATGTATCAGGTCACTGACGTTCACAAAATGGATGAGTGGGTTGGGTCAACAAACACGATCAAAGCAGTTCATCCAGTTTTTTAACTGACAATAAAAAACGTATGACAAACTGATGCAAAGCAGATGTTAAAAGCTGGCACACAGCCTGAAAACTGATGAAAATTTTTTTGACATGCTCATACAAAATGGATGTTAAAAAGGACCTTTTATGTCCTCTGTCATTGTCAGTGTTATATACCTCTGCAAAGCTGACAGTGCACTAAATTCATCATAATTTCAGTTTTGCCAGTATCCCTGGTTGCAGAGATATTAGTGCTATTACTTTTGCCACTGGCATCTAACGGGCCAGATACCGACAAAGCTGACTGAATTCAGAGCACTGTCAGCTTAGCAGTGGTATCTAATAGTCACGATCTTAGAGGACATGTAAGGTTCTCTTTAAAACCAGACAGCTTCATCTGTTTTTAATATGTTTTTTTATGTATGTAGCCTAATTGTTCACACTAAATGTCTTATAGTCATTTATGCTACAAATGAAATATGGTAGGACATTAGACTTGTTAAGGTGTCTTATCTATCCACTCAATTTCTTCTCATTGGGGGATATCAGGCTATCTTCATATAGCAAGCAAACACAGATTCTCTGGAGCTGGAGAAATATTGTTTATTGCTAAGAATCAATATCAGAGGCGAGGAATAAGCCTATGGCAGCGTGTAATAGAACTATGACAGCAAAACTAGGCTTCCAGCTGTCATGGCAACCGATGACGTTCCAGCGGGCAACGATCGGTAAAAGATGGCAGTGCCCGTGGCACGTGAGCACTTTAGATGCCGCAGATGCGTTTAACTGCCGCACTTAAAGTGTTAACAGCTGTGATCAGCGTTGCCACCGATCACAGCTGTTAACGGCGGGTGCTGACTGTATTATACCGGTATCCGATATCCACCGTGTATGGAGAGAGCACAGCTTCTGAGCCCTCTCCATACATCCCCATATGATGTACTATTAAGTCCTCGGTCATTAAGGGGTTAAAATGTTTTACATTTTGGTCCAGAATCAAATGTTCAATGAAATGAGACTAAGATATCTCAAACGTTTGTGACCATTTAAGTTTTTATCAAATAGGTTGGTAAACTTTTCTATATGCTTTTGAGCCTATGGGTTTTCATTTTTATTAAATTCAAACAATATGGGTTTGAATCATAACCTGTCTTTCTTTTATTTCTTAAAGGGGTTTTCCCATCTCCTTGTTTTAGCAGCTTTGCCTGCTGTCTCTTCTTCTCAAATCCTGTATTCTTCATCAGTCAAAGTCACCTCCCTCCAGCTTGCTGAACAGAACACTATGAAGTATCACAATATAGACTTTGCCTTTACCGTGAGATATTATTTGTTATGTTTACTAGAAATCTAATATAAAGGCACATCAAATAATATTCACATTAAATGTATATCACATTACACAGGTTTGTATAGAAGACTTACCATGCTTCTATAGAGAACTGACTCAGAGTTATCTTATGTGTCTACATAAAGAGATAGAACTGAACTGCAGAGCAGTAGATAGCAGTGAGAGCACTCCCCCTTCCCCTGGAGAGCAGTGGCTGATGTCATTTGTCCTATCTTATGAGACAGGTCTGGATCTATGGAAACGATGTGTAAACAATGGGAGGAATAATTTCACATAGCAGACAAACAAAGCATCATTGCTAAAGCAATATATTTAGGAAAACTCTTCAATTTACATAAGCTAGCAGTATAGATAGGATCCTTGAGAATGGAATACCCCTTTAATGAGGTAGTTAAAAACTATATTCTTTCTTTTATGATAATGGTGATGATGATTATTATTATTATACCTAATTAGATTTTTGCATCCCCATGAAATCCCCGTCATAATTTGAAAAATAATATAATGTTCTATTTTACATTGTGTCAAGTGGTGGATTTAAAACATTTTCATATAAATGCCAGGATAATGCAGATGAAAATGACAGAGCATGATGCAGTGTGCACCACAAGTTAAGCAGCTTTTCAAGGAAAATGATCTACTGAAAAGTTATCACATATGCTATCTTACATGTGTCTATGTGTAGTCACTGTATGGGGGACGGGGAGTGTGAATTGCAGCCATTTAAGGCTTTTGTTAGCATGTCATGATATTATGTGCAATTGGTTTCATGAGTGCATTAGTCAACTAAACTGGAAACCGAAACCACATATGTCTGGTCAAACCTGTATTAACCAAAATGGCCTGCACATTAATTCACTACCATTTTCTATGTTTATGTTACCCCTGCAAGGAGCACTTTGCATACAGCAGATGCTGCAGTTAATGCCAAGGCAGGACCCATTGCAGCACACATCAGCCATTTTATTCTGATGGACAGTGGATTACATTTCCCTACACCCCTTACTCCAGGGGGAGGAGTGTCAGAGAAAGGGACTGATTAGCTGAGCAGGGAATTATGGGAAAGGTCTGCACAGGAACAAGAGAGGACAGCCACGTGTGCTGCAGAGGAGGCTTTTTCTTTAAACTGCTAGGGAGCACATAGCTTGGCACTGGGTAACCCAGGACATAGAGATAGTCCTGCCACCCCACCAGCTCACTCTGAAGGAAGAAGCAGCATCCCTGCAGCAGCAGCAGTACCACCTGTCCAGATTGACCAGACTCCCAAAAGATACCCAGAGCTGCATTCAAGAAGACTCCTGCCTCAGGCTTCATTATTATCCTCTCATCTGAAAGCTGCAACACCCAGTGAGACTCCAGGCTGGCACCAGATTCCTTGCAAAAGTTAGTGAGTAGACTTTGCTGGAATTTGCTGTACCGCTGTTAGAAAGTTTCTGAGAACTGTTCTAGAAAGGATCTGTTGTGACTATAGTGCAACAACCTTTCCTGAATGTGCGCCATCGTCCATGGCAACTGGGCCCCAATTTATGGACTGTTCTGTTTATTGCTGCAGCCATTAGTAATTCTGCATTGTGTGCTGTTATTTAGGAGTGCAATCTGTTACCCGCAGTATGATGGCATGTGTGTGATGACTATCATCTGTGGGTCACTATCTTAACCCTGTGCGATTCCCTATAGTTTATTATACCCACCAGGCCTGGCACATTCCCACCACTAGGGGGTTTAATACTATAGGATGTACCTTTGCATTGTCATGTGAATCACTGAAACATTTCTCTGTTCGCATTTTTTCAAATTTACCCTTCCTATAATAAACCGGTTAAGTAGTTTTACCCTCAACATTTGTGAGTGTGTACTGAGATTAGGTGGAGTTTTCCCGAGTCGACCCCTAGCAGAAGAGGAAGACCCTCCTGAATTCCTACAGAACTCCTAGCAAGATTCGGGTGGAGGCACTGCGCCATAGTGTGGTGAGAACTACAATACACCCTGACTACAGAGGTCGGCCCAAAGTCATGTTACATTTATCTCCAATCAAAAAATTTGGAACTATTCAAAATAAAATGCTAAAAATAATATACAGTGAAACCACCCCAAAAAAACCACCTCTCTGAGACATCTGCATCTTAAACCTGACCAGATTTCTTGTGATCAGTGAGATCATATATTATGCACTTTGTCATTTCACTTTGTAAGGATCACCGCCTAGAGACCACTTTATAATCCAATTTTGGGTGATCAACTCAAAGATGTTTTACTGTATAGTAGCTTACCTTTAATAGTTTACAATCTAATGGCTCATGTACACGAACAAGGCATAATACATTTCCCATAGCAGTCTATGTGACAATACTATACTTGTGTTCGTTTTCAATTCTGTAGTATGCTCACATAGTTGGTATATTATAGTTATATTCTAATTATGTAATTAATTAATATATCATTCTACATAAACTCAGCAATCCAATGAGTTGTGATGCAAAAAAAATCAGCTTTTTATTTAGTGACAGTCGGTGCAATTTAAAAGTGCAACGTTTCTGTCTATACACCAGACCTTTATCAAACATTGAAACAAAAACAGTATATAATATAAATCAAAAATAAAGTGAAATTGTAACATCCTTGCTCGCTCGGACTTCAGCGCCACCCTCTGGCCATATGCTACGGCGCAGGAGGTGTGTCCGGCTATGATTCCTTGCTTTAGGTTCTTGTTGTATCTGTCTGAACACTATCCTATTCCCTCCCCTCTGTAATTGATTTTCCACCACATCCATCTCTTACACCTTTGTTTCCCTCTGCTCCTCAAATAATTAATCTCATCCTTATTTGTGTGACTGACATCTTTCCTTCCAATCAAGTCTGGGGCGGGTTCTTTCTCCCTATTTATTGTTTGCCCACACTCACCTTAGTGCTTGCTATTGCCTTTTCTGTGCGTGCTGGCTGGCTCTATACTGTACTATTTGAATTTACATTTATGACCTTTGGCTTTTCTTGTGACTATTCTCTTGGATTCTGATTTTGTACTGCGCTGCTCAACTGGTTCCGACCCCTTGGCTAGCTGACCTCCCCTTGTTGTTGTTTGTCTTGTCTTCATTCTGTGTTATCATCTTTATCAT
The DNA here is from genome assembly GCA_947044405.1 of Leptodactylus fallax. Classification (NCBI taxonomy): domain Eukaryota; kingdom Metazoa; phylum Chordata; class Amphibia; order Anura; family Leptodactylidae; genus Leptodactylus; species Leptodactylus fallax. Next base: position 928,959 of record CAMRHE010000321.1, read on the forward strand.
AAGAAGGGACTGGCGCCAAGTTGTCCGCTGTTACCTAGGGCAGTGAGGCAAGTAGGCAGGAACAGGGGATGGGTTCAACTCACTGTCTTGTCGTTCCCCTCCTCCCAGGGTTCACCAGCAGCTACTGGGGAATTGCTCTACTAGAACTTCCATAACAGAAATTAAACATAGTCCTCACAAGTGACACAAGCATGTTCCACAAAAGGACAATATGGTTCAGACATTTATAGATATCTTCACTTCAAGACCCATGAGAAGACTATAGTATGTGTAGAAATCCTTATCTCTATTCATAAGTATACTGTAAACAGGATGAACTCAATATATAAAGATGTATCTCTTATAATACTCATATGCAGATTTGATGTTGATAATTTATATGAAATTTATATTTATAATTTATATGGTTTATAACTAAAAAGGCAATGTGGACAGCCTGATATTTACCAGATTGCAAGGACTAAAGAAAGAAAGCCAGTGGAAGAAGCACAAGAGAATTCAGTTGATCCAAATGGCTTCTCGTATTTTAGTCTTTTGATCCTGTATCTTCCTTGACTAGGGGCAGTTATCTGTTCCAATACTTGGAACCTAAGTTGAGTCACAGAATGTCCAGCCTGATGAAAATGATGGGGTAGCTGCAGAAGTAACTTCTTGTGTTGGATGTTAGATATGCAGTCTTGTACAGTATATGTTTGGTGGTCTGTCCAACATATACGAGACCGCATAGGTATTTTATAAGATACACAACATATGTGGAACCACAAGTGAAATAATCATGTATCGGAATACTTTGGCCACTGTTAGGGGTGGTATACTTTGGACATACTAAGGACATTGTTGTATTGTAAGCAATTCAGACAAGGGAATGTGCCCTTTTTCGAGGTACACAGAAATTGTTTGCTGACCTTGGTTGCCAAAGTTAATGTCGTCTCTAACCAGTTTGCTCCTCAGGTTGCTTATTCGATGGAAACATGGGAGAAATGGATTTCTAAATTCAGGAATGTTGGGATATCCATTTTGTAAGATCGCCCAGTGGCTACGGATTGACTTGTGTATCCGGTAGGTTAATGAATGGAAGTCTTGAACTAAGGTAACCCTCGGGCCCAAGTTTTCCCTCTTAGGTCCACCTAAGTTAAGGGATTTGTTCAAAATTTTATCAGAGTATCCCCATCATCTGATTTTTTTTTTTGGATCGATCTCTTGTTTGCAAGCAGCAAGTTGTGTTTTATCTGAGACAATTCTAGCCTGTCCAATTGTGACATTGGTAAGGCATGTTTAGTGGCCTCAGGCTGACAACTAGAGAAGTGCAATAACGTATTCCAATCTGTAGGTTTTGTAAGTAGATCAGTGTTTATGACACCATTATTATCTTTGATGATCTTGGTATCTAGGTAACTAATTTTTGTTGTTAATGAAAAAGTAAGTGTCACAAGCACAGGATCCAAGAAATCATAAAACTTAACCTTTAATGTAAATAATAATAATAATAATAAATATTTAAGACGGTCAGAGAATATCACCAATTAATGTGCACAAAACAAACCGTGCTCTATGTTTAATCAAATTTATTAAAGTTTTGCAATAAGAACAGAAAGAAGAAAAGGGAAAAGGGGTACAATGTTATAACATCAATATCAGTTAAAACAATAACAGGGGGGGGCACGCAGGCCACCTTATTTATGGATAAGGCACAGTAGTGAAAGTTTGGGTAAAAAGGCCAACGAAGCCCACCACAACAGGATCAGAAATAAATAACACAATGACAACTAAAATTACTATAACTTTAGGTGGGTGATAGCTAAAAAAAAGTAAAAAGTCAACTGTAAAAAGCTACCACAGGGCCACCCACCTAACCATAAATCAAAACAAACATCAAGAGGGGGGGGGACCAAAAGGGGAACACAGGTGTACAAGACATATGAGGCCTAGGACACGACAAGGGCAGGGGAGGGACACAGGAGGGAGGAGGTAGGAGATGGAACGGAAGGGGAAATTTAGAAATGGAGAGCAGCCAGACACTGCACCAACAGAAAAAACAGAACAACCCCAAATCAAGAAAAAAAAGAGAGAAACTCAGAGGACTCCTGAAACACCACCCACGGCCGCCAGAGGGACTAAAATTTGGAGGGGTCGGGCGAGTCCTCAGTCACCAGGGCCTCCATTCTCCTGATAAGGAGAAGCTCCTGAAGGAACTCCACCAGGATAGGCACAGCAGTGCTACACCAATTCCTGGGGATAACTGTTCTGGCGGCGGTGAGGAAGTGTCGCAAAAGGTCTCTTTTAACGGCAGAGACCCTCCCCGGTATAATGGAGAGAAGTGCGAGCTGGGGTGAAGGCGTGACAGATCTGCCACTCACTTTAGCATAAAGCTCAAAGACGGCATTCCAAAAGGGTTTAAGGGCCGCGCATTCCCACCAGATATGATATAAGGTACCTTTTTCGAAACCACAGCGCCAACACCGGTCAGAGACACCAGGGTAGATCCTATGTAAGAGGTCAGGACAGCGGTACCAGCGGGTCAGTATTTTGTAATTCTTTTCCTGCGCACCACAGGACAGCGGGAGTTTGTGTGTATACAGGTAGGATTTATCCCAGTCGGCAGTAGAGAGGCGAGTACCGAGGTCAGACTCCCAGGGGCCAATGTAGGAGGGAGGCCCAGATGTAGCGTCTTGGAGGAGAATGCCGTAAAGAACAGAGAGGGTGCGCGGAGTGGTGTCAGTCTGGGAAAGGGCAAGCTCCCAGTTAGTTAAAGAGGAAGAGAGCGTGGGAAGCAGGGAGAACCTGCGGATGAAGGTAGTGAGCTGGCCATATTCCAACCAGGACAAACGGAGATTGGGATGAGAGGCTTGCAATTGTAACAGAGAAGGAAGAGAAGTGCTATCCATGACCTGATGCAAACGAACATCATCCCTAGCCAACCAACAAAGAAATCTGTCAGCAGAGTAACCCGGTGGGAACATGGGATTTCGGGAACAGAGGGCTGAGAGGACCCGGGACCCTGGCTATGCGACCACCCGCGCTTATGGAATCCCAGGTCTTGAGGAAATGAGAGGATAAAATGGAGTGTCTGATGATACTGGGGCGAAAGTGAGACGAAACCCAGGGCAAGGAGGGGAGATGAGCTGACAGCAAGTCAGCCTCTATAGAGACCCACTGCTTGCCCGCCCCGCGATAGCGCCAGTCAAAAAGGCGCAACAGTACTGTCGCGCGATAGTATATTCTAGGGTCGGGCAGGCCCGCACCACCGCAATGTCTACGGCGTGTCAATGTCCGGAAGTGTAACCTGCTTCGTGACGCTCCCCCACACAAATCTCCCAAACAAAGTCTGGGCGCGAACAAAAAAGGAGCGTGGTATTGGAATGGGCAGAGCTTGAAACACATATAATAACCGGGGCATGACATCCATTTTTAGCGCGTTGATGCGACCAAACCATGAGAGCATGAGGGAACCATATTTCCGCAGATCTGTCGAAAGGGATTCAAGGAACGGTAAGTAATTAAGGCGGTAGAGAAGGGAGAGGTCTGAAGGGATATGAATCCCGAGATATTTAATGGAAGTGCGGTGCCATTTGAAGGGGGAATTCGTTCGCAAGGAGGGCTGCTTCTGCTGGGGGCAAGGTGATATTGAGGGCCTCACTCTTAGAGAGATTTACCTTGAAATTACTCAGGTGGCCAAAGCGACGGAACTCACGCAGGATGGCCGGAAAGGAAACGCGCGGCTGAGAGATGTATAAGAGGAGGTCGTCGGCGTATAAAGCCGTTTTGACCTGGCGGTTGCCCATCTGCACGCCATGGACACTAGGACAGTTCCGTAAGGCAGTCGCTAGATGTTCCATGACCAGTGCATATAAAAGAGGAGACGGGACAACCCTGTTGCGTGCCATTCCGGACCGGAAAGGAGTTGGAGAGGAGCCCGTTAACCCGCACCCGTGCCGACGCGTCGCCATAGAGAGAAAGCACCTTGCTCAGGTACCCCGAGCCAACTCCAATTTGCTGGAGTGTGGCCCGCAGGAAGCCCCAATGTACATGGTCGAACGCTTTTTCAGCGTCCACCGAGAGCAAGCACATGGGGGGTATCAGTAACGCGGTCCGCGGAGATCGCCAAGAGCGTCTTGCAAATATTGTCCCTGGCCTCGCGGCCTGAAATAAAGCCAACCTGGTCAGTGTGAACCAGGCCCGGCATCAAAGGGGACAGTCGGTTAGCCAGCAATTTGGCAAATAGCTTAATGTCAATGTTGAGCAGGGAAATCGGGCGATAGCTGGCGCAACTGGACGGATCTTTCCCAGGTTTGGGGAGGACTGTGATAAGGGCTGAAAGGGATTGGGAGGCAAATGGAGTGGTGTCATCAATACAGTACTGTTAAAGACACAGGCCATTATTGGAGAGAGGAGGTCTCGGAAGGACTTATAAAATCTGGGGGTAAACCCATTAGGGCCCGGGGATTTGCCCGAGGGGGAAGATTGAATGACAAGGGAGACCTCCTCTTCGGAAAAATGGTCCTCGAGAAGCGCTCTATCCGAGGGAGCGATGGTGGGGAGAGAGGTCTCGTTGATGTATTCCCTGATTTTCTCATAAAGAGAGTCCGGGGGAAGATCAGCATATTGTCCCCGAATATTATAGAGGTCGTAGTAAAAGGAGCGGAACGCCTCTGCTATGTCTGCTGGGTTATGGACTGATCTCCCAGTGCCTTTATTAATCCGAGGAATGTACGTGGAGGTGTTGCGAGGATGTAGGCGACGCGCGAGGGGACGACTGCACTTATCTGCAAACTCATAGTAATGTTTCCGAACACGGTCGTGGAAAAGCATGGACACTTCGTCCAGGTGAGCTCAGAGCTCCTCTCTAGCATTGAGGAGCTCCGTGAAAACTGCCTGAGAGCAAGACCGTTTATGCAGCACTTCAAGGGAATGGATCTTGGCTAACTGCGCAGAAACCCAGGCCGCCCGCTCCTTTTTAAGGCGTGCACCATGTTCAATCAAGACTCCCCGGACCATGCATTTTAACGCTTCCCATTGAAGAGGGGGTGATGTAGAGTCCCGGGCATGATCAAGGCCAAAGTTCCTGATCGCAGAGCCGATGTCCTCCCGGCATGTGGTATCTTTTAAAAGGCTGTCGTTTAGACGCCAGGTAAAAGGACAGCGTGCGAGTCCCGGAATCTCCAGTGACAAAAATACGGGCGAATGGTCCGACCAAAGGACGGAACCAATCTGTCCTGTGGGGGCCGAAGAGAGGGCATGATGGCTGATCAAGAAAAAGTCAATGAGGCTATAGGAGTTGTGCGCAGGGGAGTGATACGTATAGTCTCGCTCATTAGGATGCAGGATGCGCCACACGTCGACCAACTGGGAGTTATGGAGGGCAGTCTTAAGGCTACGCAGGTGGGACTGAGAATGGGGAGGGCGGGATGGGGTAGAGTCAATCAAAGGATCCCATACAAAGTTAAAGTCGCCCCCGAGAATCATGACCCCCTCGCCAAAATCAGAAAGTTTGCCGACCAGGTCCCTACAATACCGCAATTGTCCCTGATTAGGGAGGTAGCAACCCGCTATGGTAAGAACCGTACCCACGATGCGCAATTTAAGAAAAACAAATCTGCCCTCAAGGTCAATCAGGGTGTCCATTACCTCGTGATGCAGAGACCTATGCAAAGCAATAGATACTCCCTTGGACTTGTCGGCCGGGTTGGCGCTGTGGAACCAAACGGGGAAATGGTGGTTGCGGATATCCGGTACATGGCCTTCCTTGAAGTGGGTCTCCTGTAGAATAAGGATATGAGAATGCTTTTTATGAAGTTGGTACAAAATCTGGCTGCGTTTTTGTGGAATGTTAAGTCCCTGTACATTCAGTGTGCAAATATTCAGGGCAGACATAGCTAGACAGGGAGGGGGAGGGGAGACACACTTAGGTAAGGGAAAATCTAACACAATTTATCACTAATTAACACAGCTATGAAACAAAGTCTTAACTGACTAAACAGTAAGGTGGTGGGGTGAACCACCACCGAACCAGGTGGGGAAAAGGCAGACAGTGCCAAAACACGTGCTACACAGTAGCATGGAGACCTCGGTGGGGAACGAGCTTTCCAAAGAGGAGCCCCCCCCCCCCGGACCCCCGGGCCACGCCACTGTAAAGATAACTGTAGTAACAAAATAAGCTGACCGAGAAAAACGATATGCATAAACATAAATGAAAAAAAGAAGAAAAGAGGGGAGAGGGAAGGAAGGGTAAGAGAAGAGGAGAAGAAAAAAAAAAAAAAGGGGGGGGGGGGGGGGGAGGGGAAAGAAGAAGGAAGGAAAAATAATAACAATACTCACTGCCCCACAAGGGGGAGGACGAGAACCCCTAGGGGTTACGGAGAGACTTTCTCACTGGCATGCAAAAGGAACAGTTCAGTGCTCAAGTTGGAAGGGCTTGATGGTCCTGTGTCAGTGCGGTAGGTGTGGAAGCTCGATCGCGTCGGCAGCGTCTGGAACGGCGCTGAGACTGTGCTGGTTGGGCTGGTTCTGAGGAGCCAGGTAGCAGTGGCCAATCCAAGATCTGTACCATAGGAAGACCAAGAGCAGCTGTGAAGGCAGGAACATCGTCTGGACGAGACAGGAAGATGATGCGGCCATCCCGCCGGACCTGCAAGCGGAAGGGGAATCCCCAGGAGTACGGGATCTGGTGATGGATCAGGAGGTCCAGAAGAGGCTTCAAGGCACGCCGTCTAGCAAGAGTGAGTCTGGACAGGTCCGGGAGCAAGCTGATGGGGACCACTTGGCGGGTGTCCCTGGCCTTCCGCATAATGGCCTCCTTGAGCTGGTATCTGTGCACCCGGCAGATAACGTCTCTAGGGTTGGCAGAGTCCAGAGGGCGTGGGCCCAAAGGGCTGTGCGCCCTGTCCAACTCGAGTGGAGAGTCAGGAGGGACCCCCAAGAGGGAGTTAAAGATGCCACGTAGAGTGGCGTCCAATTGCTGGGGTTCAATGACTTCAGGGAGGCCCCGTACCCTGATGTTATTCCGTCTGTTCCTGTTCTCGAGGTCGTCCATGAGATCTGTCAGATGATGTAATTGGTGAGTATGAGACAGCAATATGGAGTCATGGGTAGATAACTGGGTAGAAAACGAAGCGGCAGAGGCCTCCAAGGTGTCCACTCTTCCCTCCAGTGATTGCACCGTGGCACGGACGGCTGACAGTTCTGTTTTGTATGACTGCTCCAGACGCGCCACATATTCCTCCATGTCAGACTTTGTAGGGATGGCACGTAAATGGGCACTCAATTGATGCAGTTCAGCCAAGGTGTCAGAGGAAGCACCTGAGAAGGAAGGTGCGCAGGTTGCAATAGTCCCAGTGAGGTCTCCCACACTCTGACCAGCAGAGGCAGGGGCTGTGACAGGAGTTGGTAACAGAGGAACATGAGGCAAGTACGGGGCTGCTGAGGCCGATAACTGGCTCAGAGGGGCCGTGGTGGTAACCGGACAGGGGCTGCGGATGGTAGGGGCGCCCAGTGGAGATGTGGCCAACTGTGGCCCAGTGCCAGGAGGAGCAAACAGAGGGGCCTGCAGCACAGGCTTCAGTGCTGTGGTGGGAGTGGAGAAGGCCACAGGCCAGGGTAGATTAGGTGTCTCCCCACCTCTGGCTGGGTCCAGGAGGGAGCGCTGCAGCGGAGCGTTGGTGTCAGTGGAGCGCTGGTGCCCGGAGGATGCGGGGGACGGCGGCAACGAAGGCCAGTCCTGCCCCGCGGTAACTACTAGGGGAGAAGCGGGGGCTGAGCGGAGCTCAGACTCCCGCACGATCCAAGGCTCCGGGGGGCTGATGGAGCAGGCCCCAGTTGCTGGTAGGGGCCGGGGCACCCCTATGTCAGTAGCCGCAGCGCCCGCCGGCTGCGAACCCACGGGGGTGCCGCTTGAGGAGGCGGCGACATCGGGTGCCATTTTGGAGGGCGCACATTTTAGGCTGGGAGCGGCCGGGCCCTGCAGGAATTTGTCCATAGTGGACTCCGTGGAGGCCCCAGGAGGGATAGCAGAGGATCTGGAGGGCATCCGCCGGGACTTGCCCATAACGCTGGGGGCAGAAAACGATCCGGTCAGCTGGATCAGCGTCGGTCCGGGTAAGTAAGGGAAGGAGCTGAGGAAAACACAGCCTCACTACTCCATAGCCAGGCCACGCCCCAACAAACCGTGCTCTAGATAAAAAAAGGGAACGGTCTTACACGGACCTACTGAGAGACGTTGGGGACTCAATGGGACTTACAGATGAAGGGCTGGTATAATTATACCCTATCTCTCACCTATGTCCCACAATGATTCCTGTCCTAACAAGGACAGTCCCAAAACTCTCCCTGTATCTCCCTATCAAATTAGATCCATTTTTCAACGCGTTTCGTGTCCCAACGAGATGGAGGGGCAATCCTCAGGGGATCTGGAAATAATACACAAAATCAAAAGAGGAGAACGCTTACTATACCTAACAAAAATTCATTGTTGCAATAAGTACAATATCTGGTCTATACGGTGTTGGATTGCCAATATTGATCGTGGCATTCAGGATGTTAAACATAACCAAAATGTTCATTCAACTTCCAACATCATATATGCAGACAGTACCATAAGTGCACACTATAAAATTGTGGCGAATTAACTTGCATTTAAAAGCAAAGCCAATGTACTTACTTCAAAATATAAGCCCAGTGGGGAGTAACAGCCCTTCAAGCTACTCAACCGTGTATTATCAAAGCTTGCTAGTTCTAGGGCTGTGCAGATGTACGCTCCACCCTGAATGCAGGGGATCATATGTGTCAGCAGTAGTCCTGTAAGTAAACCAGAGCCACTGCTTACCTCATCTTAAATGTAAAAAGCCCCTCCTCCTGGGCGTGTCCACCAGGGCGCCAAAACAAATCACCCATGGACACCTCGGGGGAGAGGTGTGGTTCCCCATTCTAATTGAGTAAATGGCAGAACTGCATCCCAAACCCCACCCACCCTTGGTGTCAATGGAGGGGCATAACCACCCACTCCAATCAAAAATGGAGAGTTTGGGTTGCTAGTAATGTGCTAATCCATTCTTCACTATGGAATTAACACTTAAAGAATAAAGTAACAAGCATTACAGCAGGTGGAGGGTCATAATCAGACAACTCCATACTGGAGATACTAAATAAGACAAAACAAATAGGTGTGTTTATATATCTAACGTGGAAAAGTCATCCGCAATCACCAACTTCATAAAGTAGCAGGTACCTCCAATCTAAGGCAGCACAGTGGCTCAGCGGACAGCACCGCAGAACTGCAATGCCGGATCACCCGGTTCAAATCCAAGCACAATACTAGTAATATATGGGGTAAACACCAAGGGGTTTCAGTTTTCGTCTAAATTTGACAGAAAGACCCTGCCATTCTTAGATGTCTGTATTAGCAGAAATGAGAATGGTGAGTTAATGACAGACGTATACAGAAAACCTACTGCTACCAACTCCCTCCTGAGGTGGGAGAGTAGCCACCCACTCCCACTCAGGAGAGGAATACTCAGGGGACAATATCTGAGACTGAGGAGAAATTCATCTAAGATGGACGATTTTGTTAAGAGATCTGGGGAATTAAGACAGAGATTCCTTGAACGAGGATACCCTGACTCAGTCTTAAGAGAGGCATATAAGAACGCTGTAGGTAGGAATCCGAGTCATTTATTGACAGTGGATAATTCTACAGAGGAAGATACAGAGGTCACAAGACTTGTTACAACATTCAACATTGGAGCCACACGGGTACGGCAGACTCTGTCTAAACATTGGAATATTCTTCTAATGTACCCAGATGTAGCAAAAATAGTGTGTCCTCAGCCCTCTATCACTTATAAAAGAGATCCATTCGAGACAGCCACTACATCGAACAGAAAGCTACAACGTGGCTGGATAGAAAAATTACTGTATGTTATAGATGCAGTGGCTGTGTGGCCTGTCCCTTTTTGCAGGTAGGAAAAGAATTTTTCTCTAATGTAAAGGGAAAAACCTTTAAAATCAAACATCTAATCAATTGTAGAACAACAGGTGTTATCTATAAGATGACATGCGCATGTGGCAAAGAATATGTAGGTAAAACACGATGGGAGCTCCGTAGACGAATAGGTGATCATCTTGACGATATCTTACATAAAAGGGAGACACCAGTAGCCAAACATGTGAATGAAATACATGGGGGAGATCGAACTATGATTAAGTTAATGGGAATTGACCACATCCCTTCCCCTCTTAGAGGTGGCGATTGGGATAGAATGATCTTACAGAGGGAGACAAGGTGGATCTTTGAACTCCAGACTATGTATCCATCTGGACTGAACGAACAGCTGTATTTTGGATGTTTTACTTAGGATTCATCCTTTCCTCTCTCTATGTTCTATATGCTAACTTTGCTCTATCAGTTTGTGACTAATTATTCTATATATTCCTATATCTGAACTTACTATTATCCACTAGGGCTGACTATCCCTTTAAGTGGACTATAAGGATATGTGTGATGGGTTATATGCATTGAACATTTTTGGCATAATAGGTATAGATTACAATATCAATCCCCTTGGTGTTTTTTTAAACTCGTTTTATTGAAAATTGCGTATCAGACACAAGAAAAGGAATCAAAACATATACATAACATGTTGCGCACCAGAAAACGAGAATTTAAATGTAAATTCACTCAACACACTACATCCCACCTCGCCAGGCCCTCGTCCAACCGGACCCCACAACTCAGACTCGGTACAGAGAGGATATAATCAGGACATGCACAATACAGTATACATCAGTTATCATGTGCAAAACATGCAGTCAATAAGTCAAAGGTAACAACAAGGATACTCTCCAAAATGAGAGGTCGTGGATACTCCCGGTGTCTCGCACCCCTCACGGCATGAGTAAATGAATGGCAGAACGCAATGAGGGAGCCGTATATTGGGTTACCGGAGAATTGCACCATGCTCCCCACACCTTATGGAATTTCTGAGGGCACCCTCTCCCTTTATACACAATCTGGTTATAAGGAAGAACAGTATTAACAAGTTTCTTCCACTGAGATACTGATGGGGGTTTCGGAGCCATCCATCGCAGTGCGATAGCTTTCCTAGCATAAAATAAAGACTCCCTCAAAAGGATTCTAACATGGTGTTGCCATAATTCTTCATCTAATACACCGAAAAGGCATATCTCTGGGGTTAATGGTATAGGTTTAGCCAGAACTTCCACCAGGAGATCCACGACCCCTTTCCAAAAACATTGTATGATCGGACATTCCCAAATCATATGCCAAAAGTCTGCCTGTGGACAAAGACACCTAAGGCATCCTGGGTTGGGCAGACGTCCCATTTTGTAGAGACGGGAAGGTGTCAAGTAACATTGGTGTAGAATATATGTTTGAATCAGTTTGTTGTTAGCTGAAGGTGACACATGTTGAGGAGATTCAAGGATGTCTTGAAACATCTCATTTGTGAGAGTTGGGATATTTATGCTCCACCACGTCAGGGCCGGGGCGTCCAATGTGGATATCTTGGCCTGTATCAGATGTGCATATAAAGTAGATATCAAACCCCCAGGGCCCTGTGAGAGAAGTATGCCGATAAGCGGATACTCAGATATATTGTCCAATCGATCCGGGAACTGAGAAGAGAGTGCATGTCTAATCTGTAGATATCTAAAGAACTGCGTTCTAGGTATGCCATAGGAGGAGCTCAGCGAGTCAAATGTTTTAAAAACACCTTGTATATACAGGTCACTAAGAGAGGACACGCCATACTGCGACCAGGCTCGGGCGCCAGGCAGGGCAAATAACGTCGGCAGACCAGGGTTGTGCCAAAGCGGGGTCTCCGCAGGTATATCAGAATAAGCGGACACCTTTTTCGCCTGACGCCAGACCTGTCCAGCCAGGGTATGGATGGGCAACAATCTCCCCCTGAACATGGCCGGGTGTTCCAACACCGGCCACAAATTACGCAAACCCAGGTGGTGAGCCAGATGTGCCTCGGACCCCGGTAGGGAATCAGATGAGAGCCACTTCCTAATAAAACGGAGCTGTCCTGCTAGGTAGTAAAGAAACAGATCAGGGAGTGATGTGCCCCCGAGCTGCTTCGGTCGTTGTAGAGATGACAACCTAAGCTTAGATCTAGAGTTTCCCCATATAAAGGAGATAATGAGGGAGTCCATTTGTTTAAAAAATCTAAGGGGCACGGACACAGCAGAATGGCTTATAGCATATAGACATTTGGGTAGTACTATCATTTTAACAAGGTTGATTCTACCAGCCACCGACAAAGGCAGTGTAGCCCAAAGATTAAACTTAATCCTAAAGTGCGAGATGAGTGGAAAAATGTTCTGTTCCAAAAAACACCTATGGTCCCTAGATATAAAGATGCCCAGATATTTGCAAGTTGAGACTGTAGTCAATCCACATACCACATTTCCCTCAGCTACACTTGATGCGCGGCCAATATGCATGTATGAGGACTTAGTCCAATTGGTTCGCAGGCCAGAATAATTACCAAATTCGTCAATTATAGCCATGGCTCTGGGCAGGGACCGGGAGGGGTCGCTCATAAACAGGAGTAAGTCATCGGCATAAAGTGCTGTTCTCTCCTCCCGGGTGCCTATCAATATGCCTTTATATATGGGGTCATTCCGAAGCAGTATCGCCAAGGGTTCCACCGCCAAAGCAAACAATAGCGGTGACAATGGACATCCTTGTCTTGTACCCCTACCCAAAGGAAAGTAGGAAGACAACGTGCCATTAATTGACAGCGCCGCTCTAGGGGAACAGTATAGAAGGGAAATCCAGGTAATAAACCCCTCTCCAAATCCGTATCCCCGCAACACCTGCAATAGGAAAGGCCATTCGACAGAGTCGAACGCCTTTGTTGCATCTAAAGAAGCCACCGTCCAGTCATGTGAGGATGATGCCCCAATCTGAGTTATCACCTGAGCCCTTCTAAGATTATCCGATGTGGATTTTCCAGGCATAAAGCCTGTCTGATCCGGATGGACAAGGTCGAGAACAACAGAATTTAGCCTTTTCGCCAACATTTTAGTAAGGAGTTTATAATCTATATTAAGAAGTGATATAGGCCTATATGAGCCACAGTCCAGCGGATCCTTGTCAGGCTTAAGTAACAGGATAATGGTGGCGTCATAAAAGGACTCCAGGAGACTGCGGCCCAAAAAGGCAGCATTGTAACATTCAAGCAACACCGGGAGAAGCAGGCCCCCATACTGGGCGTAAACCTCCACCGGGATACCGTCCGGACCCGGTGAGTTGCCCTTTGCCATATCTGCCAGGGCTCCCGATAGCTCCTCTAGCGTAAAAGGGGAATCTAAAGATTCACGTTGGTCTTCTGACAATGTAGGAAGGGGGATCAAACCCAAATAGGTAGCAAGCTCTCCATCAGTGACTCTAAGCTTGGAGAGGTACAACTCACTGTAATACCTATAAAATCTGTCACTAATGGCCAAGCTATTGGACAGTACCTCCCCCGTCTCTGAATGTACTCATAGTATTGCAGGTGAGGCTGTGTTTTGATGTATCAGTTGAGCTAGAAAGCTGCTTGACTGGTTACCGAGTTCGTAAAACTTCTGTTTGCTAAAAAACATAGACCTACGTGCCTTGTCATGCAGTATATGCAGATATTGTCTACCCGTCTGCAACCATTGGGATCTAGCCTCATCAGTTGGATTAGCCACGTAGGCGGCTTCGAGCGAGGCACACTGGGTCGCCAAAGTGGTCTCCAACAGCGAGGATTCCCTCTTTACAAAGGAAATGGAGGACTTAATACAACCCCTAAGATATGACTTCATAGTCTCCCATAAGAGGAGTGGAGAAGTGTTTGGGGAATTAATGGTCAAAAACGTCTGAAGTTGATCAGGTATTCGATCATGTGGTACAAATAGTTTCAACCAAAATGGGTGGATTCGCCAACCCTGTCGTGGCTTAGCAGCCGTACTACTGTTTAATTGGACCAACAACGGGGAATGATCACACACTGCCCTGGGTAAATAGGATATGGTCTGCAACCAAGAATATTCTTTAGTATTTCCAAAAGCATGGTCAATCCTGGACAGAGTATGTCTGTTGGCAGAGTGACAGGAAAAGGTGCGGGCCTCCGGAAACCGGACCCGCCACAAATCCAACCACCCCAATTCACGGATCACTCCGGCCATTGTAGTAGGGCGAGGCAGAGAGGGGGAACCCGGTTCCGCAGAGAACCGATCCAAGGCAATATCCATAACTTTGTTAAAGTCACCCAGACATAATGCAATAGCCCCAGGGAATCGGGTCGCAAACTGTGCAGCCTGCTGGAGCACAGCGAGATCAGACGCCGGTGGCAAATACACACCCAGGATAACATACAGGACAGAGTCAACCCAGGCTTGGACAAAAACGTATCGTCCCTCAGGGTCCTTTACAATGAGGCCTGGCTCCCACCTGAGTCTACGATGCATCAAAATGGACACCCCCCTGGAATAGGAAGTATGTGTAGAGTGAGCCGCCCACTGAACCCATGGCTTCTGAAGTCGTCTGGAATTGTCTGTAACCAAATGAGTTTCCTGAAGGCATATGAGGTGTGGGTCAGCCCTCCTAATCTGAGAAAAAACCAACGACCTCTTTCGTGGGCTGCCCAGGCCCCTCACATTCCAAGATAGTACACTAAAGGACGCCATGGTCGTCTAAGAATGTAATGTAATCATGGCAGTCCAGGACCCCAAAAGTGACCCAGCTATGAGTGTGTAGTGCGTGGCTGAGTGAGACACAGAGTGGTGTGCAGCAACCTAAGAACAATATACAAACGAAATGAACCATTACACCCCTAAAGGGTGTGAAACATCTTGCTGGCATAAACAAACAATATGCGTTAAATTAACCGTGGCTACAATTTACGGGGGAAGAAGTGCACCCAAAGTGGTTGGTATACAGGGCACTGTCTTAAAGGTATAGATGATCAATAGGCTAGGGGATATACTATTCAACAGAGCCAGGTTCACATGAGTAAGTAGCATACACCGGCGCCCCGGGGGTCGCCAGCCCAGGTAACTATAAGGCTACAGGATACTATAATAACAGAACCGCACTTTTCATAAAGCTACTTATACAATAAACAAGGACATCCCGTAATACATAAGTCCCTATGTATGGTCCGATCGGACCTCTCACCACACGCCGTCAGGATCATTGTCTCGGAGATCGAGGTAGAAGAGATAGCCAGTCCTCCACATCCTTTGGCGAAGTAAAGAATAGGGACCTGCCGTCATGGACGACCCGAAGACGCGCTGGGTAAATCATGGAGTAAATCCCCTTGGTGTTTACCCCATATATTACTAGTATTGTGGTTGGATTTGAAACGGGTGATCCGGCATTGCAGTTCTGCGGTGCTGTCCGCTGAGCCACTGTGCTGCCTTAGATTGGAGGTACCTGCTACTTTATGAAGTTGGTGATTGCGGATGACTTTTCCACATTAGATATATAAACACACCTTTTTGTTTTGTCTTATTTAGTATCGCCAGTAAGGAGTTGTCTGATTATGACCCTCCATCTGCTGTAATGCTTGTTACTTTATTCTTTAAGTGCTAATTCCATAGTAAAGAATGGATTAGCACATTACTAGCAACCCAAACCCTCCATTTTTGATTGGAGTGGGTGGTTATGCCCCTCCATTGACACCAAGGGTGGGTGGGGTTTGGGATGCAGTTCTGCCATTTACTCAATTAGAATGGGGAACCACACCTCTCCCCCGAGGTGTCCATGGGTGATTTGTTTTGGCGCCCTGGTGGACATGCCCAGGAGGAGGGGCTTTTTACATTTAAGACGAGGTAAGCAGTGGCTCTGTTTTACTTACAGGACTACTGCTGACACATATGCTCCCCTGCATTCAGGGTGGAGCGTACATCTGCACAGCCCTACAACTGGCAAGCTATGATAATACATGGTTGAGTAGCTTGAAGGGCTGTTACTCCCCACTGGGCTTATATTTTGAAGTAAGTACATTGGCTTTGCTTTTAAATGCAAGTTAATTCGCCACAATTTTATAGTGTGCACTTATGGTACTGTCTGCATATATGATGTTGGAAGTTGAATGAACATTTTGGTTATGTTTAACATCCTGAATGCCATGATCAATATTGGCAATCCAACACCATATAGACCAGATATTGTACTTATTGCAACAATGAATTTTTGTTAGGTATAGTAAGCGTTCTCCTCTTTTGTTTTGTGTATTATTGCCAGATCCCCTGAGGATTGCCCCTCCATCTGGTTGGGAAATGAAACGCGTTGAAAAATTGATCTAATTTGATAGGGAGATACAGGGAGCGTTTTGGGGACTGTCCTTGTTAGGACAGGAGTCATTGTGGGACATAGGTGAGAAATATGGTATAATTATACCAGCCCTTCATCTGTAAGACCCGTTGAGTCCCCAACGTCTCTCAGTAGGTCCGGGTAAGACCGTTCCCTTTTTTTTATCTAGAGCACTGTTTGTTTTGTGCACATTAATTGGTGATATTCTCTGACCGTCTTAAATATTTATTATTATTATTATTATTATTATTTACATTAAAGGTTAAGTTTTATGATTTCTTGGATCCTGTGCTTGTGACAATTGATTGTTGGATCATCAAGTTTGTTTGATAACGTAATTGTATGCTTTAGCGATTTAATGAAAAAGTAAAGCCTATCTTGTTCCAGATACAATTTAGATAGTGATGGAAGGATTCTAGGGAATCCTGTGCCCCCTTCCCCCCATATGCCAAAAAAATATCAACAATGTAACGTTTCCAGATTATGGCATGTTTTTGGAAGAGCGGATTAGTATACACATAGGTCACTTCAAAGTGGGTCATATAACAATAGGGCTACATTTGAGCCCATAGCGGTACCCTGAATTTGCAAATAAAAGTCATCCTGGAACATGAAAAGTTTTCTTGCAAAACTAAAGATAGCAGTTCCAAACAAAATTTTGTGATGAAATTCCTGTTACTAATCCCGTCTCAAGAGTTATTGACATGTACAAGCTCGACACGTAATTCATGAATGATAGATGAGAATGTTCCTGTGTCTAGTAATAAAAAAAAAGATATGAAGAGTGGTGAGAGGAATGATTTCATTGAGGCTACTATTGGTCACCCCTGGAGTCTATTCAATCTCGTATGTACCTTTGGGAGTAAATAGAAGACTGACACTATGGGATCTTTTTTTGAGTGAGAAACTCCTCTGTTTTCATCAATAATTCCAGTAGCTGATGTGAGGCATGAGATTTTATTAACAATGTCAAAGGTGGGACTGCCAGGTAATTTCCGATAAATCTTGGAAATCTTGTTTGTTCATGACTACGATAGCCCCACCCTTATGTTATGTTATAGCACTGCTTTATTACAGGGTAATTTACGCTCCACTCACAAAAGTCACCAAAAAGTGAAAATGCCTCTTTACTGCCAAAGTTAAATAAATTCAAGAGGACTTGGGGTTTTAAGCTTGCCATCTGCTATACAATCTGCTAAAGGTCCAGCATTCAAGAAATACAGCATTTTTCAGTACCAGTAAAGTGAATAAGATTCTGGTTAATCTCATCCATAGATTATGGAAAAAAAAACTGCTGAAAGGTGTGGTTTCAAAAATGTGTGCGTTTTTGAAAAAAACAATGTTCATTTTAGTTGTGGAATCATGAGTGTTTTCCCTATATATTGAATAGGGAAAGTAATAAAGCAGAGAAAAACACAGCAATAACTCGAAAGGAAAACACTGTGGAAAAAATTGCAATGTATTTTCACTGCATTTTCTCTGAAGAGCTTTCTAGCTATGATTTGCTACATGGAGCCTTAGCCTCAGAGCTGTCTGCATCTACAGAACTGGTATCTGCTGTGAGAGTTATAGCTATAGGGGGTGTAGAGGTAAAGATGAAACCAGAACCCTGGTGTCTGAGTTGGGCCAAAATATCCACCACAATTGAATGTTCACAAACTGACTAAGAGTCATGTATATTTCTCATCCTTTCTGTGTTTGTTTTTCACAAATTCATTGCTAGGCAGGGCTGAAAAATAAAGATGCAAAAGGCATATGGAAATGCATTATAATGCACAAAACAGACTATAATGTTACTGTGAAAGCAGTCTTACTGAGGATGGTATTTTCTTCAGGCATCTTCTTAATGACAGGTGAACTTCAAGCAAAGTTCAACAAAGTCTTGAATTTTTGTAATAAATTTCTTTGCATGAAATCAGTGATAGAAATGATTTCTTTTCTATGGAACATTGTTTAGCATTTCTTTCATTCTTATTATTTATGCACTTTTTTGTTTTTCTGCACCCAGGAATCTGTCATTTCACTCATGCTGCACTGAAAGAAAAATTCCTAGAATTAAAACTATCCTTCATTACAGGGAAATTCCAAAAGAAATATAGAAAAGGAAAAAGAAAATTAAGCCTCTTGTCATTTCATTTCAACTGTTTGATTTTAATCTAAATAGAAACAGGCTTTGTAAAAGGTATACTATGTCCCTTATCTCAGCATCTAACAAATCTGATGATTTTGGCATGCCAGGTCATCTGTTCTAGGTTTGCAGTTTGCAGTCAAGGATTTAATCATTTCCAGATGCAAATGAAAACGCAATGTGTACAGAGTCAATTTGCAATTGCATTTTATGTAAAATAAAGCGACTCATAATTTAGAATATTAAAATGTTGCCACCTATGGGAAGTTGTGTACTGCTTTCTCATTTTATAGAGCTTTAGACAAAGTGCCATTTTTGTGTGATGTCATATTAGAACATTGGCCAAAGGTTTAAAGGTTTTTTTAGGAATATGATTTGATGACCTGTCGTAAAGATAGTTAATCAGTATCAGATCCTTCATGATCAGCTGCTTGAAGAGACTGGAGCATTCCAATGAGAGCTGTGGTATAATCACTGCTTCAGAAGCACATAACAGTACATTGTGAAGTGCAGGAGTTGGCAACCCCCAGCATGCGAGGAATATTACTCTGGCACAGCAGCACGAGTTCCTGAGGGAGCGACACTTAGACTCACCCAGCAGTTTCGTTCAGACCAAACACAGTCAAAACAAAACTGCTATTATTATTATACTCTGGGGTCTCTTCAGAGACCCCCCTGTTTCTCCTCTTATCTCTCTGACCGCACTTTCTGTGTATCATTTGTGGGCTCTGTTTCTTCCCCTCTTCCTCTTGCTGTCGGGGTTCCTCAGGACTTGGTCCTAGGCCCCCTGCTCTTCTCTCTCTACACAGCCCCTATTGGAAAAACCATCACCAGATTTGGCTTCCGGTACCATCTTTATGCTGATGACACCCAATTATATACGTCATCCCGTGACATCACCCCTGCACTAATACAGAACACCAGTGACTGTCTCTGCTGTCTCAAATATCATGTCTGCGCTCAATCTGAAACTGAATCTCTCAAAGACTGAACTACTGCTGTTTCCACCATCTAATAGATCTGTCCCTGATATCTCAAATTGCAGTCTCCAGCCTTACCATAACTCCTAGGCAGTATGCCCACTGCCTTGGGGTTATGTTCGACTCAGACCTTTCCTTCACCCCCATATCCAATCACTCGCACGCTCATGTCATCTCCACCTCAAAAACATCTCCAGAATCCGCCCTTTCCTTATCACAGGTACACTAAAGACACTTATTGTTGCCCTGATTCACTCTCGCCTTGACTACTGTAACTCCTTACTAATCGGTCTTCCCCTTACTAAATTCTCCCCTCTATAATCTATTCTGAATGCGGCTGCCAGGCTCATCTATCAGTCTAGATGCCACAGCGATGCCTCCGGTCTGTCGGTCACTACATTGGCTGCCTATTCAATACAGAATACAATATAAACTTATCACCCTCATTCACAAGGCTCTCCATAATGCCGCACCTCCCTACATTTCCTCCCTCATCTCTGTCTATCGCCTAACCCGTGCTCTCCGTTCACTCAAAGGCGAAGGAGGCGTGTTCGGTTTGATTCCTTGCGTAGGTTTCTTGTTGCTCAGTCTGAACATGGTCCTAGACTATGTAATGGATTTCCGGCCACACCCGTGTTCTGAGCATTTCTCTCTGGACTGCATAGAGTTAATCTCTTCCTGGCCTGTGTGATTGACAGCCTGTGTACCTATCAGGTCTGGGGCTGGGCCCAGACTTTCTCAGCAAGTCGCCGGTTATTGCACTGTCTTTGCCTGCTCTCCTTGTTATATCCCTTACTACTTTGTTACTTGATTCTCTGACCCTTTGGCTTGCCTTTTGACTATGCTCTTGGATTTTGACTTTGTACTGCATTGCTCGTTTGTTACCGACCCCCTGGCTTCTCTTTTGTCATTTGTTTTGTCTTGTCCTGTTCTGTGTGTCACTTACCCAGTATAGGGCTTGTCTTCTAGTTGTCCTTTTACCGTTTAGGGTAACTGAGGCAATAGGAAGGGACAGTGGCTGGGGTGAGATTAGGGCTCACTTGTCTCTGTCCTTCCTCCCAGACCCCTGCAGTAGTGTCAGGGTATTGCTACGTTTGGCAAGACCCTTTGTAACGTCTCTGCCGTTTTGGGTCTCGGCGTCGCCCTCTGCTCGCACGCTGTGGCGAAGGAGGCGTCTTCAATTTGGTTCTTTGTGTAAGTTTCTTAATGCTCACTCTGAACATGGTCCTAATCAGTGTAATGGATTTCTAACCACACCCGTGTCCTAAGCATTTCTCTCTGGACGGTAACTGGATGCAACTGGGAGTTATGGACGCCAATATGCGACGAGAGCATCGTCTCAGGAACAACCTCTGCCTGTACTGTGGTACTTTCGGTCATTTCATCCGTGACTGCTCCATCAGACCCCGCACACCAGGGGAAAAGTTTCAGTGCCTGAGTGGTAGTCAGAAGAACCACTCAGGCAACCAGGTATTTGCCAGTAGTAACAATAAGATGTTGTTATCTGTGTCTCTGTCCTCTGGGGACAGATCTGTTTCTGGCCAGGCCTTAGTTGACTCTGGGTCTGCGGCAAACTTTGTCACATTCTCGTTTGTCTCAGCTTTAGGCATTGAGCTTTTGCCACTTGACACTCCTCTGGTGGTTACTGGAGTGGATTTTTCCCCACTGGCCAGGGGTAAGGTCCAATTCAAGACCCGCTTAATCACGTTGCAAGTGGGTTCAGCTCATTCAGAGGTCATGAGCTTTTTTGTTATGCAGCATCTATCTTCCGATATTATTTTGGGGCTCCCCTGGTTGAACCTCCATAACCCTATTTTTGATTGGGGTAAAAGGGAGTTGGTAAAATGGGGAGATCAGTGCTCATCCCACTGTATTGTTTTGCACACCTTAAATTGTGTTACTGAGGAGACTGTCTCGGCTGCAAAAGGTGGGAAACACCAGGTTAATAAAAAATGTTTGCCTGGCCCACCAGTGTCTGTGGTTGTGCAAAAAGACCCTGAATTGAAGGCAGAAAAAATACTGGGTCCTACTAAAACTGGTTTATCTGGTGAGGGTCCGGTGGCCCCTCATAAAGGGGGGGTACTGTAATGTCTCTGCCGTTTCGGATGTCGGCGCCACCCTCTGCTCGCACGCTGTGGCGAAGGAGGCGTCTTCAATTTGGTTCTTTGTGTAAGTTTCTTAATGCTCAGTCTGAACATGGTCCTAATCAGTGTAATGGATTTCTAACCACACCCGTGTCCTAAGCATTTCTCTCTGGACGGTATAGAGTTAATCTCTTCCTGGCTTGTGTGATTGACAGCCTGTGTGCCTATCAAGTGTGGGGCTGGGCCCAGACTTTCTATATACAGGATGTCACTTCTCTGCAAGTCGCCGGTTATTGCACTTGTGTTTTGCCTGCTCTCTTTATTATTTCCCTTGCTACCTTGTTACCTGATTTTCTGACCACTGGCTTTGACTTTGACTATTCTCTTGGATTTAGATTTTGTACTTCTTTGCTCGTTTGTTACTGACCCCTAGGGCTTGTCTTCGAGTTGTCCTTTTACTGTTTAGGGTAACTGAGGCAATAGGAAGGGACAGTGGCTGGGGTGAGATTAGGGCTCACTTGTCTCTGTCCTTCCTCCCAGACCGCTGCAGTAGTGTCAGGGTTGCTACGGTTGGCAAGACCCTTACACCCTTACAGAATAACCGGCCCATACATTCTGCCATTGCTTCCCATAGGGTCAGCATGGATCCTATTCAGGTCCTTGCGGCCAAGTTGGAAGGTTTGGCAAACCTGGTAGCTGAGCTTGCTAAACAGGTGCAGACCCTTACTGATGCTGCTGAAGCATCTCTGGTTGTTTCTGCCCCTTTCAGGGTTAAGATGTTACTCCTGGATCGTTTTTCAGGGGATCGTGAAAAATTTGAGACTTTCCGGGAGTCCTGTCACCTGTATTTTCGGATTAATCCACATGCATCCCAGGCCCAAATGGTTGGAGTAGTTATATCCCTCCTACAGGGGGATCCACAAGCTTGGGCCCTTAAACTCCCCTCCAGGGGCGGAGGAGTGGATTAACTTTGAAAAAATTTTCTTGTCCCTGGGGTCTATATATGCTGAGCCAGACCACATTGGACTTGCAGAATCGCAACTCCTCACCATGCGACAGGGCAAACGCTCTGCTGAGGAGTACTGCTCAGAATTTCGCAAGTGCAGTGTAACTGCAGGTTGGTGTGAGTCAGCTCTAAAGGCCCACTTTAAACAAGGCCTATGTGACCGTGTTAAGGAGGTCTGGGTTGGTCACCCAGATCCCCCTACTCTTAAGCAGGCTATGACTTTGGCTGTCCGTATTGACCGTAGGATCCGCGAAAATGTTAAAGAGAGATTAGGGTATGCTTCTTCCAAGTTTTCTGTCTCTCCCTCTCTGTCTCCTAAAAAACCTGTTATTTCTCCCATGACTCCTGGTGAGGAACCCATGCAACTGGGAGCTATGGACGCCAAGACTCGACGAGAGCATCGTCTCCAGAATAACCTCTGCCTGTACTGTGGTACTTCAGGGCATATCATACAAGACTGCTCCATCAGACCCCGCACACCAGGGGAAAAGCTTCAGTGCCTGAGTGGTAGTCGGAAGAACCACTCAGGCAACCAGGTATTTGCCAGTAGTAACAATAAGATGTTGTTATCTGTGTCTCTATCCTCTGGGGACAGATCTGTTTCTGGCCAGGCCTTAGTTGACTCTGGGTCTGCGGCAAACTTTGTCACATTCTCGTTTGTCTCAGCTTTAGGCATTGAGCTTTTGCCACTTGACACTCCTCTGGCAGTTACTGGAGCGGATTTTGCCCCACTGGCCAGGGGTAACGTCCGATTCAAGACCCCCTTAATCACGTTGCAAGTGGGTTCTGCTCATTCAGAGGTCATGAGCTTTTTTGTTATGGAGCATCTGTCTTCCGATATTATTTTGGGGCTCCCCTGGCTGAACCTCCATAACCCTATTTTTCATTGGGGTAAAAGGGAGTTGGTAAAATGGGGAGATCAGTGCTCATCCCACTGTATTGTCTTGCACACCTTAGATTGTGTCAGTGAGGAGACTGTCTCAGCTGTAAAGGTTGGAAACACCAGGCAAATAAAAAAACATTTGCCTGGTCCTCCAGTGCCTGTTGTTGTTGTTCAGGGAGATCTGGAATTAAAGGCAGAGAAAATACTGGGTCCTACTAAAACTGGTTTATCTGGTGAGGGTCCGGTGGCCCCTCATAAAGGGGGGTACTGTAACGTCTCTGCCTGTTCGGGTCTCGGCGCCACCCTCCGCTCGCACGCTGTGGCGAAGGAGGCGTGTTCGGTTTGATTCCTTGCGTAGGTTTCTTGTTGCTCAGTCTGAACATGGTCCTAGACTATGTAATGGATTTCCGGCCACACCCGTGTTCTAAGCATTTCTCTCTGGACTGCATAGAGTTAATCTCTTCCTGGCCTGTGTGATTGACAGCCTGTGTACCTATCAGGTGTGGGGCTGGGCCCAGACTTTCTATATACAGGATGTCACTTTCTCAGCAAGTCGCCGGTTATTGCACTGTCTTTGCCTGCTCTCCTTGTTATATCCCTTACTACTTTGTTACTTGATTCTCTGACCCTTTGGCTTGCCTTTTGACTATTCTCTTGGATTTTGTCTTTGTACTGCATTGCTCGTTTGTTACCGACCCCTTGGCTTCCTGACCTCTCTTTTGTCGTTTGTTTTGTCTTGTCCTGTTCTGTGTGTCACTTACCCAGTATAGGGCTTGTCTTCTAGTTGTCCTTTTACTGTTTAGGGTAACTGAGGCAATAGGAAGGGACAGTGGTTGGGGTGAGATTAGGGCTCACTTGTCTCTGTCCTTCCTCCCAGACCCCTGCAGTAGTGTCAGGGTATTGCTACGTTTGGCAAGACCCTTACAGTAAACCCTTCCGTAGGTAGATTCCCTAAAATGTACCCTCCGTTCACGCTCCCACATTACGCCACAGGATATGATGCCGTTTCAGACTGACTTTATTTGTCCATGCACCATCTGCACGTTAAAGGACACGACTGGCGATGGCTCATGTCATACACATATATGTGTAATGACAGTAACCTCTATTACAAAATTGTCTGATCATTGTATAAGCAATACTACCTCCGATGTCGCCCCTGCTACCTCTTGTGTCACCCCCTCTACCTCATAGATTGTAAGCTCTTGCGAGCAGGGCCCTCAGTTCCAGTGTGTGAATTGACTATTTCTTTGTAATGTATCTTTTTTGTCTGTACTTGAAACCTACAAATTGTACAGTGTTGCATAATATGTTGACGCTATATAAATAAAATGTATTATTATTTTAAAAAGTATTAAAAATATTTTTAAAAAATTAATATAAATATTAAAATCACCACCTTTCCATAGATCTTAAATAAAGATAAACAAACTATGCATCCCAATGTCCAAAAATGCTTTTCCCATAGGATACCCATAGCAGGAAAAAAAAATCAAAACGGCCAAGTCGCCATTTTTTACTTCCCGTAAAAATTAAACAAAAAGCGATCAATGTGACAGACATTCCCCAAATTGGTATAAATAAAAAGTATATAAATTTTGATATCACTGCAGTTGTGCAGAATACAGGTGACATGTAATTTTGTACGGTGAACGCCGTAAAACCGAAGCCCATAAGAATATCAGTCAAGCACAGTTGTTCTTGAATTCCACCCCTTTCTGAATTTTTTTCCCAGCTTTCTCGTACAGAATATTAAATGGTACTATTACAGAAAAATAAAAATGTTATGGCTTTTGGACGACAGGGAGTCAAAAACAAAAATCAAAAAATGGCTGTGCTGAAGAGGAGGTTAATAAAATATTTTTAAAAATTTTGTTTTTAAGGGAATTTTGTGCCAGCAATGTCAAGGGCATTGGGCAACCACAGAGGGGCAGAGATTTGGCCAAGTACTGTTGCCACAGAGGTGAAACTTAAAACTCCTGGTAAAATATGTATTTACCAGGTACTATCTATATACTATGTTGTAGAGGCCTTTGGACCCCCTGGTAGTGATTGCTAACTCACCCCTACTTACAGAAGTTTTACATAGAAAATTAGTAACCCCTAGCTAAGGCTCACAAGTAAAGGGTCAAATGATATTCTTAAGAATGATAACAATTATAATTCTTCAAGAGAAGTGGAGAGATACCAAGTCCACTAAAAAGTGTGTTACAAATGATTTTCAGAAACATAATGGGAACAAAATGTTTCTTAATCATAAACCATTGCATACAATGTAAGCAGAAAAAGTGAAATGTAAATATTTTTTATGCAAATCCTTGCCTTGACATGAAAATGTGCTAAATCGATGATGCACCATCTCAAGAAGGGCTGAGCATGTTTCAGTCATATTACGTTCCAATTTTTTTTTTACACAATATACAGATTTGTTAAGAGAGCAGAATGGTAAATGAAGAAAATAACTCTGGAGTTTTGGCTCTGAACATTACATCATCCTGTGGAAGCTACTAAAAGGCACCCAGAAGCCATAAAAATGTCTTAAAGGTTTAAAGACTCAGTTGGAAATGACTTTAATACTGCCTGTATTTTAGTGAATAATTTTAATACATCACATTGATTACTTGATTATGGTATAACTTGTCCTTCATATGTTTCTATCTTTACAACAATCAGATAAGCCAGCTGTTTGCATGCTTGTTATTGTGTGGGCATTGGCCAGGAGCTGGAAGTTTGACTGAGATTTTTTTTTCTGCATCCACTCTAGGGGACTATAAGAGTTCACAAACTTGACAGACAGGCTAACAGGCACTTTCTAAGAAAAGGGATTACTGAGTTAGCTGTCAGGATGCATGGCACAAGTCCAGGACAGTAGGAAGCTTAGCCAAAACACATCATTTAGATTTGTTCCTGGAGGGGCAGAGCTCAGTAAAGTTAAACAATACCAGTGAATACTGAAGTGCCAACAAATCTAGCCAACAGTCATTGAAGGCATTTTCCCCCTTGCATTTATTAAATCTCTTTACTAAGTCTTTATGTTATATACAGTACAGACCAAAAGTTTGGACACACCTACTCATTCCAAGAGTTTTCTGTATTTTCATGACTATAAAAATTGTAGATTCACACTGAAGGCATCAAAACTATGAATTAACACATGTGGAATTATATACTTAACAAAAAAGTGTGAAACAACTGAAAATATGTCTTATATTCTAGGTTCTTCAAAGTAGCCACCTTTTGCTTTGATTACTGCTTTGCACACTCTTGGCATTCTCTTGATGAGCTTCAAGAGGTAGTCACCTGAAATGGTTTTCACTTCACAGGTGTGCCCTGTCAGGTTTAATAAGTGTGATTTCTTGCCTTATAAATGGGGTTGGGACCATCAGTTGTGTTGTTCACAAGTCAGGTGGATACACAGCTGATAGTCCTACTGAATGGAGTGTTAGAATTTGTATTATGGAAAGAAAAAAAGCAGCTAAGTAAAGAAAAACGAGTGGCCATCATTACGTTAAGAAATGAAGGTCAGTCAGTCCGAAAAATTGGTAAAACTTTGAAAGTGTCCCCAAGTGCAGTGGCCAAAACCATCAAGCGCTACAAAGAAACTGGCTCACATGAGGACCGCCCCAGGAAAGGAAGACCAAGAGTGACCTCTGCTGCAGAGGATAAGTTCATCCGAGTCACCAGCCTCAGAAATCGCAGGTTAACAGCAGCTCAGATTAGAGACCATGAGAAGGTGCGTCCAAACTTTTGGTCTGTACTGTATGCTGCCGCTTATGTTACATACACCACATTTAAAGCCTGGTGGCTGCATGCCTATATCAGGGTCAGAGGCTGTATAATAATTTTTCATCCCACCTTTCAGTCAAAGGAAACATTCATGCCATATCTCAGCTAGTAAGAATGTGTAAGGTTGTTGGATGTGGTAAAGTAGAATAAGAGGAAACAGCATCCATAAAGAATTAATAAATACATTTTTCTTTAAAAAAATACTAAATTTGTTGCATCTACCCAAAAAAACAAAGAGATCAAGTTCTGAGGAATACTGTAAACAGGGCTAACTAGAGAAATGTTAAATTAGAAACTCTAATAATACTGTATATTGGGAATTAACCTGTGTCTGGGGTAGCATATTCCAGATAAGTGGTTCAGTTTCAGAAATGTCTTGGATGTCAGTTTGAATTATGGAGGACAGTAATCTTAGAGCATTGACAGAACATAGAGCAGATAAGGGAGAAGATGTAGGGTGGTACAGCACCAGTGCCAAAAATCATTTTATAATGTACATTTTTTTCTGTAGGTATTTGTAAGGAACAAACTTTTTGCCTTTTATTTTTTTCTAATAATATCAAATAATGTTTTCATCAATGCATTTAAGTTCTAAAATGAAAAATATGGGTGGGGAACATATTACTATACAGATGGAAGGGTGTAAGATCCTAGTACACTGGAGTACACTGTCCACCAAATGTAATAGTTCTATTCTAGATGACATATGTTGACCTGAAGCCAAAAACAATGTAAATATATTCACTTTCATTATGTCTTCCATGTTCCATGTTCCATAGTCCCTTGCTATTATTTTATAAACCTAGCATTATACAGACAAAAGAAATGTATCATTTTGGTCAAACTTAATGTTTCTATACAACAGCAAATCATAATAGTCAAGAAATAGTTCAGCCAAAGTTTTTATTATTTTATAGACTGATTTTTTACAACGTACATTAGTGACTATAAGTTTTGACACACTATGATTCCCCACCCATATTAAATGTGGATAGCTTCATCTTTGGCTGACCCTTTGTACTATATGGATACAGAAAAACAGATATTTTAAGTTATTTTAGATACAAAATGTAACTCTGAAGGTAACAGGAGGTTGTATTGTATGTAATAAGAAGAGTAAAAGAGAGTGGTACCATAGTGCAAAAAAAACAGTAAAGCAAGGTGTAAGTATATTCAAGTTTGATTGTGCCTTTTCTCTGTGGGCATTGGACAACTGCACATTTTCTGGCTTATATCATTGGGTATGTCGGGGGTTAATCTCCCCCGGGATGGATGTCACCGTAAGCCTAATTAAATAGATAACCAGTTTCGAGCGCTCGGGAAACAAGACGTACACAGGTATCGTGTATGAACAGTATCTACCTTATTGCATAGTTCAATACAGTTTTAAAAGCAAGCTCAGTTACATAACAGTCATGTGATCAATATACATATATGGTCTTTCCAGTTCTGTTACCAGACAAATTTGTTCACTTTCCCATCACCCTAGATGTTTTCCTTTTCACCTTATCTGAATGTCCTCTTATCTTCCTGAGAATACCAGTTCTGCTGAGATCAGCAGAACTGTTGATATCTTCCCCAGACTCCAAGTCTGTATTCGATCTGTAAACTATGCAGTCTTGTCTGCAGAACATTCCACCCTCTTGTGCTTTCTGTATACTGTGACATAGAATATAGTGCAAGTTATGTTTTAACCCTTACAATTCCCCCATTTTAGGACTTTATTTTTAATCAATATTCAATGAATACATTCACACTATCCGAGTGCCATCTGTGATGGATTCTCCATTGAAGATGTTAAAAATAATGATCCTACCTTACATACTGAGTATTGTCCCTCATGAGATTGCATAGTGAAGGAATACATTGGATACAACAACATCCTAATATCATGTTTAAGCAGTAAATAATCTATAGCCGCTCTATTCTGCAATATTGCTTTTTTATGTGATTGCAAATCTAATACAACATCTTTAATGATAGCGCTAGTAGTGTTTATGTTCTTTACCATAAAGCAAGCAATACGTGATATTGTCTTAGCATTATATACAGACAAACCTGGTACTCCTACCAGTGACACAGCTAGGCTTATGTATTCTGCTTTTGATAAGAGTTTCACATCATAATTACAATCCTCAGGCAGTGGGATAGTACTTCTTTTGTGTAATATATGTACATGCGATTTCTGTGAACTCTGTTCATATAGTGTGGGTATCATAGTCAATGCTAATCTAGACAAGGCACATATGCCTCCAGTTATATTGGCAGGTATATAGGTGTAGCTGCTATTACCACATGCTAGAACCCACCCAGGTGGCAAGGGTACATGTAAATCTAGTGACGGGACAATAAGTGTCCTGTTACATTGCATCCTCTTCCCTTCCCTCAGGGTTTGACAATCGTTGTCAGTTCTATTGCAAATTTGTGGAAACTGCCCTTTATTCATTATAGGATTGCAATTAGGTATTGTTGTTTTATTACATGAAAATTTGAAACACAATTCTGCTCTTGCTACTGCCCCAGTCGATATCTTTATCATATTCTCCTGTAAATCTGCGTAGGCAGTGCAGTTCATACAAGCATAATAAGGACTTATCCAGTCTGCATGCACATGGAGATCAGTTTCTTGTAAAAGAGTATCATTTAACTGAAATCTCAACAATTAAGTCCATACTGCAACAGAAGTCGGCACTGCAATCAAACAAGTTTCTAACACATTACTGGAATATGCATTTCTCAAACAAAATTCTGTCATGTTTAATACTCGGGCCAAATATAACCACATATTCTCTTTTGTTCTCTATATGTGTTCCTCCAGTTCCCTTACTCCCCGATTTGGGCTGTCTTTTCTCCTGTAAAGTTCAAACCAGGTCCATATTATTAAAAGGCATCCAGCAAACATCAGCAAGTGTTGTGTTTTCATTTTGATGGTGCTTCAACTTTCTTGCAATGTGAAGCGTGTATCCAGGTGGGTTTTCCCTCCAATTTTACTGAGGTGGCAGTTGTCAGCAGTACTTGGAAGGGACCGTCATACCTGGGTTCAAGAGACTTCCTAGTGTGTCTTTTCACGACCACTCAATCACCAGGCTGCAAGCTATGTGTTCCTGAAAAATCAGAAGGGTCTGGAATAGAAGAGAACACTTGTTTATGTGTTTCTCTCAATCTCTGACACAAACTCTGCACATAGCTAGAAATACTG
Organism: Leptodactylus fallax; assembly: GCA_947044405.1. Classification (NCBI taxonomy): domain Eukaryota; kingdom Metazoa; phylum Chordata; class Amphibia; order Anura; family Leptodactylidae; genus Leptodactylus; species Leptodactylus fallax. Next base: position 959,328 of record CAMRHE010000321.1, read on the forward strand.
TCATAGTTAAGCTGTAACGTCTGAGGGAAGTATAACCCTGTTTTGGGCGCACTTCCAAACAATATTTCAAATGGTGACAACCCTGTCTTCCTGTTAGGGGTGGTTCTTACTGAGTAAAGGGCTAAAGATAGACACTCAGGCCAGGGCTTCCCTGTCTCTGCTATGGCTTTTTGGATCTTTAATTTGAGTGTACCATTTAACCTTTCCACTTTGCCTGAACTCTGAGGATGGTAGGGTGTGTGGAAAGCTTGTTCAATCCCTAGTGCAGACATTATTTCTTTCATTATCTCACCTGTGAAATGTGTACCTCTATCAGACTCAATCACCTCGGGCACTCCAAACCTGCACACAAGCTCAGACATCAGTTTCTTGGCAGTTGCTTGTGCGGTTACTTTGCTCACAGGGTAGGCCTCAGGCCATCCTGAAAACAGATCCACACAGACCAATACATACTCGTATGTTCCAGACTTAGGCAACTGTATGTAATCTATCTGTACTCTCTGAAATGGGTACAGGGATTTTGGTGTACACTTGGTGGGTGTTTTAACTACCTGTCCTGGGTTGTGTAGAGCACATATGTGACATGCTTTTACGTGATTGCTAGCAGCTCTTCCAAAACCTGGGGCAAACCATAATTTACCCACTAATGACTCCATGGCATTTCGAGAGGCATACACCTTACCGTGGGCCAAGCCAGCCATCTGGGGGTAGACTGCTGCGGGCAGACATAATCGATCCCCCATTTTCCACATACCATCACCTTCTGTAGCACCTGCTTTCTTCCATCTTTCAGTTTCCACACTGGTGACCTTTGAGTACAGCCCTTTTGGGTCTGCTAGGTCAATGTCCATTTTGCTCACCTGGTTGGGACCCCTTCTGGCCAGTAGTGCTGCAGCCTTGGCTGCTCTGTCAGCTCTCTCATTTCCACGGCTTTCAGGGTCCCTTCCTTTTGCATGAGCTCTGACTTTCACAATTGCCAGCTGCTTTGGGAGCAGTATGGCCTCCATCAGTCGACTTACCACATCTCCATTCTTAATTGGCTTGCCCTGGGCCGTTAGGAAGTTCCTTGACCTCCATATCGGACCATAATCATGCGCAATGCCAAAAGCATACCTGGAGTCAGTGTATATGTTAGCTGTTCTACCTTTGGCTATCTTACAAGCCTCCATAAGGGCTTTAAGCTCAGCTTCTTGGGCTGACATGTGTGGTGGAAGAGCCTCTTGGACTATGATGTCATGTTCAGTGACTACAGCATACCCTGTAACAAATTTGCCTTCATCTGTCAGATACCTTGAGCCGTCCACAAACATCTCATAATCAGGATTTTGTAATGGCACATCCGTGACATGGTCAAATCCCACTGTTTCCTGTGACATAAGAGCCGCACAATCATGTTCATGCTGGCTGTCAAACAGTTCTTCTTCAGAGAGGGAATTTAAAAATAACTCATCTTCCACTCCCCCTTTCGAATCATGAACTCCTACAGGAAGAAGAGTTGCAGGATTCAAAGTTAAACAGTGTTGAAAAGAGATGTTTGAGGAGGACTGCAGAGCAAATTCCATTTTGCACTGCCGTGCCAAAGAAAGGTGACGTCTGTCCACCTGTGTGAGGATAGCATGGATGTCATGAGGTGTATGCACAACCAATATGTGATCTAGGACAATGTCTGAGCTTTTCTCAAGCAATGCTTGTACTGAGAGGACAACACGCACACAGGAGGGGGTCCCCCCTGGCTACAGCATCTAACCTTGAGCTGTAATGTGTTGTTGTGTGAGAACTGCAGTTGCATGCCCCATCATCTCAGTCACGTAGAGCTGAAAAGGTTTCTGATAGTCAGGTAGGCCTAGGGCCGGAGCACTGACTATCTGCAACTTCAGCTGGTAAAACGCATCCAAGGCCTCAGGTGTGAGGCTGAATGGTTTTGAGGAGAGGCTATCGTACAGAGGTTGCATGGTCAGGGATGCAGATCTGATCCATGGCCTACAGTAGGATACCAATCCCAAGAAGGTACGTAGCTGAGCATGAGAGGTTGGCACCTGCATGTCTCTCACCACCTTGGTCCTCTCATCTGACAGGTGCTTGGTACCTTGGCCGAGACAGTGTCCCAGAAACACCACTTTTTGTTTGCAAAATTGCAACTTGTCCTTTCTGGCCTTGCAGCCGTTCTGGTAGAGGAAACACAACAGGCTGATGGTCGCTGCTTCACAGGTTGGTTTGTCTGGAGCATAAAGAAGAAGGTCATCAACATATTGTAACAAAATGACATCATCATGTGGAAAATACCAAGTACTCATGATAAGTGTAAGACACCTTGTGAATTGGTTAGGACTGTTTTGCGCCCCATGTGGTAGTACTGTTCAAGTGTACTGTTTACCCCTAAATGTGAATGCAAACAAATACTGGCAATCGGGGTGCAAAGGTACAGAAAAAAAAAAAGAAAAAAAAAACATTGCAAAGATCTACAGCGCTGTAATAAGTGGTTCCAGTAGGGACAGCTGATAACAGCCGGCTGGTTAACCGTCTATTTAAACCAAAGATGATGCTGAAGCGCTTCCTCCTGCATACAAAATAAACATTGCCACCAAATCCTTTATGTGTTCTCAATTGACTTAAATCAACCCTTGTCCACTTGAGAGACCACGGACGGGTCATCCATGTTACCACAGGATAAAGACCAGCTCTTGGAGGATGCAGGTGTGGTTGGGGAACTCCACAAGCTGCACAGAATTTTCTCCAATCAGGGTTTTGTTGACCGCAATCTCTGCAGGTCCTTCTAGACTGCTGTTTGCTGGTGTTTTCTCTGGGTACTTAGGAGATTTTACTACTTTTCGTTGCTCTTTCTGAATCACTTTTTCTGAATCACTTTCTTCAACTCCTTCTCCTTAGAATCACTTTCCTCTTTTTCCCTATTATTCTCACTATCAAAGCACTGATAATAGTACTTATTACCTCCTTCTGTCTCTCTACACCCTCCTTCCTGCACTTCCTCTGACACCTTCTTCCACATGCATTCTCCATCTATTAACCCGTGGTCTCTTAACCTCTATGTTGTCTCACTATCTTATCTCACTTTCTTGGTACCTCTCCATTGCATCAGCATCTTCTTTTACTTTAAACCAATCTCTGTAACTGGAACTTCTCTATTCTTGAATATTTTACACATATATATTACACAATATTATGTATATATTGTCATTGTACCTTACTTTTCCATTTAACCTTAGGCTAACACTTTTATCAAAATATTTTCCCTTTGGGCATAAATAGTCATCATACACAGGCTGCGGATCCCAGAGGCCCAAAGCCAAGTTTCACTTTGTAATAATTGACATGTAACATTACTGGGTAACAGCATCATGTTCAGCTTGTGATTTTCTGCGTGCGCATCACATCAGATACAACGTCCTTGGAGCTACTTGGCAGTCAATTAATGTTTTGGTTATTTCCTGCAGAACATCTGCAGAGCGCTACAACAGAATACAGGAATACAATTCAAGCAGATAGCAGTTAATACTGACACCAAAATTACATATTACTATTTTTGTACAATTTTCAAATATTTCCCAAATCCCACCTTTTGTCATTACCACAGGTGTTCAAAACCCCTGAGTTGTACTTCAGGTTACCTTAAGGGCAAACTGCCAGACTTTAGAATTTTCTTCACTGGATTCCAACCAAAAGTTGAACCCCTGTGGAACATCACAATATCCTAGTTTCTTCTTTTTAGGGGACATTTCCTGAAAGCGGATTTAATTTTACAAAAAGCATAAAAGTTGAATCCTGGCATTGATATAAACAGAATGAATATTACAAATACATGTTGACGTATATATATATATATATATATATATATATATATATATATAATACATAATCCAATAAACATCATACCGATGCTGGACAGTTTTTCTCTTTGCACTATATCAGATTCTCTGAGTGTTTTGTTAAAGTAAGTAATATTTCATACAGAACTGGGAGATAAGATGGGTTATATTAAACAATAATACTGAGAAGGGGGATGTCTCCCTTCGAGCCTGATTCTCGGAGTGAGGTGGGGGTGATTCATTATTTCCTGAACTATCACCCCTTATCCTATTCTATTGCTTCCTTCTATCAGGGCATATATGCCTCTTTGCAACTTATTATCTTGAATCAATCCTGCATGGTCTAATCTCCACTGATCCCAAAATCTACTGTCTACCAACCCAGTTTTGTGTATTCCTGCTCTTTTTCAGAATTTTCTTTACCTGTGTGGCTACTTCTTTCCCTTAACCTATCTCTATTAGTTCACATGGGGTGTACCATATCTTAGATGGTCCCTTCCCCATCTTGGCTGGTAGCTAATCAGCCGATGAGTCTCTCACTCCTCTAGGGCAACCTTGAGACAATAGAGGGTCACTTATGACTACTTAGTGAGAACTCCCAGACAGACTCTTTCTGTCTTCTATGAACTACTCTACTTGTGCAAGTTCAGGAGTAGTGCTCAGGGCAATGCCTAATGGCTTCCACAGGCTCAACTTTCTGCCTGTGTCCCCTTACCAAAAAAGGTATCGCCTGATTTCTTCACTCTTCCACTACTTTCAATGGCTAACACGGTACAACATTATACTACTATCCCCTTACCAAAACACTCCCAAATCACTACACGCACTTCTTCGCGCGGATTCTACTAAGTCCTTCATGCTACTACTCAGGTCCCATTCGACCTTGACCGTCCAGACACGGCTGGAGGCTAGTGTTCCAAAACAAGGACTGTTCAATCACTCAGTTCTTCTCAGTTCCGAACCTTGTCCGCAACTCTAGACTCTAGGGGTTAAGAATAGAGAACTTTTCCCCATTCTTTGCAGCCTTATATATCTTATAACACAGGTAACATGCAAACATCAGTAGACAGGTAAACAGGTAAGACAAAAAGCAAAGAAAACAATTTCCATATCATTTACAGGTGACATGTCCCTTTTAGGTTCTTCCGTACTATACAATTGGCATCGAGATGTCATATAAGCATGCAGCAGCTTACCTCACTCATCGATACAGAGAATAGACACATAGGAGCTCAGATATACTAATTGGCACGATAAGGTCTTACCTCACACAGTACTGTTTTTATCTATCTGAGGTCCTCTGGTCCCGTTCTCAAGGCGATCGGTGAGTGGGTCGGCACTCTATCGGCTGCACATCAGACGATCTCGAGGCCCCACGATGGTTCACCAATTTCTGTCGGGGGTTAATCTCCCCCGGGATGGATGTCACCGTAAGCCTAATTAAATAGATAACCAGTTTTAAGCGCTCGGGAAACAAGACGTACACAGGTATCGTGTATGAACAGTTTCTACTTTATTGCGTAGTTCAATACAGTTTTAAAAGCAAGCTCAGTTACATAACAGTCATGTGATCAATATACATATATGGTCTTTCCAGTTCCGTTACCAGACAAATTTGTTCACTTTCCCATCACCCTAGATGTTTTCCTTTTCACCTTATCTGAATGTCCTCTTATCTTCCTGAGAATACCAGTTCTGCTGAGATCAGCAGAACTGTTGATATCTTCCCCAGACTCCAAGTCTGTATTCTATCTGTAAACTATGCAGTCTTGTCTGCAGAACATTCCACCCTCTTGTGCTTTCTGTATACTGTGACATAGAATATAGTGCAAGTTATGTTTTAACCCTTACAGGTATAACACTGTGGATTTTGTACAGTCTTTTAAAGAGGACCTGTCACCACCTCCGACAAGTCCAGCTCTTTGCATCATTTAATCGGTGCCATTCCTCTGGAACAGTTGGAATTTTTTATCTAACCTCCAGCGTTCCTGTGCAATCAGTGATGTTAGTTTTGGTGCCTGATTTAGCTTTTTCTGACATTACATGGTTTTATTTATTATTATTATTATTATTATTATTATTATGCTTACTTATATAGCGCCATCATATTCCGCAGCGCTTTACAGACATTGACAGTCACTGTCCCATATAGGGCTCACAATCTACATCATGGTTTAAATAGTATATCAGACAGAAAAACTAATAGCATTGATTGCTCAGGAATGGTGGGGGCTAGAAAAAAGAATTCCAACTACCGTCGATTCAGTGTAGTGCCGTCTATTAACAGATGCTAAGTACTTGAATTGGTGGAGGGGGTGAAAGGTCCTGTTTAAATTATGGTAGTAGACTAGTTGTCTCAAACTTTTGGACCAAGCTGCCCAAATGTAGGTGTTAGGTATAATATCTTGCACTTTTAGTAAGCCAAACTATACTTGGATGTAATTCCCTCAGTTTACCAACAAGTACTTTATGCTACAGAGAAACTAGGCCTGACCAACAATCCATTCATTAAGCTATTATGGATTGTCCTCCGCAATTTTTTTTTTATCAATCTTTATTTATTGATTGATTTTAGTTTTTCCAAAAAAGAAACAGACAAAAATTACAAAGTGACACAGCAGAGATACATAAAGGCACTGTAATGAAACCAAATACCACATCAAGCAGTTACATGAACACAATATTAACAGATCAACAAACATCAGAAAATGGAGGGAGAAAAAGAAAAGGGGGGGGAAGGGAGGGGAAAGGGGGAAAGGGGGGCTAAGGGGATTGGTAGGCTCGAATGAACCCAGGTAAGTCCATGTAGTTGGGGTACCAGAGTGGAGGGTGTGGGCGATAGCCCTATGGAAGCCAAATATTATCTGGGGGGGGGCAGCTAGGTGTCTCTACTAGTAAATTGGGACCAAGGTCCCAAGGTGGACAGGAAACCAGAACGAACTGGGAGTCCCCAGCTGCAGAGCTCCTCGAACCTATAAAGTTGATTAACTTTTTCCCTCCACTAGAAGATGGAAGGAGGGTCGGTCTCACGCCATCGAAGTGGGATCAACAGCTTGGCAGCTTGGATAAGCCAGGTGATAAGGCATGACCATTTGCGAGAAAAATCGAGAGAGGACGCCTAAAGGAGAATGGTTTCTGGTCGCAGCTTCAATTCAACATGGCAAATAGACTTAATCTCCCCCTCAATCACCTCCCAGAAGGGTCTAATCCTGGGGCACGTGACCCAGATGTGGGAGAGAGATCAATCAGAGAGACTGCAGTGCCAACATTGATCAGAAATAGAGGAGTTAATTCTGTGGAGGAACACCGGGGTTCTATACCACTTAGTGAACAATTTAAATGAGTTCTCCTGAATCCTAACACAGCTAGAGAAACCATGGGAGCTCAACAGGATATGTTTGACCTCGGAGGGTGAGAATACCAGTCCCAACTCCCTTTCCGACTCCATAGCAAAGTATGGTTTGGGGGGAAGGGGGGATGAGATTAAACAGCCATATATATAGGAAATCATTTTATGCCGGGGATTGGTAGAGTCAGGGATTTTCTCAAACTAATTGAGATCTCTAAGTGAAAGAGAGAGAGAGAGCGGGAAAAGGACCTGTCGGAGATTCGGAAGGACAAGGAGTAAAGGAAGGTCAGTGAGGAACAGATAGGGACGTGGAGGAGGTGAGTCCAAGGAAAACAGAGGTCTGGAGGAGTAGAGGAATCCCAACTAGGAAGGAGGCCCAAAGGCATTCTGGGGGAAGGGGAAGCGCCTGGAGACAGTGTAGTAGAGAAGGCTTGCCATACACGGATGGTGCCCCTGGTGAGATCGCTAAGAACTGTGGAAATATTGGGAGTATAATGAGAGGACCAGAGAAACCACTTGTAGGAAGAGGGTAATAAGTTCCGTTCCAGGGAAGTATGAATGAGGGAAGTGTCAGTGGAAACTAATTCAAGCCATCTCGCAAGGTGGACAGCCTTATAGTAGGATTGGATGTCAGGGAGTGCAAAGCCACCTTGCATTTTGTGCCGGGTTAGGAGGGAATATGCTAAGCACAGGCGGGAGTTCCTCCAGAGAAATGAGATGAAGAGGCTACGGAGATTCTTGAAGAAAGAGTTAGGGAGGAGGATGGGTGCCGTTTGCAGGACGTAAAGTATTTTAGGGAGGATATACATCTTGAGAATGTTTTTCATGCCCATCCAGGAGACAAAGGGAATGCGCATTTTAGAAAGCTTCTGTTTGATGTCAGCCAAGAGAGGGGCAAAGTTAAGGGAGTAAAGCAAGGTTGGGTCAGCAGGAATCTTGATGCCCAAAACTTTAATAGCATGGGAGGGCCAAAGGAAAGGAGTGGAGGTTTTCAGCTGTTGGAGGGAACTGGGTGGGGCGTTGATGTTAAGGATTTCGGACTTTTCGAAATTAATCTTAAAGTTAGATACCTGTCTGAAAAGGCGAATACACGGAGTACTTCTGGGATAGCAACAGAGGGATTAGAGATTGTGAGTACTAAATCATCAGCGAAGGCAGCCGCAACATGGTGGAACCCTCCAATCGAGACCCCTTGGATAGAGGTGTTCTGTCTTAATTTTTGAATAAGGGTTTCCATAACTAATACAAAGAGGGTCGGGGACAAGGGGCAACCCTGACGGGTACCATTGTTAATACTAAAGGACTCTGAAAGAGAACTGTTTACCTTGACACGGGCAGTGGGGCATGTATAGAGCGAAAAAAATTGGCGTAATAAATGCAGGGGGAAAACCAAACTTCTCCAACACTGCTTTCATAAATGCCCATCTGACCCAGTGCCCAGGAGCACAAGAGGGATGTTTCTATGTTTTGCCACATAAACTAGGTGAACTAGCCTAGAGGTATTGAATTTCCTCTCCCTCCCAGGCACGAACCCCATCTGCTCAGGTCCTATTAAGGACTGAAGGAGCTTGGAAACCCTGATGGCAAGCAGCTAGGCCCACCATTTTAGATCACAGTTCAGCAAGGATATGGGGCGATAACTAGAGCACAACTCCAGGTTCTTAAACCTCCTTGGGAATAACCAAGACATACGCCTCGAGGGATTGAGCAGGCCAAGATGCCCCCAACAGAAGAGAGTTACACAAATCAAGGAACCTAGGAAGTAGGACATCTTGAAATTTCTTGTAGTAGGAGATAGGGAACTCATCAGGACCGGGGCTCTTGCCAGAGGGAATAGAGGAAAGGACCTCTCAATTCCTGCTCTGTGAACGGGTGGTTAAGTCCAGTATCTGAGTGTCAGAAAGTCGCAGGAGTTGAAGAGAGTCCAAGAAGTCATGGATCAAGGTTGGACCATCTATACCAGTGGAGGGAGAGTCTAAATTATATAAGGATTAGTAATAGTTCTGGAATTGCGTAGCGATGGTTTTGGTAGTACAAGACCTAGAGCCATCGGGAGCTAGAATACAGTCCCTGACAGAAGTTCTTTCGCTTATCCATCTTGTGAAATCAAAAGCTTATAACTTGACTTTAAATTCATCCATTGGTTTTAGAAATGACTCATATGAAAGCTGAAAACCTCCCAAATGATTTTTTGGTTAAGAAAATAAATTGGCTTCACTGCTGAAATATTCATTATTTAATGAACACAGAAAGGTCAGATTTTGGCAAGACAAAAGTTTTGTCGCCTTGTAATATAATGCACCCAATCCTAGTTTAAAGCCTCACCTGTGCTCACTAATTGATCGGTTAATTAGTGGGTGTGTATAAAAAGAACTCCAGCACCCCAGACCTTCACTTGAACTGCAACTTCACCTCTGACAAGATGCCAAAAATCAACCCTGCGAGCAAACCCTTCATTATCAAGAAGCTGAAGACCAGATCCACTGCAGAGGTGGCTGGCACCTTTAATGTGTCTCTGCGTCAAGTACAAAGAATTAAAAAAAGATTTGAACAGACTGGAGATGTTTTTGACAAGCCCAGGTCCGGCAAGACAACTGCTCAGGAGGAACGTTTGTTGGTTAGAAAATCAAAAGCTAGCCCCTCTTCCACTGCAGCAGAGCGCCAACAGGCCTGGTCACCTCAAGTCCTTGTGTCAACTAGAACAGTTTGTAGGATTCTGTCTCGAAATGGCCTCCATGGTTGAATCAGTGCCCAGAAGCCAGCACTAAACAAAAGGCAATTAACCCTTGTCAGGCTGCATAATTTTACAACATTACAGGCTGCATAGGAATAGGTACAATTGTACCTACTCAGCCGGACGAGGGTTAAAAAAACGTGTGGCATTTGCCAAGGTCCACAGCCTGCTAAACGGATGGATGCTGGAAAAGTGGGAGAAGGTGGATTTCTTAGATGAATCTTCAGTTGAATTACACCACAGCTGCCGCAAATACTGCAGGAGACCTACTAGAGCCCGTATGGATCCAAGATACACCCAGAAAAAAGTTAAGTTTGGTGGTGGAAAGATCATGGTCTGGGGTTACATTCAGTATGGGGGTGTGCGAAACATTTGCAAGGTGGAAGACAATATCAATAGCCTAAAATATCAAGAAGTATTAGCTTCCTCTTACATTCCCAATTATAAAAGGGGTCAAATTTTGCAGCAGGATGGTGCTCCATCTCATACATCCATCTCTACATTAAAGTTCCTCAAGGCAAAGAAGATCAAGGTGCTCCAGGACTGGCCAGCCCAGTCACCAGACATGAACATCATTGAGCATGTTTGGGGTAGGATGAAAGAGGAAGCTTGGCAGACAAAACCAAAGAATCTTTATGAACTCTGGGAGGCATGTAAGACTGCATTATTTGCTATTCCTGATGACTTCATCAATAAATTGTATGAATCATTGTTGAAACGCATGGATGCAGTCCTTCAAGCTCATGGAAGTCACACAAAATATTAAATATGGCTCTAATAGCACCACAACTTCATTCACCAATGTTATGAAACATATCTTTGTTTTTGAACAGAATTATTGGTTTGATTTTCACATTACTTTATGTGTGCGACAAAACTTTTGTCTTGCCAAAATCTGACCTTTCTGTGTTCATTAAATGATCAATATTTCAGCAGTGAAGCCAATTTATTTTCTTAACCAAAAAATCATTTGGGAGGGTCTCAGCTTTCATATGAGTCATTTCTAAAACCAATGGATGAATTTAAAGTCAGGTTATAAGCTTTTGATTCCAAAACATGGACTGTAGAGTTAATAAATGCTCTATTTTTCTGCTGTCTAAGCAGGAGCGTCATGAGCTTAGAGCCTTTGTCACCATGAACGTAATGTTTATGGCGGCAGGATTGGAGGGCCTTAGCAGCTTTAGTGTTAAGAAGGTCTCTAAGTTGTTCTTTAAGAGTGGACAATTCCTCTTGCTTAGACTGAGAGTAGGCAAGTTTGGCGGAGGTCTCAAGGGTATTAATACTAAACAGAAGATGGGATATACGAGCTTCACGTTGCTTTTTAAGTCTGGAGCAAAGGCTAATCAGTGTACCCCTTGTGACTGCTTTGTGAGATTCCCACAGAATAGGCAAGGAGACATCAGGAGTATCATTGTTGGCAAAAAAAGGTCTAATAGTGAAGTCCTAAAGTCACTCAGGGTGGTGGGGTTACAGTTCGTTCAATGTCCACTTATAGGGTCTGTGAGGGAGGGAGCTTAATCGTAACGAGGCAGAGGTCGGAGCCTGATCGGACACCGTTATGTTACCAATGTCCGCAGCAGACAAGGTAGGGAATAGACGGTCAGAGATAAAAACATAATCAAGTCTAGAGTATGAGTGGTGACTATGTGAGAAAAAAGTAAAGTCCTTCAAGGCAGGATGGAGGGTCCTCCAGGTGTCAAGAAGGTGCAATTTAGAGAGGTCATGGCACAGCCTCCTGAGCGAAGTAGAGGAGGAGGCTGACCGTCCAGAAATGGAGTCAATAGAGGGGTCGAGGGCAACATTCAGGTAACCGCCGAGTATTAGATTGCCTTCAGTAAAATTCGTCACTTCCTCCAGCACGTGGAGAAGCCAAGACACCTGCCTCGAGTTTGGGGCGTATTTGTTTACAAATGTAAAGAGTATGTTATCAATGGTACCCTTAAGGAACAAATATCATCCCACGGGGTCAGAACGTGCTAGGCGTAGTTGTAAAGGGACATGTCTCCGGAAAGCTATGCTAACACCCCTAGAGGCAGAAGTGTATGGGCTATGGAAACAGAGAGGGAAAGTCATGTGGGTGAGAGAAGGAATATGTTGCGGACGAAAATGGGTCTCCTGGAGAAACACGATGTCCGAGTTGGATTTACGTAACAGAGTGAATACTTGGCTTCTTTTCTGGGGGGTGTTCAAACCTCGTGCATTAATCAAGGTAATCTTAAGAGGCGGACTATAGAAAGACGCCCCCCCAAAAAAAAAAATTGAGTTTCCATGCTACTAGCTTCACACACTGTTATCGTCGCACAATATACACAATACACAAAGTTATAAAACAGGTTTTAAGAATTCTTCTTACTGTATTACAGTATCAGATCAACAACACGGCATTAACAATGAAAGTAACTTCACACATCTTCTGCTTGGTGGATGGACGAGCCCACGTGGCCCCCATTCTCTATAATAGGAGCGCCGCAAATACCTGAGTACTGGACTTTGGATATCTTTGGTGCTCCCATTGAAGTGAATGAGAGCTACATGGGTTCGTCCATCCACCAAGCAACACGCCTATATATATATTGCTGCGGCCAGGCTGAATTCCCACCCAGTGGAGGGAAAAAACCCAATTCTCAGGCTCAGTGGGGGTCTCAGCAGACAGACCCCCATCAATCAAGTATTTATCCTCTATCATTTAGGTGAATACAGGACAGTAACATTTTGTGACTTACAGGTGATGTCTCTGACTAATCGGTCACATTTCCATTCTCTTCCCTTTGGACCGCCATGACCACATCTTCCAGCTGTGACTCTGTAAAGTTTGCAACACAGACATCTTTGGCTCCTCACTTTTTCCAGGCATCCGACCCACATTGTCCTCACCTGCACACCCATCCTGCTACCCCAATTATAAAATATATTATATAACCCCTGTGAGTGTGTGAACCCAGAGGGCGCTATTGAGCGATCCAGGGCCAGGCCTGAAAAGGCCCTCAGCCACACCTTTGGGTGGGGCGTAACTCCAGAGGGCGGGGGGAAACCTGCAGGAAGCAGGAAGTCGTGGACCCAGCCAAAGACAGACAAGGCGGTCTGTTCCCAGAGGGCTGGGGTCCTGAGGGGACTTACTGAGCCAGGCAGCTTGTTGCCCCAGAGATCAGTCAGGGAGCAAGCCGTGAGTTAGGGCCTGTGTGTGGCCTAGGTCGTTTGTTATTTTGTGTATGTTTCCTAAGCTGAATAAAAGCCATGTTGTTTTGAATTGGCACCATCTAAACGCTGCTTCTCCGGCGCCCAGTACCACACCCACCGCTGTCGGGTCCAGGAGTCTGCCGCCATTGAGATTAATCCCCCCAAATTATCACATATTGTGCTACGGATGCGGGCATAAAGAGATCCACGCAAGTCCTGGAAGACAAGTGTTTGGTGACTGCAGTACTGCTAAGTGTGCATGTGGCCTACAGCTGGAAGAAATCTGTGATTTCAACTGAGAAACCCATGAAGGGGTGAGTGGAACTTCAAAATAACAAATTGTGTGCAAAAACTGGTGACAGTAAAACTCTGGAAGAGGAATCCAGGAAATGGACTTTGTGTATACTGTGGCAAAGAAGTCTGTAAAGTGCTTGCTGATGGCAAGAAAGTAAGCAATGTGTGTACAAGCTGGATATTGCAAACAGTCTATGTGAAAGGCTATGGTGCCATGTTGGTGTTTTCTGTGGAAGTCAGAAGAAAATGCTGGTTGTTGTAGTGCCACATAAGTTAACTGTTTGAATACATGTGACTGCAGAAGATAGCAAAAAGTTGCTGCCAGTTGAACCCAAGGTTGCTGTGGAATATTGTGTAATCTTGTTAGTAAACCATGGGCAAGAAAAAGAGAATTTCAGCTTGCAAAAAAGCAGAGAAGTTATGCACAGGTTTATTAGTGCAGCAGTCTGAATGCAGAGAGACACAAAACCTGGAACAGAGCATGTGGAGTGCAAGTAAAGATAATGGGTTGCAGGACGGTGACTCAGTTTTTTCTGAAGCACCTCTGTTCTATGATTGAATATGTCCCTTCTGTATGTCTCATACTGGAGTGCATCAAAGCGCCAAAGATGAAAGTATTATGGTGCAGCAGCTTCAAGATGAGATTAAAACCATCAGGTTCATTTATGAAGATGAAATATCTGATTGGAAATGGCAACTTGAGGTATCAGAAAAAGAGAACCTTAAGTTAAAGAAAGAGCTTGACTCTTTGAAGAGTTCATATCCTAGTCATTGTGAAAATGTGGTGCTGGGTTTGCCTGGAATGTATTGTGTCACTAAGAAGGAGTTTGCTGAAATGAAATGCGCTCTATCTAATAAGGTTATACAGAGTGTAGAGCAAAAGCAAGTGCTTGAGAAGCAATTGCAGGATTTAAAGGAGCAGCATGTTCAAGATTCCATTGCCAAAGAGAGTGTCATTGAAAAGTTAAGAGATGACCTTGAAACTGCTAAATGTGAGAGAAGTGAATTTTTGCAGTGTCAGTCAGAATGTCTGGATGACCAAGTCAGGAAGTGTGAAAAACTTTCGGCTGCATTAACTGACAAAGAAAATGAATTTGCAGAGCTGAGGAAGCATGTGTCTGACCGAGAGAGTGATTTAGAATCTGTGGTGCAGACATTGCAGTCAGAGCAAAACTTGCATGAACTAAAGCAGGTTCGCCTAAACAATGAAGTCAAGGAATGGCGGAGCAGAGCTGGAGTTCTGGAACAAAGAGAAATGGAACTCAAAGCTAGAATATGTTGCCTGGAGAAGGCGCTGTCAGGATCTTGTGAAGATAATGAGAAATCATCTGTTTTGGTGCAAAATAAAGACAAAGAATTGATGGAGATGTCATCTGTCCATGCTCAGAATTTACAAACCTTACAGGAGAGTCACAAAGAAGTTGAGAAAAACCTGGAATCTGTGCAGATATTGTATGAGAACAAAGCTAATTCTTATGACAAGCTGGAAAAGGCCAAGAGAGAATTGGACCTCCAGATAAAAGACATGAGGATTCAGTTTGAGGAAAACCTGTCTAATTTATCTGCTGAGATTGTAGATCTAAAAATGCTTGCTGCTCAACTAAAGCTGCAAGTGGACAAACAGGAGGAAGTTGTACGCATCAAGGAACAGCTGGAGTTTCAGATGGATCAAGTGAAGCGCGAGTCAGAAATAAAGTTGGAAGAGCACACTTTTCAGATAGAACAGTTAAAAACCGAAGTTGAATCTAAAAGAGAAGAATTGGATCGATTGCAGCAGTCTTAATCCAATACTGAACAGTCGGCATCTGCACTATCTTCAAAGCTGGCAGCACTAGAAGCAGAGAAGAACTCATTGCAGAGCCTGTTAACCTCTAAAGAATCAGAGCTGTTATCCATGAAAAACGTGACTCAAGAAAGAGAGTCTTTATTCAACCAAGAGCAAGATAAGAGAGCCACTGAGATACGGGACTTGAATGAAAGACTTGACAAAAAGTCTGCAGATGAGCAGAAGCTTTATCAGAAGATGTTGGAGGATCAGTTCAATATAATTCAGGGAACAGTGGGGGAAGCAGAAAATATCATCCAGGGTGCAGTTGCTAAACTGGATGATCCTATACATATCCGCTGCACTAGTTCACCAGATTACCTGGTAAACCGAGCAAAAGTTGCTATAGACTCATTAACCTCCCTCTCGAATGGGCACTCCAAATACATACAGAATAAGACAGATGCCTCTGACTTAGTTGGAGCACTGGCACAGTTTGCACACTTAACAGCAGATACAATTGTAAATAGCAGTGCAATGTCTCACTTGGCACCACCATGCCATGGAGATAGTCTTGTAGACAACTGCAGGGAATGTGGAAGCCAGAGTTTACAGTATCTGAATGAGCTGAAGAATAAGCAGTCTTTGATGGATGCTGACCTGACAAATGTTAGAAGAACACTGCAGAATATCCTAGAATTAGGAGACATAATGGATAAAGAGATGGCATCTACATCTGCTGCCATAGAAGATGCAGTGCGAAAGATTGAGGAAGATCTGCAAGTTGCAATAATAAAAACTGAGATAGAGGCTGTGCAGAAAAATGTGGCGATGAAGAAAGTTCTGGAGCTGGAATCAGAGATTTGTGTGCTACAGAAGGCATTAGAAATGGAGAAAGCTGCCAGCATAGAGGCAGAGAAAGCAGAGCCATTAAGGCAGCCAGAACCTGTAACCAAAAAGCATCTGGGTACTGACAGTAAAAAACTGTGATATTGGAAACTTGGTATCCCAGTCCTCCGGTGTTAGCACAGAGAATGAAAATAACTTGGAGAATGTTGAGATGACGATATCACCAGCTCCTGTACTGTCAGAAATGGATTTTCACAAAAATTCTTGCAATCTATCACAGTACCGCAACATGCCTCCAGGAAGTTATGCGTATGAGAAAGAGGAGGTAAGACTAGAGTATGGAAGTGGTTCTCCGGCTGCCGTACAGATGTGGAAGTATTATAAAGAAACCATTCCAATATATGATGTGGCAGTTGTTAAAGACATACCAGAAAATGTAGTTCAGCGTGAGCTATTTTGAGAGGGTGTACTGTATGGCCCTTGTGCAGAAGGAGAAGATATTTGTGTATCTCAAACAAAGAGGAGAGCAAACAGCCTATGTCTTCTAAACTTCTAAGCCTTGATGGTGATGGCAAAGTTTGCTTTGAGATGAAGGCAACGGAAAAAGTACCCGTGAAACAGTTATACTCTAAAGACATTGATGTGCATAAAGTACGTGTTAGTTGGTCTCTGAGCTCCTGTGGATTCATGATAGGTGAAGATGAAGATTCTTATGGCTATTTAGTAAAGGGATCAAAGTCATGCAATGGGATGGCTGTAGACTATGGCGAGAAATGTGATGAAAAGGATGTGATCCCCTGTATGGCGAATTGTGAAGGTGATGAAGGAGAACTTGCCTTTGCACAGAATGGCCAGGATCTTGGTGTAGCATTTAAAGTGCTGAAAAAACGGAAATCTCGACTGAGCGGAATTTGGAAGAAGAGACCGCCAGATTGGGACATCTGGAGAGACACTGGACAAGTGTACAGGATTGAAGAGGGACGTCGACATACTATGTCTTGTCCCATTGTAGCTCACCCCATGGGTAGTGAGCTGTGGGGGAAGCCCTCAGCCACACCTTTGGGTGGGGCGTAACTCCAGAGGGCGGGGGGAAACCTGCAGGAAGCAGGAAGTCGTGGACCCAGCCAAAGACAGACAAGGCGGTCTGTTCCCAGAGGGCTGGGGTCCTGAGGGGACTTACTGAGCCAGGCAGCTTGTTGCCCCAGAGATCAGTCAGGGAGCAAGCCGTGAGTTAGGGCCTGTGTGTGGCCTAGGTCGTTTGTTATTTTGTGTACGTTTCCTAAGCTGAATAAAAGCCATTTTGTTTTGAATTGGCACCGTCTGAACCCTGCTTCTCCGGCGCCCAGTACCACACCCACCGCTGTCGGGTTCAGGAGTCTGCTGCCATTGAGATTAATCCCCCCAAATTATCACACCCCCCATAATGAATAATAACCCCAAGTGCATCTTTAAATTAATAATGGCCGTGTGTACCCTTATTAATAATGCCCCAGGTGTTAACTAATTAAAAGATTTTCCAGGTCATTAATAAACTAATCAGTGGGGCTCAAAAACCCAGGAACCCCACTGATCAGCTGTTTGAATGAACTGTGGTACTTGTGTAAGCGCCGTGACCGCTTCTCTGTTTACATAGTGTCATTTATCTCATAGTGGCCATGTAATGTAACTACAGCCTCGTCCTATACACGTCTATGTGACAAGACTGTAATTACATCACACAGTCACTATAAACAGATAGCGTATAATATAAACAGGTGCCATAGCCTCTGTTTATAGTGCCCCATTTACACACACTATAATGTTCCACAGCAGCCCCTGCACACAGTATTACGGCCTGCAGCGGCCCCTGCACACAGTAATATGCTCCATAGTGGCCCCTGCACACTGTATTATGCTTTGCAGCGGCCCCTGCACACGGTATTATGCTCCATAGTGGCCCCTGCACATGGTATTATGCTCCATAGTGGCCCCTGCATAGGTTATTATGCTCCACAGTGGCCCCTGCACTGGTATTATTCTCCATAGTGGCCCCTGCACACGGTATTATGTTCCATAGTGGCCCCTGCACTGGTATTATGCTCCATAGTGGCCCCTGCACAGGGTATTATGCTCCACAGTGGCCCCTGCACAGGGTATTATGCTCCACAGTGTCCCCTGCACACGATATTATGCTCCATAGTGGCCCCAGCACATGGTATTATGCTCCATAGTGGCCCCTGCACTTGGTATTATGCTCCACAGTGGCCCCTGCACACGGTATTATGCCCCATAGTTGCCCACCCATGAACTATTATTATGCTCTGGTGCTCTGGGGTTTTTTCAGACCCCAGAGTATAATGATCAGAGACCCAGGGGAGGTGACAAACATAAAAACCAGTGTTACTTACCTATCCTGGACATCGGTGCACTCCCCGCAGCTTTCGGCCCTGTTTAATTGCGCACACACGTCATGTGATCAGGCCGGCGACGCAACCTGATGACGTCACCAGAGGGCCCAAGCCTGCTCAGAGTAACATTGGATCGCAGGCGAGGTGAGTAGAATTGTTTTCATGTTTCTTCACCTCCCCTGGGCCTCCGATTATTATACTCCGAGGTCTGAAAAGATAACACTATTAAACTATCTAGAAGCATAAATCTTTGGAGTGCGGTTCAACTTTCTTTGTTTACTGAATCAAGTAGGAGAGGTGGTCAGCCCACATTAGAACATGCACCTGTCTATGGTTCACTAACCGAGTGCTACCTGACCTTTACTTCTGGATACTCCCATTTTCCTGACCTCTAGTGATGTGCCACTCTCTGTAATAATTTTTCTGGCTATTGCAGAGTACAGTGACATCAATTAAAGGCAGACTGGACAGACACAATGGAGGAAGAAGGACAAGGAAGGTGGTAGACAGGTCTTGTGGATAACATGGAGATTGTAGTAAATTGCTCTGGCCAAAAATGTTGGTTGCAAACAATCCCAGCACTAGGTTTCGACTTTGGAATGATCAGAAGAGGTACAAAATTGCAAAAAAGGTATGTGAGGGCATTTATAGGAGCCATAACAAGGAGAGGAGAACCTTTTTAAAAAACTCAATTTGTGCCCAGAAAACCCTTTGGGCACAATTATTTAATAATTCAGCATACTTTCTGATCAGAGAGGACTGTGTGGTTGTTCAAACCCATATAGTTTTTTGCATGTCTATCCCATGAAAGTACATCAG
The DNA here is from genome assembly GCA_947044405.1 of Leptodactylus fallax. Lineage (NCBI taxonomy): Eukaryota > Metazoa > Chordata > Amphibia > Anura > Leptodactylidae > Leptodactylus > Leptodactylus fallax. The sequence continues at coordinate 978,526 of CAMRHE010000321.1, forward strand.
TTTGTAATGGATCGGGAACCCAAGGATGTGGCCCATACAACTTAAGTTGCAGATGCTTATGAAGCCTACCAGGAGCCAGCAGTGAGAAAGCTGGAAAGGGGGTAAGACAACTACCAACACTATTTCCCCTGCTAAATTGCCCCTCTGGGGGATCTGCCCCTTTCCCAGCTTCCAGTCCTGCCCATGATTCCCACAAATGTTTTGTGTGCAACAAATCAGGACCCCTCAGTGCCACTTGCCATGACAAAAGGAAGAATTTACCTTTGCCCAATCCACCTGCTTCTACACCAGCTTGTTTGTAGGTGGGAGGGAGGGGAAACCTCTGGATAACTTACAGTCTGTTACATTGAGCCATACTGTCAATTTGGAGCTTAGAGATATTGGTGTTGAGATGATCATGGTCTGTCCAGAACTTGTCACTTCTTATGACATAATCCCAGAAAAAGCTAGGACCGTCACCAGGATTGGAGGCGTCAAACCCGCTTTGAATATGGCCAGATTTTCTCTTGATTGGGGTGTGGGGACTAAAGGAAGAGGGGGTGTCAGAGGATATTCCCACCAATGTCCTACTATGGACTGATCTTGGATGTTTAGTGTGCCAGTATTTGGCGGAGGAACCTTCTCCCTCAGTGAAACTGAGTGAAGATAAATTATGTCCTCAGACCAATTGTACTGAGTCTGGTTGTAACGTAAAATTGCCTGTGAATTGTAATACAACCTGTACAGATCACTGTTATTATGATGTAAATGATGCATATTCCCAGGGTGACCCACCAAACCTTAGGGGCACGGGGCCAACTGACTTGCAGCTCAGAAAATTCATGACTGTCTCTGCAACTCCTCCCTTAGCTATGCAAAGCCAGGAGTTTGAGGCCACTTTACATGGCAACCCCAGTGTAGCAGAACTAAGGCTACATTCCTCAGTTGGAGGATTTTTTCCTACACCGGTTTCAGTTTAAAAACGACAGACACCTGATGGACCCCATTATAGTCAATCGGTCTGCCGGGCTCCATGTGTAACTGCTGTTTTAGTGGTGATGCAACGCTAGTGTGAACCTAGCGTAAGGGACTGTGCTGACACAACAACCAAAAAGGAAAGCATCTTCTGGAATATGGGAACGCTGGATAGGGAGGCAAGTACCCTGCCAGTATGTAGACTGCAAGAAGAGTGGGATATTCTGATGAACCTAATGGCCATAGTGGAGGTGAGGTCTATTGAGCAATTCACAAATGTAGAGACAAGTGTTAATGTGGTGATTTTATGGAGTGGGATCTCCATGTAGCAACTGCACTGGGAAAATATACTGGCTTAGAAATTAAGACTTGTGTAAGGGTTGGTGAAGACAAAGAAGTGGCTGCTAACATGTCCTCATATGTACCCAGTTCTTTTCTTGAGGCAACCTGACAGGATTTTCCAGTTGTACACAATCTGATGCAAGTGTGGAAAACCCAGAGAGTGTGGCAGACAAACCCTTGAATAAGTTTGATGAGGGGAGTGAACATTGGGTGAATAAGTAGCCTGCCCCAGCAATACATGGTACCGCTGCAATCCCAGTTTGCAATCTACTTAGACAGGAGGAAGTTAAGCCTCAAGTGGACATATCAGTCATGAGGCAGAAGGCCAGATTGTTTAACTATGATCCATGGGACCACCTGATACCACTGAATCTCAAGTCCAACTAGGGTTAAGTAGTTAGGCTTGGTGTAGATGTAGATCCAGACCTTAATACACTGGACTGGTGAAACAGATACTTGATACACTATGGCAGGTTGTTCCATGGGACCTAGCTGTTGTGGCACAGGAAAGTTACTGATAATGGAGTAGATGATTGGGAATGCTGGGTAGGAGGTAGGCTGTTGCTCTGGACCCACCACAAAGATGTAGTCAATTCCCCATGTCACATTAGAAAATGAGGAGGTGTAATGAAATATGTATATATTATATAGTGTTATGATTTATGTGTCTTTGTGTGTGACTAGTACCCAGACACCATGACTCCTGCTCAGTCTGAAGGCATGAATGGCCAGGTACAGTATATTGAACAAAAAAATAACATCGCAGATGGAAGATTCCTTACATGACTTCAGGTTCAGATTCTTTGGGAACACAACTTAGCCTGTGATCTGTCGGTTTTTCATGCTGCATTCCAAAGGCCAGATTTACAAACATGCCTGTTAATTTATTACCATTTTATTTTACATTGGTTGAATGTACCGTATTTTTCGGACCATAAGACGCACCTAGATTTTAGAGGAGGAAAACAGGGAAAAAAATTTTTGAAGCAAAAAATGTGCTAAAATATTGTACAGTGCTGGCCAAAAGTATTGGCACCCCTGCAATTCTGTCAGATAATACTCAATTTCTTCCAGAAAATGATTGCAATCACAAATGCTTTGGTAATAATATCTTCATTTAATTTGTCGTCAATGGAAAACCACAAAAAGAATTGTCAAAAAGCCAAATTGGATATAATTCCACACCAAACATAAAAAAGGGGGTGGACAAAAGTATTGGCACCCTTTGAAAAATCATGTGATGCTTCTCTAATTTGTGTAATTAACAGCACCTGTTACTTACCTGTAGCACATAACAGGTGGTGGCAATAACTAAATCACACTTGCAGCCAGTTGAAATGGATTAAAGTTGACTCAACCTCTGTCCTGTGTCCTTGTGTGTACCACATTGAGCATGGAGAAAAGAAAGAAAACCAAAGAACTGTCTGAGGACATGAGAAGCAAAATTGTGAGGAAGCATGAGCAATCTCAAGGCTACAAGTCCATCTCCATAGACCTGAATGTTCCTGTGTCTACCGTGCGCAGTGTCATCAAGAAGTTTAAAGCCCATGGCACTGTGGCTAACCTCCCTAGATGTGGACGGAAAAAAAAAAATTGACGAGAGATTTCAACGAAAGATTGTGCGGATGGTGGCTAAAGAACCTCGACTAACATCCAAACAAGTTCTAGCTGCCCTGCAGTCCGAGGGTACAACAGTGTCAACCCGTACTATCCGTCGGCGTCTGAATGAAAAGGGACTCTATGGTAGGATACCCAGGAAGACCCACTTCTGACCCAGAGACATAAAAAAGCCAGGCTGGAGTTTGCCAAAACTTACCTGAGAAAGCCAAAAACTTTTTGGAAGAATGTTCTCTGGTCAGATGAGACAAAAGTAGAGCTTTTTGGGAAAAGGCATCAACATAGAGTTTACAGGAAAAAAAAAAGAGGCCTTCAAAGAAAAGAACACGGTCCCTACAGTCAAACATGGCGGAGGTTCCCTGATGTTTTGGGGTTGCTTTGCTGCCTCTGGCACTGGACTGCTTGATCGTGTGCATGGCATTATGAAGTCTGAAGACTACCAACAAATTTTGCAGCATAATGTAGGGCCCAGTGTGAGAAAGCTGGGTCTCCCTCAGAGGTCATGGGACCCAAAACACACTTCAAAAAGCACTAGAAAATGGTTTGAGAGAAAGCACTGGAGACTTCTAAAGTGGCCAGCAATGAGTCCAGACCTGAATCCCATAGAACACCTGTGGAGAGATCTCAAAATGGCAGTTTGGAGAAGGCATCCTTCAAATCTCAGGGACCTGGAGAAATTTGCCAAAGAAGAATGGTCTAAAATTCCAGCAGAGCATTGTAAGAAACTCATTGATGGTTACCGGAAGCGGTTGTTCGCAGTTATTTTGTCTAAAGGTCGTGCTACCAAGTATTAGTTTCAGGGTGCCAATACTTTTGTCCAGCCCATTTTTGGAGTTTTGTGTAAAATGATCAATGATTTGACTTTTTTTTCATTCTCTTTTGTGTTTTTTTCATTGCAAGCAAAATAAATGAAGATATTGTTACCAAAGCATTTGTGATTGCAATCATTTTCTGGAAGAAATTGAGTATTATCTGACAAAATTGCAGGGGTGCCAATACTTTTGGCCAGCACTGTAATCTCCATAAGTCGGGGAATAGACTTTAGTGGCTTGGACAAAGTAAGAATGATATCATCTGCATATAATGATATAAGATGAGTTTTGTCCCGTATATTAATGTCACCCACCTCTGGGTCCATTCTAATTGCTTGGGCCAGCGGTTCCATCGAGAGAACAAATATCAGCGGTGAGAGGGGGCACCCCTGTCTAGTCCCGTTCGTTATTAAAAAGGGATCTGACACTACGCCGTTAGTGAATACTCTTGCAGAAGGCGCAGAATACAGTGCCTCAATTGCTTTCAGACTAGCTCCCTCGAACCCCATCCTCCTAATCACAGGAAGGCATACGACCAGCAAATGCGGTCAAACGCCTTCTCGGCATCTAATGCGAGAACCACTGCTTCCATTTTTTTTTTGAGTTAATATGATGTATAATATTAAAAATTCGTCTGGTATTGTCATATGATTGCCTCCCCTTCACGAATCCCACCTGGTCGTAATTTATTAGGCTCGAAAGACAAGCTGCTACTCTATTTGCTATAATTTTGGCGTAAATTTTTAAATCTGAGTTTAATAGGGATATTGGTCGAAAGTTTTGGGGGCTGGTGGCAGGCTTGCCCGGTTTAGGCAACGTCACCACCAGTGCCTCCTGATTTTCCCCCGGAATAGTGCCAGAGTCTACCACAGCCGTTAAAAAGGACAACATTGGGTTAAGCAAAATTGGAGAAAACTTTTTATAATACTCATTAGTGAGGCCATCTGGGCCCGGGGATTTTCGGGGTGGCAGCAACTTAATTACTGACAGCAACTCTGATGATGTGATGGGCTCGTTCAAAGAGTCTAGTTGTGCTTTTGTGAGTGTGGGCAATTGGGCACTTGCAAGAAAGTTTACAATGTCTTGTTTCGCCGGAGGTATCACAGAAGAGTCCTCTTTAATATTATATAAGCCTTCATAGAAAGCTTTAAATGCGTTGGCGATGCCACTAGGATCATAGATTTTGTGTGCACCATCCTTACTCTGAAGAAACGGGATTTTAGACCTGGCATGTTTTTGCTTAAGCTTGGACGCTAAGAGCTTGCCTGCTTTGTTAGTTTGAGAGTAGTAAGTAGCTTTCACCCTTTTCAGGTTCTTCTCATATTTATGCAGTAGACAGGCTGTCAATTGTTGACGTAGCGTCACCAATTTTGCAGCATTGGAGGGGGAAGGAGATTTTTTATTATCGTTATCTATAGATTTTATCTGGTGCAATAGTCGGTCAATTTCTGCTAGCCTAGTTTTCTTTTCTATGTGACCCAATCGAATAAATATTCCTCTGATAAAGGCTTTATGTGAGTTCCACAATATATCAGGGCTAGATACTGAGGGAGCATTAATCTGAAAGAATTCCTTCAGGTCATTTTCCAAAATTGCTTTATATTTTGGCTGCGACATTAAGAATTCATTGCACCTCCAGATATACGCTCTAGGACAATCATATTTTTCCATTAGGGTCAGGGTTAGTGCTGCATGGTCTGACCAAGTTATTTGTGAAATTTCCGACTGCACGGCAAGGGGAATACTAGCTTGTTCTATTAGAAATAAATCTATTCTTGAATAGCTATTGTGTACAGTTGAATAGTAAGTATAATCTTTTTCGGTATTATGAAGGATACGCCAAATATCAAATAAGTCATGGCGCCATATAGCCTGCGAAAAGGAAGGATGACGTGTCGCTATGCTAGAGGTAGTGTTTACCCCCTGGATCTGGAGCCATGTTAAAGTCTCCCATTAATACTAAGCATCCTTGTTTTCTTCGCTCCACTGCTTTCATGAGTTTCCCCAAGAATGACACCTGTCTTTTGTTTGTGGCGTAGACCGAGACCAACGTGTACGTGACATTATTAAGGATACAAACTAATATGACAAATCGCCCTCCAGGGTCAGCATAATAGGACACCAGCAGAAATGCCACTGAATCTTTGATTCCTATTAGTGTTCCCCTGCGCTTGAAGGTACAATGAGCGTGAAATATGTGTGGGTATGAGGCATGCTTGATGCGAGTGGCATCCACCTCCAAAAGATGTGTTTCCTGAACTGCAAGAATGTCACAGCCTTGAACTAGGGCCTCTCGCCACAAATTGGCTCTCTTTTGAGGGGAGTTCAAACCTCTGACATTCATAGACATAATTTTAAGTACCATAATTCACATTTAGTAATGCTTCAAAGAACTTACCACAACCACCCACTTCAGAAGGTACCAGTAGCGGTAGGGAGCAGAATCGTCCCCGCCTTGTGTAGTCACGACGCCCCATGTGCCAGAACCGAAAAGCAAACAAACTGTAGAGACATAGAAACCAGTGGGTAAGCCACTGAAACAAAACAAGGAAAAGAAATGTGGTACAGCGGCCCAGCGGCTGTTGTAATCTTGGGGGGATAAGTTCAGCAATAGTGGACATACGAAATCCGTTGTAGAGTGAGTCTCTAGCTGATCAGCCCTTTTGGTGGACGCCTTGGGGTTTTCGGTTGATGCCATCCATCTGACACAGGGCCAGGTGGTGGTTTGGAGGTCAGATCACTGGTTGCAATGTCCCATTTATTTAGCAACTTTTTGCCATCTTCCGGGGAGTTGATAACATAAGTAAGGTTGTCTCGGGATACGATCACTCTAACCGGGAATCCCCATTTGTATAGGATATTATGTTGGTGTAACGCTGTAGTGATAGGGATAAATTGCCTTCTTAGTTGTAGTGTTGCAGCCGAAAGATCAGAGTAGATAGATATTTTCTGGTATGGATCAGGTAACCGGCCAATTTTCCATGAGGTCAGCAGCACCATCTCTTTAGTGCGGTAAAAATGGATCTTTGCTAGGACATCTCTGGGTACGGTTTCATCCAGATGTGAAGGTCTTGGGACTGTGTGCGCTCTATCAATAGTTAATTCCATTTTCGTAAGACTTGGTAGTAGCGTGCGCATCAGATCTAGAAGGAAAACTGTGAGGTTATTCGCAGATACGGACTCTGGAATCCCTCGGAATTTCAGATTGTTGCGCCGCGAGCGATCCTCTAGGTCTGCTATTTTAGATTTAAGATACGACACATCCTTTTCCACCGCATTGTGAGCATCTATGAGAAGATTATGTGAGGCGGCAAATTCCGCCATTTTAAATTCCACATGAACTGTGCGTTTCTGCAATTCTTGAAGGTCTCTATCTAGCGGTTTAACCATTAAGGACATGTCTGTTGTCAGAGATTTACAGAAGGCCATAAGCATGTTTTTCATGGAGGCCTCAGTGAGTAAACTCTCTGTTGCCGAAATATCCGCAAAAAAATCGGTGGATGGCGGTATGTGCTGTGTAGTATCGCTCACCTCTCCTTCTTGGGCCTCCTCTGTCTGGATCTTGGGCTTCTGTTTGGCCGGGCTAGCAGTAGGCGAGGTGGGTGTCTCCGCATTATGTAGGCCTATAGGCCTCGGTGCGTCGGCCTGAGAAGGCCCCGAAACCGCGCTCTCCCCGGCCCGCCGGGGAGACGGCCCCGACGCCTCCGGACCTACGCATTCCATCAGCTGATGAAGCGACCGCGCTGACAGCGTTCTCCGCTGCGCCGATAGCGTAAGCTTCTCCTCCGGAGGGTCTCGAGTTGGAGTCGAGGCCCCGGAGACCGCGCTGGAGTGTAAGCCGCCGCCATATTGATCTTCCCCACCTCCGTGGGGGAAGTAAAAATGTGATATTTTCTGCGGCTTTACCGCAGATTTCCTTCTTCTCGGCATCCCTAGAGGTAAGGCAGCTTTCCCAGTGTCTTTTGGGTTAATATAATCCACGGGCATGTCGCTAATTTGTCGCTATAAGAGACTCAGGCCTGGAGCTGTGCAGCTATGCGACCATTCCCTTCCACAGTCAGGCTCCGCCCCCCCAGTTCTGCACTTTTGATACTTTTTCCCGCTATGACGTTCACCCTACGGAAAAATATTTTTACAAGTTTGTAGTCCGGGCGTTTTCGAACACAGCGATACCTAATGTGTATGTGTCACAGTAATTTTCTACTTTTATATGTATTCTAGGGAAAAGGGATGATTTAGAACTTTTCATTTTTTTTTTAACTTTTTTTTTTTTTTTTTTTTTTTACTATTTTATTAGCCCTTCCCTAGGGGGCTTGAACCTGCAATCATTTGATTGCAAGTCCCATAGACTGCAATATAACTGTATTATAGTCTATGGGAGAATCACTACATTACTATTGCAGCTGCTCATAGACCAGCCGTAAAATTCCTATGACAGGCCTGGGAGCCTTCAGTTGGCTCCCAGCTGTCATAGGAACAGGTCGGCTCCTGCGATCTCACCTCGTGGGAGCCGACCTGCAACAGGAAGGTACCCACCGGGCCCGGGGAGAGTTTGGGGGGGGGCTTACAGGTAGTAATGCCCGCGATTAGAGTGGACTCCACTGTACATTACTGTACAGTACACTGTCTGTTGCTATTACATCATTTATTGTTTAACACAGTACTTTTTGTGTATATTAAACCTACAGGTGCATCTCAATAAATTAGAATATTTTTAAAACATTCATTCCCCTTACATCCGACAGCAGCACAATATGGGGTATCTCTGCCCCTGTGTGTTGTTTAGGACAGGTGGAACCTTTAATTAGCACAAAAAAGGTGCCTCCAACTGGCCCTATAAGAGGGCACAAGAGACCTCCCTCCACTGTGTTTTTTTCTGTCCTGTGTGGGACAGGTGGACGGAGGTCTCTTGTGACCTCCCGTTGCTAGGGGTTTTTTCTACTCCCGGCTTGTTTTTAGGAGGTACCTTGGTTCATTGCGCTGTTTCTCTTTCCCAAAGGAAAAACCTCTGGTCCCTTGTGCGTTCGCAGCGCAGCGTTATCCGGCTCATCGCACGGCAGGCAGCACGATCCCGGAAGTAAGGAGTCACGTGAGGAAGACGTGAGTCACGTGAGCGGGAAGGGACAGCTGTGAGCAGCGTGCGGAGGGGCTTGCACAGCGGCGAACAGCGGCAGCGGCCCAGTGCGGCCAGGAGAGAGCTGCCGGCTTACTGCCGGGCGGCAGCACAGCGGTGAACAGCGGCAGCGGCCCAGTGCGGCCAGGAGAGAGCTGCCGGCTTACTGCCGGGCGGCAGCACAGCGGTGAACAGCGGCAGCGGCCCAGTGCGGCCAGGAGAGAGCTGCCGGCTTACTGCCGGGCGGCAGCACAGCGGTGAACAGCGGCAGCGGCCCAGTGCGGCCAGGAGAGAGCTGCCGGCTTACTGCCGGGCGGCAGCACAGCGGTGAACAGCGGCAGCGGCCCAGTGCGGCCTACAAGGGAAGGAGCCACAGACACCCAGACCAGAACAGTGGGGCCAGGAGAGAGCTTCACGGCGGTGAGTAGCGGCCCAGCACGGCCAGAAGAGAGGAATATGGAAGAGGAGAAAACTCACATGGTAAGCTGCAGCATATGCTATATGTTTACAGATTTGCCTGACCATAAAGACAACTTCACCTGTATGAAATGCAAACTAGTGGCCCTTTTAGAAGATAAAGTGCAGAGGTTGGAAGAAAGAATAGAGACGTTGAGAGGCATCAAAGAAAGTGAGGTTTTTATTGATGAAGCAGAAGCAAGCCTCTTGAATATAGTAAGGGAAGAAAGTATGAGAGAGCCTACAGTGGTGGAGGCTGAAGCAAACCTCCTAAATATAGTAAGGGAAGAATACTTGAGGGAACCTACAGAGGCAGATAAATGGATACAGGTGACCAAGAGATGCAAAAGGATCACAAGGCCATCACCACTTACACAGCTAGGTAACCGATATGAAACTCTTATGCAGACTGATGAAAATGATAAGAATAATCTATCAGCAAAAGAAGAATCAAAAGTCACCCAGAGACAAGAGGGAGCAACAAGAAATAGCGTAGCGAGGAAAAAAAGAAGAGTAGTGGTTATGGGCGACTCACTGCTAAGAGGCATAGAGGCAGCAGTCTGCAGGCCAGATATAACGGCACGAGAAGTATGCTGCCTCCCAGGAGCAAAAGTTAGGGACGTGGCCGATAGGATTCCATGCCTCTTCAGCTCCAAGGATAACTACCCATTTTTGCTGATACATGTGGGTACAAACGACACGGCAAAAAATGATTTACCAACTATTCGTAAAGACTTTCAAAATCTAGGAAAGAAAGTGAAGGAACTGGATGCGCAGGTAGTATTTTCATCAATTCTCCCAGTTGATGGTTATGGTATCAGGAGATGGAATAAAATACTAGAGGTAAACAAGTGGCTTCGGCAGTGGTGTAGAGAGCAAGGTTTTGGATTTCTGGACCATGGAGTGAATTACCTCTATGATGGACTCCTTGCTAGAGATGGGATACATCTCACAAAGCCTGGGAAACACATATTTGCCAGAAGACTTGCCACACTTATCAGGAGGGCTTTAAACTAGAAGAGAAGGGGATGGGAAGTAAAAAGAAAGACAAGAACATGCAGCTAAAGGATATACTAAACAAGGTTACTAGATGTGGTAATGAGGACCTAAGACAGGATACTCAGAAGGAAATTAAGAAAAAGGAAGTACCAGAGCGCAATCTGAAATGTTTTTACACAAATGCGCAAAGCTTGGGAAATAAACAGGGAGAATTAGAACTGATAATACAGAAGGAAAAATATGATGTCATTGGTATTACAGAAACTTGGTGGAACGATAAGCATGATTGGAATATACAGATGGAAGGATACAACTTATTCAAAAAAAATAGAACTAATAAAAGAGGGGGAGGAGTTGCATTGTATGTTAAAAAAGATCACATTTCCACGGAAATCACAGTTTTACAAAATGATAACTTATTGGAAAATATTTGGGTAACAATTCAGGGGAAAAACAACGATAAGGACATCATAATAGGTGTTTATTATAGACCACCAGGACAGACAGAAGACAGGGATGAGATTTTTTCACAGCAAATGACCACGCTTTCGAAGAAATTTGAAATTGTTATCATGGGAGACTTTAATTACCCAGATATTCATTGGGAAACTCACACAGCTACGAGTAAAAGCTCTATCAAATTTTTATCCTCTCTAGCAGACAATTTCATTGCCCAGTTAGTAGAAGAAAACACAAGAGGAACATCCATTCTGGACCTAGTTTTAACTAATAAGGAGGACATGGTTAAGGAATTAAGGGTAGCAGGGACATTGGGATTCAGCGACCATGCTATACTCGAGTTTGGGGTTGTAAGAAGAAGAAGACCTGAGAAGACAAAGACTAGAAGACTCAATTTTAGTAGGGCAGATTTTAGGGGCCTAAAGGTAAGGGTTAGTAGAATTCCATGGCGAAAATTACTTAAGCACAAAAATGCACATGAGGGGTGGGAAATTTTCCGTAGGGAAATCATTAATGCACAGGAACTAACAATACCTAGAAGCAAGAAAAATGGGAATCACCTAAAAACTCCAGGATGGATGACCAAAAAATTACATAACCTACTAAAAAAGAAAAAGGAAACTTACAACAAGTGGAAGATGGGAGCTATATCTAAGGGAGAGTATACAGCAGTTTGCAGACTCTGCAAGATAAGCATTAAAAAAGCCAAGGCTGAATACGAATTGAAGCTTGCAAAAGAAGTTAAGAGTAATGTAAAAGGATTTTGGGGATATGTTAAGAGCAAAAGAAAAGTGAAGGAAACCATTGGAGTCCTAAAGAACGAAAAGGGTGAAAAAGTTAACATGGTGGATCAGCAAGTGGAGTTACTAAATTCATATTTTGTATCCGTCTTCTCCCAAGAAATGGATGGAAATATCAACATTAATGGTGATAGTGATGAGGGGAATGAGGACTCCAAGCTGATTATAAGTGAAGGTTTGGTAAGAGAACATTTAGCTAAGATTAAGGAAACCAAGTCCCCAGGACCGGATGATTTACACCCTAGAGTTTTAAAAGAATTAGCAGAGGAAATAACAGAACCCCTTGCAATAATCTTTAATAAGTCATGGGAGACAGGAGTGGTCCCTCTAGATTGGAAAAGGGCAAATGTGGTCCCCATCTACAAAAAGGGGAATAGGGACGACCCAGGAAATTATAGGCCGGTAAGTCTGACCTCGATAGTAGGAAAAATCTTTGAACAAATCGTTAAAGAACATTTAATTAGGTACCTGGATGGGAAGGCTTTAATTAATCAAAGCCAGCACGGCTTTATGCCTAATAAATCTTGCCAGACTAATCTTATTTCCTTCTATAATAAAGTCACTGAATGGTTGGACCAGGGGAATGCAGTGGACATAGTATATCTTGACTTTAGTAAGGCCTTTGATAAAGTATCACATAACATTCTTATTGAAAAAATGATCAAGTATGGCTTTGATAAAATATCAGTGAGGTGGGTTCACAATTGGCTTAATGATCGGGCACAACGAGTAATTCTAAATGGCTATACATCAAACTGGAAGAAAGTAAAAAGCGGGGTGCCGCAGGGCTCTGTCCTGGGCCCAGTACTTTTTAATATTTTTATAAATGATCTGGATGATGGGGCTAATGGGGAACTAATAAAATTTGCAGATGATACAAAGATAGGAGGAATGGCCAACACTAGAGAGGAGAGAGAGTGCATCCAAAAGGACTTAGACACACTGGAACAATGGGCTGAGGTGAACAAAATGGTATTCAACAGGGACAAATGCAAAGTTCTACATCTGGGTAACAGAAATGCAAGAAGCATATATAGTATGGGAGGAATAGTACTAAGTGAGAGTACAGGGGAAAAGGATCTGGGCATAATAATAGATCGCAAACTCAACATGAGTCAACAGTGCGGTGCGGTGGCTAAAAAGGCTAACCAAATTCTAGGATGTATCAAGACGAGCATTGTAGCTAGATCAAGAGAGGTAATTATTCCGCTGTACTCTGCCCTGGTCAGACCCCACCTGGAATACTGTGTACAGTTCTGGGCGCCCCAGTTTAAGAAAGACATCGATTCATTGGAGCAGGTCCAGAGAAGAGCAACCAAAATGGTGGAAGGTCTACAAACCATGTCCTACGAGGAGAGGCTAAAAGTATTGGGACTGCTTAGTTTGCAGAAGAGAAGGCTAAGGGGAGACTTAATAGCGGTATTTAAATATCTGAAAGGTTGTCACAGTGCAGAGGGATCTACCCTATTCTCATTAGCAGAAGGAAGCACGAGAAGTAATGGGATGAAACTAAGGGGAAGGAGATTCAGATTAGACATTAGGAAAAACTTTCTAACAGTAAGGGTAGTGAGAGAGTGGAATAGGCTGCCACGGGAGGTGGTGAGTTCTTCATCAATTGAAATCTTCAAGCGGAAACTGGATAGGTATATAGCTGGGATGTTTTAGGAATTCCTGCTTTTGCAGGGGGTTGGACTCGATGGCCCTTGAGGTCCCTTCCAACTCACAAACAAACAAACAAACAAACAAACAAACAAAGTAGGGAACCTCCTTATGACGTTTGACCCGTTTTTGGTGCTGTATGAATGTTGTTGGCTTCCTCCCCTCGCTGCTGGATTACATTTAAAAGGTCTTCAATCCTTTACTTGTTGAGCTGGTGGTTTCTAGCTCCTCGGCTGCGGTTTGCGGTAGCTGGTTTTCCTGACATTTTTTTTCTCTTCAAGTGACCGATTTAAAAAAAGTAAGGTACCCCTTGGTTTTTTCTTCTTATGCGATGCTTGGCAATCTTCCATTCTTCAGTGTCACATGGCTGTTTGATGTTTCAGATGTCATCTTCTGCATCAGGTAATGACGATGGGCTTAGGAAGAAAAAGTCCTCTAAACATGAACACCTAACGTGTTTGGATTGCAATACCCCTTTACCTGACAGCTATGATTTTACCCGCTGTCGCCAATGTCGCGCACCTCCGCCGGAAGAACCTTCCATAAGAGAGGTTGTCACTTGGGTGAAGGACTATAAGGAGGAGTCTCTAAGGAGATCCGTTCTTCCATTGCCCAGATTGCCAAGAGACCGCAGGTTGAGACAATTCTTCCTTACGGAACTCTGATGAAGATTATCAGATAGTGGACGAAACACTCTCATCTGACAATTCCATTGAAGATCCCAGCAGGCCGTGCTTCCCACTCGAAAAATTAAGCTGGCTGCTGAAGTCCATCCGGTCTAAGGATCGTGATGTTGACGGGGAAGACTCCGCGTCCACCTATAGAGGGCCTAGGGTCTTCCAAGTGGACCAGACATTACAAAAATTAATGTCCTCAGAGTGGAGATGTCCTGAAAAACCTCTTGTGGTTCCTAGGAGGTTCAGCGCTTTATTCCCAGTTGTTCAATGGGATGAATGGGGTCCTCTTCCCAAGGTGTGGATATGGCGGTGGCCAAATTGTCCCGCTGCACTATGGTACCATCAGATGATGGAGCAAGGCTTATTCAGCTGCCTCGCCCTAGACCGCTGTGGCGGTTGTGCCTTGTGAAGTGTCAGCCAAATTACGCACTGACCTGGTCCACCTCGAAGGGACATCGACTCTGGAGTCACCAGAGACAAGCTGGTAGGGTTTCTAGGCTCAGTTTCCCTGGCAGCTGAATATTTAGCGGAAGCCTCCCACCATCAATTAAGGCTGGCGGCCAAATCCATGGCACTTACCACTACAGCAGGAAGACCTCTATGGTTAAAACCCTGGAGAGCTGATTCCCCTCAAAATATAATTTGTGCGCATTGCCCTTTGAGCCAGGTAGAGTCTTTGGTAGTGCCCTAGACGAGATCCTAGAGGGCTTGGCTGACAGGAAGGGTAAAACTTTACCCCAGGCCTTTAGAGGTAGGTCTGACTCTGGCCGTGGTAGAGGCTATCCGCCTCGTCGTGGACAGCTGTCCCAGGGAGGCTCTAGATATTCCTCTAGAGGCGCCGGCCGGAGATTCCCGAAGTCTGATGATAAAAAAGAGAAGCCTAGCTTTTGACATCAGAAGCAGTCTTCCTGTGGCCGAGATTCCTGTCGGAGGTCATCTCTCCCATTTTCTCAACTACTGGCAGGAGAAAATTCGAGACCCATGGGTCCAGTAGGTAATCCAAAGAGGATATGCAATCAAGTTCCTCCATCCTCCTCAGGATCGGTTTGTGTTAACTCGCAGCCTCCCTATAATGCAGCAGACTACATTTGAATGCTCCGTCTGAGTGTACATTCACAGGGGAGCCCTGGTGGAAGTCCCTTCTCTAGAAGAAGGTTCCGGTTTCTATTCTCCCGTCTTCCTGGTGCCAAAACCGGCAGACAAGTGAAGAATGATCATAGACTTAAGCTACCTCAACCGCTTCATCAAAGAAGTGCTTCCGTATGGAAACCATAAAGTCTGTCACCACCTTTCTCCTCCAAGGCGATATTTTTTGTGACTTTGGATATAAAGACGCCTATTTGCATATTCCTATTTACCTCCACACAGAAGGTTTTTCTAAGGATTGCCGTAGTAGTTTCCGGCCACATGAAGCACTTTCAATTCACAGCACTACCCTTCAGGATCTCCTCTGCTCCCCACACCTTTACAAAGGTAGTGGCCTCCATAACGGCCGCCCTCAGTCTTCAGGGGTTATTCTTGGTGCCTTATTTAGATGACTGCTTGATAAAGGCCCAGTCAGAGTCTGTTCTGCTCCAGTACCTACAGACAGCCGATTCCCTGCTTTAGAGTCTGGGATGGCTTATAAACTGGGAGAAGTCAAAAATGATCCCTTCAACCCGAAGGAAGTTCCTCCGCTACTTCCTAGATTCAGTCCACCTGCAAATCTCCTTGACACCAGCAAGGAAGGAGAAGCTGGTCGCGGCAGTCCGGCACCTCTTCAAAAAGCCGATAGCCTCCATCAGAACATTGATGAAGATCCTGGGCTTGATGTCTTCCTCAATGGAGGCAGTCCCATGGGCCTTGTGGCACTTACGTCCCCTACAGAGAGAATTATTAGAGGCTTGGGATCGCACCCTTCTTACATTCAGCAAGAAGATTCGACTCTCCCCCAGGACCCGTTTTTCCCTCAAGTGGTGGTTACACCTGAAAGACGGAAGGTCCACGGTCCAACCTCCTTGGACCCTGTTGACTACAGATGCATCCCTCACGGGATGGGGAGCCCATTTGGACGAAAACTCCATAAAGGGAGTCTGGAGCGCTCCAGAAAGAAGGACCTCGTCCAACTGGAAGGAGCTCAGAGCTGTATATCGTGCCTTACTCCATTTATCGCCTCTTCTCAGGAAAGAGCAGTCAAAGATCCGGTCAGACAACATTACCACAGTGCTGTATGTGAACAGACAGGGAGGCACCAGATCACCAACCCTCCTCAGGGAGGCAGATCTGATATTTACACGGGCAGAGAAAAATCTAACCCATTTATCCGAAGTTCACATCAAGGGCTCCCTGAACATAGTAGCGGATCGGTTGAGTCGGGGTCATGTCGTATCAGGAGAATGGTCACTCAATCCAGAAATCTTTCATCAGATTACCCTGAAGTGGGGTCTTCCAGAAATAGACCTCATGGCAACCTGACTCAATGCCAAGGTGGAGACGTTCTGTTCCCTTCACCAGGAGGACAATCCCTTGGCAGTGGATGCCCTGTCCATCCCTTGGAGGTCCAGGCTGGCATACATCTTCCCTCCAATTCCAACAATACCAAAGGTATTGATGAAAATCAGACAGGACCAAGTCTCTGTGATAGCCATCATTCCATTCTGGCCAAAAAGAGCTTGGTTTTCCCAACTCATGGAGATGAGTCGAGGGATATATTGGAGGCTTCCCCCCATCCAGAACCTGGTTTCCCAAGGATCTCTGAAGTGCCAGGATCTCTGGAGATTCAATCTGACAGCCTGGAGGTTAAGCAGTCCCTACAGCAGGATAGAGGACTGTTAGAGGCCGTCCTGTAGACCCTTTCTTCTGCAAGAGCAGACTCTGCCAATAAGAGCTACCAGAGGACAGCCAAGATTTTCATGGAGTGGTGCGCCAAGAAGGGTAATAATAATCTAGATCCTTCTACGGCTGATATTTTAAATTTTCTTCAGGACGGTTGGGATAAGGGCCTTGCCCCTGCCACTTTGAAATTGCAGATTGCGGCCCTCTCCACTCATTTGAACAGACGTCTGTCTCAGGATCCTCTAGTTGCAAGGTTCCTTAAAGGGGCAATGAGGCTAAAGCCTCGGTATCATCTCCAGTTCCCCAGTGGGACCTTGAGGTAGTCCTTACAGGCCTGTGCGGTCCTCCATTTGAACCCTTGGAGACTACGGAGCTAAAATATTTAGCCTACAAAACCACTTTTTTGCTGGCTATTATATCTGCCAAAAGAGTAGGGGAACCCCAGGCCCTCTCTTCTAGCACTAGAAGTCCCAGAGAGGGGTCATTTAACATTTCTACCTTTGGAACCCAGAGACGGGTCGAATGACCTGAAGGATTTTATCTAACATCCTATAATCACCGTCTTTTGTTCTGTAATTAAGGCCATTACTGTCACACCACAGGAGGTTGTTGTTTTCCATTGAATTTAGCCATTTAGTGTCTAGTTAGTTCTATTCAGTTTATTGTATTTGATAATATAAAGACTATACATATTGTATTAAGTTTAGTTTTATTTGAGCAAAAAAGCACTGAAACAATTAATCATTTTTTATATATTTTAAATAGAATTAGAAATTTTAGAGCAAGGTACAGCTGTGAGTAATGACCAGAAGCATTTGTCTAAGGCAGGGGTAGGCAACCTTTTTTGTTCGGCGTGCCGATTTTAATAAAAAAATCAAAGATGAGGTACTCGGAGTGCCGGTCAATAATTGTAAGTCTGACGACCCCTAAACTAAAGTCATATACCACAAACCATAACACAGAAGTGCTGCCACCAGATGCTTTAGGACACATGCGTTTACTGCTATTTCCTGGGACACTCCTGTACTTTCTGATTAGAAGCAATGAAAGTCCATGTGCAGCCCCCAATTAGTGGTAAATTTATTGTGTCCAGGAGCTCTGTATGGCGGCATCCTTATGGTGAATACACACTATGTATCTGGATGCAGCTATATTTGGAACTTTTTCATTCAATGTAAAACTGGTGCATTTTTGCACAAAAAAAAACAAAGCCGGAGTTTTCTGTGCAAAAACACATCCTTAATATAGAAAACACACCGTTATACAGAATAATGTCCCATAGTGGTCCCTGCACACGGTATTATGTCCCATAGCGGCCCCTTCAACATGGTATATGTCCCATAGCTGCCTCTGCACACGGCATTTGTCCCATAGCTGCCTTTGCACACAGTATTTGTCCCATAGCAGTCCCTGCACACAGTATTTGCCCCATAGCGGCCCCTGCACACAGCAATATGTCCCATAACGGCCCCTACACACCGTATATGTCCCATAGCAGACCCTGCACACGGTATATGTCCCATAGCGGCCCCTGCACACGGTATTATGCTCTATAGTGGCCCCTGCACACGGTATTATGTCCCATAGCAGCCTCTGCACACGGTATTTGTTCCATAGCGGCCCCTGCACACGGTATTATGTCCCATAGCGGCCCCTACACACAGTATTTGTCCCATAGCTGCCCCTGCACACAGTATTTGTCCCATAGCGGCCCCTGCACACGGTATTATGCTCCATAGTGGCCCCTGCACACGGTATTATGTCCCATAGCGTCCTCTGCACACGGTATTTGTCCCATAGCGGCCCCTGCACACGGTATTATGTCCCATAGCAGCCCCTACACACGGTATTTGTCCCATAGCTGCCCCTGCACACGGTATATGTCCCATAGCGGCCCCTGCACATGGTATTATGCTCCATAGTGGCCCCTGCACATGGTATTATGCTCCATAGTGGCCCCTGCACACGGTATATGTCCCATAGCGGTCCCTGCACACGGTATTATGCTCCATAGTGGCCCCTGCACACGGTATTACGCTCCATAGTGGCCCCTGCACACGGTATTATGCTCCATAGTGGCCCCTGCACACGGTATATGTCCCATAGTGGTCCCTGCACACGGTATTATGCTCTATAGTGGCCCCTGCACACGGTATTATGCTTCATAGTGGCCCCTGCACACGGTATATGTCCCATAGTGGTCCCTGCACACGGTATTATGCTCTATAGTGGCCCCTGCACACGGTATTATGCTCCATAGTGGCCCCTGCACACGGTATATGTCCCATAGTGGCCCCTGCACACAGTATATGTCCCATAGTGGCCCCTGCACACGGTATATGTCCCATAGCGGTCCCTGCACACGGTATTATGTCCCATAGTGGCCCCTGCACACGGTATTATGCTCCATAGTGGCCCCTGCACACGGTATATGTCCCATAGTGGTCCCTGCACACGGTATTATGCTCTATAGTGGCCCCTGCACACGGTATTATGTCCCATAGCGTCCTCTGCACACGGTATTTGTCCCATAGCGGCCCCTGCACACGGTATTATGTCCCATAGCGGCCCCTACACACGGTATTTGTCCCATAGCTGCCCCTGCACACGGTATATGTCCCATAGCGGCCCCTGCACATGGTATTATGCTCCATAGTGGCCCCTGCACATGGTATTATGCTCCATAGTGGCCCCTGCACACGGTATATGTCCCATAGCGGTCCCTGCACACGGTATTATGCTCCATAGTGGCCCCTGCACACGGTATTACGCTCCATAGTGGCCCCTGCACACGGTATTATGCTCCATAGTGGCCCCTGCACACGGTATATGTCCCATAGTGGTCCCTGCACACGGTATTATGCTCTATAGTGGCCCCTGCACACGGTATTATGCTTCATAGTGGCCCCTGCACACGGTATATGTCCCATAGTGGTCCCTGCACACGGTATTATGCTCTATAGTGGCCCCTGCACACGGTATTATGCTCCATAGTGGCCCCTGCACACGGTATATGTCCCATAGTGGCCCCTGCACACGGTATATGTCCCATAGTGGCCCCTGCACACGGTATATGTCCCATAGCGGTCCCTGCACACGGTATTATGTCCCATAGTGGCCCCTGCACACGGTATTATGCTCCATAGTGGCCCCTGCACACGGTATATGTCCCATAGTGGTCCCTGCACATGGTATTATGCTCTATAGTGGCCCCTGCACACGGTATTATGCTCCATAGTGGCCCCTGCACACGGTATATGTCCCATAGTGGCCCCTGCACATGGTATATGTCCCATAGTGGCCCCTGCACACGGTATATGTCCCATAGTGGCCCCTGCACACGGTATATGTCCCATAGTGGCCCCTGCACACGGTATATGTCCCATAGTGGTCCCTGCACACGGTATTATGCTCTATAGTGGCCCCTGCAGGCAGAAGCGCCCGAAGAGTACAGAGCGGCTGCGGAGCGTGGAATAGTGAGTACATTGTTTTTTATGTTTGATCATCTCCCCAGGGGCTCCGCTTATTATACTCGGGGGTCTGAAGAGACCCCACAGTATAATAATAGCAGTTTCGTTTCGGCCGTGTTTGGTCCGATCGAAACTGCTGGGTGAGGAGTCCGCTGCCGTGCCAGGGGAATAAGCCTCGCGTGCCAAGAGTGGCACGCGTGCCATAGGTTGCCGACCCCTGGTCTAAGGCCTCAAGCACACTAGCGAAAAAAAATTGCGCGAAAATCGCATCGCAATGCGATGCAATTTTTTTTCTGCGATTTGCCAATGTATTTCAATGGCACCAAGCACACCTGCGATTTTTTTTTCGTGCAATTTTTTTTCATAGGTGCGATTTTCCTGCGATTTTTTTTTTTTGTGCGATTTTTTTCGTGCGAAAAAATCCCAGAGGAGTGATCTATATGACCAATGGGACAGATCACAAAAATATCGCAAGTAGCTGTGATTTTTTTTGCGATTTATTTATTTTTTTTCTGCACCCATTGACTTGAATCTAAATATACAAAAATGTAAATATACAAAAGAACAACTGTTATTTGTTTCTATGCTTTTTATTTTTGTTCTGAAAATAATAAAAAAAATACAAGGAATAAAACAATTCCACACATATTTACAATAGGCTGCTGTGGGGGGCTGCGTGTGTGTGTGTGAGTGGCATGTCCTTCTTGTGTGACTAGCATTTCAGCACTCACTCAGCAGTCTGTCTGCACTGTCGGAACATACCTGGCACTGCCTGGGTATGTCCCTGGTACATTTGCCACACGTGTATTTGTAGCAGTAAACACATCTCTCAGTTGCACAATTGTTCGTGCATCGATGGTTGACCTGACACTTCGCCCTTTTGCCAGGGCTGGGTGTGGAAGGTTGTTGCCGAAGGAGTTTCTCCTTGCGTGCCTTCTTTTCAGTCACATGAGAGCCACCTAACTCTTTTGCAAGCTCAACCAGGAAGTCCACCTGTCTCTCCTGCACCCCAGTGCATGCCTGATAAAGAACATGAGCATTCAGTGCTGCCATGTCAATCATGTTGTAGAACACGGCGAATGGCCATCTCCGTGTTCCTGCATGCAGGCTGTACTCCCGCACCATTTGGTCCATTACATCCACACCGCACTTTGTGTGGTTGTATTGTGTGACCGTGTTTGGCTTCCTTTTGTTGGTATCCTTAGTCTCAACCACGCTGTGCATGCTGCTGAGAATGTAGACGGCCTTCTTTCGTTTGGGTGCATACACTGTCAGTGTGGCATCAGTGGTTGAAAACACCTGAGTGGTGAATTCAGTGCGGTCCATCTGTCTAGCGGATTGAGGAATTTCCCGGCGACTCTTGTTGACTGTGCCGAGGATAGTGGTTTTCCGGCTAAGCAGTCATTGTGCAAGTGACAATGATGTAAAGAAATTGTTCGTGGTTACAGTTCTGCCCTTGTCCATGAATGATTCCATCAGCCTCATCACTACAGTTTCGGACAGTCTCTCCCCGCTGGGACGACTGGGGTCCTTGCCAAGATATGGGAGGACATTACAGATGTACTTTGATTTCAAGTCGCAGACTACTTTGAGAAGCAGTCACATCCCCCACAGCACAAAAGGCTACATGCAAATTTGCTAAGGTGTTAGCAAATATTCCCAGCACAACAATGCAGCTGGGGGGTGGGCAGACACTCAGGAGCAGCTTACATTCTTTTCTTTACACTCTCTTACAAGACCTGAGGTGGATCAACACAATTCCCCCCTGCAGATTCCTCAGACAATGGCCACATTTACAAATGAAAGGAAATGCTAATTGGAGCCATCAGAGTTGTCAGTTTGGACTAAGGGTCATTTGACCCTCTTTCAGGACTTGAAGGGGGAGCTCGAAATTTCTGGGACTTCTAGTGCTAGAGAACCGTACATTTTGTCTTTGCAGATAGGGTGCACCTTAGGTTTTTGCCTGGGTTTAACCCTAAGGTCCCCTCATGCTATAATAGCAATCCCGCACTTAACTGCTTAGGAAGGCCGAAAACCTACTAATCAACATGTAGGGTAAAAACAAAGGCCTCAAGGCTTCCAAGCCTACTCTATCCACATGGATCAAGGAGACAATTAGGTCTTCCTTTTTCATTCAGGAGTTACTCCCTCCAGTTTTTCTACGGCCACTCGACCAGGGCTGTGTCGACTTGGGCTGAGTATCAGTCCTTACCATTGGACCAGATTTTTGCGGCTGCATCATGGTCATCTCAGTTGACCTTTGTTAAGCATTATCATTAGACGTCCGCAGTTTCCAGACAACTACCTTTGGTCAGACAGTCCTTGACGTTGTAAGGCGAGGAAACCCTCCCTAGGGGAATTACTTGCTATCTCCCCATATTGTGCTGCTGTCGGACGTAAGGGGAATCGTTGATTGTAATGTCAATCTGTATTCCCTTAGTCCTGACAGCAGCACAAGGCTTCCCTCCCTAGAAGCTTGTTTCCTTTTACTTATAATTTACACAGTGGAGGGAGGTCTCTTGTGCCCTCTTATAGGGCCAGTAGGAGGCACCTTTTTGGTGCTAATTAAAGGTTCCACCTGTCCTAAACAACACACAGGGGCAGAGATACCCCATATTGTGCTGCTGTCAGGACTAAGGGAATACAGATTGACATTACAATCAATGATTCATTTCAGTAATTCAGTAATACAATTCATAATCAGCAGTTTTCCATGATTGTGTGTCCTACTGAACCAGACTGAGTGACCATTTAAAGGACTAGGAAACTTTGGCAGTTGACACACTGAATTTACAATACTGAACTTTTTTACAGTATTCTAATTTTCTTAGATTTGGGTTTTCATAACCTGTAATCCATAATCAACATTTACAGAAATAAAACACTTGAAATAGATCACTCTGTGTGTAAAGAATCTAGAAAATATAGGAGGTCACTTTTTTAATTTAATTATTGAAATAAATAAACGTTTCAAAGATATTCTAATTTATTGAGATGCACCTGTAAAATCTACTAAGATTATCCTTGATTCTAAATGTCCCCAAATTTCTAATGAGAGTAAATATCGCTTAGACTGATTACCTTTTTGGTTGCCAGTGGTGCATGGTTTGGGTATATTGGTGTCTCGTCCACAAATTTTTGTGGATGTGTGACTGTAGAAGGTTACTTCACTCCATACTGTAGCCTAGTTGATAGGTGAATTAGAAGAAAATGTGGAAACAGAGTCTTCCTTTAAAGTCGCATCTAGGGTCAAACGTGGGTGTCTTGTATAAGAGCCGATTTGTGACACAGCAGTTTTTTACTTGTGTGAATAAGGCCTAACATTAGTTTTACACATAGCTTTCTTTTTTTGAGAAGAAAATCATCACTTTTTTATGCAGTTTTTGAGCCAAAGTTAGAAGTAGATTCAGAAGGAATGGGAAATAAAGCGTAAGCACTTCTACTTCTCCAACAAATTGTGTGTGAAACTTTAGATCCTTATACTATTGCATTTTGTAATTTTAATCTAGAGAAATTAAGATTTATTTTTGTTTTTACCAGAAAACATGAGCAATCCCCAAGAGTTCACTTTCTAAAGAGATATTAGAAGCAGAAGTCAAGACCTTTGTGTCCATACTTTACTAAAGACTGGAATGTTTGCTTAAGGTCCCAGCTCATTTACTGAGAGTCTTGCAATAGTGAGGGTTCCAGGCAAAAACGGAAACACAAAATCAACAAACTCAGTAACTTCATTTGGCATAGTCTATGGAAACAACTGTAACCACTTAGAAGGAAAAACTATTGAAATTCTTCTTGCAGAAACACTGAAGATATGAAACACTGCAAACCTCTACTACTTTGCTGAGCCCTGGAAAATACATTTAGTTAAATCATACGCATTTTCTGTTTCATCCCCTTTTCCTTCTGATCCTGTAGTATCAATCTAACATTAAAGGTGAACTGTTTAGAACTTTATATAACTATATAAAACATTGCTGCTGCTGAAGAACCGATTTATTAGCAGGAGAGGGAACTTCCTTAAAAAAGAAAATTATGACTGACCCATGCATTGTATGTACTGTAGTAAGTGCTATAATTTTCCAAAATTCTGCTTGTAGTCATTCAACAAGTACCATTATTGTTCACTGCCAAAGTTAAAAGATCATCTGACCACATAACAGACACAGAGGTTCTTGGTTTGTTTCAGGACAATGAATCAGCTCTGTCTTGTAGTCACAAACCTGTATGTTCATCAAATCACTAGGACAGAGTTGTATTTACTTAAAGTAAGAGTGACAGAAAGAAGAGAGTGACACTGCTATGACGAAGTGACACAGAATGTATATATATTGGAAAATGGGATACCTTTTTTTTAATTAGACAACGAATAGCCTTTGTTTGCAAGTACAATTATAACTACAAAGTAAAGGTATTTCTTGTAATTAGTGTTGTCAATTATGATATTTGATACGTATTTGAAAGTAACCTATTGCTAAAGATTGAGATCACACTTTGAGGAAAAACTGCATTTTTATGTTGCAGATTTTGCAGAATTTTGCATGAGCCAAAGCAATGAGTGGATGCTTCTTTTATCTTTTCCATTCCTTATGAAACCATTGTTGGTCTTGGCTTAAAAAACCCACATCCAAATATACAACAAAAACCCAGCTTTTCCACAATTTGTTGCCTCAGACTTAATGAAGCTTATATATTAAACATATTTTTAAGAAATCCAACTATGGCCACTAATACTAAAGTAGTCTGTCTCTTCCTGATTTCTGGAGATGGATCTATAAATGCAATAGTCTGGGGCACACCCTATAGACTTTTATGGGAGAGTTTTCTAGGCATGCTCTATGACCTGTAGAGATGTCATTGTACATAAGCAGAATTTATAAGCTGTAAAATCTTGTTGTGACTGGTGAATTCTGTGTCTTCTCTACATATACAGTACAGACCAAAAGTTTGGACACACCTCCTCATTCCAAGAGTTTTCTGTATTTTCATGACTATAAAAATTGTAGATTCACACTGAAGGCATCAAAACTATGAATTAACACATGTGGAATTATATACTTAACAAAAAAGTGTTAAACAACTGAAAATATGTCTTATATTCTAGGTTCTTCAAAGTAGGCACCTTTTAATTTGATTAGTGCTTTGCACACTCTTGGCATTCTCTTGATAAGCTTCAAGAGGTAGTCACCTGAAATGGTTTTCACTTCACAGGTGTGCCCTGTCAGGTTTAATAAGTGGGATTTCTTGCCTTACAAATGGGGTTGGGACCATCAGTTGTGTTGTTCAGAAATCAGGTGGATACACAGCTGATAGTCCTACTGAATGGAGTGTTAGAATTTGTATTATGGCAAGAAAAAAAGCAGCTAAGTAAAGAAAAACGAGTGGCCATCATTACTTTAAGATATGAAGGTCAGTCAGTCCGAAAAATTGGGAAAACTTTGAAAGTGTCCCCAAGTGCATTGGCCAAAGCCATCAAGCGCTACAAAGAAACTGGCTCACATGAGGACCGCCCCAGGAAAGGAAGACCAAGAGTCACCTCTGCTGTGGAGGATAAGTTCATCCGAGTCACCAGCCTCAGAAATCGCAGGTTAACAGCAGCTCAGATTAGAGACCAGGTCAATGCCACACAGAGTTCTAGCAGCAGACACATCTCTACAACAACTGTTAAGAGGAGACTGTGTGCAGCAGGCCTTCATGGTAAAATAGCTGCTAGGAAACCACTGCTAAGGACAGGCAACAAGCAGAAGAGACTTGTTTGGGCTAAAGAACACAAGGAATGGACATTAGACCTGTGGAAATCTGTGCTTTGGTCTGATGAGTCCAAATTTGAGATCTTTGGTTCCAACCACAGTGTCTTTGTGCGACGCAGAAAAGGTGAACGAATGGACTCTAGATGCCTGGTTCCCACCGTGATGCATGGAGGAGGAGGTGTGATGGTGTGGGGGTGCTTTGCTGGTGACACTGTTGGGGATTTATTCAAAATTGAAGGAATACTGAACCAGCATGGTTACCACAGCATCTTGCAGCGGCATGCTATTCCATACGGTTTGCATTTAGTTGGACCATCATTTATTTTTCAACAGGACAATGACCCCAAACACACCTCCAGACTGTGTAAGGGATATTTGACCAAGGAGAGTGATGGGGTGCTACGCCAGATGACCTGGCCTCCACAGTCACGAGACCTGAACCCAATCGAGATGGTTTGGGGTGAGCTGGACCGCAGAGTGAAGGCAAAAGGGCCAACAAGTGCTAAGCATCTCTGGGAACTCCTTCAAGACTGTTGGAAGACCATTTCAGGTGACTACCTCTTGAAGCTCATCAAGAGAATGCCAAGAGTGTGCAAAGCAGTAATCAAAGCAAAAGATGGCTACTTTGAAGAACCTAGAATATAAGACATATTTTCAGTTGTTTCACGCTTTTTTGTTAAGTATATAATTCCACATGTGTTAATTCATAGTTTTGATGCCTTCAGTGTGAATCTACAATTTTTATAGTCATGAAAATACAGAAAACTCTTGGAATGAGGAGGTGTGTCCAAACTTTTGGTCTGTACTGTACTTCATAAATGTGATAATCAGTCTGATAATATGTAAAATCAGAACAGAACGGGAAGTATAAACTCATAATTTGGCTTAGTGGTTAATGTGAGTATTGCAGGACTTTTAGAAGTTTATAAATATCCAGAAATACTTAAAAAATTGGTTTAATATACAACTTGATTTTTTTAAAACATTTTTATTTGGAATTTTCAATAAACATAACAAAGCAACAAAAGAAAAACATGTACAAGTCAGATGATTCTGCTAGACATGTTATATCACATGGCAGGGGATAAATAAGGATAACTATATGGTCAAATTTCTGTTTATCAAGTAATAGAGAAGTAGGTGCATAGATAATGAAAATGACCATTACACAGCCTAGAGCACAGGTGTCAAACACAAGGCCCGCGGGCCGAATCCGGCCCGCTGCCTTCTGTTATCCGGCCCGGCACTTAGCTGGCCCGCAGGGCCGCGGCATTTTTTATTGTCTATGTACATTATGTAATGTAAACCAGCCCAGGACAGGCCGCTTAAAAAAAACCAAAACAAAGCTACGCGATACCTGTCCTGGGCTGGTTTACAAGACCTCTGCATGTCAGCGCAGGCGGCGATACCATGACGTCATCACGCCGCCTACGCTGACACGCATACAAGAAGAGGAGGCGGCTGCATCAAGGCATCGCAGGTAAGTGAAGATAAGTTTTTTTTATATATATAAATAGGCCGTTGCCTGCTGGAGCATCCCCGGCACGTAACGGCCTATTTACTTACCGATCCCCGCTGCTGGTCGTGGCCGCCCCCCGCTTCCCCCTTCTGCTATGGGACGCAGAAGCGGCTGTGTGCAGGAGCGGGGATGGTAAGTGAGGCCGCGGCCGGCGAACCCCATCAAATACTGCTATTATCATACTCCGGGGGCTTTTCAGACCCCGGAGTATAATAATCGGAGACCCCGGGGAGGTGATAAACATAAAAACCAGAGTTACTCACCTCTCCGGCGATCCGATGCTGCTCCCAGCCGGCTTCGGCCTTCTTTGGTGACGTCCCAGGCGTCATGTGAGCTAGGCCGACATCATTATGTCGCGACGCCGGTCTGTGCGACATTGAAGAAGGCCGAACGCAGGGAGCGCACCGGGGCCCAGGTAAGTAACACTGATTTTTATGTTTGTCACCATCTGGGTCTCCGATCATTATACTCTGGGGTCTGAAAAGACCCCAGAGTATAATAATAGTTCATGGGTGGGGGGGTCACTATGGGGCATAATACCATGTGCAGGGGCCACTGTAGACTATAATACCGTTTGCAGGGGCCACTATGGGGCATAATACCAATGCAGGGGCCACTAAGGAGCATAATACCGATTGCAGGGGCCACTATGGAGCATAATAACGTGTGCAGTGGCCACTATGGAGCATAATACCGTGTGCAGGGGCAACTATTGAGCATAATACTGTGTGCAGGGGCAACTATGGAGCATAATACCGTGTGCAGGGACCGCTGTGGGGCGTAATACCGTGTGCAGAGGCAACTATAGAGCATAATACCGTTTGTAGGGGTAAACAGTATTTGTATAGTGCTTAATTTTTTATATATTCAGAAAAGGATGAGGATAGTATGTAACATGCCAATGTCTTAGGTTTTAACAATACATTATGTTCTTCCTGGTTGACCTGAAAGGGCTGATTGTAACAGTAGTAATGTCCAAATGTAACTACTGCTTAATAGCTCGCTTATCTGTTAAGGAGAAGTTACTTTTATACATGTGTAAAATAATCTTGGCCCTTCAAGGTACCCCGTGAGGCTGAAGTGGCCCCCGGAGAAAATGAGTTTGACACCCCTGGCCTAGAGGTAGGTTTACATCAACTACACCAACGCTGGCGGGTTCCTGGTCAACATACTAGGTGTTGAAGACAAAGCACTGCCTGACATCTTGTCTAATGGGGGCGGGCAATATGGCTATGAAACTTTCCCACATTTGAAAGATTTTATGTTACTTTTCATCTGCAGGGATGCCTCCACCCAGTCCATTCTCATTATGAAAAAAGTTATTCCAAAATGAAAGTCTGAATGTCGGTATTTCAGAGTTCAACCATTGTTGGAGGATGGTTCTACAGCCCACAGCTGTAACAGAAGTGTGGAGTCTCAAACACCTCATGGAGCATATTTGCCTATCCAAGTCTACAGGGCCAAATATTGCCCACAATACATTTTTTTGGACATAGATTAGATGGCCGGTCAAAAAGTACAGTACTAAATGCCTGAATTGTTGTACCACAGGGCAGTTCAACACTTCATTTAAACAATAGGCTATTATCTGGCGACACATTCACTTTTAAGGTTCTAGTAATTTAGTTTACTGTAGATAAAAAGAGGGCATCTAGCTTTTGGGGAGGTTTAATAATGTAATCCATTTGTAAACATACTATCAAGGGAGTATTTTGTCTTGTACATAAAAGACATTTGTGCAAAATACTGTAGTATTTTTGGAATAAAGTCCAGTTGAGATTAAAAGAATATTTTTGTTTGTTTATGTACTTGTCCACCAGAAGACTCAAAATAATGGAAAATGTCAAGACAACATTCCCAGAAAATAACTGATATTGAGATAATCTCCATTTAACCAGATGATGCAGTTGGCAGCAGTAAGCTAGCCATTAACAACAGCTAGATAATTCAGATAGTAATGAAATGACAAAAATACATTAATAAATGACTACTCGGGCAAAATGACCAGATAAAGTCATCAACATAAAGCTACTTTTTGCCAAAACTGAAGGCAGCTTCTTTGTTTCAATGTGATTGTGTTAGTAAGAAATGTGAATTTATCACCTGAACAATATGAATAACAGTAATCTGGGTATTGTCAGTTGTTCAGAAGTGAAGTAGCAAATAGATAAAGGTAGTTGCTTCTCTAGCAACAGATTCTTCTGCTCTGCTATTCCATTTTACATAAAGAAGTTTGCTGGAAGAACAAAGTAATATGCATAGCTGTAAAAGTGGATATGCATATGAAATAATTATACCGACCCAAGGATAAAGAGCACACTTGGCTCCTTTAGGAGTGAAAAAAAATCAACATGCTGATCCTTCATTTCACTGACAATGAAAGTCAGGGGAGTCCAGAGACGATAATTTAAATATACTGTAGTTGGTATTTTGGCACAATATAGTTGTTATTATATGGTTTGATGATCAGACATGGACAGCTGAGGGCCCTTATGCAAGAACAGTTATGGGCCCCTTTTTTTCCCAATATGTCAGCATAAAACACCCCCCTTATATCGCTCTAACAATCCAACACTAATCATTACTCATGAAGTCCATTAGCTTAGGCATTTATCCACAATGTAATAGACAGCAGAAAGCTGCTGTTGAGGTGATAAGGACCCCTGACCTATTGGGCTCCAGTGATATGATTATACCAAATACAAATGGCGGCATAATGGCAGTATTCAGTGTCACTGTGGATGGTACTATAGCTGGTATTATCGGAGTACTATGACTAGCATTATGACAACTAGAACTATTATCTTTCCTTTACAATTATGTATGCACACTATACTATGTAGCTGGAGCAGCATGGAATTGAAAAGATTATTTCATTCAACTTTCCATTTCTTAGACTATTTTCTTTTAAATCCAAGCACAAACCCATTTCCCAATGTTGAGGGTGAAGTTAGGAAAGAAGGGAAAGTTCATAAAGTAAATGGGGCAGGATTTTCAGTGTAAGTTTCAGAGCGTGTGGATCAGGAGGGAGCTTGTCATGGGGCCCACATTCTGTAACATATGTCCTTATGGTTGTACAGGTGCAAGATACATTTAAAATAGATTAACTCATTTGTAAAATATTTCACAGAAGATGACACTTTATATATTTATATGTATTTCTTTTTATTTTAGGGGAAATCATCTTTACATCCATGAAATAAAACACATTGTTATACTGGATCACTGTAGTTAAACTTCACAGACCCTAAGTGAACTGTATGTGTTAAACATAAAGCAGAGAAAATGATTTATTAGTCATGACAGAAGTGACAAGTGAGCATATCCATGCATATTTACTTGTACTTATGGAAACAATTAATAATAAAGATAAATGTAACCTACAGCAGTACAATCAGACTTTATTCCATTAAAATGCTTAAAAGAATCTTGTATACTTGCCAACATAAGATTACAGCATTATTTGTGTCCTTTTTTTTTTTTTAAGAAACATCAAATAGGAAAAAACACATTCCTTGGATTCTCTTGCCTAATCTTGTATATGATCTATAGATTTGATTTCTTGTTCAAGATTTTTTTCAGATAAAACACAATGAAGGTCATTTATATAGTGTCTTAGCCTGTTTTCTGGCATAACTTTGAAGTTTTAGACATTTTTAGAACAGAAATTTGTCCCAAAAGGTATGTCTGCTTTGAGCAGTAATAGGGACCAGAATAAAGAATAAACTGGTGCAGGTGGGAAATATCATTGGTACTGTGAGACAGTGGCAATATGGCCCTTAATGCAGCCAGCACTGCACATTCATTGTGTCTGTGCTGCTTTACTGTCTGACCCTCATGGAGCTGCTGCCGAGCCACCACTCACTGTAGGTCACCTAATGTCTTCCTCCAGAGGAGAAAGGATACAAAAGACCCTTGGGTTGGCATTGTGACTTACTGTTTTACTGCAGCAGATGTTATTAGATCTGCACAGGATTATGACAGTGGGTTGGTAGAATAAGTAAGCAAGCTTCAGCAACAAGCAGAGCTTTTCAATTTTGGGGGGTATGCACTGCCCATCTCCACAGGGTATGGACTTCCGCTCATCAGATGTTGCTGAGAAGAGCTGTTTCATGGAACCAGTTGATGTACTACAAACTGTCCTTCTCTCCTTTAGAAGCTATCAATGTGGTTTCCTTCGTTTCCGGATCTTCTTAGATGTTCCAAGCTATCCTCCAGCAGCAGGAGGACCTTCTCTTCTTGAAAGTCATCTCTGCATCATCCCCAATCCATATCCTTCCCTTGAAGTGTAGGAACAGGCCCTTAAACACAAAGCCATTTACCATCTTGGGTAGCATGGACTATTTTCGCATTTAGTAAATCATTGTACACAATGCAGACTTTAGAGAGTAGCAGGACACTGACCCCACGATGACCAGTTAAACATCAGCATGTGAGCTTGTATATAATGCATCATACAATATAGTACATCATAACACATAATACAACAGGACAAAAAAACCTTGCCACGCCAAGTTGTTGCATGCTAACGTCTAACACTGCACTCTCGCTATGCTCCCGGTTGCAATCTGGACAGGGATTTAACCCTTCCTTATGCAATGAACCAACTGTTTAAGGTGTGTAACCGCACCACTTTGCATCTGTGATGGTTATCTGCTCTTTGAACCAATGAGAAAAACCTTCAAACAAACTGAATATGTACTTACAATTTAGACTTGTTAGGAATCCTTTTGTATTATAAGCATTTATGTTCACACTCACAACCTTTTTAGTTTTCCAATGTATTTATAGCAAAAATTGAGTGATCTTTTCAAAGAGTTGTTATGTCTCTGCCTGTTCGGGTCTCTGCGCCACCCTCTGCTCTCACGCTGTGGCGTAGGAGGCGTCCTCAGTTTGATTCTTTGCATAGGATTCTGGATGCTTAGTCTGAATGCGGTCCTAGTTCCCTTGCTGTGTAATGGATTTCCAGCCACACACGTGTTCTGAGCATTGTTTCTATCTGGACCGCATAGAGTTAATCTTTACCTTGCCTGTGTGATTGACAGCCTGTGTACCTATCAGGTCTGGGGCTGGGCCCAGACTTTCTATATACGGGATGTCACTTTCACAGCAAGTTGCCGGTTATTGCACTGACTTTGCCTGCTTTCATTGTACCTTTGATTTTGACCTTGCTATTATCTCTGACCTTTGGCTTGCCTTGTGACTACTCTCTTGGATTTCGATTTTGTACCACGTTTGCTTCTCTGGTTGTGTCCCCTGGCTTGTTTACCATTCTTCTCTGTTGTGTGTCTTGTTCTGTGTGTCACTTTACTCAGTATAGCGCTCGTCTTCAAGTTGTCCTTTTACCGTCTAGGGTAAACTGAGGCAATAGGAAGGGACAGTGGCTGGGGTGAGATTAGGGCTCACTTGTCTCTGTCCTTCCTCTCAGACCCCTGCAGTAGTGTGAGGGTACATCTGGCAAGACCCTTACAAGAGTCTTAATTAAAAATTAAAATTAATGGACTATTATTTTGTATATTCAGCTTCTGGACAAATTTATGTATCTCTATTACATTATCTTTGTAGTCTGTAACCTTTGTAGTGTGATAGTTCACTCACACTCCATTCTATCTGTCACTTGTATCATATTGACACATGCAGTACATTTGGTGAGTTAGCAAGGAGACACATAGGTATGCACAGTAGCTGTAAACAGAAAACCTTAAGATATTTTAATTGAAAGTAATTGTTAAATTGGCAAATTTTTCATTTTAGATGCATTACTTTCCTTCTGAATTCCCTGTCCCCTGATTTCATCAAGTCAATGGCATTCAACCTCTGCAGCCAAACACTGGCCTCTCATTGGCCTCAGAGTTACTGCAGCCTCAGTTGATGGGCCGCAGCAGTAACATACTTTAACATCACATTACTGTCACAGCACTATTAAACCCTGGCAGGTAGCAACAGAGACTGAATGCTGGAAAGGCTTGGGAGAAAAGTATCATTTTGCTATTTGTTCTAAGACATCCCCTGCCTGTGGTCATATTTTATCTGAAACTGGACAACCCCTTAAATGTTATGATACAAAGAAACTTAGCACGAAACTAAAGTTTCTCTTGCGTTTCATTAAGAAATTCTAAGTGATCATTTCCAAGCTGTTTTTTATGCTGCTTATGTCAGTAGATACTATGCTAGGGCCTTTTATAGCGACAGGCTAAATCAGGCTTTGGTAAGAAATTTCTCTACTAGAGTCAATAGTAGAGTCAATGAATCCTGATTCTTGACCCTACTATTGACCCACCAACAAATGGTAATAGTGGTAAAATAATGTTATATACAGTACAGACCAAAAATTTGGACACACCTTCTCATTCCAAGAGTTTTCTGTATTTTCATGACTATAAAAATTGTAGATTCACACTGAAGGCATCAAAACTATGAATTAACACATGTGGAATTATATACTTAACAAAAAAGTGTGAAAACTGAAAATATGTCTTATATTCTAGGTTCTTCAAAGTAGTCACCTTTTGCTTTGATTATTGCTTTGCACACTCTTGGCATTCTCTTGATGAGCTTCAAGAGGTAGTCACCTGAAATGGTCTTCCAACAGTCTTGAAGGAGTTCCCAGAGATGCTTAGCATTTGTTGGCCCTTTTACCTTCACTCTGAGGTCCAGCTCACCCCAAACCATCTCGATAGGGTTCAGGTCTGGTGACTGAGGAGGCCAGGTCATCTGGCGTAGCACCCCATCACTCTCCTTCTTGGTCAAATAGCCCTTACACAGTCTGGAGGTATGTTTGGGGTCATTGTCCTGTTGAAAAATAAATGATGGTCCAACTAAACGCAAACCAGATGGAATAGCATGCCGCTGCAAGATGCTGTGGTAACCATGCTGGTTCAGTATTCCTTCAATTTTGAATAAATCCCCAACAGTGTCACCAGCAAAGCCTGCGATTTCTGAGGCTGGTGACTCGGATGAACTTATCCTCTGCAGCAGAGGTGACTCTTGGTCTTCCTTTCCTGCGGCGGTCCTCATGTGAGCCAGTTTCTTTGTAGCGCTTGATGGTTTTGGCCACTGCACTTGGGGACACTTTCAAAGTTTTCCCAATTTTTCGGACTGACTGACCTTCATTTCTTAAAGTAATGATGGCCACTCGTTTTTCTTTACTTAGCTGCTTTTTTCTTGCCATAATACAAATTCTAACACTCCATTCAGTAGGACTATCAGCTGTGTATCCACCTGACTTCTGAACAACACAACTGATGGTTCCAACCCCATATATAAGGCAAGAAATACCACTTATTAAACCTGACAGGGCACACCTGTGAAGTGAAAACCATTTCAGGTGACTACCTCTTGAAGCTCATCAAGAGAATGCCAAGAGTGTGCAAAGCAGTAATCAAAGCAAAAGGTGGCTACTTTGAAGAACGTAGAATATAAGACATATTTTCAGTTGTTTCACACTTTTCTGTTAAGTATATAATTCCACATGTGTTAATTCATAGTTTTGATGCCTTCAGTGTGAATCTACAATTTTTATAGTTATGAAAATACAGAAAACTCTTGGAATGAGAAGGTGTGTCCAAACTTTTGGTCTGTACTGTATGCTGCCGCTTATGTTACATACACCACATTTAAAGCCTGGTGGCTGCATGCCTTTATCAGGGTCAGAGGCTGTATAATAATTTTTCATCCCACCTTTCAGTCAAAGGAAACATTCATGCCATATCTCAGCTAGTAAGAATGTGTAAGGTTGTTGGATGGGGTAAAGTAGAA
Organism: Leptodactylus fallax; assembly: GCA_947044405.1. Lineage (NCBI taxonomy): Eukaryota > Metazoa > Chordata > Amphibia > Anura > Leptodactylidae > Leptodactylus > Leptodactylus fallax. The sequence continues at coordinate 1,013,722 of CAMRHE010000321.1, forward strand.
TAAGAGGCAACAGCATCCATAAAGAATTAATAAATACATTTTTCTTTAAAAAAATACTAAATTTGTTGCATCTACCCAAAAAGACATAGTTTTAGCATTGTTTGTAAAACCCAATGCTACTTCTGATACCAGTGTGTGTGTTTGTATAAACACAGGGAGGCATCTGCCCCAAAGCGATAATTTTTTAATTTATTTTTTTAATTTTTAATAGCATTAAAAAATATGCAACAGTGCAGTGAGTGTGTTTTAAAGTGATTGACAAACCCTGGATACCATCTGTTTACCCAAAGCATATCTGTTGCTGTCACTTTGACATTACTAAGTCTGCATTTGCGTTAAAGAGCTATAAAGGGGTTGGATAGAGTCATAGGCCTCATTTGAGTGTCATACATGACTAAAGACAGAGCTCTTTTGGTTTGGAACAATCTGGTTCAGAGAAAAAGGTTTGTTCTGAACCAGATTATTCCAAACCAAGCAAGCTAAACCAAACCGAATCTTAAAAAGTTTGCTCATCTCTAGTCACTGCTCCATCTCTAGTCACAGGCAAAGAAAAACAATCTGGTGATGTGTTTGAACTGGAGATCTTCCTTTACATTGAAATGGAAATATTAGGTTTCTTTTCTTATAACCAATTTTACGCAATTCATACCCTTATATATTTTATTATGCTAGTGTCACCAAAAATGATAAAATGAGAAATGAATTGGAAACCTAGTATACAGTAACCTAGATGTTGTACTATACGTTTACATATTTAGATAGTTGGGTGCCTTTTTCTAATCATGTCGTTCACAAATTCACTTTTTGCCAAGCTACAATGAACAAAGCAGTTTATGTACCTGCATTACAAATGTAGGAGCCAACCAATTTGATGTGTCACTGCATGGTATAACTGTAAGCATACAAAGAATCAGCTATATGAAATAGGCCCAGAGCAGTTTGTCAACTATTTTAAAAGGTTTATAAAAGCATAAAATGACATTGTAGTCAGGTATCCATAGTAACCGTAGTATTAAACCTTTTCATAGACCTGCATGGAATCTTTCAAACATAGATTATGACAGCAGGTAGATTTCACACAAAACCTTAGACTGTTGCATAACACGATGCTCATAGCTGTAGTTCAAAGATTAAAAATTGCAATTCATCTTTAGAGCTTAGGTTCAGCCACTATATAGGTCACTGAAAGGAGTGTGGTTGAATTAGCTGATGATGTCATAAGTGTTATCACAGGAGTGGATACAAAAGAAAAGAAAAGTATACAGTGAGGCTACTACTGGATGTGACACCTATTGTTTGGCCAATACCATGCAATAAAAGTAAATATATTCCTGCAGCAAATTGCAAACCTGATGGACTTGTTCTACCTGCCATATCATGCTTGCTGCAATTTGCAAGCCCCTACACAACTACATTGACTTTCATTACTTGCAATGAAGGTGTGTGTCACAAACAAAGTAGCCATGTAGTTGATAGCTCTTCTGGGTATTATATCCAGTCTTCTGTTGGAATCAAAAAGTTGTGGTAAAGGGATTGTCCAGGATAAATGTATGTTTTACCTATGACCTTCTCCCCCCCCACTTTCTAAATGACTATTTAACAAAAATGATTATTTATCTTTTGTGTCGGGGAGTCATGTGAACGTCCAAGGCACATTTTTCTAGTGTCCTGTGACATTACGGAGAATCTTCTAATTCCCCTTTCGGACACGGAATGTGATATACAGTCAGGGGCGCACCGCTAATGAGGCGAGTTGAGGCGGCCGCCTCAGGCGGCACTATCCGGGGGGCGGCATTTTTACTATTTCATGTAAACCAGCCCAGGACAGGCCGCTTTAAAAAAAAAAACAAAAAAAACAGAGCTGAGCGGGGCCTGTCCTGGGCTGGTTTACAAGACGTCGCATCTCAGCGCAGGCGGCGATACAATGACGTCATCACGCCGCCTACGCTGAGACACAGACGTCGCGCACAAGAAGAGAAGGCAGCGGCGGCTCCATCAAGGCATCGCAGGTGAGTATAACTTTTTTTTTTATATATATATAAATAGGCCGTAACCTGTTGGAGCATCCCCGGCAGGTAACGGCCTATTTATTTACCTACCCCGCGTCTGCTCGTGGCCGCCCCCGCTTCCCCTTCTGCTATGGGACGCAGAAAGGGAAGTGGATGCCGCTGTGAGCGGCCGCGGGTATCGGTAAGTGAGGCCGCGGGCCGCAAATACTACTATTATTATACTCCGGGGTCTATTCAGACCCCGGAGTATAATAATCGGAGGCCTAGGGTTGGTGAGGGAACATAAAAACCAATGTTACTCACCTCCTGCGATCCGATGTAACTCCGAGCAGGCTTGAGGCCTCTGGTGACGTCATCAGGTCGCGTCGCCGGCCTGATCACGTGACGTGTGTGCTCAATTAAACAGGGCCGAAAGCTGCAAGGAGTGCACCGGTGTACAGGATAGGTAAGTAACTCTGGTTTTTATGTTTGTATTCTCCCCTGGTTCTCCAATCATTATACTCTGGGGTCTGAAAAGACCCCAGAGTATAATAATAGTTCATGGGTGGTCCACTGTGGGGCATAATACCCTGTGCAGGGACCACTGTAGAGCATAATACCCTGTGCAGGGGCCACTCTGGAGCATAATACCGAGTGCAGGGGCCACTATAGAGCATAATACCGGGTGCAGGGGTCACTATGGAGCATAATACAAGTGCAGGGGCCACTATGGAGCATAATACCAGTGCAAGGGCCACTATGGAGGATAATACCAGTGCAGGAGCCACTATGGAGCATAATACCAGTGCAAGGGCCACTATAGAGCATAATACCAGTGCAGGGGCCACTATGGAGCATAATACCGTGTGCTGGATCTACTGTGGAGCATAATACCGTGTGCAGGGGCCAATATGGAGCATAATACCGTGTGCAGGGGCCAATATGGGGCATAAAACTGTGTGCAGGAGTTGCTGTGGAACATAATACCATGTGCAGTGGCCAATGTGGGGCATAATACTGTGTGCAGGGGCCGCTGCGAGGCATAATACAGTGTGCAGGGGCCGCTGCGGGCCATAACACTGTATAATACTGTGTGCAGGGGCTGCTGTGGAACATTATAGTGTGTGTAAATGGGGTGCTATAAACATGGGCTATGGCACCTGTTTATATTATACGCTGTCTGTTTATAGTGACCGTGTGATGTAATTGTAGCCTTGTCACATACTGTAGACATGTACAGGACGAGGCTGGGCTGTAGTTACATTACATGGCCGCTATGAGATGAATGACACTATGTAAACAGAGAAGCAGTCATGGCGCTTACACAGGTACCATTCAAACAGCTGATCAGTGGGGGTCCTGGGTTTTTGAACCCCACTGATTAGTTTATTAATGACCTGGAAAACCTTTTAATTAGTTAACACCTGGGGCATTATTAATAAGGGGCACTAGTTATACAGGGTACACATGGATGTTATTAATATAAAGATGCACTTGGTGGTATTATTCATTATGGGGGGGTTATATCATATATTTTATAATTGGGGGTAGCAGCAGGATGGGGGCTTTGTGTAGGTGAGGACAATGTGGGTTGGATCCCTGGAAAAGTGAGGAGCCAAAGATGTCTGTGTTGCAAACTTTACAGAGACAAGTCACAGCTGGAAGAAGTGGTCATGGAGGTCCAAAGGGAAGAGAAGGGAAATGTGACCAATTAGTCAGAGACGTCACCTGTAAGTCACAAAATGTTACTGCACTGTATTCACCTAAATGATAGAGGATAAATACCTGATTGATGGGGGTCTGTCTGCTGAGACCCCCACTGAGTCTGAGAATTGGGATTTTTCCCCCCACTAGGTGGGAATCCAGCCTGGCTGCAGCCATATACAGTATATAGGTGTGTCACTTGGTGGATGGTCGAACCCGCGTGGCTCTCATTCACTTCAATGGGAGCGCCAAAGATATACAAAGTCCAGTACTCAGCTATCTGCGGCGCTCCTATTATAGAGAATGGGGGCCACGTGGGCTCGTCCATCCACCAAGCAGAAGATGTGTGAAGTTACTTTCATTGTTAATGCCGTGTTGTTGATCTGATACTGAAGTAATGCAATAAGAAGAATGCTTAAAAACTGTTTTATAACTTTGTGTATTGTGTATATTGTGCGACGATAACAGTGTGTTAAACTAGTAGCATGGAAACTCAGTTTTTGTTTTTTTGTTTTTTTTGGGGGGGGGGGGCGTCTTTCTATAGTCCGCCTCAGGCAGCAAAGAGGCTAGGTTCACCACTGCATACTGTAACCACTCCCCCCGCCCCATCATACTTATTGATTATCTGGTATGGGCCTCCTCTTCATGACGTATTCTGGCTACAAACACCTGTTCAATAGAGCCGGAATGCCGGCATGCACAGTACAGTGCGCAGTCGGCATACGATGCATTGCCAAGGTAATGCTATACATTTGGCGTTCATGCTAATACTGTGCAGGGGCCACCATAGAGCACTATACTGTGCCCTATACTGTGCCCTTTAATCCCTTAATGACCTTGGACGTACTAATACGTCCTGGGCGCTAGGTAGTTCGCACACCAGGCGTAATACTACACCCGAGGTCGGCTGCCTGCTCACTATCTGGGCTGGCGGCATCGGAACCGGGTGTTAGCTGTAACTGACAGCTAACACTCTGCTCCATAACCCCCGGTCGGGAACTGAGTTCCGATCAGAGGTTTTAACCCCTTGGATGCTGCGGTAAAAGATGACTGCGGCATCCAAGGGGTTTCGCCATCTTGCCGCCCCCCCCCCCCCCGGAACCCCCTGTGGCGAGATCGGGGGGTGCCGATATCTATAATCTGCAGCCCGGGGTCTGCCCAGTGACCCCAGGCTGCCTGGAGACTCCACTAACTGGTTGATCCTGCCGAGACCTCCGGAAGTTAGGCTATGCGTCTGCATAGCGCTGATTTCCTGTATAGACTGCAAGACACTTGTATGCTCGTGTCTTGCAGTCTATAGTACTGAGCCAGAGATCAAAGCATTGCTGGCTCAGGTGTCCTAATGGGACACATGAAAAAGTAAAAAAAAAGTGAAAGAAAAATAAAGTATGTGAAAAAAAATTAATAAAAGAATAAAGCGCCCAAAATTCCCTTTTCCTATATAAAATTAATTATATAAAAAATAAACCTAAAAATTAATAAAAACAATACATATTTGGTATCACCACGTCCGTAACAACCTGTACAATAAAACTGAAACAATATTTAACATACAGGGTGAACATTGGGAAAGAAAAACGGAGAAAAAACGCCGGAAGTAATGATTTTTCGCCGTCTCACCTTACAAAATATGCTATAAAAAGTGATCAAAAAGTCATATCTACCCCAAAATAGTACCAATAAAAAGCACAGATTGTCCTGCAAAAAAATAAGCCCTAAACCAACTCTGTAAACTGCAAAATAAAAATGTTACGCATCTCAGAAGATGTCGATGCAAAAATAATTGATTTATGTCCCCAAATGGGTTTTTGTTCTGCAAAATTAGTATTCCCCTTACGTCCGACAGCAGCACAATATGGGGTATTTCTGCCCCTGTGTGTTGTTTAGGACAGGTGGAACCTTTAATTAGCACCAAAAAGGTGCCTCCTACTAGACCTATAAGAGGGCACAAGAGACCTCCCTCCACTGTGTTTTTTTCTGTCCTGTGTGGAACAGGTGGATGGAGGTCTCTTGTGACCTCCCGTTGCTAGGGGTTTTAGTTACTCCTGGCTTACCTTCTTGGGGTACCTCGGTCCCAAAGAAAAAACCTCCGGTCCTTCGGGCCTTCGCACCGCAGCGCAGCGTTATCCGGCATCCATCTGCAGGCAGCGCGATCCCGGAAGTAAGCGGGGAACCTCCTCGGCCGGAACTTTTCTCCGGTTCCGTGTTCCCAGGGGAAGGAAGCCTTTGCGCACCACCGCGCCCTACTTCCGGTTTTCTCGGAAAAAGTGCGGTAAGTTTGGAAATTTAAAATTTAAAGGCAAAATATAGAATTGATTTTTGCTGCTTGTATTTTGAGCCTCTGGCTTAGGCTTATGCTCCTCTATGTTCCAGCATGGCGTTTGACTTGTTTTGGTGCTGTATAAATGTTTCTTTGTTGGCTTCCTCCCCTCGCTGCTGGATTACATTTAAAAGGTCTGAATGCAGTCCTTTATTTGTTGAGTGAGTGGTTTCTAGCTCCTCTGCTGCGGGTTGCGGTGGCTGGTTTTTTTCTGACGGTTTTTTTTTTCTCTCTTCAAGTGACCGATTCAAAAAAAAAAAAAAAAAAGAGGTACCCCTTGGGTTTTTATGCGATGCTTGGCGATCTTCCCTTACTTGGGTAAAGGACTTTATGAGGAGTCTCTTAAAGGAGATTCGTTCTTCCATCGCCCAGATTGCCAAGAGACCGCAGATTATAAAAAAAGAAAAAAAAAGTCGTGTCTCCCACTTTCTCAACTGCGGGCAGGAAAAAATTCGAGACCCATGGGTCCGGTAGGTAATCCAAAGAGGTTATGCAATGAAGTTCCTCCATCCTCCTCAGGATCGGTTTGTGTTAACTCGCAGCCTCCCTGGAATGCTTCATCCGAGAGTACATTCACAAGGGAGCCCTGGTGGAAGTCCCTTCTCTAGAAGAAGGATCCAGTGTCTATTCTCCCGTCTTCCTGATGCCAAAACCGGCAGACAAGTGGAGAATGATCATAGACTTAAGGTACCTCAACCACTTCATCAAAAAGAAGCGCTTCCATAGGAAAACCATAAAGTCTGTCACCACCTTCCCCCCATCCAGAACCTGGTTTCCCAAGGATCTCTGAAGTGCCAGGATCTCTGGAGATTCAACCTGACAGCCTGGAGGTTGAGCAGTCCCTACAGCAGGATAGAGGACTGTCAGAGGCCGTCCTGAAGACCCTTTATTCTGCAAGAGCAGAATCTACCAATAAGAACTACCAGAGGACAGCCAAGATTTTCATGGAGTGGTGCTCCAAGAAGGGTATTAATAATCTAGAACCTTCAACGGCTGATATTTTCTTCAGGACGGTTTGGATAAGGGCCTTGCCCCTGCCACTTTGAAAGTGGAGATTGTAGCCCTCTCCGCTCATTTGAACAGATGTCTGTCTCAGGATCCTCTGGTTGCAAGGTTCCTTATAGGGGCAATGAGGCTAAAGCCCTCAGTATCATCCCCAGTGGGACCTTGCGGTAGTCATTACAGGCCTGTGCGGTCCTCCATTTGGACCCTTGGAGACTACGGGGATAAAATATTTAGCCTACAAACCACTTTTTTGTTGGCTATTATGTGGCATCCCAGAGCTGGCTATGGCTGGGCTGAGGGTGATCTCTGTGCATTGTATTATTTCCTGTTGCTTCATAGCCTGTGTGACATAGCAGGGGGTCCTGACTCTCACACAACACAGCGCCACCTACTGAGCCTCACACATGCATTACACCTCGCATAGGATTGAATAGTAACCAAATGTCCAATGGGAGGACATTGCCTGGGAAAAGGGGAGGAGTCAGCTGATCACTGGGTCCCCATGGTAACACCCCTGCAGGAAGGTCCTGCGTGTGAGGAGTTAGAAGTGTGGAGTGTTAGGAGGAGGAGGTGAGGAGATAAGTGTGATGTCCTGTGAAGAAAGCAGTGAGTTTAGTGCAGGAATCTCAAGTCCTAGACAGGCCCAGGAAGGTTGGAGAGCTGACATACTCCAGCTATTCAGAAGATCCTGTCCCCTGTCTGCCTAGCCATCGCCCTGAAGGAAGTCAAGCATCATTATCTTGTCAGCATGAGACTGTGGAGAGAACATTCTGGAACACGTGCTCCATAGCCAGTATCACAGGATCCAGGGGCCAAGGCCAGACCTGTGGAATATCCTGCCACCCTGACTATTGCACCCCGAAACTCTGAGCTATCAGGACCACATAACGTGAGTGGGGAATATTATGTACTAGTATCATGGTGGGCATCCTCCTATGAGCCAAATAGGAGCCCAGACGCACCTTAGGGCTGTAACACTGAAGTATAAGGGGCTAGGAACACCTTTCATCAAGTCTACCCTGCACCCCAGGACTTTGCTGTGTCACTAGGCGTACCCCATTGTTTTGTATTGAAGAAACTGTTTAAGCATTTGTGCCTGCACACCCATGGAAGTAAAAGTTCAACTTTACAACCGTTTCTGTGTCTGACTCTGCACCGACAACATCAGGGCGCCCCAAACACCACCAGTCGGCACAGTATAGGGGAAGCGCCCCGGGGGAACAATCACCACCAACATTTGTGCAGCCCCCTCATCACCGGTACCAGTGGTGGTAACGTGGGACAGCACCAGCGCTGCGCCCTCGTGCCCAGAGACCGTGACAAGTCTGCGCTGTTTGCACCCCCGCAATCCCAACTGCAGCGTTACCTTCCATCTGGTCACCGCAAGAAAAACTGGCGTCACGAACAGGATACGGGTGTGTGCCATTTTGAGAAAGTCGCCACGAAAAGTGCACCAAATTGTCTCCAGAGCATCGGTCTTTATTGTGGACTTTGCTAAAATCAAGTTTATTCCCTGAGAGTGCTTGCCACAAAGAGGGGGAGCCCTATACCCCTGAAGTAAGCCCTAAAGACTGTCCTCTCAGTGTGTTACAGCCCTGTAAGAGTTAAAACGCCCAGGACTTGTTTGCTGCGCCACATCGCTGTGTAAGAACGCCCACAAAGGGTTAACTGTACCTTGCAAAAGTGCGGGAGATTTTTAGCACTGCCCATGAGGCCAGGAGACCCATCTGCCGCCATCTTAGGAGAGCCCAGAATGCTGAGCGCAATGCTCCAGCGCACCCATACAAGAAAGTGAAAGGCGAACGTGCCAGCGCCATTTCTGACTCTCCGGTGCCGCATCACCGTCCCTGCTGTGCACCGCTGATCTCTGGTCCACGCTGCAGTTGCTGTCAGTGAGTACTGTGCCTCCCTGTCCTTGTCTTCAGTCCTCCCACGGCCCCAGCGAGTGTTTTCCGTGTACAGTGTCCGTGGGGAGTGCCACCATTAAAGAGGGGGAGCACACCGTCAGCCTGCATCACAGTGACTCTGTTAATAGCTACAGCATTCTTAAAGGGACAGCATTCCAAGTTGTAGTCTCCATTCCCTGCCAGCAAGCAGTTGAGTTTCTTAAAGAGACGGCGACCTAATTTCAGTCATACCTGCAAACAACATGACTGAGCAAAGTGACATTGTGCCATCTGTTTCTAGTGATCCAGCAGTGCCCATGGCGAGCAGCCTACCATTCTCCATGCCATTTTACCCTGGCGCACCATGGCTGCCGCGCTACAAAGGGGAGGCGCATACCCTCAGGGACTTTCGTGAGAAGATGCTGTCTCTCTTCCAGTTCTATCCTCTGAATACAGAACAGCAGATACAGATCCTGCTGGGCCAGCTTGAGGGTGCTGCAGCTAGGGAGGTCAAATCCTGGCCTGCCTCTGACAAAAGAACCCCTGGGAAAATTCTGAACAAACTCCATGTGAACTTTGACGTGCGATCTGTCTCCGAGGTAAAGATGCGCTTCTTTTCCAGACGACAACTACCTGGTGAGACCCTGCGGGACTATGCTTTATCCCTCCAAGAGGCGTTCAGAGCTGTGGTGCAAGTGGATCCACGTGAAAATATGGACTCTGATAAAATCTTGCTTGACCGCTTCATAGAAGGGGCGGGTACCACATTGCTCCAGAGTCAGTTGCGAATGCTTGCTGCACAACATCCCAGCATCACATTTGCTGACTTCAAGGCCCTTGCCATCCAGGTCTTGGGACAGGAGCAGCCCCAGCCGAGCCCAGTCATCTGTGCTCCCTCACCTGGACCCTCAACAAGCATTGCTCCAGTTGTCCTGCCACTACCTCTGGGTACCTCACCTGCTGCCCAAACTGCGCAGACTACACCAGCAGACTCCAGAGATGACCTTCTGGCCCGAGTGGATCATCTGACCCGTGCCATGGAACAGATCACCGTCCGTCTAGATCGTCTGACCCAGCCGTCTTCATCGTCCAGTGATCCTTTGCGAAGTCTCAACATCTCACCTGAGTCGCCACCCAGACGTCCGTCTTCAGTGAAACCTCCGCAGAGTGAGAGGCCATACTGTACCTATTACCATAGATATGGACACACCAGGCCTCAGTGTTTTCAGTTAAACGGGCCACCCCCGAGGCAGCGGGCCGCCCCTCAGGAGGAAAGAAGAAGGGCCCAGGTGAATCTTCAGTGCCATTGTCACGCTTCGTCTCAGCCTGCCCACACATCACAATCCGGGTGAACGGCGTCCCTCTGACAGCGTTGGTGGACACTGGATCTCAGGTAACAACCCTGCGCAAGCAGGTGTTCCTTGAACATTGGGACTTAGGTGTGTTGAATAGAACACCTGACACATGGATAAATCTGTGTGCCAGCAATGGACAGCCCATACCACAGCAGGGTTATTGGGAACCCACTATCCAGATTGGGGACTTGAAACTGCCTAGACAGGGTGTAATTGTCACTGATGTAGAGGATGATAGGTTTGCAGTTGTAATATTAGGCATGAATGTTTTACGCCATTGCTTTGCAGAAGTGTTGGATGCCTTGCATGCCTCTCTCCTTACAGCTTCTCCCAGTGACCAGCAGACCATTCAGCGGGCCATTCGTGTACTCAATGCCCAGCACAAGTTCGCCAACAAACAAGGTGAAATTGGTCGAGTCCGGATCCAAGATACCCGTCCAGTAACCCTACAGCCTGGAACAGAAACTATGGTGTGGTGCCGTGCCCGTCCGGGAATAGAAAATCAGGACTACGAGGCCTTGCTACAACCCATACAGGTAGATGGCCAACCACTTGTCATGGCTGCCCGCAGCCTTGTCACAGTTTCCAATGGACGTGTTCCTGTCCGCTTAGTCAACTTGGGCGATGCTCCCGTGAACCTCCACAAGTTCCACTCTGTGGCCCTGCTACACCGGTTAGCACCAGAAGACATTCTCTCTGGTGATTCTACCGCCACACAGCGTTCCACCCAAGCTGCTGAGAACATTCAGAATGGAACCACGAAGTCCTGGTGGGATGAATTGAACGTGGGAGACGCCAATACCCCTATAGAGCACATCAATGGGGTTCGCAATGTGGCCAAGCGTTACCAACAGGCATTCAGCAAACACCCATTGGACTTTGGTAAGACCACGACCATACAACATCGCATTCTGACTGGCGACCACCATCCAATCAAGGAGCGTCACCGTCCAATACCACCCGCGATGTACCAACCGGTGAAAAAGTTGATCCAAGAGATGCGAGATGCTGATGTCATCCGGGACAGTAACAGCCCCTGGGCAGCCCCGCTAGTCCTTGTCAAGAAGAAAGACGGAACCCTACGATTTTGTGTGGACTATCGTAAACTCAACAACGTCACGCACAAAGACGCATACCCATTGCCGCGGATTGAGGAATCTCTAACGGCTTTGGGATCAGCTACCTGTTTCTCGACCCTGGACTTAACCAGTGGATACTGGCAAGTCCCTATGGCGCCTGAAGATCGTGAAAAGACTGCGTTTACGACCCCGATGGGACTCTTTGAATTTAATAGTATGCCATTTGGGCTATGTAATGCCCCAGCAACATTCCAACGGCTTATGGAGAGGTGCCTCGGCCATGAGAATTTCCAGAGTGTGCTACTGTACCTGGACGATGTTATTGTATTCTCCCGGACATACCAAGAACACCTTCGTCACCTGTCCGAGGTATTCAAGGTACTTATACAGCACGGCCTAAAGTTGAAGCCCTCCAAGTGCTACCTGTTGAAACCCCAAGTTCACTACCTTGGGCATGTCGTGAGCGCACAAGGCGTCCAACCTGATCCTGAAAAGATCACTGTAGTCCAGAACTGGCGAAGACCAACTACCGTCAAAGAAGTCCGAAGCTTCCTTGGATTCGCAGGTTACTACCGGCGTTTCATACCACACTTCGCCCAAGTAGCCGAGCCTCTGAACGAGTTGTTACGCGGTTGTCCCAGAGAAAACTACAACCGAAAGCTTCCGGTAGACTGGACAGCGCGTCAAGAGGAAGCCTTTCAAGCGCTTAAAGCACTTCTGACGCAACCACCAATTCTAGCCTATCCCGACTACAGTCAGCCATTCCGCTTGTACACAGATGCAAGTCACCAAGGTTTGGGTGCAGTGTTGTCCCAGGTTCAGGACAACAAAGAGCGAGTCATCGCCTACGCCAGCAGGAGTCTGAGAGGTGCGGAGAAGAACGACCAGAACTATAGTTCTTTCAAACTCGAACTTCTGGCGCTTGTCTGGGCCGTGACAGAGAAGTTTAAAGACTACCTGGCTGCTACACCCTTTACCGTGTACACAGATAACAATCCGTTGGCGCATCTGGACACTGCTCGACTGGGAGCCCTTGAACAACGGTGGGCCTCAAGACTCGCGAATTACAAGTTCTCTGTCAAGTATCGCAGTGGCAAGTCCAACGCTAACGCTGATGCACTCTCAAGGTTGCCTGTGGGAGAAGAACCACCCCGAGAAGACATCTGGGAAGAGGTGGAGATGCCACCATTCTACAACAAGTTTGCCCAACAGGTTGCTATTGGTGTCCCTGTAGAAGGAGAATCTCTGGCGAAAACAGCTGCCGAATCCCTCCAGGAGCCATCTCTGTGGAAAACGTTCCAAGAAGAGAGCAGAGTTTTAGGAGAATTGTCAGATTTCCTGCTTACAGGAAGAATACCAACCCGTGTAAAGAGAGGTCTTCATGACGTGGAATTAAAACGCCTTTGGCGACAGAGGAAGCGCCTGTTTGTCCAACGAGGTCTTCTACTTAGAAACACTCTTGATCCTGTCACAGGTGAAAGGCTTCATCAGATCCTCGTACCAAGAAGAGACGCACAGATGATACTTGAGGCGTATCATGACAGATCCGGTCACTTCGGGGTACAAAAGACCGAAGCTACCATCCGTCGTCGCTTCTATTGGGTTGGGATGAGGAGTGACATTGAGAGTTGGTGCCGAGAGTGTCCCGCCTGTAGTATCACCAAGGAAGGTCGAAGAGATCAGAAGGCCCCTCTACATCCAATTAAGACTCAAAAGCCGTGTGAAATTGTTGCTCTGGACCATGTGAAGTTGGGTCCCACACGTTCCGGCTACAGCTACGCTCTGACAATGGTGGATCATTACTCCAAGTTCCTTGTCATCGTGCCTGTCAGAGATCTTACAGCAAGAACTACGGCTGAGACCTTCTACGCAGAGTTTGTCCGCCATTACGGTTGTCCTGAGCATATCCTCACCGACCGTGGATCGGCGTTTGAATCCCAATTGTTCCGTGAGCTGTGTCAGTTCCAAGACTGCAAGAAGTTGCGAACCACAGCGTATCACCCTCAAGGGAATGGTATGTGCGAGAAGGCAAATCAAGTGATCATCGGCATGCTAAGAACAGCCGCAGTTACACCTGGTGTTGAGTGGCCTGAGCGTATCAAGGACTTGGCCTATATTTACAACAACACACCCCAAACATCTACGGGATACTCACCATTTTATCTAATGTTTGGAAGACAAGGTCAACTTCCTTCAGACTTAACCCTTGGTGTGAAGGTCCCTGACACCATCAATCCACTACCCATAACAGACTGGGTTGTTGAACACCGCCGACGTATGGAGGAAGCTAAAGAGATAGTTGAAACGCGCATGGATGAGGTTCGTAGGAGACAACAGGAGGATTACAACCATCACGCCCATGCAGCGCCCCTGAAAGTTGGCGACCGTGTATGGTTAAGGAATAACCATCGGAATGGGAAATTGGATCCATTCTGGGAGAAAGAACCATACAGTGTCATCTCCATACCATATCCTGAATCCGACGTGTATGAGAGCTCTAAACCTGGGAGACAGCCCCAAGTAATACACCGAAACCGTCTGAAGCTGTGCCTTAAAGAAGGACTACCCACAGAGGTGCCCCCAGCTGAGACAACGAGTACAGAGATCTTGTCACCTTCTGAAGCGAAAGAGAGACCCCCAACGTTAACTGAGCTTATGTGGGCGCCTAAACTACTACCATTTAGCTGTTATCCACCAATTGCTCTAGTGCAAGAGAACCCTTCGACAGATGATTTAATTGATTTCAGTGACTCTGTTCCTGATCCAAATCTCGTTCCACTTAGGCGTTCTGAGCGCACCACAAAAGGCATACCTCCAACACGCTATAGTGATGCCATGGCTGCCCTTGGGTAAAAGAGGTTAACTGTCTCTGCTTCTGTATATATGTTATTCCTGCTCTGATTACATTAATGTTTTCCTGTGTGTATATACAGTATATATATAATATCTTGCCATGTAATATAGTATTTACACTTATATGAAACAATCCAAGCCATAGTGCCTGGCTCACCGAGCCAAGGAAGTTCTGTTACCCCATTGCGGTACGGACATTCGTGCTAGAGTGCCTACTCTTCCTTACAGAAAGGACTGTTTATTGTTTCTCAGAGAGACTCTCATGATAATGGACACTCACGAAATTTGTGCCAGAGAGCCTCTGGACCCATTTGCACTACTGTTGTTTCTATTTGGACTGTCTGATGGTACCGCCAAAAGGTTCCATAAGTCTGAGTTTAATTATCTCTCCGTTACCCTTCAGACTTCTCATGGACATTCCAGGACTATGCCGGGAGGTCTTACCTCAAGTTTCTAAGTATTATATTTTTCTAAATTGTTAGTGACATTTGCACTTTATTCGTATTTATTAACGTTATGTTACATTTCTCACCTTCACCCCAGCCCGTCGCCGAGGTCGGCTCAGTGAAAGAGGGGGAGTATGTGGCATCCCAGAGCTGGCTATGGCTGGGCTGAGGGTGATCTCTGTGCATTGTATTATTTCCTGTTGCTTCATAGCCTGTGTGACATAGCAGGGGGTCCTGAGTCTCACACAACACAGCGCCACCTAGTGAGCCTCACACATGCATTACACCTCGCATAGGATTGAATAGTAACCAAATGTCCAATGGGAGGACATTGCCTGGGAAAAGGGGAGGAGTCAGCTGATCACTGGGTCCCCATGGTAACACCCCTGCAGGAAGGTCCTGCTTGTGAGGAGTTAGAAGTGTGGAGTGTTAGGAGGAGGAGGTGAGGAGATAAGTGTGATGTCCTGTGAAGAAAGCAGTGAGTTTAGTGCAGGAATCTCAAGTCCTAGACAGGCCCAGGAAGGTTGGAGAGCTGACATACTCCAGCTATTCAGAAGATCCTGTCCCCTGTCTGCCTAGCCATCGCCCTGAAGGAAGTCAAGCATCATTATCTTGTCAGCATGAGACTGTGGAGAGAACATTCTGGAACACGTGCTCCATAGCCAGTATCACAGGATCCAGGGGCCAAGGCCAGACCTGTGGAATATCCTGCCACCCTGACTATTGCACCCCGAAACTCTGAGCTATCAGGACCACATAACGTGAGTGGGGAATATTATGTACTAGTATCATGGTGGGCATCCTCCTATGAGCCAAATAGGAGCCCAGACGCACCTTAGGGCTGTAACACTGAAGTATAAGGGGCTAGGAACACCTTTCATCAAGTCTATCCTGCACCCCAGGACTTTGCTGTGTCACCAGGCGTACCCCGTTGTTTTGTATTGAAGAAACTGTTTAAGCATTTGTGCCTGCACACCCATGGAAGTAAAAGTTCAACTTTACAACCGTTTCTGTGTCTGACTCTGCACCGACAACATCAGGGCGCCCCAAACACCACCAGTCGGCACAGTATAGGGGAAGCGCCCCGGGGGAACAATCACCACCAACATTTGTGCAGCCCCCTCATCACCGGTACCAGTGGTGGTAACGTGGGACAGCACCAGCGCTGCGCCCTCGTGCCCAGAGACCGTGACAAGTCTGCGCTGTTTGCACCCCGCAATCCCAACTGCAGCGTTACCTTCCATCTGGTCACCGCAATTATATCTGCCAAAGAGTAGGGGTACTTCAGGCCCTCTCTTCTAGAGAACCGTACATTTTGTTTTTGCAGATAGGGTGCACCTTAGGTTTGCCTGGGTTTATCCCTAAGGTCCCCTCATACTATAATAGCAATCAGCTAATTTCGTTACCTGTGTTTTTCCCCTCTCCAACCTCTGAGGAGGAAGAAAAGCTCAACACCTTAGATGTGGTAAGGTGTCTGTGGATTTACCTATTCCACACTCAACCGCTTAAGAAGGCCGAAAGCCTACTAATTGATATGCAGTGTAAAAACAGAGGCCTCAAGGCTTCCAAGCCTACTCTATCCACATGGATCAAGGAGACAATTAAGTCTTCCTTTCTTATTCAGGAGTTATTCCCTCCAGTCTTTCTACGGCCACTCGACCTGGGTTGTCGACTTCTTTGGCTGAGTATCGGTCCTTACCATTGGACCAGATTTGTGCGGCTGCATCATAGTCATCTCAGTTGACCTTTTGTTAAACATTATCATTGGACATCCGCAGTTTCCAGACAACTGCCTTTGGTCAGTCAGTCCTTGATGTTGTAAGGCGAGGAAACCCTCCCTAGGGGAATTACTTGCTATCTCCCCATATTGTGCTGCTGTCGGACGTAAGGGGAATCGTTGATTGTAATGTCAATCTGTATTCCCTAAGTCCAGACAGCAGCACAAGGCTTCCCTCCCTAGAAGCTTGTTTCCTGTTACTTTATAATTTACACAGTGGAGGGAGGTCTCTTGTGCCCTCTTATAGGGCTAGTAGGAGGCACCTTTTTGGTGCTAATTAAAGGTTCCACCTGTCCTAAACAACACACAGGGGCAGAGATACCCCATATTGTGCTGCTGTCTGGACTAAGGGAATACAGATTGACATTACAATCAACGATTGCATAAAAAACAATATAAATGAGGTATCGCCGTAATCGTACCAACCCGCAGAATAAAGGTAACATGTTACTTACGCTCTACGCAGCATGGCGAAAAATTTAAAAGGTAAAACGCAATACCAGAATTGATGTTTTTTTTTTTTTTTTTTAATCCACCAAGAAAGACTTAAAATGTATTTAATAAGTTGTAGGCACCTAAAAATGATGTAATTACAAAATACATCTCATACTGCAAACAACAAGCCCTAATATGACTACATCACCAGAAAAATAAAGAAAATATAGCTCGCCAAATCATTAGAACATAACTGGCTGCTGCAGGAAGGGAATGTATAAGCTGTGCGAGTGTATATCAGGGGACACCCCAGATTTAGAGATTACAAGGGATAATAAACCAGAAATGACCCCCAGAGTGACCCCCCCAATAATAGGAGCTACTGGGGAAATAGTAGGGAATTTAGTGTACTCAATGTACTCTGCACAGCTTACATATTCACTCTTCACCATCTGCTGTGCAGTCACGTCTGGGATACTAATGCTCACTACACCCCTTGATAAATTCTTTGAGGGGTGCAGTTTCAAAATGGGATCATTCCCTAGGGAATTCCACTTTACTGGTACTTTAGAGGCTCTGCAAACTTGACATGGCATCCAGATCCCAAACATCTGAATCTGCACTCCAAAAGCCACATAGCGCTCCTTCCCTTCTGTGCCCTGCTGTGTGCCCAAACTGCAGTTTATACCCACATGTATGACACTGGTGTACCCAGGGTAACGTACTTAATGTCATATGTGGGTATAAACTGCTGTTTGGGCACAACCGGGCACAGAAGGGATGGAGCGCTATTTGGTTTTAGGAGCACAGACTTGAACGGTTTGATTTTTGGGCACCATGACACTTTTGCAGAGCTGAAACGCCAGTAAAGTGGAATCCCCCTACATGTCACCCCATTTTTGAAACTATATCCCTGAAGGAATTTATCCAGGGGTACAGTGAGCATTTTTAACCCCCAAGTGTTGCTATCATTTATTATCCATAAATGAATACGCAGCTGATGGTAAAAGGTGAAAATGACAATTTTTCCAGGAATACATAATTTCAGTGCGTAATATGTTGTGCCCGGCTTGTATCAGATTGTCCGTTCTGTCTGTATGTTTGTGGTATATCAATGTGAGTAACCGGTGGTCTTTGATGTATATTGTGGTATCCAGAAAGTGAATTTCACTCCCTCTGTCCCTCTGTCACACACCACAACTTTCCAGATTGTTTTTTGACCGGTTGTAAATAACTTCTCTACTTAGATTGCATTTTGTTTTGGGTTTAAGGACTCTAAAATCCTTTGAAGACCATGTGTATAGGGTATATAAAAAATCTGTGAATTTTCAGTTCTTGTATAACACCATGTCTGATGAAGGAAGCTAGTCTTCTGAAAGCTTACTTATCAAATATACTCAGTTAGCCTCTAAAAGGTATCGCCTGATTTCTTCACTCTTCCACTACTTTCAATGGCTAACAAGGTACAACATTATACTAATACAAAATCTAGAACCTAGTCAAACAGTCTTATAAACACCTGTGAAAGAATGAGTTGTTCTAAAGAGGTCACTGAATTCCTGCATGGTACTGTAAAAGAGTGCCATAGTTGTAACAAGTCAGCTTGTAAAACTTCTTCTTTCCAAGATATTTATGAATGATATTATTGAAAAGTAAAAGTGTTAGGAAACACAGAAACTAAGCCATTAAGAGACAAAGCACATAAAATTATAGAGTGGGGTTCCCCAGTGCTGGGGTGCATAATTCATAAAAGCAACGCTTTGCTGAGTTAATAACTGCAGTGTTCCATACCTCCTCTAGTATTAACATGCCATAAATGTTCAAGATGGCAAAAAAAACCTTTAATATCTGTATGAATGTGTGGTCCTTCTGTTGTTTGCACATATGAAGTCCATGGTGTTAAATTATACATGTAAAAGAAGCAGTACCACATTTGTAAATAAGCATGAATATTTTGTTTCCGAGCCAAGTAGGACAGTTTTACATTCCTCGTGGTGCTGAATGTTGGGCTGTTCACGTCGGGACTTCCTGTGTTGGACTGTGATTTTGCTCAGGATGATGTTAGAAAAGCAAAGGCAGACCACAAAACTTGGTAATTAAAAGGACAGGAATTCCTGGATTGATTCTAGGAAGAAAGGAGAGCTGACAAATTTTAAGCCTTATCTTTTAGAACAAAAATTAGCAACAGTCAAGGCAATCTTAATCTTGATACATTTTGTTATGATTAAATGCATTAAATGAATTTAAATTTCATATCATTTTTGTCACTATCCATGTAAAAAAATATCCTGAAATATTTCCAAACTATTCACTAGAGGACACATAATAGGCTGACATTTGTTTTTTGTTTCTGCTTTTCAGCTTTTCTGTGTAGAACTACTGTAGGCTAGGTTCATGTAGTAGATTTTGCTGTGGAAACATCTAGGGCTGAAAGATTTCTTATTCCCATTCACTTCAATTGGAGCTTTGGGTGGAGTCCACTCCAAAGATCAAGCAGGACTATTGTCTAGTGAGCAGAAAATGAAGCACCTGCCTCCCATTGGAGATTCCACAGCAAAAATTCTTTAGTGTTAACCTAGTCTAACAGGGTCAACAATACCATCTATGTATCATTAAATGGTGAGAAATTTAATAGATGACCACTGTACTGTACTGTTGGAGACCTAGATGTGCAGGATATCAACACTGTACATACACTTAAAAGGATTTTCCCGGATTAGGATGTTAATGGCCTGTCCTTAGGCTGGTGTCACGAAATCGTTATGTGATGAAAATATTCAGCATGCTATAGTTCTTTTTCTGTTTAGGTTCAATTCTGGGTATTGGCTTATACAGTGGGGAAAAAAGTATTTAGTCAGCCACCAATTGTGCAAGTTCCCCCACTTAAAAACATGAGAGAGGCCTGTAATTGACATTATAGGTAGACCTCAACTATGAGAGACAAAATGAGAAAACAAATCCAGAAAATCACATTGTCTGATTTTTAAAGAATTTATTTGCAAATCATGGTGGAAAATAAGTATTTGGTCACCTACAAACAAGCAAGATTTCTGGCTCTCACAGATCTGTAACTTCTTCTTTAAGAGGCTCCTCTGTCCTCCACTCATTACCTGTAGTAATGGAACCTGTTTGACATTGTTATCAGTATAAAAGACACCTGTCCACAACCTCAAACAGTCACACTCCAAACTCCACTATGGTGAAGACCAAAGAGCTGTGGAAGGACACCAGAAACAAAATCGTAGACCTGCACCAGGCTGGGAAGACTGAATCTGCAATAGGCAAGCAGCTTGGTGTGAAGAAATCAACGGTGGGAGCAATAATTAGAAAATGGAAGACATACAAGACCACAGATAATCTCCCTCGATCAGGGGCTCAACGCAAGATCTCACCCCGTGGGGTCAAAATGATTACAAGAACGGTGAGCAAAAATCCCAGAACCACACGGGGAGACCTAGTGAATGACCTGCAGAAAGCTTGTCTTTATTTTAAACCTAAAGTCATATTTTCTGCTGAGTAAATGGAATGCCAAGTGGATGAACCAATAATTTCTGAGTGTACATAGGTCTGAGAGTATGATGTTTAGTGGTCAATGGAAACTTTCTCTGACATGGAATAGAGTAGGTCATCCTTTCAAAACATGAGACCTCTATCTAGAGAAAGGTGCTACCCATATCAATCAAATTACAATAGTCATTTCTAAGGCAAGTTGACAATTGATAGCTATGATGTGATTAGCTTGTGCACTTTTCCTGCTAAAAATTGATCTTTCAGTTTTCTTGAATTCTAGACTTTTTAAAATTTAAAAATAAACTAAACCGTAAGAATCCTATAGACAAAATAAAATGTTAAATTCCCATGAGCAAGAAAAACGTTATTTGATAAGAGGTATGGTAAATGTGCACAAGGTTTCCTCAGGCATGAACTCTGTATGTGATCTTAGCAGTATCCATTTATCTTTCTGTGTCTCTGGCCTGCTGTCTGGTAATTGGGTAATAAAGATTTTATTATTCTTTTCATCCCAACTATTTGCAGGCGCCACAGAAAGTTTAACTGTATTCCACAGATGACATGACATTTAATATTCCTGAATAGGATCAGTGTGTATCTGAAATGATAAATGTGCTCAGTTTTATTGAGAGTTCCTCAGTATATAAAATCAGATAACTCTATTAATTGATTTATTATATACAGAGTTGGAAGAACAACCAAGTTTACAAAATATTTTCATGGATTCCTTTAAAAAAAAAAGAAATTGTAAGAGTGAATTTTAACTACTCAATTTAATGTTTACAATCTTAGGACATCTTAAACATGTAAATTAGTATGTGCCTTCAGAGCCAGTATAACATCTAATCCAGACTACACTGTTGTGAATGTAATGTAAAGTTAATTTAATTCAAAGGCATTCAAAATCATTTAAAAGGGGTTTTCTAGATTAAAGATATTAATGACCTATCTGTAGTTCACAGTAGCTGCTAGCTCCAAAATATAGACACAGAACAGATCTGGAAGCACATGGCTCCATATGTTGTGCCTTGGGCTGGCCAGGTTACTGCAGATCACTTACCGTTCCCTTAGAAGTGGAGCTGCAGCCCCTACACACAGATTAGTGTGGTCTGTTTCCAACTCCAGTCTCTGTGTACAGTCAGTTGAATGAACGGCACGGGCGGCACACGGGTGACATACAGATGTCATCCGTGTCCTGCCAGTGCATCGGCCGTGCTTCCACAGGCCCTTTCATTCAATAAATAGGAGCCGCGGAAGTACATCCGCAAAAGAGGACAGGAATAAGACCTGTTCCATATTTTGTGACCCGGATTGTCAGCCCGCACACGGGATCGTGTAATTCATGGTCATGTGTTGGGGTCCATAGAAATGAAATGGTCAGTGTGCTATCTGGGAAAAACCTGGATAGCACACCAACCATTCATACGGTCATCTGCAAGGGGGCTTAGTTCCAGAAAAGGCAACTTCTTTGAATAGATGATTAGTGGATGTGCCAAGTCATGGACCCTCACCGATTTGAGGCTCCTTGTGTTGAAATGTTATATATTATTTTTATATTCATTTTTTTTTTTTTTTTTTTTAACATTTGCAGCACTTTTCCAGCGTTTTGAGGGTTACTCAGTTATTCCCATGCTGTGTAAACAGGAGAGGCATTTGCCTAGAAGATGGGAGGCGTTAGCATGACCTTAGATAGTTTGGGCTTGTTCAGAGCAGTGTGTTATTAGTTGCAATGTAGTGCAGAAGTGTTTCAGAGAGCACCTTCAATTCTTTACAGAGCCGTAGTTATGCCAAGACAGGCTGCCTCGTGCCATCAGGCCCCAAAGCTCTCAAAAGAAACCTCTTATTGCTCAGAGAACATCTCCACTTCATAGCAGTGACGAAACCAAGTATCCATGGCTGAAACAAAAGACCCAGTCCAAAGTTGTCCCATGTTCACAACAGTATAAATAGACATAAGGCTAGAGGAGGGTGTTTTGCCCTATGTATGGATACTGCTTGCTGGAAAAACTGCACCTCCATGTTAATTGTGACAGGAAAATCAGACTAAATAAACTGAGATCAGACCAAATAAACCTTTTTAAGGCCGGGGACCCACGGGCCTTAAAAAGCGAATCCCATCCACACACTGCGGTAAAATACATGCAACGGACACACTATGATTTATTAATAATAATAATAATAATAATAATAATACATTTTATTTATATAGTGCCAACATATTCCTCAGCACTGTACAATTTGATTTCCAAAACCATGCATGTCACTCATACCTACGGAAACACCGGTGGGTTCCTTATAGGTATAACTAAAGCAGAAATTCCGGAGAAGAAACCTCTGCAGATTTACTGAGAAAAGCGCTGCGGGAAAAACCACGGCGGCAACGCAGCACTTTTTTGCTACAGCCTGCAACATGGGCAGTTAGCCTAAATCTAAGGCCACATGTAGTGAGCCACAGCCAAAAAGAACTGTGGAAAAAAACACGGTGTAAACGCATTGCGATTAGAGATGAGTGAATTTTCTGTAATGATTTGATTCGATCCAAATTAATTTGCGGCGAATCACGTTAACCCCTTCTCGATATCTGCCCTCAGGGGTTTCATTATATATTGGGGTCCCAATCGGCCCCCCCGCAACAGGGGGTGCTGTTGCTCCTATTCGGCAGCCCGAGGTCTGATCAGTGACTCCGGGTCTACCCCATCGCTGTCCCTCTGCATATCTGGTTGATCCTGCCTTGAATGGAGACTGTCAGCCTATGCGTCTGCAGAGGGTGACAGCCTCCTATGCACTGCAATACATGTGTATTGCAGTGTATACCTATTGAAGCAACAATCAGTATATCATTGCTTCAATCCCCTATGGGTACAAAAAGAAAAAAAGTGTTTAAATCCCCCCCCCCCCCCAGAGCTGGTGCTATTATTATACTCTGGGGTCTCCTCAGACACCAGAGTTTAATAATCAGAGGCCCAGGGGAAGTGATTTAAAATAACAAACACTTATACTCACCTTACCTCACCTCTTCTGGGTATCCGGCAGTCTGCAGCATCCTCCTCGCTCCTCTTCTTCCTTGCGACTGAGGTCCTGCTCCCCAGATGTCACTGCTGGGGCCTGTGATTGGGCCTCAGCGGTCACGTGGGGCGTGATGACGTCATTACGCCGGCATGCACCACGTGACCGCTGGGGCCCAATCACAGGCTCCAGCAGTGAGGCCTGGGGAGCAGGACCTCAGTCACTGACCGGAAGAGCTGGATGCTGAGCCCAGGACAGGTGAGTATCAGTATTTTTAATCACCTTCTCTTGCCTGGCATCTAATGAAAAGGGGTCCGGCGATCGAACCAGGCTTTCCCCGACCGCTATCATGGGGCCCCAACACTTGCCCAGGTACTCCAGGTGCTGACGCCGGCATCCAAGGGGTTAAAACCCCCGATCAGAGCTGTGCGATTCGTTACCACAAAGTGTGAGGAAATCTGGATTCTATGCGAATCGAATATTTCCTGAAATTCGGATTGAATTCCACTTTGTCAACTTCGATTCGCTCATCTCTAATTGCGATTTTTCCCACAGCGCTTTTCACAGAAAGTCTGCAGAGTTTTCCTCTGCAGACTTTCTGCTTCTATTATACCTATACGGAAACCGCCAGCGTTTTCGTAGGTATAAATTACATTCTGCAATTTACAAAAATGCGAGCATTTTTGCACTCACAGCATTTCCACTGCAGTTTTTTTTTCTGCAATGTGTGGATGGGATTAGACAGAATCCCGTCCACTTTGCAGGTACTGTAAAACACTGTGTCTTTTTGAAGCAGCGTTTTCGCAACGTGGAGCCACTGCCTTAAATTCTCTTTAAGTTCAGAGAGAAGGCCTAAAAAGATCAATTTGAGCCTGCACTGGTCACATGGATAGTCTCACAGACTCAAGAAGTAGGAGTGTTGACTACTACTACTCACTACTACTGCAGTTGCAAATGATTATATGCATGAGATAGAAATATAGCATAAAGATACTATAGATTGATGGCATACAGTTTTGTCTATATTTCTATAGACACTTAATAAAGACCCCTGTTTTGTCCGGAATGCTGGCAGATTTTCTCTTTCCTTCTCTTTCTTTCTTTCTTTCTTTCTTTCTTTCTTTCTTTCTTTCTTTCTTTCTTTCTTTCTTTCTTTCTTTCTTTCTTTCTTTCTTTCTTTCTTTCTTTCTTTCTTTCTTTCCACACATATTTGTGTATGTGTGTGTGTTCTGTGTGGATATAACATTTATATCCTATATCTAACTTTGCTGAAGAATCGGTTTAGCAATCTGTGGTCTCAGGAATGACCATGACCACACTTATGTTTCCTGCAGGGAAAAAAATTGCAATTGCTATCATTTTACTATGTAATGTAAAGGTCACAAACCTTACTTAACCCTCAGAGCTTTTAATGGTGTCATAAAGATAATGTAGCCTTTTGCACGACTTTATAGTTTACTGTAGACAACTAAAATATAATTGCTTCAAAGGTAATTGTCATGTGCAAGTTATACAAGAATTTATTGTAGTAGCTAGTACTTTACAGATGTAGTACACAAAGTTAACATACAAGGAAGTGCAATGTGACTTCTTTGAATACTGGAATTGCTGTGATTGCTGCACTAGAACCATGCTGGTGCCAGGAAAGGTCGGCATAATAATATTTTTTTCCCACTTGTTTTTTTTAGTGTTATCAAGTAATAAAGCTAGTCTCTGTCACCATGGATACCTTGAAGAGATACACCAGATTATCCAGTACTATTGATGGTCAGTTACTGGTGCCACCATATGCTATAATTCCCAAAAACTGTGACACTTTCCACCCTGGTAATGCTATCTGAGATACTGGGATAGTAGACATGCATCTGAATATGCATAAACTACAAAGTCTATTAATAAATGTATATAACTTGTGTATGCATGCACTAAAGAATGTCCTACTATTGAATATGTGGACAGTGAGCCAAACATCATTACCAAGGACACAATGACTGACATCACAACATATGTCAGAAGGAATTAAGACTATGTTTACATCTATGTTGAAAGCTCTATTAGGAGAGTCCGTATAAAATTGCATATGAAAAAGTCCTGCAGTCCTTTTCATTTGGACAAATCATAAGGATCCATCTTTACTGTTCAGTCAGTTATTCTGTTCCTGTTCCCTTAGCAGACCTGCATATCCTCGCTCACATGCTTATAGGGCAGTAAGAAAACTATTATTTTCCAGAAGGTCAAGCAAACCAAAAGTTATAAATTCAGAGGGCATACCTAAATAGTTAAACACTGAATGATTTAATTATGCAATTTACAATTAGTGAAAAGGAAGACATTTATTGAACAAATGTACATTAATAAGCTCAAAAATTGCCTAATAAGCTATTGTAAGTACCAGCAAGAAACATTAGTCACCAATCTCATGGTATCATTCAAAAATATCAATTGACAAGAATTCTATACTTTCACTTATATAATGGACAGTGAACAAATGTAAAATGTGCTTTTTGCAGGTTTTAGTGACTACAAATGTTTTTGAAGGTCAGCACATCTCACCTGAAGAATCAACGGGGCAGGCACATTGTAGTTACTAGAACAGAGAAGCATTCAGTCTAGTCTTTTTTCTTTTGTACAAGAGGGATGGAAGGCTCAAATGTGTAAATTATCAGCAGTCCGAACAATGATTCCTTTAGAACGGTAAATAGCTTTCTGTAAGACTATAAAAGCATTCTTGTATTATTTTGCTACATAATCCCAAACTCAATACAAATCCACAGTCCATAGAAACCTATTACAGTGTGTGATGAACTAAGATTATGTATTAGTGTATGTGTTATTACATATACAGTACAGACCAAAAGTTTGGACACACCTTCTCATTCCAAGAGTTTTCTGTATTTTCATGACTATAAAAATTGTAGATTCACACTGAAGGCATCAAAACTATGAATTAACACATGTGGAATTATATACTTAACAAAAAAGTATGACACAACTGAAAATATGTCTTATATTCTAGGTTCTTTAAAGTAGCCACCTTTTGCTTTGATTACTGCTTTGCACACTCTTGGCATTCTCTTGGAGATGCCATCTCTTTATCCACTCTGCCTCCTAATTCTAGGATATTCTGCAGTGTTCTTCTAACAGTTGTCAGGTCAGCATATATTAAAGACTGCTTATCCTTCAGCTCATTCAGATACAGCTTCTGCTCATCTGCAGACTTTTTGTCAAGTCTTTCATTCAAGTCCTGTATCTCAGTGGCTCTCTTATCTTGCTCTTGGTTGAATACAGACTCTCTCTCGTGTCACGTTTCTCATGGATAACAGCTCTGATTCTTTAGAGGTTAATAGGCTCTGCAGCGAATCCTTCTCAGCTTCTAATGCTGCCAGCTTTGAAGATAGTGCAGATGCCGACTGTTCCGTATTGGATAAAGACTGCTGCAATCGATCCAATTCTTCTCTTTTAGATTCCACTTCGGTTTTTAACTGTTCAATCTGCAAAGTGCACTCTTCCAACTTTATTTCTGACTCGCGCTTCACTTGATTCATCTGAAACTCCAGCTGTTCCTTGATGCGTACAACTTCCTCCTGCTTGTTCACTTGTACCTTTAGTTTAGCAACAAGCATTTTTAGATCTACAATCTCAGCAGATAAATTAGACCCTTTTTCCTCAAACTGAATCTTCATGTCTGCTATCTGGAGGTCCAATTCTCTCTTGGCTTTTTCCAGCATCTCATAAGCATTAGCTTTGTTCTCATACAATATCTGCACAGATTCCAGGTTTTTCTCAACTTCATCCTTGGAGCTAACCAATTTCTCCATTTCAGTGCACAGTTGCTTGTTGAGCCTCTCTAACTCGGCCTTCAATTCAAGGGCCTCTGCTTCAGCATGGTCACGTTCTTCTGCATATCTAGCAGAAAGAGTCTTCTCTTCACCAAGCAGCTGATCAAACTTTTTCTGCTTCCTTTTCAAATTTGACACAATCCGATGTTGATGATCAAGATCTACACCTACATCTTCTAGTTCCTGCTGCAGTCTAATTTTCGTCTTCTCAAGTTTGTCATAAGCAGCAACCTTCTCCTCAAACCGTTGAGTTGTAGCTTCTAGCTCCTTTTGCAACTTTTCCTTTAGTTCTTCAACAGAGTCCAAGGATCCAATACTATCTTCCATTTTTTTCTTCATATCAGTCACCTGAGCCTGTAGTGTTGAAATCTGCTTTGTCAAATCTCTTTTTGCTTTATCCTCTTCCTCTAGTTGCTCAAGGAAACCATTTTTCTCATCTTCCATTTGTTTTAGTTTTGTACTAAGGTCAAGCTTCTGATGAATTTCTTCTTGCAAAAGTTCCTGAGTGTCCTGAAGCTGAGATTCTAGTGTAGACAACTCTTTTCAAAGTTTGATAAACTTGCTGTCTGCTTGAGAAAGAAGCCCTGTGACATTATCCAATTCCACCTGTAGTCTGTTTGCCTTGTCTAGCAGCTCTGCTTGAAACCTGTCCCTTTCTGTGACTTTTAGTTGCATCACTTCAAGTTGAGTCTCTACCTTTTTGTGACTCTCCTGTAAGGTTTGCACTTTCTGAGCATGAACAGACGACATCTCCATCAATTCTTTGTCTTTATTTTTCACCAAAACAGACAATTTCTCATTATCTTCACAAGATCCTGACAGCGCCCTCTCCAGGCTGCATATTCTAGCTTTGAGTTCCCTTTCTCTTTGTTCCAGAACTCCAGCTCTGCTTCGCCATTCGTTGACTTCACTATTTAGGCGAACTTGCTTTAGTGCATGCAAGTTTTGCTCTGACTGCAATGTCTGCACCACAGATTCTAAATCACTCTCTTGGTCAGAGACATACTTCCTCAGCTCTGCAATTTCATTTTCTTTGTCAATTAATGCAGTTTCAAAGTCATCTCTTAATTTTTCAATGACACTCTCTTTGGCAATGGAGTCGAACATGCTGCTCCTTTAAATCCTGCAATTGCTTCTCAAGCACTTGCTTTTGCTCTACACTCTGTACAACTTTATTAGATAGAGCACCTTTCCTTTCAGCAAACTCCTTCTTAGTGACACAGTCCATTCCAGGCAAACCCAGTACCACATTTTCACAATGACTAGAATATGCACTCCTCATAGATTCAAGATCTTTCTTTAACTTCAGGTTCAACTTAAGGTTCTCTTTTTCTAATACCTCAAATTGCCGTTTCCAATCAGATATTTTATCCTCATCAATGAACCTGATGGTTTTATTCTCATCTTGAAGCTGCTGCACCATAACATTTTCATCTTTGGTGCTTCCATGCACTCCATTATGAGACACACACTCAGCAGGGACATATTCCATCATAGAACAGAGGTGCTTTAGAAAAACTGAGTCACTCTCATGCAACACATTATCTTTACTTGCATTCCACATGATCTGTTCCGGGTTTTGTGTCTCTCTGCATTCAGGCTGCTGCACTAATAAACCTGGGCATAACTTCTCTGCTTTTTTACAGGCTGAAATTCTCTTTTTCTTGCCCATGATTTAATAACAAGATTACACAATATTCCCCACCAACCTTGGGTTCAACCAGCAGCAACTTTTTGCTATCTTCAGCAGTCACATGTATTCAAACAGTTAACTTATGTGGCACTACAACAACCAGCATTTTCTTCTGTCTTCCACAGAAAACACTAACATGGCACCATAGCCTTTCACATAGACTTGTTTATGTGGCACTACAACAACCAGCATTTTCTTCTGTCTTCCACCGAAAACACCAACATGGCACCATAGCCTTTCACATAGACTGTTTGCAATATCCATCTTCTATACACATTGCATACTTTCTTGCCATCAGCAAACATTTCACAGACTTCTGTGCCACAGTATACACAGAGTCCATTCCCTGGATTCCTCATCCACAGTTTTACTTTCACCAGTTTTTTTTTTGCACACACTTTTGCTATGTTGCAATTCACTCACCCCATTCTGGGCTTCTCAGTTGAAATCACTGATTTCTTCCAGCTGTAGGCCACAATGCACACTTTGCAGTACTGCAATCACAAACCACTTGTCTTCCAGGACTTGCGTGGATCTCTTTATGCGCGCGATTCTCCACCATATTTGACAACTTGGGGAATTAGACTCAAATGGTGGCTTTTCCTGGTCCCAACAGCGGAGGTTCGTGGTACTGGGCGCCGGTGAGACAGCGTTCAGACGGTGCCAATTTAAAACAAAGTGGCTTTATTACAGCTTAAGGGCAACATAACAAAACAACAAACAAAACCTAGGCCGCCGTTAGGGCCCTAACTCACTTATAGAGCCCCTCACTAGCCTGACTCTTGCTCAGCTCTAGCAAAGAGTCTCTGTGTGACCCAGCCCTTCTGGCACAGACCCTGTCTGTCCTAGCTGGTCCACTACTGCCTGCTTCCTGCAGGATGCTCCAGCCCCTCTGGAGTTACGTGCCACCCACTCAAAGGTGTGGCTGAAGGCCTTTTCAGGGCTGGGCCTGGGTCACTCAACAGCGCCCTCTGGCTCACATACCTACAATATATATTATACTATATATATATATATATATATATATATATATAATTACCTATATATATATGTATACGGTATACAGTGGGTACGGAAAGTATTCAGACCCCTTTAAATTTTTCACGCTTTGTTTCATTAGAGCTATTTGCTAAAAGCAAAAAAAGTTCATTTTATTTCTCATTAATGTACACTCAGCACCCTTGTACTTTTCAACCTTTTGCCACATTTCAGGCTTCAAACATAAGGATATAAAATTTAAATTTTTTGGTGAAGACTCAACAACATGTGGGACACAATTGTGAAGTGGAACGAAATTTATTGGTTATTTTAAACTTTTGTAAAAAATAAAAAACTGAAAAGTGGGGCGTGCAATATTATTCGGCCCCTTTACTTTCAGTGCAGCAAACTCACTCCAGAAGTTCAGTGAGGATCTCTGAATGATCCAATGTTGTCCTAAATGACTGATAATGATGATAAATATAATCCACCTGTGTGTAATCAAGTCTCCGTATAAATGCACCTGCTCTGTGATAGTCTCAGGGTTCTGTTTAAAGCGCAGAGAGCATCATGAAGACCAAGGAACACACCAGGCAGGTCTGGGATACTCTTGTGGAGAAGTTTAAAGCTGGATTTGGATACAAAAAGATTTCCCAAACTTTAAACATCCCAAGAAGCACTGTGCAAGCGATCATATTGAAATGGAAGGAGTATCAGACCACTTCAAATCTACCAAGACCCGGCCGTCCCGCTAAACTTTCATCTCAAACAAGGAGAAGACTGATCAGAGATGCAGCCAAGAGGCCCATGATCACTCTGGATGAACTGCAGAGATCTACAGCTGAGGTGGGAGAGTCTGTCCACAGGGCAACAATCAGTCGTACACTGCACAAATCTGGCCTTTATGGAAGTGTGGCAAGAAGAAAGCCATTTCTCAAAGATATCCATAAAAAGTCTCGTTTAAAGTTTGCCACAAGCCACCTGGGAGACACACCAAACATGTGGAAGAAAGTGCTCTGGTCAGATGAAACCAAAATCGAACTTTTTGGCCATAATGCAAAACGATATGTTTGGCGTAAAAGCAACACAGCTCATCACCCTGAACACACCATCCCCACTGTCAAACATGGTGGAGGCAGCATCATGGTTTGGGCCTGCTTTTCTTCAGCAGGGACAGGGAAGATGGTTAAAATTGATGGGAAGATGGATGGAGCCAAATACAGGACCATTCTGGAAGAAAACCTGTTGGAGTCTGCAAAAGAACTGAGACTGGGACAGAGATTTATCTTCCAACAAGACAATGATCCCAAACAAAAAGCAAAATCTGCAATGGAATGGTTCACAAATAAACGTATCCAGGTGTTAGAATGGCCAAGTCAAAGTCCAGACCTGAATCCAATCGAGAATCTGTGGAAAGAGCTGAAAACTGCTGTTCACAAACGCTGTCCATCCAACCTCACTGAGCTCGAGCTGTTTTCCAAGGAAGAATAGGCAAGAATTTCAGTCTCTCGATGTGCAAAACTGATAGACATACCCCAAGCGACTTGCAGCTGTAATCGCAGCAAAAGGTGGTTTTTTCACGCCCCACTTTTCAGTTTTTTATTTTTTACAAAAATCTAAAATATCCAAGAAATTTCATTCCACTTCACGATTGTGTCCCACTTGTTGTTGATTCTTCACCAAAAAATTTTAATTTTATATCCTTATGTTTGAAGCCTGAAATGTGGCAAAAGGTTGAAAAGTTCAATGGGGCCGAATACTTTCGCAAAGCACTGTTATATATATATATATATATATATATAGAGCACTAAACCATTTTGATATAAAATTGTTAAATTTAAGGTTACTTTGTGTTGCTCTATAAACCCATTACCTTTTTGAGGTGTGTTTGTGTGTGACTGTTGAAGAGACGCATGTACTGTATATGTGAGCTAATTTCCACTGAGCCAAAATCAGTGGTGGTGGCGGAGTGTGTGGACTTTGTTGGGATGTGATTTATGCTCAATTTGAAGCCCGAGCGAAGGGTGAGTACAAGATTGAGTGAGTGGAATGAGTTGACCCCTAACAGACACACCCGCGTCACATTCTAGGAAGGCCCATATGTGACACAGTGGTCCATCAAATCCCAGTAATAAGTTGCTCTGAGATGACTATTGGAACATGAAACTACTGTAAGCTTGAGACAATAACTCCATGGAAAACAAGCAGCTGGAACTCAAACCTTGCAGGGCCAACTCAAAACAAAAACACTACCAGTCACTGCATTTACTTTAGTAATTTATTGCTTGCTGATTTTATATACTTGACCTGATATAATGAGCTGATAAACAGTTTAGTATGTGTAGACGGTGACTTAGTGGATCTTTCAGCTATTTACACACAATACAGTTGAAAGTGGTTTCTAGATATAAGAAACTATGTAACCCCTTAAGATGGGTGGGTCAACAGTAGTGTTGAGCGAACCTGAACTGCACCGTTCAGGTCCATACTGAACTTCGTGTGTTTGGGTACTCGAATCTGACCCCAAACGTCAGCACTGAAGTTCGGGTCCGGGTTCGGCTCATCTCTAAAGCTGGTTGATTGACTGCTGAGAAGCCAATCAACCAGCTTTAACATCTTCACGCATTGTAACATACATGTACGTCGGAGAATGTGGGTAGTTACCACATCCCCACATATGTGATGGTGATCGAGCGGGCTCAGAAGCAGAGCCCATGTGATCACCGTGGGAGCCCAGCTTTATCTAACAGCCAGGCTCCCGCTGCAACAGCGGGGACGGTGATAACACCGTTCCCCGCTATTTAACGCTTAAGATGCCACGTTCAATAGCAACCGTGGCATCTTAGGTGTTTGTCATTGAAACTGAATGCTGTGCTGTGCGTCTGCATAGGCTGACTTCCTCTATAGACTGCAATACACGTGTATTGCAGGCTATAGCGCTGAACCAGCGATCAGTGTATCACTGGTTCAGGTCCCATAGTGTGACCCCATTTTTGGGTCTCAAAGTTCGGGTCCCCATTGATTTCAATGGGATTCGGGCTTGGGTTTGGGTTCGGGTCAAGTTCGGGTACCCGAAACGAACTTTTGAGCAAAGTTCGGCGGAACACGTCGAATCCGAACTTTGACGGGTTCGCTCAACACTAGTCAACAGCTCACAAACAGATCAGATTAAATAAACTTTCATGAAAAGAGGAAGTGAAAGACATACAGACACAGATGGCCTGATGCAGCTAACAGTAAGTTTTGTAGCAGTTTTCTAGGAGTACCGAACACTATTGAGGTAGAAAATTTACTGTTAGCTGAGGAGGGACATTTGTGTCTATATATATTATATATGTGCTTCCTTCTCACTTCCTTCTCCTTCCTTTCCTCTCTATAGACTTCTGTGATCTGCATTGCGTCTTCATTCAGAACAGATTTGAGAAGTGAATTGAGCAGTTAAGTATGGGAGGAAGATAAAGTGAGAAACTAGCACTTTTCTCACAAATAAACTCATGCTACGTTGTATAAAATATATACTGTACAGTATGTGTAATGTGAGCAATTATGTGATTGATATGATTTATAATAAGACTTGGTCTTACGGAATATCAAAGAAAATTTGTGAGATGGTACACTTCAATAAAAAAGGCACACAAATTTCTGATAGTATATTGTTTCCATTGTTGGTGTGAGTTAGAGTGTTATTGTTTTGAAGTCATTTGTCTTTCCATGTATGATAACGTATTTCTGTCTCCAGTCATGACCTCAAAGATTCTGTCATTATTACTCACTCAAGCTCCCTTCCTGCCTCAGTCCTCCCACACACAATCCTCAATTTTCAAGACTAACATCCCAAACAACTTTCAACACTGAATGTTTCCTTGATGTTGATGAAGTTTTACCACCATATCTTTCAAGAAGAATGCGTAATTTAACTTAGAAATTTTTCTCATTCCTTTCTGCTTGGTTAAAGATCAACAGTCATGAAAGTGGAATGCATGTAAAGCATGTAAAAGAAAGGGAAGAATACTGTTACAGTATGAAAAGAACATTGTAAGAACTACAAAGCCTGTACTATCTACTGAAAGCTAATTACATGTGACGGGCACATTGAGAAAGATTTAACATTTAAAAGAGGAATACTGTATATTATATTCTCACACTCAGGAGGATACAAGACTCACTTATTCGACTAAGAAATGTTTTTCACTGTAAAACATATTTTTAAAGAAGAAACTACATTCTTTTTCTCAGGACCAAGAATGTGGATGTAGTTTTGTTTTTATAATACCAAACTCTTAACAAAAGTACAGTGCAGTATTTAACCCTATAAGGATGCAGGGTAGTTTGGACATTAATGCTCTGCGACTTTTTTCATATTTTCTTTCCCCCACCTTCCAAAATTCATTACTTTCTTATTTTGCTCTCAACAAAGCAATATAAGGGCTTATTCTTTGTGTGGCAAGTTGTAGTTTTATTTTGCACCATTTTGAAGTACACCTATAATGCTTTGATTAGCTTTTATTAATGTTGTGATATGGTATGCCTAAAAAAAACACACAATTTTGTAAGTTTTTGCATTTTGTTTCTAAGGCGTTCCCTCTGCATTAAACATTATATGGTAACTTTGTCGGGCGGGTCATTACAATTTCAGTGATACCATGCTTATATTGATTATATTATGTTTTAGCGCATTTAAAATGTAATTTTTCGAAAATGAACAATTTTCCTGGGGTCAACCTATTCTGATGCCTATAACTTTTTAGTGTTTTATTGACAAAGATATGTAATTTGCAGGACAACTATACTGTCCCCCCACACAAAATAAACTATAAAAAGTGATCAAAAAGTCATATGTACCCCAAAGCAGTAAAAATAAAAAGCACAGTTCTCCCCCCAAAAAAAAAAAGCCCTCAACCAACTCTATCAACAGAAAAAGAAAAATGTTATTTCTCTTAGATGACAATGCAAAAACAATTGATTTCTTACCTCAAATGGTTTTCTGGTCTGCAAAATTGGTAACACATAAAAAATACTATATAAATCAGGTATCGCTGTAATCATAATCCATAGAATAAAGATAGCTTATTACTTATGCTGTACGCTGAATGACAAAAAATGTAGAAAGTAAAAAGCAATTCCAGAATTAATGTTTTTTTTTTTTCCTTTTAATCACCAAAAAAGAGCTAATAGAATTTAGTTTATAATTTATAGGCACCGCAAAATGGTGTCATTACAAAACACATGTCATCCTGAAAAAATAAAGCTTGGGCAATGTGATGGTAAAACCCCCAAAAATTACCATATCTTTAGGGCAAACCCGGCTGCAGCAGGAAATGAATGCATGAGCTATGTGAGCGTATGCCAGGGTACACACTACATTTAGAGCTTACGAGGGAAACACAACACAAGCGACACCCAGAGTGAACTCCTCAATTATAGCAGTTACTGGGAAAATTCACTTCCAGGAAACTTATGCTGACTATGCCCATTGATAAATTTTATTAGGGGTAGAGTTTTCAAAATGGGTTTAATCCCTAGAGAATTCCACTTTATTGTCACATCAGGGGCTCTGCAAATGTGACATGGTGTCCAAATACCAAACATCTAAATTTGCACTCCAAGAGCCTCCACGCTCTCCTTCACATCTGCATCGTGCTGTGTGGCCAAACTACCGTTATGTTATATCCAGAATAATGTACTTAATGTCTGATGCTGAAAAGTGAAAATGGCACTGTTTCCAGAAATACGTAATTTCAGTGCACAATAGGATGTGCCCAGCATTTGTCAAAAGTGAATGCTCCAAAATCTGTTGTGCCCAGGATAACCACTTAACAGTTTTTGGAGTTTGTGTCTCTGTTGGCATAAGCTGGCTTCAACAATTCGGCACTAAAATAGCATATCACTGGAAAAATTGCAATTTTCACTTTTCTCTGCGCATTAATTTCTGGAAACTAAATTAATGCAACACTCAAGGGTTATATAGTGGGGGAAAAAAAGTATTTTAGTCAGCCACCAATTGTGCAAGTTCTCCCACTTAAAAACATGAGAGAGGCCTGTAACTGACATCATAAGTAGACCTCAACTATGAGAGACAAAATTAGAAAACAAATGCAGAAAATCACATTGTCTGATTTTTAAAGAATTTATTTGCAAATCATGGTGGAAAATAAGTATTTTGTCACCTACAAACAAGCAACATTTCTGGCTGTCACAGACCTGTAACTTCTTCTTTAAGAGGCTCCTCTGTCCTCCACTCATTACTTGTAGTAATGGCACCTGTTTGACATTGTTATCAGTATAAAAGACACCTGTCCACAACCTCAAACAGTCACACTCCAAACTCCACTATAGTGAAGACCAAAGAGCTGTGGGAGGACACCAGAAACAAAATTGTAGACCTGCACCAGGCTGGGAAGACTGAATCTGCAATAGGCAACTTGGTGTGAAGAAATCAACTGTGGGAGCAATAATTAGAAAATGGAAGACATACAAGACCACTGATAATCTCCCTCGATCAGGGGCTCCATGCAAGATCTCACCCCGTGGGGTCAAAATGATCACAAGAACGGTGAGCAAAAATCCAAGAACAACACGGGGGGACCTAGTGAATGACCTGCAGAAAGCTGGGGCTAACATAACAAAGGCTACCATCAGTAGCACACTACGCCACCAGGGACTCAGATCCTGCAGTGCCAGACGTGTCCCCTCTCTTAAGCCAGTACATATCCAGGCCCATCTGAAGTTTGCTAGAGAGCATTTGGATGTTCTAGAAGAGTATTGGGAGAATGTCATATGGTCAGATGAAACAAAAGTAGAACTATTTAGTAGAAACACAACTCGTGTTTGGAGGAGAGTGAATGCTGAGTTGCATCCAAAGAACACCATACTTACTGTGAAGCATGGGGGTGGCAACATCATGCTTTGGAGCTGTTTCTCTGCAAAGGGACCAGAGCGACTGATGAAAGAATGAATAGGGCCATGGATCGTGAGCGTTTGAGCGCAAACCTCCTTCCATCAGCAAGGGCATTGAAGATGAAACGTGGCTGGGTCTTTCAGCATGACAATGATCCCAAGCACACCACCAGGGCAACGAAGGAGTGGCTTCGTAAGAATCATTTCAAGGTTCTGGAGTGGCCTAGCCAGTCTCCAGATCTCAACCCCATAGAAAACCTTTGGAGGGAGTTGAAAGTCCGTGTTGCTCAGCGACAGCCCCAAAACATCACTGCTCTAGAGGAGATCTGCATGGAGGAATGGGCCAACATACCAGCAACAGTGTGTGTCAACCTTGTGAAGACTTACTGTACAGAAAACTTTTGACCTCTGTCATTGCCAACAAAGGATATATAACAAAGTATTGAGATGAACTTTTGTTATTGACCAAATACGTATTGTCCACCAGAATTTGGAAATAAATTCTTTAAAAATCAGACAATGCAATTTTCTGCATTTGTTTTCTCATTTTGTCTCTCATAGTTGAGGTCTACCTATGATGTCAATTACAGGCCTCTCTCATGTTTTTAAATGGAAGAACGTGCACAATTGGTGGCTGACTAAATACTTTTTTCCCCACTGTAAATGCTCTCTACACTGCTTGATAAATCCCTTGAGGGGTGTAGTTTCTGTGGAATTCACTTCACTGGCAATTCAGAGGCTCTGCAAAAGTGGTAAGATGTCCAAAAACCAAACTATGCTCCAAAAAACCAAATAGTGCTCCTTCTTGTCTGAACCCAGATGTGTGCCTAAACAGCTGTTTATACCCACATACAATGCTGTTAAGTACATTATCCTAGGTACAACAGTGTCATACATGTGGGCATAAACTGCTGTTTGGGCACACAGGAAGGTGCAGATGTAAAGGAGCGTTGTGTGACTTTTGGAGAACAAATTTAGATTGTTGGTTTTTGGACACCGTGTCACCTTTGCAGAAACCCAAAAAGTGCCCATACAAAATTGGGGTCAATTCTTGGGGAATTCCAATTTACTGGCTCCTCCAGGGCTCTGCCAAAACAATATGGCATCCAGAAACCAGTCACTCTAAATATATACTACAAAAGCTAAAAAGCGCAGTTCATTCGCTTCTGAACCCTGCTGTGTGCCCAAACAGCAGATTACACCCACATATACAACTTTTTTTATACCTGGGATAACCCACTTAAAAGTTTTGGAAGTACATGTTTCTGTTGACACAAAGTAGGCACAACATACAAGGCACTGAAATTACATTTTTCTTTAAGAATTTCAATTTTTATTTTGCACATTAATTTTTGGAAAGCACTCTCAAAATGATAATAATACCCCTTGGTAAATGTTGTGAGGGATGTAGTTTCCAAACTTTTTGGGATTTCCATTATACTGGTCCTTTAGGGGCTCTGCAAATGCAACATGGCACTATTCCAGCATAATATGCCCTCCAAAGGCCAAATCACACTTATTTCATTGTGATCCCCACCATGTACCCATACAGAAGTTTACAACCACATGTGGGTTATTGCTGTCTTAAGGAGAAATTGTGAAAAACTGTGGGGTGCTTTTTCTTCTTTAACCCCTTGTGAAAATGAAAAATTTGGGGTTAAATGGACATTTATTGGAAAAAAGTACATTTTAATTTTTACATCCTAATGCTAATAAAATATGTGAAACAGCCATGGGGTCAAAATGCTTAATATGCCCCTTGATAAATTAGGTGAGGGGTGTACTTTCCAAAACAGGGTCACATTTTGGGGGTTTCTGTTGTACTGGTACTTTAGAGGCTCTGCAAATATGACATGGCACCCGAAAACTATTCCAGCAAAATCTGCCAAATAGCACTCTTTTGATTCTGAGCCCTGCCATGCATCCATACAGCAGTTTACAACCACATATGGGGTATTTCTGTGTTCAGGACATATTGTATAATGTATTGTAGGCTTTTTCTCATTTAACCTCTTGTGAAAATTAAAAATGTTGGGATAAATTGAAGGTCTATTATTTATAAGGGTATATTCCATTATAAATTCTGTGAGTGGTGTACTTTCCAAAACAGGGTCATTTTTTGGGGTTTCCATTGTACTGGTGCTTTATGGTCTCTGCAAATGCGACATGGCACCCAAAGACTATTTCAGCAAAATCTACCCTCTAAAAGCCAAATAGCGCTCTTTGCATTCTAAGCCCAGGCATGCATTCATACAGCAGTTTACGACCACATATGGGGTATTGCTGTGTTCAGGAGCATTTGTTTGACAAACTGTAGGGTGCTTTTTTTTCCTTTTAACCCCTTGTGAAAATGAAAACTTTGGGGATAAAGTGACAATATAGTAATTTTTCATTTACAAATCCCAATGTTAATAAAATCTTTGAAACGGTTGTGCGGTCAAAATGCTCACTATACTCCTTGATAAATTCAGTAGTTTCCAAAATGGGGTCACTTTTGGAGGGTTTCCATTGTTTCGGTACTCTAGGAGCTCTGCAAATGAGACATGGCACCCGAAAACTATTACAGTAAAATCTTCTTTTCAAATGCCAAGTGTCTCTTCTTCCCTTTCCATGCGCCGCTGTTTACCCAAATTGCATCAAACTGTAAGATGCATTTTCTCCTTTAACCTTTTGTGAATGTGTTAATTTTAGGGCTAAATGAATGTATTATTGAAAAAAATTAAATATCTAAATTTCACGCTAATATTGTATTAATTCCTGTGAAACGCTTAATAAACTTCCCAATTGCTGTTTTGAATTATTTGAGGGGTGTGGTTTTAAAAATGTGTTTTATCGGGGGTTTCTAATATATAGGCCTTTAAAATCCCCTTCAGAACTGAAGTAAATCTGTAAATCTGGAAAATCGCAGTTACATTTGTAAGATTTCTAATGTCCAACATAAATTGAAAGACAATTAAAATATGATGCTAATATGAAACAGAGATATGGTAGATAATTATTAATACTTTGGTTGGTATGACTATGTCTGAAAAGCAGAGAATTTTACATTTTGAAAATTGCGAACTTTTATTAAAATGCCATCAAATTTCCTTTTTTCATAAATAAATGTGAAAATTTTGATCAAAGCTTACCACTAAAATGAAGTACAATGGGTTGGAGGAAAACAGTCTCAAAATTAACTGGGTAAATTAAAGGATCTCAAAGTGACATGTCAGTTTTGAAAAATGGGGCTATGTCCTTCAGGCAGTATCAGGCCATGTCCTTAAAGGGTTAAATTAAAAGGTGGATATTTTTTTACCTTTTTATTTATTTTTTTATACTTTATTTTTAACTTTTCAAAGTTTTTTTTTTTTATTACTTTTTTCCTATCCCACAAGGGGTCTTGAGTCTGGGATCTGCTGATCCCCAGTACAATGTACTACAATACATTATATTGAAGTACATTGCACATAGGCCTTAACTTGGCCGCCTGGCTGCCATGAAAAGCCCTTGGACCTAACTAATTATGCAAAAAGAAACATCTGACCCGTCTCCAGTGGTTAGTGAACTTCAAGGCAAGCACATGTGCAAGGAATATGTTTGCAGGACTTGCAAACAAAGGAAAAGCCAAAAAATAAACATGAAATGGTCTAGCACAGATTAGAGTCAAAAAATATAAAACTTAACTTTTAATAGATACATTAAAATCCAAAGTCATCGGGTTCCATGTCACACTGGCGGGTGTCTTGCTCCATAACTCAAATGGCTTTGATTGCTATTGAAAGGTTAAGCCGTCGGGTAGAACCTGAAAGTTTTGAAAAATATGGGACGAATGTGGTTCAATCTAGATTGTTTCGCTCATCTCTAATGCTATGTAAAAAAAAGGAAATAGAAATAATTGTAATATGCTACAATATTAAGAAAGCTCATTTTGTTAAGTTAGGGCCTTTGCACATGGCCGAGTCGCGTCCATAGAAAATGATGCGTGTGTGGGCTGTAGTACCTGGACTGAACTTGCCATGTGCAAGTCTTAATGTTTTATAAAGACTTTTAAAAATATATCAGTCTTAAGAAGGATATGTTGGCTCTCCTGATACTGCAGTTTTAATAAATACAGTAAGTTCATTCTTCATGACATAACAATGCTGGGCATTTTAGGTATAACTGTGAGCTGTGCTGTTCCCCTGTTATTCCTCCTCTATGAATAAGTGAAAAGTAGGTGTTCCCAGTTGGTGGTGTGCCCCTAACCAGTCTTATTCTGTCTAATCATGTACAATGATGACTATGTTAGACTGTGTAGGAACACATCCCTTAGATAAGGGGAATGCTAATACCCAGCTGTCACATGATTTAATATTTATTTAAATCAATTTCTAGAAGGTTGTTTTATAGGAATATAGACATGTCAGGAGAGGTGACAGTAACTGAAAATAATAAATGTATGCCTTACACAGCTGTCATGAATATTGAATGAAGGGCTAGAATACAGGGGATCTGGAGGGGCAATTGCAGAGGGCTCTAAACTACCAAGTTCCATCCAGCACTTCAAACATATTATTGGTAGCTAAACAAAGAGGTTCTAGCAGAGAGGCAGCTATATTACATATGAAATACGCCATGTTAGCAGCTGCCACTGTGTGGGCTGCTAACATGTAAATAAAATGACCAGAAAGACACTCCTCCTCTGCCAAAAAAACTTAAAGTGTACCTCCATTTGTAAAACAACTTTTCATGAAGTAATAGTACAGGCGAATAATACAGTTTTAACTAGAAGTTTACATACACTATATAAAAAGACACATATACATGTTTTTCTCACTATCTGACATGAAATCAGAATTCTGAAAAGAAAAAATACAACAGGGCGCTCCCTTGTGTGGGACCTTAAATGTACAAGTGAAATAATCCCAGGCTCACCTTATAGGTGGAAAATTACCTTGAGGTGTTGTGTGATACACAACAACTTTTGTGTCTTATTATATAGGAGTAGTAAAGCGTCGCCACCTCTCGTCAAAGTGACAGGTGCTCCGCCCCTTATGTAGCCCCGCCCCCTTTGAGGGTTTACCCCCGCCCACATCCGATCACGCCCACATCCGGTGGCGATCCTATATCAACCGACCCCGCCCACATCCGGTCCTACTACATCCGGCACCGTCCACATCCGGGACTACTACATCCGTCCGCATCCGGTCCCCGCCCCACATCCGGGACTACTACATCCGGCCGCATCCCTACCACATCCGGCCCCACCCCACATCCAGTCCTACTACATCAGGCCGCATCCCTACAGCAGCTGGCCCAGCCCCACATACGGTCCTACTACATCCGGTCGCATCCCTACCACAACCACTCACGCCCCTATCAGAGCCGGACCCCAATCACCCCACTGTATCATAAACCACGCTGATTTATGATACAGATTAATCCGACCATGCATTCAGGCAACCCCATACAGATTAATCCGCCCATTCATTCAGGCAACCCCATACAGCTTAATCCGCCCGTGCATACAGGCAGCCCCAAACCACAGATTGATCCAAGCACATATATTCAGGCGCACGCTCTATTATACGTCAGTTATTGCACAGTTCGCTAAAAAATCACTAACCTTTTCCTTTTTTTTTGCTACGCCGGATGCTGTATGTTATATTACAGCGGATGTATCGCCCCATAGGCATATCGTGCGGTGATTAGAATGAAGCTCGGTCTGATTGCACTTGCTAATGTGTGTAAAAAAGCCCAGCAATATGTGATTGTGAGACTAGCAACAGGTCCTGCAGGCAGAACGCTTGAATGTCTTGTGACAATGTAACAACACACACACACACACACACATTCCACAACCCCCATCCCGACCCCACCCCCCCGGCCATACACATGTCCACACCCCCCAAGGCCATTCACTTGGTGTGTTATACAAATTGAGCACAAACACAAAATGCAATGCAGCACTGAAAAACATTTCTACACGTACAGCTAAACGCCGCAGGCAGCGCATCACACCTAATACACTGAAGGATTCCCTCATTGTACAATCATCGCATCCCCAGCAAAACACTGGAAATAACCCTACAACAGTAGCTAGCATCCCTGAAGCGGTCGAAAGCATAACCGGTCAAGACAACATCGGTAAGCAACAAGTCATAAATCCAGACTATAAATCGGGTTTGTCACCATCATCAGCCATCAAACACTCATTCACACACCACACCCTCAGTATGTAGTGAATGGTCACCAGCCCTTAACATGGTTCAGTGGCCGCCAGAAGCGCTGCTCACATTAAACGAACTGTCTGGTGTATGTCTCTACTTAAACAATTTGCGCAACCAATTGACTTATTTAGTTAACCAATTGTCTAAGCTGAAACAAAATATAGCTGCTTTGTTCGAGACAGCTTTGAGAAGACCTGAGACTCCGTTCCTCAGACCCCCAGAGATCTCATTTCCAGGCCAGACCGGACTGAGAAGAAGTGATAGTTCATTATGACTACACTTGGTCGGTGGGGGTCTGAATGAAATGTGTAAACGTAAACAGTCACTTTTTAAAAGGTTGAAGTCTGTAAAAAGGGCTGTGAAAACGTTGACGGTCTCTAAGAGACCTCTAGCCACCAGGAAGCGCAGAAGGGTTAACAACACAGAAGCGTCTGCCACAACGCATCCACCAGCGATGCAACAATACGAACAAAACTATGACGATCCCTTAGAAGGTCCTAGCGGTGTGGGTTTGAGTGACAGAGTACACACACCAGAGGGTGCTGCTGGTACCATTACACCGCATACTACCCATAAACGTACACGGATGACAGGTCCAGACAATTCTGAACAGGACACGGTCAGACCAATATCACCATCAACAGACAGTGTAGTTCAGCCCGCAGATATCCCTGTGATACTAGACCATCAGTTCCACCACGAGAGAAATCTAATTGGGTTTAACGGTGTTGAGTATATAGATCACTTTAGGTTTACAAATTTAGAACAAATCGACTCGTTTGTAGCTGCTCTGGAGGGTGTGAATGCGGCCATTCAGTCTTTACTGGACAGAGTCCTGAGAGATATTAACCCTGGCGATTTTGTTCAATTAAGACTCGAAGGCGGTTCTGCCTTAGACGCTATTTACTCTACAAAGCAGGCGCGAGAAGTCTTTAACGCAGAGACGTTTCTCAATGCGGTTGCGTCCGCTCTCCAGAGTAACGCCGAAGTCTTCTCTTCGCAGCAGCTCAAACTTGTTATTGTCATTAGAAATCGACGTGGCGGTGTGAAACGTCGTTTGAAATCCATCGTTTACAGTAAGATTATACAGCAAAAAAAGAGATGGTTGTATGACTTTAATAATGACGACTCTAATTTGTGTCTTGCTGTCAGTTTATGCGCTCTG
Source organism: Leptodactylus fallax (assembly GCA_947044405.1). NCBI lineage: Eukaryota > Metazoa > Chordata > Amphibia > Anura > Leptodactylidae > Leptodactylus > Leptodactylus fallax. The sequence goes on from CAMRHE010000321.1 coordinate 1,057,849, forward strand.
ATAGCTGATGGTGATGTTGACGACGCTAGTTTATTGTTGCGGGCTAGGCAGATACACGCTGATTTGGGTATTCCTGATAATGAGTTGGTCAGTTTCAGCGATATAGATGCTTTTGAGAACCACCTTGACATTGTCATTAAGGTCTTGTACCACAGTCGTGGCGATTGGCGCTATTTTGATACTGGGAAAGAACCTATGGGAAAAATTGTTTATATTCTGTATCATGATGGTCATTATTATGGTATCAAAAATGTGAAGGGTTTTATTGGTGAGACATACTTCTGTGAAAAGTGTAGTTCAGTGTTTCACCACAAAAACAATCACTCGTGTCAATATTTCTGCAGGGCTTGTCAAAGAGACGATTGTGTTGAAAGTGTTGGTCAGCAGCCTAGGTGCGCCTCATGTCACGTGTACTGTCGTTCGAGCGCTTGTTTAGATCAGCATAAAGTGTTGGCTAGAGATAACCCTGAGTTTTGTAGACTTAAAACGTTTTGTGATCGTTGTTGCCGCTTTGTGTACAATAGTGAGGAAGAGCACAAGTGTAATGGTTTGCGTTGCAGCGTTTGCGGTGCACCCATGTATAAATTTGATGATCATCTTTGCTATATGCAACCTTACAAAGTAAAGAAAGAGACCGATCTATATGTTTTTTATGACTTTGAATGCATGCAGGAGACGGGTACGCACGTACCCAATTACATTTACGCCACAACATTGTACGGTGCTAACTCATGGGAGTTTGAGGGCAAAACCTGCACGTGCGAGTTTGTTAGCTTCTTTACCAGCGGTAAATTTGCAGAGTATACCTTGATAGCTCATAATGCCGGTAGGTATGACGCTTACTTTATTGTTAAGGAATTGATTAAGGAAAAGCTACGCGTAAAAATGATCACTCAGGGTGGGCGACTCTTGTGTGTGACGCTGCCTGACTTGAAATTAAGGTTCATAGACTCCCTTAACTTCCTGCCGATGAAATTAAGTCGCTTACCAGAAGCGTTAGGGTTCTCTGGTTCAAAGGGTCATTTCCCCCACACACACACACACACACACACACACACACATTCCACAACCCCCATCCCGACCCCACCCCCCTGGCCATACACATATGTCCACACCCCCAAGGCCATTCACTTGGTGTGTTATACAAATTGAGCACAAACACAAAATGCAAAGTTTAACAAGTTTTATTCAGCAAATAAACAATGTACAGAAATTTGACAATTGGCCCCCAGAAAGTCTACCTTTTTCACAAGGTAACAATAACCCTGTTTGTTTACCTATTTACCTATTTAGACAATAGAGCAATAACTCTGATTGTTTTTGCTGTTGAGGATTGATCTAATCACACACACATGCGTTGAATGAACCCTGATTATTTACCTATCCCACTGTGGAACAATAACATGGTGGTGATCTAAGCAATCTTCTAAGACTTAGATGTTTTCATTTAATTACATTTCCAGGAAACAACAATGGGGGCTATTCACTTTCGAAACCAGACAGCAATAATGGTGCATTTCCTACAGACAGCAATAATGGTGCATTTCCTAAATAGCTAAGCATTCATTTAAAACAGAGGGTCCTGTATAACACATTATGCAACACAATGAGGTTGGCTAATTTGATGAAAAATACACCATGAAGAACAATTGTCCTTAAAATCTGGCAAGGAATTTTTTATAAATAATTCAACTAAGTTATCATTATCCTCACATTTTTTATTAAAGAAATCTAAAACATTCTTATAAGAGACTCCACGCGATAGGTTGTATAAGAAGAAGAGTGTGTACGCTCCACAAACAGAACTGTTCATGGCTTGTAATTGCCTATTTTGATAGATATAACTCTCACAATTCCTTTTTATAAATTGAATAAAGGATCGCGGGTACATTTCAAAAGTGGGTGATAAACCGTAAGAGTCAAAGAAAATAGCATTCTTATCATACAGTATAATTAACACCCAATGTCGGCCCCGTTCACGCGAATCATCTGTATCACAATAAATGCGCGAGGCCTCTGTAGTACCGGTTCGTTTGGTAGAAAATTGCACGGAAATACACCAGCGAATATGCGGCGCATATACGGATCAGATTTAGCGAGAATTGTAAGTTGTAGATTATTCATTTCTCAATCTAGGAGTTTGCTTTAGCTAAAAGTCACACACCAGTTCTCTTCTATTGTTAATCTCCACTATATTTGTATTTATAGAGTAAACTATCATATTCACTGTGTGAGGTGTTGGCAGAGCAAAGCGTACCTCCGCTCTAAGATTCCCAGTTTTAATGAGTGAAAAATGTCCTCCTGGTTCTTGATCCGGTGACAAATCAAATGCAAAAAATGTGTAACCGTTCATAAATTCGTCTCTGTCTATGGCTAACCCACTATCGGCTCTTTGCTTTCCTGCTATATGCAGAATGGCTGAGTACTCCCTCACTGCAGATTCTGTTTCAAAATTCGGTTGAAACGGTCTAGCTGGAATTTGTTGTCCATCTAGATATAGTGACGCCTGATTCACATTATAGTGGTGGAAACATATAGGATTACGATTGTATGAACCGCTAAAGGCTTCATTTTCAACAAAGCCTATTATTACAGTTTTAGGGAGCTGACCCAGAAACAGATTTTCCTGATTCGTAATTCGCGTTCCAGCTGGGACACTGTAGACCTTGAGGCACACTCTATCGATGGGATATTTTGCTGTAGCTGATAGAAGGGCCTGACTGTGGCCTATTCTGACAGCGGCGGGGACCTGGACTCTTTTTACATACAGAGCGGCTTGTAAGATTTGTACTTTAAAATGCTCAGCATCTGCAGACATCAGACAAAAAGCATCTTTATTTCTGGACAGTTTAATTTTCAGGTCCAGACCATTCAGTATGAGTTTCGGTTGATTAAATATATCGCCAAAAATGGGTCCCAAAAGCTCTACAGGTCTAGAGCGGGCAGTAGCCCTGGCCCTTTTGTTAAAACCTAAATTATCGCCAAAAGCTCTTTCATGATGATGACCAGCAGTGTCTTTGTAGAACAGGCCTGCCGTAAACTGCGACGACAGTGCGTGCGGACTGTAATTTAAAATAGTCTCTATGTACGCTCTGTAACTATACAAATTATCTGAGCGTGAAATAAGCCTGTCGCCGAGCGTCACGTCCGCCTGAGAAAAAAGCGTTGCGATTGGATAATTCATTAATCCAACATTAGCGTCCGCTGGGATAGCCGTATTGTCCGCCTTCACAATACGGCAGCTGACATACAAGAGTGTGTTGTTCAGATCATAATAATATTCACCGCTCCCTGAAATGAAGAACTCCAGCGGTGCAGTGTCGACCAATGCAGCTATGGGCTGAACTTCTACAAAGAGCGATTTTTCAATACTCGTTTGCGTCGGTGGTAAATCAAAAATATCTAGCTCTGATTTGGTGCACTCCACAGATCCGTCTTGTATGAAGGCCATGTTATTTCACTAAAAGATGTCGTCTCTGGATCGTCTAGCAGCTTTCTGATGCTTCCGTCTTTTACGTGGGGGAGTTTTATTCTTGAGTAGGGGTGGGAACAGTGAAGTGGATTTTCTTTTAGCGAATTTTTTCACAACATAAACAAGGCCAGAGCCTTTCTGATCTTTTGGGGGTTGATTTAATTTATCCATCACAGCTGATGATATACTCGTGACGGCGTCTTTAGCGATATTTCTGGCCGCAATTTTTACATACGGTTTCACAAGCTCGAGCCACCTCCTGAAAAGAGGTACAGCTCATCTAAAAAGACCGCGAAACAATCCAGCAAGGCCAGACCCGTACATATATGGAGAGCCATGGAATCCTTCTAACCCCAGACCTGCCTGATTAACGTAGTAACGAGCATACACACTGGGATCGCCGTACAGTCTATGGGACAGCATTTTTAGCGTGTCGCCTCCTTGCAGGGTCTGAAATGTAATCGCACTATGGTTTTACCGTACCTGAATTTAACAGCTCGAGACTGATCTGTTAGGATGGCTATTGAGATTGTATCGAAATTATGTTTGGATACCGGAATATAGTCGGGTCGCTTATACCTTAGGGAGACAATCTCGTTGTTTCTGCCTGTAATTTCAACAGTTTTTAAAAGTTGTGTGTACGAATTTCCAACAAGTGAATGCTGAACAATGTCTGAATAAACAAATAGTGTATAAAAACCGGCATGTATGTCCGCGTACATGCCGCGCCTCTCGGGCTGATTGTTTTCGATAGATCCCTCAACATATCTGCGTAGTCCTAAAATAGGCGCGAGCTTTTCACCAGGCATAAAAATGTGTGTCGACGATTCGGGGGTATAAACAGCCCTTTTTATGGGTTCATATTTCTATCTAAAGGGATCGATCAAAATTTTTAAGTTTTCAATGGTATCATTAATAGCTTTTACAACTTCAGCGACCGTTGAATAAAAGCCCGATTTTATGCGGTATTCAGTTAGCACTTCACCTTTTTTACCTAAGAAGGAGCCTTCTTGAGATCCGACGGTATACCAGCTATATGGATACTGGATTTCGGTCATAGCGACCTCATAAGGACCGGTCAAATGAACGGCTTTTGCTAGTTTTGTTGTGTAAATACCTATTGAATTTTCAGGGTAAATTTCGGATGAAGCATTACAAGGTAGCGTTATAAAAAAGGACCCAGATTCCATGGCTTATATAGAAGTTAGTTGCTCTTCAGCGATCCAGCTATTAAATTTTGCGGGGTAGCCGAGCCACTTAACGAAAAAATGAGTTTTACCCCTTACACGTCTTTTTCTTAGTATGGTTTCAATTCTGTATATACGGTCAGTATCGGCCGAGATCTTCTGCAACTCTTCTTTGTAAAACGAACCTTCTATTAGCTCATTAGACAAATCAACGACATACATAGGTTTTTGAAATTTTGTGTTAACGCCCGAGACTATGAAAATTTCCTCCGTGTAAGACTGTTCATACCCTTTAGCGAAAGTTCCTTTATACTGACTAATTCTGACATGATCACCAATTTTTAAAGTAGGCTTTGCCTGTTTAAGACTCAGGCATTTGCCATAAACAGTACGCCATATTCTTAAAGAATTGTTTTCTGTAACGTCAACAGGTCTGCAACGGATTGTATTGTGGTATGTGTGATTATAGCTGTATAAAAAATTATCTAGTTCGTCTATATATCGAAATGTATTGCGGCTATTTAAAAATTTCCACATTTTTGTTTTTAAAGTTCTGTTAAATCGTTCCACTAAAGCGGCTTTCACAGTGTTTGTAGTAAAGAAATGATGGATATTGCGCTCTTTACAAAGCCGCTTCATAGCATTGTTCATAAATTCGCGACCACGATCCGTTTGTAGTTTTTGAGGTACACGACGATCATTCTTGAAAATCAATTCTAAGGCTTTCGCTACAGAGGTACCCGTCTTATCTTTCAGGGGGGCACACCACGCATATTTTGATAATACGTCAATCACGGTTAAAATATATCTTATACCGTCATTTTCTTTGGAGTAGTTTGACATATCACACAGGTCACTTTGCCATTGCGAATCTATGCTGGCCGCTATAACTTTATTTCTGACAAAATATCTCCTTGCTGGCTTATGAAGTGTGCAAACAGTTTGATCGCATAACCATCTAGCTATAGACGGCCTCTTTATACCGTGTTTTTTAACAGCCCTGTATAAACTTTCCAATCCACCAAAAGATCCTGGTGCTTTAGGATTAAAATATGTCTTTTGCAAATATTTTTCAGCATGCTGCGTCCTCATGATTGTATCGATTATGCGTGCTTATTTCATACGCTTGTGCTATATCCGCAAAGCTTTCATTGCATATTATATAAAGTTTCACAGTATAAAGGAATAATCTATTGATAAATAAATTAATCCCCATGTGTATACTTCTCTCCTCCGCCTTCACACCGCCCAACATACCCTAGTGGGCGGAGTCTGTTACAGCCTATACAAGCTTGTGCTCTCAGGCCTTGGACAACACATTCAGATCAACCAGTAGTGAGTTTCAGAACATAGCTGCAAAGACCCTTGTGGCTGATCATACAGAAACGTAAGTAGTTTTTCACGCATTATATCTATTTGAAATTGATTTATTTTGTTATTTATTTTCATTCGTTTTTATCCAATAGTTTACACATGTTTTTTATATTTGTTTTCAGTGATGTATTGGTTTATTTTGTTATTTATTTTCATTCTTTTTTACGTATGTTGTTTTCAGTGTGTTAAAATTAGTTAGCAAATTTATTGAAACGGATTTTATCATCTCGTTATTTTATATTTTGTGAGACAATCGGTAATATTTGAAAGTTAACTTGTGATGTGTGCTTTGTAGTAAGCCTATTTTAATAAAATATTCATTTTAGATGTCGCAACAGAATGAATGTTGTTTTCAAGATTTGTTTGATGGGATTACGGATTCTGAACTAGGTAAATAGAGTTTATTTACACTTTTTATGCTTTTACACACACGATCTATACAGCTTTGGTAAGATGTATTCTTTTTTATATTCTTTTTAAAGTGGCTGCTCTTGAAGCGCAGTTTGTTGAGGAACAGCTAGACTCGGGTCTACGTGTTGTAACGGACGGTCAAACGAGTATCACCGACACTATTTTGGAGCTGCTCCTCAACAGTACGTATTTTTTTCATAAATGTATATAAACATCTAACAAAATGTGTGCAAAATCTAACATTATTTGTTGATTTTATACAGCTACCAATTTACCCCACGTAGAGGAGTCACTGCCAGCACCGATGGCCTGTTATTCTTATGACACTGTGAAAAAGACGACAGAACCAAAGCCACGTGCTAAAAAAGGTACGAGTTATTGCTCTATTGTCTAAATAGGTAAATAGATAAACAAACAGGGTTATTGTTACCTTGTGAAAAAGGTAGACTTTCTGGGGGCCAATTGTCAAATTTCTGTACATTGTTTATTTGCTGAATAAAACTTGTTAAACTTTGCATTTTGTGTTTGTGCTCAATTTGTATAACACACCAAGTGAATGGCCTTGGGGGTGTGGACATATGTGTATGGCCAGGGGGGTGGGGTCGGGATGGGGGTTGTGGAATGTGTGTGTGTGTGTTGTTACATTGTCACAAGACATTCAAGCGTTCTGCCTGCAGGAACTGTTGTTAGTCTCACAATCACATATTGCTGGGCTTTTTTACACACATTAGCAAGTGCAATCAGACCGAGCTTCATTCTAATCACCGCACGATATGCCTATGGGGCGATACACCCACTGTAATATAACATACAGCATCCGGCGTAGCAAAAAAAAAAGGAAAAGGTTAGTGATTTTTTAGCGAACTCTGCAATAACCGACGTATAATAGAGCGTGCGCCTGAATATATGTGCTTGGATCAATCTGTGGTTTGGGGCTGCCTGTATGCATGGGCGGATTAAGCTGTATGGGGTTGCCTGAATGAATGGGCGGATTAATCTGTATGGGGTTGCCTGAATGCATGGTCGGATTAATCTGTATCATAAATCAGCGTGACGCCTGGTTTATGATACAGTGGGGTGATTGGGGTCCGGCTCTGATAGGGGCGTGAGCGGTTGTGGTAGGGATGCGACCGGATGTAGTAGGACCGTATGTGGGGCTGGGCCGGCTGCTGTAGGGATGCGGCCTGATGTAGTAGGACCGGATGTGGGGTGGGGCCGGATGTGGTAGGGATGCGGCCGGATGTAGTAGTCCCGGATGTGGGGCGGGGACCGGATGCGGATGGATGTAGTAGTCCCGGATGTGGGCGGTGCCGGATGTAGTAGGACTGGATGTGGGCGGGGTCGGTTGATATAGGATCGTCACCGGTTGTGGGCGGGGCCGGATGTGGGTGTGGTCAGATGTGGGCGGGGTAAGCCCTCAAAGGGGGTGGGGCTACATAAGGGGCGGAGCACATGTCACTTTGACGAGAGGTGGCGACGCTTTACTACTTATAGGCTTTGTGGGGGTGCTGCTGTGATGGTGTCCCAGTCCTGAGCTACAAAATAGAGAGACCAGGAGAAAGATAAATAATATGGGTGTGTAAATCTTCACATAAAACACAAAGCTGGACCCAATTTTTCTGCGGTCCCTCGTAGGCACCGCTGTGGCCATGATTCCTCCAGATTAAAAGGGAATTGACACCGAATATGGTTGTCCAAAGGTGGATTTTTTATTTGGAGTATATAGATAGCAATAAATGCAACAAAATAAGAAAATAAAAAACAAAAAAGAAAAACCAGGTAGTAACGCATTTCGGAGCCTACTGCTCCTTCCTCACACTCCACTTGTATACTGATAGCCATTGTTTAGTGCAGTCTTGTTTGTAGAAAGCACTGACATGTGACCAATTAGGTTAAAAAAAACACACTTTAAAATAATCATGCACAATAATTTTAAAAGAATAATACTGTGTCTGGTGTATGCACATATTAATTGATATCTTAGCATCCTTAAAAAACCAAAAATGCACATTTCCTGCACACACATGGTACTCAAAATTGGCAGCAATGTATGTAAACACATCTTACTCTCATTAGGGCAGTAAACATTCTCACTTTCAACCATATGATCACACTATTGTTTATCTAAAGAGCACATGTTGTGGGTTGATATTGACATCTAGCAGCCAATCAGTTCAAGTCTCCGGCCCACATCACTAGTCTGCTGCACAGATTATGCTAACAGTTGGCTGATTAAGACCGTAATTAGTTGTGTATCACAAAATAAAAACCATGTAGTAGGGTTATGAAATATACAAACTGAGCTCTAATTACACCGCTACGAAGTAATGGGGTATGTATTCTGCGCACTAGAATACTGCAACTGGGTTTATGGTCAGTCATATATAGCTGTTAGAGATTGTCCTAAAAATTGTTATAGATATATAAATAAAAAAAATAATAAAATATAAATAACATATATAAATAAATAAATTATGCATAATACATAAATATGCATGAAAAGATATGAAAAGAATAAAATGTATCTAGCTATACAAATCTGGAATATAAACATAAATGCAAGTTGTAAATACATAATATAAAAAAATAAAAAATAAAAATATAAAAAACCTATGTACATATTATAAATATATGATCATAAAAGTATAAATGTAATAGGTAACATTTACATACAGATATTCCATACAACAAAGCAAATAAAGTCAATAAATATCACCATAAATATATACCCGCTAAGAATTTTTTTTTTTTTTTAAATATCAATATACGTTTTCCAGGGATTTATTAAGCCCTAACGGAGATAGAGTGTTTAATTTAAATATCCAGTACATCTCAAGTTTCTGTAACCGGTTATGTCTTTCACATACATCTGAGGGTATTTGTTCAATAGGTGTAATGAAAAAATCTCTGGGCTCACAATTATATAACAGGGCCGCATGTCTTGAGACACTATGTTTTACGTAGCCTTTTGCTATATTGTGTCTGTGGTTTTTTTAGTCGTACTCTGAGACATATTGATGATCTTCCTATGTGTTGTAAGCCACAGGTACATTCTAGTAAATAGATCATGAAATCTGAGGCAGAAGTCATATAGGATTGGATTTCAAATATTTCTCCAGTGGTGTTACTATTGAAGGAAGTTCTCCTATGCTTAATAGTTAGGCATCATTTACATCTAGCCTAATTGCACCTATAACTCCCTTACACAGTGATAGATCCAGGAATTTTTTTCCATTCTTATGTGGTTGACGGAGTTTACTTGGGGCTACAATCTCTTTTATGGTACGGGCCCTTCTAAAAGTAACCCTAGGATGCTCCAGTATCCTTCCCTTCAAATGAGGGTCATTTAAAAGAATGGGCCATTGTTTCTCTAATACATCTTTAATGACCTTATGAGATTGGTTATAAGTAGTTATAAAACTATGTTGATATATTTCATCTTCCCGTTAAAACTCCCGCTCTGTCACTAGCAGATTTTATAAGGCCCTTTGGATAGCCTTTATTTTTAAAATGGGCTTGTAATATCTTGCTCTGAATTTTATAATCTTTAATCTTAGAGCAATTCTGTCTGATTCTCTTAAATTGGCTGAATGGGACATTCGTTTATGCCTTAGGTCAAAGGTATAAACCAATTAGGATTACTAAAATTATTTATATTTGCCAAATGCCAGAATAATAAGACAGAGAGAATTTTTTAAGGCATTTTTATTACTTTCTGCAAAGTCAAAAGTTTACATACACTAAGATTACAATGCCCTTAAACAATTTGGGACAGCCCATATGATGATGTCATGTCTTTGGAAGCTTCTGATAGGTTTACTGGCAACATCTGAGTTAATTAGAGACACTCCTATGGATGTATTTTAAGGCACAACTAAAACACACTGCTTCTTTGTGTAACATCATGGGAAAGTCTAAAGAAATCAGCCAAGATATCAGGAAGAGAATTATGGATTTGAACAAATCTGGTTCATCCTTGGAGGCAATTTCCAAATATCTGAAAGTGCCTCGTTCATCTGTACAAACAATTATATGCAAGTACAAACAAGATGGGAATGTCCAGCCACCATACTGCTCAGGAAGTAGACGGGTTCTGTGTCCCAGAGATGAACGTGCTTTGGTACGAAATGTGCATATCAACCAAAGAACAAAAGCAAAAGACATTGTGAAGATGCTGGCTGAAGCTGGTAAGAGTGTGTCATTATCGACAGTGAAACGAGTACTGTATCGACATGGGCTTGAAAGGCCACTCTGCCAGGAAGAAGCCATTACTCCAAAAGAAACATAAAAAAAGTCAGATTAATGTTTGCAAATGCACACAGGAACAAAGACCTTCATCTTTGGAGACATGTCCTGTGGTCTGATGATAATAAAATTTAACTGTTTGTCCAAAAAGACCATTGTTATTTCCCGTTATGTGCCCCAGGGCTGGAGATATCGGTGCCATTAGTTTCGGCACTGATCTCTGCCCACTGTCAGAAGGGCATTCCTGATGGTCTAGCTGGGCTGTGACTAGACGACTTGCACTGGGGGGGGGGGCATTTCTCATAGCTCATAGTCATCTCTGGGCGGTAAGGAACGCTCTATCTATCTATCTATCTATCTATCTATCTATCTATCTGTTGTCGCTGCAGAATTTGATAAATCCAAATTGATTAGCCCTTCCTCTGTAGGAGGTTCTAAGTCAAGGCCCAGAGGAAGAAAAACATACCAACTCACAGCAGTGGTCAATGGATTTGTATCACATACAGACAATACATATGTATATATATATATATATATATATATATATATATACATACATACTGTACCTAACCATCGCTCTTGGGTGCCCATTTTCATACCTGAGCATCTGGTTCTTATCGGTAGATTTAGTAAATAGAGTGGTCCTGAACATATTATAATCCAAACTAACTGATACATCCAAGAACTAAACCTCTCTATTCAACGTGTTAAAAAATGAATGAAACACCATCAGACCTTGTTTATCTTCCTGTCACAGTAGGAAGACATCATCTATATACAGTAGACCAAAAGTTTGGACACACCTTCTCATTCCAAGAGTTTTCTGTATTTTCATGACTATAAAAGTTGTAGATTCACACTGAAGGCATCAAAACTATGAATTAACACATGTGGAATTATATACTTAACAAAAAAGTGTGAAACAACTGAAAATATGTCTTATATTCTAGGTTCTTCAAAGTAGCCACCTTTTGCTTTGATTACTGCTTTGTACACTCTTGGCATTCTCTTGATGAGCTTCAAGAGGTAGTCACCTGAAATGGTTTTCACTTCACAGGTGTGCCCTGTCAGGTTTAATAAGTGGGATTTCTTGCCTTATAAATGGGGTTGGGACCATCAGTTGTGTTTAGAAATCAGGTGGATACACAGCTGATAGTCCTACTGAATGGAGTGTTAGAATTTGTATTATGGCAAGAAAAAAGCAGCTAAGTAAAGAAAAACGAAGGTCAGTCAGTCCGAAAAATTGGAAAAACTTTGAAAGTGTCCCCAAGTGCAGTGACCAAAACCATCAAGCGCTACAAAGAAACTGGCTCACATGAGGACCGCCCCAGGAAAGGAAGACCAAGGGTCACCTCTGCTGCGGAGGATAAGTTCATCCAAGTCACCAGCCTCAGAAATCGCAGGTTAACAGCAGCTCAGATTAGAGACCAGGTCAATGCCACACAGAGTTCTAGCAGCAGATACATCTCTACAACAACTGTTAAGAGGAGACTGTGTGCAGCAGGCTTTCATGGTAAAATAGCTGCTAGGAAACCACTGCTAAGGACAGGCAACAAGCAGAAGAGACTTGTTTGGGCTAAAGAACACAAGGAATGGACATTAGACCTGTGGAAATCTGTGCTTTGATCTGATGAGTCCAAATTTGAGATCTTTGGTTCCAACCACAGTGTATTTGTGCGACGCAGAAAAGGTGAACGAATGGACTCTACATGCCTGGTTCCCACCGTGAAGCATGGAGGAGGAGGAGGTCTGATGGTGTGGGGGTGCTTTGCTGGTGACACTGTTGGGGATTTATTCAAAATTGAAGGAATACTGAATCAGCATGGTTACCACAGCATCTTGCAGCGGCATGCTATTCCATCCAGTTTGCGTTTAGTTGGACCATCATTTATTTTTCAACAGGCCAATGACCCCAAACACACCTCCAGACTGTGTAAGGGCTATTTGACCAAGAAGGAGAGTGATGGGGTGCTACGCCAGATGACCTGGCCTCCACAGTCACCAGACCTGAACCCAATCGAGATGGTTTGGGGTGAGCTGGACCGCAGAGTGATGGCAAAAGAGCCAACAAGTGCTAAGCATCTCTGGGAACTCCTTCAAGACTGTTGGAAGACCCTTTCAGGTGACTACCTCTTGAAGCTCATCAAGAGAATGCCAAGAGTATGCAAAGCAGTAATCAAAGCAAAAGGTGGCTACTTTGAAGAACCTAGAATATAAGACATATTTTCAGTTGTTTCACACTTTTTTGTTAAGTATATAATTCCACATGTGTTAATTCATAGTTTTGATGCCTTCAGTGTGAATCTACAATTTTTATAGTCATGAAAATACAGAAAACTCTTGGAATGAGAAGGTGTGTCCAAACTTTTGGTCTGTACTGTACCTTCACCATCTTAACACCTTGGAGAAATGGGGAGACACATAGATGAGATCCTCCTCCATGATGGACATGTTTATATTGGTGTACATAGGCACTTTATTGGCATCCATTGCTGTGCCATGCTGTTGAAGAAAAAATTGATCACCAAACAAGAAATAATTGTTGGTGAGTACCTGCTCAAGTAAAACCAATACAAAATCACATAAATCTTCTCCATAGTTTGATTGGCGTAATTTCTTTTTTTACTGCTTCTAACCCTTTTTGATGATTAATGAAAGAATGTAGGGACAAAACTTCAAAAGATGCTAATATAACAGAATAACCTTCCACAAGAGATAACTCCTGAAGATGCTTCAAGAAATCAGTGGGATCTTTAATGTAAGATCTACTGGTATTTGCAAAATTTTTCAGTATCTTATCCAAAAGCATAGTAATTTTAGAAAAAAATCAGCCTATCCCAGCCACTATAAGCCTACCTGGTGGCTTCTCCAAGTTTTGTTGATAAAACATATATAACTTTTGAAATCGGATTCTCTTTCTACAAAAATTTATAGAAATCATGAATTATCCCCCTGGTCAATGCTGTATCCAGAAATGACCTGATACGTTTTGCAATAGAAAATTTCTTAAGAATTGACTTCTCCCCTACGGGTCCCGTAGAAATAAATTTTATACGAAGTATACATTAATTTCAAAATTATCTACACTCTTTAACCCATTACAGGTTATGAACTGGCTGAGGACATCCAGTGATGTATAATCTCTGTGAGGTCTGGCTGGATCCTCTAGCCTATATCTATATAGCTTCATTAACCTAGGGTCGGTTTGGCGTCACTATCCTGACCAGTGGTAGCATATTGCTATCACGATCAGATGCTGAGTTATGTGGTCCTAGTGCATCCCCTGAAGAGGCGTTTCTGGCGTTGTGTGTTTTTTGTTTGGATTGAAAAATAAAGATTTGGTGGATTTACTTGTGGTGAGTGCTGTGCCTTGCATCAAGACCTTTTCTCCCTTCCATTGGTTTGGATTGGATTTGGGTCTATCACTGGTACACTATACACTTTCGGACGTCACCCTGGTGACGTGTATCTTGGTATCAGCTGCTTCCATTTATTCTCAATGTTCCTCCTCTGCCCCTCACACAAAGGGGCACACGCTGGACCTCATATTCACCTGCCTCTGCTATCTAGTCAACCTCTTTAATTCTCTGTCCATGCTCTCTGACCACAACCTGCTGACATTCTCTGCCCTCTCCATTGTAATAGACCCTCCAACCCCTAAACCAACACACCCCCCGCACGAACCTTAATCGCCTTGACATCCGCACGTTCTCAGACTCCCTCCTACCGCTTGCTAACATATCCTCACTCCAGGATGCAGATGCCGCTGCTGCCTTCTATAATACCATCATTACTTCAGTCTTTGACTATGTGGCCCCCTTCACAAACACCAGAGCCCGACCGATCAATAGGCAGCCCTGGCACACTGACCTGACTAAAAAACGCCTCTGGAAGAAAAGCCACTCCCAGGAGGACTTCCTCAGGTATAAAGAGACAGTACTCACATTCAAGAATGCACTCACCTCTGCAAAGCAAGTCTACTTCCCCACACTCATATCTGCCCTATCCCACAACCTCAAACAGCTATTCACTACCTTCAACTCCCTTCTCTGTCCTCCTATGCCCCCTCCGACATCACTCATCACAGCTGATGACTTTGCCTCTTATTTCAAAAACAAAATCGACACCATCAGAGACAGTCTCACCCTACACCACTGACAACCACTCTACCCAACTGCTCGGTGTTCTTCTTCTTTAACCTGTTTCTCCACTGTCTCTGATGAAAAGCTTTCCACCCTAATCTCTAAATCCCACCTCACCTCCTGCACGCTTGACCCGATCCAGTCACATCTCATCTCCAAACTCACTGAAGTCATTACTCCTGCACTAACACATCTCTTCAACCTATCCCTAACCAACGGATCCTTCCCTTCCATGTTCAAACATGCTACCGTCACACCTATACTTAAGAAACCATCTCTCGACCCTTCCTCTCCAGCCAACACGACAGTGAATAATGGCAGCATTTATTGCAATGTCAGTGAATGGGGGCTATTCACATAATCGGTATTTTGATGGTCCGTTGATGGGGTGCTACGCCAGATGACCTGGCCTCCACAGTCACCAGACCTGAACCCAATCAAGATGGTTTGGGGTGAGCTGGACCGCAGAGTGAAGGCAAAAGGGCCAACAAGTGCTAAGCATCTCTGGGAACTCCTTCAAGACTGTTGGAAGACCATTTCAGGTGACTACCTCTTGAAGCTCATTAAGAGAATGCCAAGAGTGTGCAAAGCAATAATCAAAGCAAAAGGTGACTACTTTGAAGAACCTAGAATATAAGACATATTTTCAGTTGTTTCACACTTTTTTGTTAAGTATATAATTCCACATGTGTTAATTCATAGTTTTGATGCCTTCAGTGTGAATCTACAATTTTTATAGTCATGAAAATACAGAAAACTCTTGGAATGAGAAGGTGTGTCCAAACTTTTGGTCTGTACTGTATATATATATATATATATATATATATATATATATTTTTTGAGAGAGAGAGAGAGAGAAAGCACAAAATGTATTTTTTATATCTACAACATAGTATCATAAAATACACTCCATATTCTAATCATGGAATAAATTCATGTGACTAATTCAGGGAAAAAACAAAATATATATACATATATATATTTAAATATATAAATTAATTTTAATAAAATAATGTATATAACATATACATATTTTTTCCTGTGAATTTACTCACATGACTATTGTCATCTAAATATATCATCATTGTAATATGGAGTGTATTGATATATAATTAACTTATTGTATCCTACTGAATAAAGTACTTGTAGATTATCTTATCTTTTTACTATCTTCTTTTACTATCTGAAAATGAATACAATATTCTTAAATAAACATTTTTGTAAAACTGTTTTGAAATAGAAGTTACTCATTGTTTTACAAGTCTATCAATTTCCAAGTCATGAAGTTACTTTAAGATCAAATAGATATGTCTGGAAAATTTCCACAATAGTCTATCTCACCTTGCTAAATGGAAATTGTATTATATTGGATATAGAAGATTTTATTTATTTATTTTTAGTGCACCATTAGTTCCATGGTGCTGTACATTTGAGAGTTTACATACAATCTACAAAATAAATAAAACAAGTACAGTACTAACAGTCACCAACTGGTATAGTGGGTCCTGCCCGCAAGAGCTTACAATCTATGAGAAAAGGGTGACAGAGACAGTAGGTGAGGGTAGAAGCTGTTCAGATGGAGGTGTGGTGGCAATAGTGTTTATGAAGATTGTATGCCTTCCTGAAGAGGTGTGTCTTCAGGGTCCCTATTAAGATTGTGGGGACAGTCTTATATGTTGTGGTAGTGAGTTCCTGAGTATGAGGGATGCATGGGAGAAGCCTTGGAGGCAGAGTAGGAGGTCTTGAGAAGAGCTTATGTATGGGTAGTTAGTAGGAGATTATATGGAGGAAACAGGTTGCGGATATCTTTGTTAGTCAGCGTTAGCATTTTAAACTCTATTCGCTTTGATGGATAAGTCAGGTAGGGGGGCTATGCGAGGTGGGGGGAAGATAATGAACTCCATTTTCTCCATGTTGAGTTTGAGAAATCAGGAGAAGAGGAAAGAGGCTATGGCTGCTAGATACTCTGGAACTCTGGAAAACAGAGCAGTAATATCTGGGCCACAGAGATATACAGTACAGACCAAAAGTTTGGACACACCTTCTCATTCCAAGAGTTTTCTGTATTTTCATGACTATAAAAATTGTAGATTCACACTGAAGGCATCAAAACTATGAATTAACACATGTGGAATTATATACTTAACAAAAAAGTGTGAAACAACTGAAAATATGTCTTATATTCTACGTTCTTCAAAGTAGCCACCTTTTGCTTTGATTACTGCTTTGCACACTCTTGGCATTCTCTTGATGAGCTTCAAGAGGTAGTCACCTGAAATGGTTTTCACTTCACAGGTGTGCCCTGTCAGGTTTAATAAGTGGGATTTCTTGCCTTATAAATGGGGTTGGGACCATCAGTTGTGTTGTTCAGAAGTCAGATGGATACACAGCTGATAGTCCTACTGAATGGAGTGTTAGAATTTGTATTATGGCAAGAAAAAAGCAGCTAAGTAAAGAAAAACGAGTGGCCATCATTACTTTAAGAAATGAAGGTCAGTCAGTCCGAAAAATTGGGAAAACTTTGAAAGTGTCCCCAAGTGCAGTGGCCAAAACCATCAAGCGCTACAAAGAAACTGGCTCACATGAGGACCGCCCCAGGAAAGGAAGACCAAGAGTCACCTCTGCTGCGGAGGATAAGTTCATCCGAGTCACCAACCTCAGAAATCGCAGGTTAACAGCAGCTCAGATTAGAGACCAGGTCAATGCCACACAGAGTTCTAGCAGCAGATACATCTCTACAACAACTGTTAAGAGGAGACTGTGTGCAGCAGGCCTTCATGGTAAAATAGCTGCTAGGAAACCACTGCTAAGGACAGGCAACAAGCAGAAGAGACTTGTTTGGGCTACAGAACACAAGGAATGGACTTGTGGAAATCTGTGCTTTGATCTGATGAGTCCAAATTTGAGATCTTTGGTTCCAACCACCATGTCTTTGTGCGACGCAGAAAAGGTGAACGATTGGACTCTACATGCCTGGTTCCCACCGTGAAGCATGGAGGAGGAGGAGGTGTGATGGTGTGGGGGTGCTTTGCTGGTGACACTGTTGGGGATTTATTCAAAATTGAAGGAATACTGAACCAGCATGGTTACCACAGCATCTTGCAGCGGCATGCTATTCCATCCGGTTTGCATTTAGTTGGACCATCATTTATTTTTCAACAGGACAATGACCCCAAACACACCTCCAGACTGTGTAAGGGCTATTTGACCAAGAAGGAGAGTTATGGGGTGCTACGCCAGATGACCTGGCCTCCACAGTCACCAGACCTGAACCCAATCAAGATGGTTTGGGGTGAGCTGGACCGCAGAGTGAAGGCAAAAGGGCCAATAAGTGCTAAGCATCTCTGGGAACTCCTTCAAGACTGTTGGAAGACCATTTCAGGTGACTACCTCTTGAAGCTCATCAAGAGAATGCCAAGAGTGTGCAAAGCAGTAATCAAAGCAAAAGGTGGCTACTTTGAAGAACCTAGAATATAAGACATATTTTCAGTTGTTTCACACTTTTTTGTTAAGTATATAATTCCACATGTGTTAATTCACAGTTTTGATGCCTTCAGTGTGAATCTACAATTTTTATAGTCATGAAAATACAGAAAACTCTTGGAATGAGAAGGTGTGTCCAAACTTTTGGTCTGTACTGTATATGAGTGTCATCGGTATAACAGTGGTATTCAAAACCATGGGATTCTATGAGTTGGCCAAGTGTGCAGATGGAGAACAGTATTGGTCCCAGGACAGAGCTTTGAGGGATAGCTACAGAAATAGGGCAGCATGGTGGCTCAGTGGTTAGCACTGCAGCCTTGCAGTGCTGGAGTCCTGGGTTCAAATCCTGCCAAGGACAACATCTGCAAGGAGTTTGTATGTTCTCCCTGTGTTTGCGTGGGTTTCCTCCGGGTACTCCGGTTTCCTCCCACACTCCAAAGACATACTAATAGGGAATGTAGATTGTGAGCCCTGTATGGGACAGTGACTGTCAATGTCTGTAAAGCACTGCAGAATATGATGGCGCTATATAAGTGAGCATAATAAATAAATAATAGGGCTTGGTGAAGAGGTGGTGTGTGAGTGGGAGACGCTGAATGTGCAATTGGTGAGGTATGAAGAGATCTGGGAGAGGTCCAAGTCAGTGATGCCAAGGAATGAGAGCGTTTGCAACAAGAGGGGGTGGTCGACTGTTTCAAAGGCTAAGGAAAGGTCAAGGAGGAGATGAACAAAGTAGGGCCATTTGGCCCACTGACAAAGACATGAACAGTCTATAATTTTAAGGGTAGGTTAATTTTAACAGTGAGAGATAGAATATCAAAAATAAAATCCAGAAAATCACATTGTATAAATTTTATAAATTTATTTGCATTTTGCAGAGAAAAATAAGTATTTGATCCGCTACCAACCATTAAGAGTTCAGACTCCTACAGACCAGTTAGACTCTCCTAATCAACTCGTTACCTGCATTAAAAGACAGCTCTCTTAAATTGTCACCTGTATAAAAGACTCCTGTCCACAGACTCAATTAATCAGTCAGACTCTAACCTCTACAACATGGGCAAGACCAAAGAGCTTTCTAAGGATGTCAGGGACAAGATCATAGACCTGCACAAGGCTGGAATGGGCTACAAAACCATAAGTAAGACGCTGGGTGAGAAGGAAAGAACTGTGGGTGCAATAGTAAGAAAATGGAAGAAATACAAAATGACTGTCAATCGACATTGATCTGGGACTCCTCGAAATCTCACCTCGTGGGGTATCCTTGATCATGAGAAATGTGAGAGATCAGCCTAAAACTACACGGGGGGAACTTGTTAATGATCTCAAGGGAGCTGGGACTACAGTCACCAAGAAAACCATTGGTAACACATTACGCCGTAATGGATTAAAATCCTGCACTGCCCGCAAGATCCCCCTGCTCAAGAAGACCCATGTGCAGGCCCGTCTGAAGTCTACCAATGAACACCTGGATGATTCTGCGAGTGAATGGGAGAAGGTGCTGTGGTCAGATGAGACAAAAATTGAGCTCTTTGGCATTAACTCAACTCGCCGTGTTTGGAGGAAGAGAAATGCTGCCTATGACCCAAAGAACACCGTCCCCACTGTCAAGCATGGAGGTGGAAACATTGTGTTTTGGGGGTGTTTCTCTGCTAAGGGCACAGGACACCACATCAATGGGAGAATATATGGAGCCATGTACTGTAAAATCCTGAGTGACAACCTCTTTCCCTCCACCAGGATATTAAAAATGAGTCATGGCTGGGTCTTCCAGCAGGACAATGACCCAAAACATACAGCCAAGGCAACAAAGGAGTGGCTCCAAAGAAGCCCATTAAGGTCATGGAGTGGCCTAGACAGTCTCCAGACCTTAATCCCATAGAAAACTTATGGAGGGAGCTGAAGCTCCGAGTTACCAAGCGACAGCCTCAAAATCTTAATGATTTAGAGATGATCTAC
This sequence comes from Leptodactylus fallax, assembly GCA_947044405.1. Taxonomy (NCBI): domain Eukaryota; kingdom Metazoa; phylum Chordata; class Amphibia; order Anura; family Leptodactylidae; genus Leptodactylus; species Leptodactylus fallax. The sequence continues at coordinate 1,078,122 of CAMRHE010000321.1, forward strand.
AAAGAGGAGTGGACCAAAATTCCTCCTGACATGTGCGCAAACCTCATCATCAACTACAAAAAATGTCTGACTGCTGTGCTTGCCAACAAGGGTTTTGCCACTAAGTATTAAGTCTTGTTTGCCAGAGGGATGAAATACTTATTTCTCTCTGCAAAATGCAAATAAATTTATAATATTTATACAATGTGATTTTCTGGATTTTATTTTTGATATTTAATCTTTTACTGTTAAAATTAACCTACCCTTAAAATTATAGACTGTTCATGTGTTTGTCAGTGGGCAAACTTACAAAATCAGCAAGGGATCAAATACTTATTTCCTTCACTGTATAGCAGACGGAGCTTTCTGCTTCATGCCCCATATTGTGTACAGGATGGGTGCTGGAAGCAGCTCCGTACAGTTGATGGGGCCATGTGTCAGCCCCTACCGATCAAGTATTTATGGGCTATCCTGAGGAAAATCCCTTTAATATTCCCCTGTAATTCCCCACACACTTTCATGCCCCCCCACCCACAGGATATTAGCACCCATTACTGCCTTCTCATAATATAATGACCTCATCACTGGTCCCCATAACAGTATGGTGGACCAGTGAAGGAGCCACTGCATGGAGGGGGCCGGTGAAGTGGCCATAAAAAATTTAGGCCCAGACAATCCCTTAAAATAGGTTGTCTATAAATTGGAGTGACCCCTGTGGTGGCCAGGAAGGTATAAAATTTGAAATAAAAGCATACTCACTGGCAGTGGACAACGGAGTGCCGGGAACAGGTAAGTATGCTTTTTTTTTTTTTTTTATTTTACAACTCCCTATCAACCACATGGATTGCTCCAATTCCTGGAAAACCTCTTTAAAAGGTTTATCTATCTTTGTAAGATTGATAGCCTTACAGCTGATCTGCAGGGGTCCTGGTGGTGGGACCCTAGAAACAATTCCACTGGTGGGCGCTAGGCATCCCAGTCTGACACTGTTTCTGGCAGTGTGCCTGTTTGAATATGATGAAGAATTGGATTTCCAAAAAAAAAAAAAAAAAAAGAATTTGCCAAAAATGATGCCTTTATGAAGGCGGAATGCTGCAGCAAGTGTCCTTGGTATTGGAAGAAGCAATGTTGTTTTCTTTGTTTTATTTTGTTATTATGCCAAGATTGTGGAAAATCACAACTACAGAATTTGAAGAAAAATGTGTGGCACGCTGTTAGTGAACTTGCCTGTTAAAAAGTGATAAAGAATTGACTTTTGACTAAAAATTCCACTAAAAATTATTCCTGTATGGGAGGAGATGTGACAACAAAATGGCATTTGTGTTGTAAGAAGCAATAGAATAGTTTTTTGTGATGTAGGGACCTTTTTTAAAATAATTTTGTTTTTGTTTATAAAAACACTGTGGCACCTACAGTGTGGAATAGTAGAATGTGATAGCCCAGGCCACAGAACATGTCTGGCTGAGTGGTAACATTCGTGGTAACTGTGGCAACATGAGTGTCAGTACAGTATGGAATAATCTGATGTACCAGATTAATGTAGCAACACATGTAAGGTTCGATGGCGGTGCACGGAAAGGTCTGCAGGATTGGCAGACAAGAAACGAATAAGCAAACTAAAACGTTTCTCCAGCAACAGTGTTGGATCCTCATAAAACTTAACTTTTAATCCAACAATCAAACAAATGAAGGTGGTCTCCAAACCATTTCCTCATTTCGAGCTGCATTAACTCTTACTCATAGTGTGACTGGAGAGAGCACATACTTCAAAACAAAAATAAAAACAACAACGCCGAGCGGCACATAGCGTGATATTGCTTAAAAAATAGGTTGTACATAGATAATTGTGTTGAGAACAGGAGGTAGTCAAATGATTGGAGAAACAACAAGGATCATTCACTGAAAGTATGGTAGAAAGCCACTAAGTAGCACAAAATCACTGGTCTATATTATAGTGAGTGTTCAACTGGCTGGGTCTGATGGTAAACAGTACCCCTTCAATTGGTGATCTCACAACCAGGATAGTTAGATATTATGGATGTTAATATAGGTGGGTTCTCACCTTTTCAAGTTGTGCTGGCCCACAACTAACACAGTGGATGGATCCAGAGTATGTTTTGGTATATGTGAGCTGCGGAACCTCTAGGCGTCAGAATCTCCTGGATCCAGACGGTATACAGGTAGTGGATTGGTAGGAGAATCTCCCAAAAAATGAGGTGTGGGGACCGCGCTTCACCAAAGATGCTTTATTATACTCAAATAACACAACGCGTTTCGGGGAAATCAGATCCCCTTTATCAAGTGTACAAGAGACTAAACATAAAAACAATAAAAGAATACACATGTAAAGAATCAGTAATTGGAATTTAGAACCAGTGAAATTAATGATACCATTCTATGGGATAAAAGAAAAGTATCCCACCAGATAGTATTGTCATGGATAGATAAATAAATAAATAAATAAATAAATAAATAAATAAATAAAATAAATAAATAAATGAATAAATAGTGGTAATGAATGTACTCAAAAAAATAAATAATTAATAAAGAAGTAAAGCTAAAAGGCTAATAAATGCAATATAAAATCAAACTGCACATAAGAGTAAAAACTATACATAAAAAGGTTTAAACCAATGTTTTTTGGTACTTACCAGCCTGAGGAGGTAGGCTGTGAGATCTGAAGTGAGTGAGAGGCAAATGTGGAGACCACTTTCAGAAAGGCTTATAAAGGTATGGTGAAATGGGACCACCCCTAGGGGGAGGGGTTCAAACTTGTGGGGAAAGATTCGATTGAGAGATAAAGTTTTAATTGAGAAGGGAAAGAAAAAAAAAAAAAAGAATTTGATTGAAAGATAAAGTTTAAATTGAGAAAAAAAAAAAAAAGAGAGAGAGCACATAACACAGATATACTGTATAGGCCTCACCAAGCAATCAATAAAACCATAAACAGAAAAACTAATGCCATTAATGAGAGCACAAATGTAAGCATAAATTCAAAATAAATATTAGGATGAAAATCACAAATTCAGCGAAACATATTAGAATATGATAACATGTAGCACTTATAGATCTCTCCAAAAATATAGTACTAAATAAATGATGAAAATTCAATAAAGAAATCAACTACAACGCACAATTACCATATAGCCAATAGAGGGGATATCTAGTGAGTAGACCTCCAATATGGATCACAAAAGCTAGAGTCTCGCGATAAATCTAGATCACATGACATGAAGATGTCAATAATAATACAAAAAGGAACACTGTATCGTGATAGCACTCGTGACACTAGAAGTTTCTGCAGATACATGATAAAAACTATATAAAAATAGTAAACAAATACAAGCTTGTGCAGCGGTATGCCTGATCACCAGAAAAAGGAAAAAATATATATTGTGAGAAGGTGACAGGTAAGATTCTGGAAGGTTGCTATGTCTACCCCAGATTCCTCAATTATGTGTGGTAAGTGAGTTTACAATTCAGGTAAAACCTTAGCTGTGAGAAGGCTTCTTCTGTTAACCTCTTCTTGTTCTACTAGGGAGGGGCCTTCAAGAACAGGTGGGAGCTGGGCCTCATTAACCCTTTCCTGACATCCGCCGTAATAGTACGGCGGATGCGGGTGTTTAAAGATGGCGGCCGCTCGGGAGTCATGTGGCCGCCATAGCCGCTGGGTCTCTGCTGTTTTATACAGCAGACACCTGGTGCTAATGCCCGAGATCGGTGCCCGCATTGATCGCAGGCATTAACCCCTATGGCACCTCAGTCAAAGGTGACCGAGGCTCCATTTTACCGGCAGTGCCGGGAGCCTTCTGAAGGCTCCCAGGCCTGTCTTTTATTAGTTTCTATTGCAGGCTACCCTATGTAGCCTGCAATAGAAATGCCGTTTTTTTGCAATGCATTGTAATGCATTTGCATTGCATTAGTGATAAGACCCCCTGGGGTTCAAGACCCTTAGGGTGTCTAATAAATGCAAAAAATAAAAAATAAATAAATAAAAAAAAATAAATAATATATATATATATATATATATATATATATATATATATAAATAAAAAAATATTAAAAGTTCAAATCACCCCCCTTTCCCTAGAACACATATAAAAGTACTTAAATACTGCGAAACACATACACATTAGGTATCCCTGTGTCCGAAAATGCCTGGTCTACAAATCTATTAAAATATTTTTCCCGTACTGTTTTGCCTCTGATAAAAACTTGAATAAAAAGTGATCAAAGCATTAGCAATTCCCCAAAATGGTATAACTAAAAAGTACACCTGGTCCCGCAAAAAAAAGACGCCCTATGCATCCCAGTACACGGAAGTATAAAAAAGTTACAGTTGTCAGAATATGGCGACTTTTAGAAAAAAAATTTTTTTGCACAGTTTTGGATTTTTGTTAAGGGGTTAAAATGTAAATAAAACCATATAAATTTGCTATCCCTGGAATCGCACCAAAACATAGAATACAGGTGACATGTCATTTTGGCTGCACAGTGAACGCCGTAAAAACTAAGCCCGTAAGAAAGTCGCACAAATACACTTTTTCTTCAAATCCACCCGATTCTGAATTTTTTTTCCAGCTTCCCAGTACATTGTACAGAATAACTAATGGTAGCATCATGAAGAAAGATTTGTCCTGCAAACATTAAGACCTCATATGGCTCTGAGAGCGGAAAAATAAAAAAGTTATGGGGTTTGGAAGGAAGCGGGGGGGGGGGGGGGTTAAAAACGAAACAAAAATCTAAAAATTCCTCCGGCGGGAAGGGTTTAAAGACCTATAAAAGGTTGGCAAAGTCTCACTCCTGAGCAGATCCTGGGGAGAGAGGAGGAGCCATGTTCTGTCACAACCTTGTCAAAACTGGTGAGACTCCAGTGAGAACTGTTGCCATTACTGTGCTCTGTGTTGACCATGTGGCTGAAGCAAGCCACACGTACAGTTAGGACACTACCTGTTTAGTTAGTAGCTCGGACGAGCAGGAGTTTTTCTTGCTGTTTTGCCTGACTGTTAAGGCTTGTTTATTTTCAACCAGTTTTTGACAAATAAATGTACAGGGTAAAACCTGTTTAAACTTTAATGATTGCGTCTGTCTCTGACTGTCTGGGTCCGCTGCTGCTACCACTGAGCCAATCCTCCCACAATATGAATAATTAGATCCAAAAACTAAAATATAAATAAACAATGTCATGATACGTTATATGAAGAACAAAACGCGCAACTTAACGGACAATGTATGGCATTAACCCTTCCCGCACCAAGATGTAATAGTACGTCATGAGGATGTGTACCTTAAAGCACTTACTATTACGACATGGTAATGTCACCTGTTCAGAAGAAACAGGTGACACCCGCCTGTAGCACCTTTTAGAAGCCGCAATCAATCGTGACTGCGGCATCTAAGGAGTTGCCCTAGCAACCTCTTACCTGATCGCCATCCCCAGGGGGAATATAATGATTTTTTTCTGCAGCCTGGGGTGTGTTCCATGGTCCTGGATTTGCGATCTCCTAGTTGTGTCTCAATCCTGCCAGAGGCTGACAACCATTATATACTTCAATACTTCTGTATTAGAGTATATAACACTGATTGATGAACAAAAAAAAAAGGAAAAAATAACATTTACTGTATTTCCATATACAGTATAAAACCGCATAATAAAATAAAACCATTAGTTAACCCGTATAGTGAATGTGGTAAAAAAAAAAAAAAACATTAAAAAATCCAGAACTAACAATTTTTTTGAATAAAAGTAATCAAAAAATCATATACAGTATTCGACCCCCTTGAACTTTTCAAGCTTTTGCCACATTTCAGGCTTCAAACAAAGATATAAATTTAAATTTTTTGGTGAAGAATCAGCAACAAGTGGGACACAATTGTGAAGTCAAATGAAATTTATTGGTTATTTTAAACTTTTGTAAAAAATAAAAAACTGAAAAGTGGGGCGTGGAATATTATTCGGCCCCAAATCCAAGACCTTACAGGTCGTATACAACAATAGATTATCCGAAAAAAAAAAAATTATATAATCCAAAATGATAATCACAATAATACAGAAATTAATATATAACTTTTAATTAATTAAAGTTAAAAATCACAACAACATATAACCACCCTAAAAGCAGCACAATTAAATAGTCCTCAAAATATCAAAAAAAAATATATATATATAATTTGGAGACAAAAAAAAGCAAACAAAACAGGCACGGCAGCCTGAAATAGGAAAAACCAACCAGACACTTACCGTGATTCAGATGGTGCCTGTGTTGCTGAAGCAAATACCAGAAGGGGAGAGGGGTGACATAGTCCATGGTTCAAAAGTAACACCAGTAACAACGAGCTAAATAAGGAAACACCTGTATCTAAACTATCCCTATAACACCCTATATAAAACACTAAATGGACCCTAAAGTCCTAACTCGGGGCCACCACCCTAAATAGCAAGTGCCCCCGACTGGAACCTGGCCCTAGAATAAACTATCCCTATCAAATCCCTTCAAAACAAATAGATATAAAGAGAACAAAAAACATAAGAAACAAAACAAAACTAGGTACGCCTAACACACATATATATATATAGTAACCAAACATGCAATCCCGACATGCATGTTTCGCTAAACTCATCAGGGGATAGAGTTGGTTAAAAAATCTCAAATATACTAAATGCAGGAATGGAGCCACAGTAAAGATACCACCCTGTGCCAAGTATGGAAGAAACAAGCACTAAGGTCAAGTGTTAACCATCAAAAACATAGCACAAATATAAGTAGTACATAAAACTCCTAATGGTATTGCAGATACCAGATAACTAATCACAGATACAAAACAACACCATGGTATATCAATGAGTGGCCATAAGTGTTGGAAGATAGCACAGTTCAAACGCCAAGTATTCCTACACCAGGTATATGGAGTGCCAAACATACCTGAGAAGCACAAGAGGCTCTACTTACTTAAATACTAAGTGCTGCACATATGGACTAGACAAATAACCATCCTGAATATAGAATGAAACCCCTATCAAATAAATGAAGCAAAATTCAATTGTTCATTTAACCCACCCGGGGCTACAGTTTGCAAGCGAAAAATCCATTTTGTTTCTGCCTGAGTAACAAGTTGGTCCCAATTACCGCGGCGTACAGGGGGTTGGATCAGGTCAATACCCATAAATTTAATGCACAAAGCATTACCCTGATGTTCAAGTCGGATATGCCGGGCGATTGGTGTATCACGATGATGTCGGATGTCACCTAAATGCTCGCCTATTCGGTGAACCGTGGACTATGTCACCCCTCTCCCCTTCTGGTATTTGCTTCAGCAACACAGGCACCATCTGAATCACGGTAAGTGTCTGGTTGGTTTTTCCTATTTCAGGCTGCCGTGCCTGTTTTGTTTGCTTTTTTTTGTCTCCAAATTATATATATATTTTTTTTTTTTTGATATTTTGAGGACTATTTAATTGTGCTGCTTTTAGGGTGGTTATATGTTGTTGTGATTTTTAACTTTAATTAATTAAAAGTTATATATTAATTTCTGTATTATTGTGATTATCATTTTGGATTATATAATTTTTTTTTTTCGGATAATCTATTGTTGTATACGACCTGTAAGGTCTTGGATTTGGTACTTATCCCTTTGGTATGGCAGGGTTTTTGAAAACTGGTATAGACACTGCACAATGGTTGAACGAATTGACGGATATTTTTTCTGATAAAGTTTATACGCAACAGCGTTATACACCTACTTTTAAAGGGGCTTTCAGAGAACTAACCGCAGTATATAAGGAGCATATTAGTGTATGGTGGGAGGTTCATAGTCTGGAATGTTATATCAAACAGGGTATAGTTCCTCGTGGTTTACGAATTCCTTTAGTTCCAGCGGCAAGGTGCAGAAATTCTATATTCCTTTCTAAATGGGAACGGGAAGCTACTAATAGCTCCCTTAGATTCATGCAACTGCTGCTGGAAGAAGAAAAATCTAATTTAGAACGTCTAAATATTAAGTTAAAAGAACATATTGATGTTGCGGAGAAGTTTGCTGCTGACCCAGAGTTCGGTTCTCAGGAGCGGACACTTCAGCAAACTGTGGAGAGATTTCAATTTAATTTGAAAGATCGTAAACATCGTCAATTTGTAAGAGATCTTGCCGATTTTAAGGATAATAAGGTTTATTCATTTATTGGTATTCAAAATCGGGTTAGTCAGGACACTGATATTTCTTCATCAGAGGCGGATGTCTCTGATTCTGATTCCTCTACTAAACATCGTAATAAAGGACGTACCCGTAATCCTAGAGGACGTGGTAGAGGGGGATCTAACCCTCAGTTGGGGAATAGAGATTTTTTTAGACGGAGGCACCCCATACCCCTTGCGAAATCGACATCAAGGGAGACCACGCCCGTAGAATCATAGGTTTTGAACCTTTCATCTATTCCACTATCTTCTTCTGAATTGTCTGTACTCCAAAAGGGTTTGTCTTTTGTACCTACTAATAGGTTTGATTTATTCGGGTGGATCAAAGACATCAATTTATTTATCCGTAAGCTTAGATGGCATAAGTATTTTCGCCTTAAAGAACACAGGGAATGTGCTGATTTGGGCATTTCTCCTGAAATGTTTACGGATGATAGAATTTTGTATGGCTTGGCTGATGATTCACCTGAAATGTCTGGTAAAGGCCCCTTTACACAATTAAGGAATAAGAGTGTGGCAGTACCACCCATGGTTGATGTGTCCACTTTGGATATCTTCCTTGAATTGGTTACTCAGGACCTTTCTCAGATGACAATGTGTTATAATCAACTTAATTGTACCAAGCAGGAACTTTTAGCCTTGTCCTCCCTGGAGAACGATCGGTCCCGAGTTGTTAAACCTTCGGATAAAGGGGGGAATACTGTGATTATGGACTTTGAAGATTATAAAGCGATGTGCGAATCTTTGTTGAATGACCCCTTGTGTTATCGGGTTCTCAGTAAGGATCCTACTGATGTTTTTTGGAATGAACTTAAGGATATATTGACTGTTGCCCTTAATGAGAATTTGATAAGCAAGGAGGAATTTGAATTTCTTTTGCCTCGTTTTCCCCGAGTCGCCACTTTTTATTCCCTCCATAAAGGGACTTCTCCTTTAAAAGGACGACCAATCGTCTCTGGAGTAGGATCTTTATGCCAGAATATCGGCATTTATATAGATAAGATTTTGGCCCCATTTGTAAGTTCCATGCCATCTTTTGTAAAGGAAACTACGGACCTATTAAAAAGACTGGAGGGCATTCATATTGAAGATACATGCATTCTAGCCTCCATTGATGTAGAGGCTCTCTATTCAACAATTCCCCACCATTTGGGCTTGCAGGCAGTTGCCTCATATCTGCAGACTAGAGGTTGCCATCTGAGGGCTCATAATGAGTTTGTATTGCGACTTCTTGAATTCTCCCTCACCCGGAATTATTTCACCTTTAATGGGAGGGTCTTCCACCAGCTCAGGGGTTGTGCAATGGGTAGTCCTTGTGCACCCTCTTAAGCCAACCTATTCCTGGGCTGGTGGGAGCGCTCCCTTGAACCGGGTGAGGGAGAGACCGATTGGATGGAGAAGATCCATATTTGGGCCCGCTACATAGATGACATATTGGTCATATGGGAGGGGTCTGAGGACCAGTTTGGTCGTCTGGTAGCGGGTCTCAATAAGAATGATATTGGTCTTCATTTTACCTATGAGACTAACCCTACCAACTTAGCTTTTTTGGATCTCCATATCTCGGTCATTAAAGGGGAAGTTTTGACTACCATATATCGCAAACCCACCTCTACTAATTCATTATTGCGGTGGGAGAGTCATCATCCCCTTCCCCTCAAAAAAGGAATACCTAAGGGCCAATATCTTCGGCTTCGTCGCAATTGTTCAACAATCTCTGAGTTCAAGAAACAAGCGGCAGATTTGAGATCTAGATTTCATGCTATGGGGTATCCTGATCGCATTTTAAGACCGGCTTTTCAACATGCCCTTAATCAGGATCGGCCCCTGCTTCTGACTCCTAAGATCAGTCCTCCCAGTGTTGGGCAGACTAGGCTAATAGGTACGTTTGATGGCATGGCTGATCAGGTTCGTACTGTTATTGCTAAACACTGGGGGATTTTGACTATGGACCCCGATATCGTTGATGCGGTGGGCCATAAGCCCCAAATAACGTATAGAAGGGGCAGGAGCATTAGGGACCGTGTGGTAGTGAGTCATTTCTCCGAACCTACCACTGCCAAAAATTGGCTGTTAACAAAAAAAGTTGTGGGCTGTTTTCGCTGTAGTGGCTGTATTGCATGCCCATATGTCACAAGTGGTAAAAACTTCACTAGCAATGTTACCGGTGCTTCTTATGCAATCAGGTCTTTTATTAATTGTCGTTCGAAGGGCGTTATTTATAAGGCCACCTGTAACTGCGACCTTGAATACATTGGCAAAACAATCTGTGAGTTCAGGCGCCGAATAGGCGAGCATTTAGGTGACATCCGACATCATCGTGATACACCAATCGCCCGGCATATCCGACTTGAACATCAGGGTAATGCTTTGTGCATTAAATTTATGGGTATTGACCTGATCCAACCCCCTGTACGCCGCGGTAATTGAGACCAACTTGTTACTCAGGCAGAAACAAAATGGATTTTTTGCTTGCAAACTGTAGCCCCGGGTGGGTTAAATGAACAATTGAGTTTTGCTTCATTTATTTGATAGGGGTTTCATTCTATATTCAGGATGGTTATTTGTCTAGTCCATATGTGCATTGTATTTTATATCTAGTTTTCATTCCCCTCTAAAATACCTTTTTATGTACTCTGCAAGTGATTCTATAAGGTTTTATTTGCAGAGCCTTGCTTCTGTTTATTTATCTGCAGCATTATTTTCTCAGTTAATAGGGGCATAACGAGGTTTGGATTCAGATAACATTCTATCCATTTCCTGTTCTTTTGGTTTCATTATCATATGCGTAAGCGCTAATGTGATTTCTATTTGGGCATGCTCAGTATGTACTTTGAGTTCCCTTTGTTATGCACATGCTAATTGCGCTATTCCACCTGTAGCACTTAGTATTTAAGTAGGTAGAGCCTCTTGTGCTTCTCAGGTATGTTTGGCACTCCATATACCTGGTGTAGGAATACTTAGCGTTTGAACTGTGCTATCTTCCAACACTTATGGCCACTCATTGATATACCATGGTGTTGTTTTGTATCTGTGATTAGTTATCTGGTATCTGCAATACCATTAGGAGTTTTATGTACTACTTATATTTGTGCTATGTTTTTGATGGTTAACACTTGACCTTAGTGCTTGTTTCTTCCATACTTGGCACAGGGTGGTATCTTTACTGTGGCTCCATTCCTGCATTTAGTATATTTGAGATTTTTTAACCAACTCTATCCCCTGATGAGTTTAGCGAAACATGCATGTCGGGATTGCATGTTTGGTTACTATATATATATATGTGTGTTAGGCGTACCTAGTTTTGTTTTGTTTCTTATGTTTTTTGTTCTCTTTATATCTATTTGTTTTGAAGGGATTTGATAGGGATAGTTTATTCTAGGGCCAGGTTCCAGTCGGGGGCACTTGCTATTTAGGGCGGTGGCCCCGAGTTAGGACTTTAGGGTCCATTTAGTGTTTTATATAGGGTGTTATAGGGATAGTTTAGATACAGGTGTTTCCTTATTTAGCCCGTTGTTACTGGTGTTACTTTTGAACCATGGACTATGTCACCCCTCTCCCCTTCTGGTATTTGCTTCAGCAACACAGGCACCATCTGAATCACGGTAAGTGTCTGGTTGGTTTTTCCTATTTCAGGCTGCCGTGCCTGTTTTGTTTGCTTTTTTTTGTCTCCAAATTATATATATATATTTTTTTTTTTATATTTTGAGGACTATTTAATTGTGCTGCTTTTAGGGTGGTTATATGTTGTTGTGATTTTTAACTTTAATTAATTAAAAGTTATATATTAATTTCTGTATTATTGTGATTATCATTTTGGATTATATAATATTATTCGGCCCCTTTACTTTCAGTGCAGCAAACTCTCTCCAGAAGTTCAGTGATGATCTCTGAATGATCCAATGTTGTCCAAAATGACTGATGATGATGATAAATATAATCCACCTGTGTGTAATCAAGTCTCTGTATAAATGCACCTGCTCTGTGATAGTCTCAGGGTTCTGTTTAAAGCACAGAGAGCATCATGAAGACCAAGGAACACACCAGGCAGGTCCATGATACTGTTGTGGAGAAGTTTAAAGCTGGATTTGGATACAAAAAGATTTCCCAAACTTTAAACATCCCAAGGAGCACTGTGCAAGTGATCATATTGAAATGGAAGGAGTATCAGACCTCTGCAAATCTACCAAGATCCGGCTGTCCCTCTAAACTTTCATCTCAAACAAGGAGAAGACTGATCAGACATGCAGCCAAGAAGCCCATGATCACTCTGGATGAACTGCAGAGATCTACAGCTGAGGTGGGAGTGTCTGTCCATAGGACAACAATCAGTCGTACACTGCACAAATCTAGCCTTTATGGAAGAGAGGCAAGAAGAAAGCCATTTCTCAAAGATATCCATAAAAAGTCTCGTTTAAAGTTTGCCACAAGCCACCTGGGAGACACACCAAACATATGGAAGAAGGTGCTCTGGTCAGATGAAACCAAAATCGAACTTTTTGGCCACAATGCAAAACAATATGTTTGGCGTAAAAGCAATACAGCTCATCACCCTGAACACACATCCCCACTGTCAAACATGGTGGTGGCAGCATCATGGTTTGGGCCTGCTTTTCTTCAGCAGGGACAGGGAAGATGGTTAAAATTGATGGGAAGATGGATGGAGCCAAATACAGGACCATTCTGGAAGAAAACCTGTTGGAGTCTGCAAAAGACCTGAGACTGGAACGGAGATTTATCTTCCAACAAGACAATGATGCCGAACATAAAGCAAAATTGCCGCAACCCAGTCGGATGAGACCGGAGGATGGGAGTAGTAGTGACGGATGCTGTGCCACCTAGCAGGCCGAGCACGCTCCCAAACGGCTCCAGTCCCACTCCTAGGCCGGACAAAGTTGAGGGGGGTCCTGCAGCACTACCGGATGGTGGTGGTAGTTGTTCTTTCCCCCGGGGCACTTCCAGTTGAAGAGGGGGACCTCTCCTACCTGAGCCGGTGTGGTGTTGGTCGGAAGAGCCCTGATGGTAAAGCAGGCACGACTCAGGGGTCAGCGTTGCAGGTAAACCAAACAGCCGTTTATTTAGGCAACTGGAACAAAGGAACAACAGCAGCTTCCAGATGGGGGTAGTAGTCCTGCAGTGTCCAACCCCCAGCCTTGGTTCTAGGAGGGCGCCTACAGACAGTATAGGCTCCACAGTATGGCCTTCTCTACTCCTCCTCTATGCCTCTCCCAGCTAGGTATACTGGGGATGGAGTTACAGGGAGGCCTGACAGGGATCTGGTTACCTGGAGACTAGGCCTGAATGCAACTCTCCTGTCAGGGTCCTCTCCTGCTCCTCCTAGCACGACACCGAATAAGTCCAGCCACTTTGAAATCTCTACTCCCTTGCTTTGGGCTGTCTTCAGATGAGCCTGGGGCTGATGATATCCCTCCTGAGGCTGTGAGAGCGGCGGTTGGCCTTCAGTCCAGAGGCTGGTGGCAGGTCAGCTCTGCACACCTAGTCTGGTTTACAGCATGCACTGAACTGACTTCCAACCGTCGCCGGGGAGATTATATCTCCTTACAATCCCGCCCAGTGGCCTGTGATAGGCCAGGGCTGAACCAAGTCTGGGCCTGAACACTGCAGGGGGAAACATATAAGGAAAAGCTGCACATCATTACATTTAACATAGAACAAAACTTACAGACATAAAACCCAGAGGCACTCAAGACAAACACATAAAAGCAGTAGCACTCTGGGATGCTGCAAAATCTACAATGGAATGGTTCACAAATAAACGTATCCAGGTATTAGAATGGCCAAGTCAAAGTCCAGACCTGGATCCAATCGAGAATCTGTGGAAAGAGCTGAAAACTGCTGTTTACAAATGCTCTCCATCCAACCTCACTGAGCTCGAGCTGTTTTCCAAGGAAGAATGGGCAAGAATTTCAGTCTCTCGATGTGCAAAACTGATAGAGACATACCCCAAGCGACTTGCAGCTGTAATCGCAGCAAAAGGTGGCGCTACAAAGTATTAACTTAAGGGGGTCGAATAATTTGGCACGCCCCACTTTTCAGTTTTTTAATTTTTACAAAAGTTTAAAATATCCAATAAATTTCGTTCCACTTCACGATTGTGTCCCACTTGTTGTTGATTCTTCACCAAAAAATTTTAATTTTATATCCTTATGTTTGAAGCCTGAAATGTGGCAAAAGGTTGAAAAGTTCAAGTGGGCCGAATACTTTTGCAAGGCACTGTATTGCGAAAAATGGTACCAATGAAAAGCATAACTCATCCCACATAAAATAAGCCCTCAACCAGCTCTATCAATAGAAAAATAAAAATGTTATGTTTCTCAGGCTGTTGTGCACGGGATAATCACTTTACAGGGGTTTCTAATATATAGACTTTTAAAATCCCCTTCTAAACTGAAGTGTTTAGAGATGAACGAATTTTACAAAATGTCGATTCGGCCGCTTCGTTGAATTTTTCAAACCGATTTGATTCAATCTGAATTAATTTGTGGTGAATCGCATTAAAAAACAGCTATTTCCTGGCTGCAGAGAGCCTGTATAGTGGTGTAGAACACTGTGCCTTGCAGTAACACACATAGAGAGTCTGCTGTGGTAGTGAAACAATACTGTGAGTCAGTATGACACGCACATGACAGACGTCGGTCTTAGAACCACTGCACACTTCTCTTATTTGGAAAGTTACGGGGCCAAAACTGATCAATTAAGTCCTTACAGGTCGATGTTAGTGCCAGGATAAAGAACTGTGCAGAAGCCCAAGATCCTACTGTAGCATGAAGGAGCACACTCCTTTTACACCATCGTCTGCTGATTCCACATAGATGTCTATAGAACCTGTTCTATTAAACGCTTATACAAGTAGAGCCCTACTGACAGAGTGGAGAGGGTGTCAGCAGTAAGTTTGTGTTGACGTCACTGATTATTTTGCTCTTCCTCTGATCCGTCAGAACAATAATGCCCCAAAAAAACGATCCTGTCTGTTGAGCATCCGCCTTCACTCGGTCAGGATTTGGTCAGTAATCCATCAGTGCTAATGCCAAAAAAAAAAAAAAAAACAGGAGTGGATCCAAAACAGAGATGACACATGAATGGAATATTTGCATGTCTTCTGTGTTTTGTACCCACTCCTGCTTTTGGTTAACAAATCAGAAGTCAATTCTGATGGGACCATACAGGCCTTACAGCTCCTACACAGACAGGATCCGTTGTGCGTCTCATTTTTCCTTCCTTCGGACAAACCAGAAGAAGGGTTAAATAAACGATGATGTCAAAAAGGCAAAATAGTGGCCCAGTCATGTAGTGGGGAGGGTGGGAACAGCATGAGAAGTGACATAGTGTTGAGGTAGCAGCAGCATGAGGAGGCAACAGAGTGGCAAGGTGACATAATATGGAGGTAGCAGCAGCATGAGTAGGCCACAGAGTGGCAAGGTGACATAATGTGGAGGTATCAGCTGCATGAGGAGGCCACAGAGTGGCAAGGTGACATAATGTGGAGGTAGCAGCAGCATGAGGTGGCCACAGAGTGGCAAGGTGACATAATGTGGAGGTAGCAGCAGCATGAGGAGGCCACATAGTGGTAAGGTGACATAATGTGTAGGTAGCAGCAGCATGAGTAGGCCAAAGTGTGGCAAGGTGACATAATGTGGAGGTGGCAGCAGCATGAGGAGGCCATAGAGTGACCCGATGACAGAGTGGGGAGGTGGGTGGCACAAACAGTACCCACTGCCGATGGTGGCTGTAAGAAGGAGCACTTGGCATCAGATGTGTCGCATCAGGCAGATGGCAGCATCAGAATAGTACCTGAGGCAAGTAGCCAGAATAAACCAGTCTCTTTTGTCAAGGTTTGGGTGAGGCAGCATGGATGATTTAATCTGATGCATCAAGCATTGGTGGGTAGAAATCCTGACTGATCCACACCTGATTCATCTTGACAAAGGTCAGTCTCTCCACATTTTGGGTGGACAGGCGAGTTCTCCTTGGGGTAACTATGGACCCTGCCGCACTAAACACCAGCTCTGATGCCACACTACTGGCCAGGCAGAACAGCTTTTCCAGGGCAAACTCGGCCAGTTGCGTCCACAAATCCAGTTTGGCTCCCCAGTAATCCAGCGGATCTTCGATGACGGGTGGCAGGGTGCACTCCAAGTATGCCACCACCTGCAGGTTCTGCTCTATGTCTAGCTGTTGGTGAGTAGTTTCTTCACTATGCAGGTCATCAATGACTCTAGGCTCAGGCTGCTGCTGACAGAGCTGATACTGCTCCTGCCCCCCCACAGCAGCCATAGCAGTGCAAGGTGAGCGCCCGGGGCCCCCGGTCAGACCTGCGAGAGGATGGACGATCCTGCAGATAGGCAGTGGCCAACTTACTACATAGGATGTCTCTATAGTAGTTCATTTTGTCCTCCCTCTCAGCGGGTGTAAAAAAGGCCCCCATTCTTGACCAGTAGCGAGGGTCTAACACGGTGGAGAGCCAGTAGCCATCCCTATGCCGAATGGTGATAATTTGGCTGTCACTACGCAAGCAATTGAGCATGCATCAGGCCATTTGCGCAAGTGACTCAGAGGGACTCCCTGCATCCATCTCCACTGCATACTGCCACGGTGTGTCTGGGTTATCTTCGTCTTCCTTATCTCCCTCTTGCTCTTCAGGCTGCTCCTGCTCCTTATCTCCTGTCACTTGTATAGAAAAACCACCCATTTCGCTACACATTGCTTGTGCTCTAATGTCCTCCTCCTCCTCCATTTCAGCCCCCACAGGGCTCAGGTGGCCATGAGATGTAGGCATCATGTCTCCAGTCCCCTGACCAGCCAGATTTACAAACATCTTTTCCAGGATATGAATCAGTGGCATGACGTTGTTCATCCCGTAGTCCTGGAGACTGACAAATACAGTGGCCTCCTCAAAGGGCAAGAGCAAACGGCAGGTGTCACGCATGAGGTGCCACTGGCTAATATTGAAGTTACACAGGGGAGTACCTTTTTCCACTTCGATCATCAAGAAATCGTTTATGGCTTTTCTCTGTTCGTACAGTCATTCCAACATATGGAGGGTGGAATTCCAATGGGTGGAAATGTCGCATATCAGCCTATGTTGGGGGATGCTGTTCTGCCGCCGCTGCACAAGGAGAGTGTGCTTGGCGGTGTACGAGTGGCTGAAGTGCATGCAAAGTTTCCTGGCCATTTTTAGAATGTCTTGCAGATGGGTTCAAGACTTAAGGAAACGCTTGACAACCAGATTGAACACATGCACTATGCAGGACGCATGACTCAGCCCTCCTTGACGCAGCATCGACACCATGTTCTTCCTGTTGTCGCTCACCATGGTTCCAATTTTAAGTTGTCGTGGAGAAAGCCAGGATTTGATTTCTTGATGAAGTACACGGAGCAGTTCCTCCCCTGTGTGGCTCCGTTCGCCCAAGTAAACGAGGTGTAGAACAGCATGACACCGCCGTGCCCTGCACATGTAGTATGCACAGGGACACTGTGAATTGTCTCTGCAGTGGAGGCTGAGGACACAATGGAGGATGACATTGTTGCAGGACCAATGGCGTGAGAACATGGAGGCAGAAGCAGCATCACCTGGCTAAGTTGCTGGTGTGTCTGGGCAGGAAGCACATTCACCCAGTGAGCCAAAAAGGACATATATTGTCCTTGACCGTAGTTACAGCTCCACACTTTGAAAGACACCGCATTCTGTTGTACATATTTGTGCAGGGCTGGTACTGCCTTTTTGGCAAAGAAATGACGGCTTGGGACACTCCAACTTGGCTCGGCACAAGCCATCGGTTCTCTGAAAGATGCAGAGTCCACCACTTGGAAAGGGAGGGACTGCAGCGCCAGTAACTTGGACAGGAGTATGTTCAGCTTCTGCACTGTTGGATGAGTGCACGCATATTATTGTCTCTTCGAAATCGCTTCGGTGATCAATTACTGATACAATGACTGATTAGGAGGAGGAGGAGCAGGAGCATCAGGACCAGCAGATGATGGGAAGGACACACAGCTTCCTTCGGCTGAGGTGGTGGAGCCTTGACTGCCTGAAATGGGGTGCGTGCCACTGGGTGATGCAGCGGTTGCTGCGGTAGGCTGGACCACCACATTGGTGCCACGGTTCTCCCAGGCCACTTTATGGTGACGCTGCATATGTTGACACAGGTGCCAACAGTGGCACCCTAGCCACGCTTCACCTTCTGCCCACAGATTCGACATATGGCCATGTTCAACTCCCCGGCAGCTTAACAAAAAACTGCCACACTGTCGAGTAGGTGATTTTACCCCCCACACTCTGCACTGACTGTCTGCTACCGCCACTGCCTCTGTGAACCCCTACACCACTGCTTTCCAGGCAGGTAGGCTCCTGCAAAGCGGGTGGTCTACCCCAGGCACGTTTGGGTACCGACCTCCCACTGCTGCCACCCTGCTGACTCCTGGCCATGCTACCGACTTGCTGGCTCCAACTCCGTCTCATGTGCAAACTGCCACCCTCTTCTCCCGATGATGATGAAGCCCCTTCATCACCGGGCTCCCAATTGCGATTGGCTACATCATCATCGAGTACTGTCTGCACGTCACTGATGATCTCCTTAACGGCCTCTGAACCAGGAACCTGACCGCTCGCAAAACCAGCTCCCACGCCACTCTCCTCATCACTACTTTCCCGCCTACCGGAGGAAGCGGCGGGTGTCTCCTCCAGATCTTGGCTGAGCAGTAGCTGCTGACTATCCTCTAGTAGCTCATCCTCACTGGATAGTGCAGCCGAGCCCACACGGTAGAGTACTTCTCTGGCTGAGGGAACAGAAAAGGACAGAGGCAGGTTGAGGACAGGTGAGGGCAAAGGGCCTGCTCCCGGGCCATGCCAACTAAGGGTTGTGCCTGGTGAACCCACCAATTCTTGGCTGGGGGTGTCTGATGTGATTTGGGATGAAGTGGATGACCAAGTCAACCATTCTAGAACCGCTGGGCTGCAGGTCAAGACACGACAGTTAGCTAGCTGACACTGGGAGCTCAGGCCTCTGGAAGTGACCCCTGCTGCCATGCCCCCTTACTCTGCTGAGACCTGTGCCTGCAGCAGAAACATTTAGGTTTGTCCCCCTCCCCTGTTCAGGGCCTGTCGCTTCTCTGTCTGACATACTGTTACATCAAATAAGTAAATGAAAAGGCGTTATAACAGATAACTGCGCAGATTAATGGATAACAATCCTTTTTTTTTGCCACTAATGCATGGCAAAAAAGCCTGTAATTTTCTCCCTTCAACACACAATGGGAGAGACGTCAGCAGGTGCAAGGGAAAGTGGCAGAAAAGACTTGAAAACTGATATTTTGCTCAAAGTTCAGGGAAAGAGCATGTAGGGAAAGGATAGGGAGAAATTTATACAGAGTACTGAAGCAGAACAGGGTTCATTTGGGGAGTTTGCAGCCTGGGTAATAGGAGCAATCCTACTACACCTTGCTGCACTGACTGCCATTATACTGCTGCTCATTGTGGGTTTGCAATAGATCATACCTGTGTAATTCAAATTACTGGGGTCTTATTAGTCCTTGTGCTGTGCAGTTATCTGTTATAACGCCTTTTCTTGGCATTTATTAGTGGGAAAAAATAAGTGGTTTATTCGCCATTGTGTTTTGAAGGGAGAAAATTACAGGCCTTTTTGCTGAGCAAAGGATGCCTGGTATTAAGCTGGAAGATTCAAAATGCTTCTCTAATAGACTTTTTCTCCAGTTCCCTCCACAATGTCGCTTGGGAACTGCCTCCATTGCACAGAAACAGAACGGTGTAACAACAGCACCATGACAAAGAGAAAAATGTTTAGATGCCCCAGAGATACCGATATTCCTATTATTATTGGCATCTGATATGTTTTCAGAAATTCTAGTTTTTAGGTTTTCAGATTGTACAGCCCACATATTTGAGATATTTGAGAGGTTTGGAGATTCAAAACATTACTTAACCAGGTCTTTTGTTCAGATTGTGAATGCGGGCATGATATCTGTGAAAACTTCTGTTTGTGTTTACGTTCTGCCCACGTTATGAGTTTCTTTGTGATTGTCCTCTCAGCTGTTGAGTAATTTAGGGTGTGGGCCATTCCAAGTGAAAAATAATTCTCCTGTTCTGAAATATTGGACACGTCTATCTCAGAAGAACTGAAACTAACTTTTGATGTAGAGATTTCCTGGTTTTATTTCTGTTTTTTATATGAATTTTGGAGTTCTGTAGTTTCTCCAGGAATACACTTGATTATTGGTGTAGTCCGTAGAATCTCTAATGAATTTTATTTGTTTCAAGGGGGTTATTGAATCTCCTAATTTTTTTATGTAGTCCCTGATTTTATCTATGGATGTTATATATCATCAGTCTTATTATATTTAATCAGTTCACTATTGATGGTCATAATTTCAGAAATAATCTGAGTCAATTTAAGAGATTCTTGTGACACAATAAATTCCATGAGTTTCATAGAACTGTCTAATAATATGTTATCCCACTCCTGTATAAACTGTTTGGCAGTCTAATTTCTTGTAGATCACTTGTGATGTATCTTTCTTGTATTCTTGTATTCCACATGACCTGGCACTAGATTCTATTGCTTATCATCACTTCTTTAATTATATTGCATTTTGTTATTGTAAGATCCTTTAAAGGTCCATGTCTTGTGTGTGTATAAAGAGTGTGAATTTTCAGTTTCTTGTATAACACAATGTCTGAAGAAGAGAGCTAGTACTCTCGAAAGCTCACTATCAAATATACTCAGTTAGCCTCTAAAAGGTATCACCTGATTTATTCACTCTTCCACTACTTTCTATGTACAACATTATATTGCTTATCATCTGAATAGATACAGTGGGTACACACTATAGTTATCCGAGTATATACTGTATGTGATTAACTTGTTATTAAAACATAATTACTTTATATTTGACAATGAGTTCTACTGGCAGGTATGTGGCACTCCTATAAGGGCTACATTTTCACCATCTTTAGCCAATTTACACATGGCCAAGAGGGAGGAGTCTTTTTTTATTCATCTGACAACCCATTTTAAGGTGACATTTAGTGGTATGGAGGCTATATTGACGATATGCATCAATATAGGGTGGCAATGTGGCGTCCATACCGACCAACATATATCAAGAAATATAAAGACGCATATGCAAGATTAAAGTAAAGAGGTTATTCCACCGTAAAGATATGCTATTAAAGAAATCATATCATAGTGAATTATCCTCTATTAAGCGTAATGTCACCTTTTGCACTGTGTACAGTAAAGAGTACATTCAAGCAGTGTATATAGTTAAACATAACCTACTCATACTGTATAAAGATGATATGTTATCCCAAAATTTACAATCAGGATTCCAATTTGTAGCCAAACAGGTGCATTCTATTGGGGATATACTCTCTTTTTTTTTATCAATTTCCATGTCTACTACTAGGCTTCATGTCAATGTTTTCTTTAAATGTGGGATAACCAGATGCAATATATGCAAGTTTGCATCTCCCAGAAAAAAAAATTGCATCACAATGATAGTTTGCAATTCAACATGAAATGTTTTATAAATTGTAACAGTAAACATATAGTTTATGTTATTTAATGTTCTTTATACAATCTCAAACATATGGACTGTACAATCCGAAAGCTAAAAAAAACCTGAATTTCTGAACACATATCAGATGCCATTAATTTTAGGAATATCGCTATCTCTGCAGTATCTAAACATTTTTCTCTTTGAAATATAAAAAATAGAAATGTAACATTGTAACTTCTCCACCATGACAGTTTTTGTATCTAATTATGCATATATATTTCTTCCCTTTTTTCAGGTAATCAGACATACCACTGAACACTGCATAAGGAGATTGTGTCTGGCTGCTTATGAGTAGCAGACAGCATCAGCAGTGCAGAAAATGGAACATGTGCTGGCAGAGGTGATGGAGTGCTTACTGAGTGAAGTGAACTGGGAGTGGGCAGAGGTGATCTGGGCACACATGTGAGTCAGGGAAGAATTCCTGAATTTTGGCTTTGTAGTGAGGGTCTAAAAGCATGGTGATCCAAGACTTATTCCTCTCCTTCAGACTAATAATAGGCTTGTTACTATGTAAGCAGCAAAGCATACAACCTGCCATCTTGCAAGTGTGTGCACAGACCCAAGGACATGCCATGATTTGTCTTCTTGGCCAGCATAGTTGTCCTCTTCATCAACATCATCATCATCTTGCAGCAAATAAGGAGTTAGCCTCCGCTCCTGTGATATATCAAGGCCCTTCCCTACATATAAAGAAGAGTCTTCCTACCAAGTCCTCCACCACAATAAATCTAACTCAGTTCTTCATCCTCCTCCAGGTTGTCTTGCATCAACTCAGGGCAATAACGGTAACCAAGAGGTGGAAGCTCTTGTTCTTCTTCCATCCCTCATTGCATGAGTAACATCAATGAAATTGCAGTTGTCCCTGCTGACAAATTTGACAAAGGACTTTAGAAGGCGACACACTTCCCTCATGAGCCTCCAATGACAGATCTAAAAAAAACACATTGCCCCTGTGGTCAGTTGCATGCAGTAATCATTCACCTCCGTTTGCTGCTCATTCAGGTGCTCCAGCATGTTGAAGGTGGAAATTTCAGTGAGTTGGAAATTCACAGATGAGGTGGAGCAAGGTTCAGACTGTTTTATCGCTGAAAGTCCAGCATGGTGTTTTTAGCCACATAACAATGGCTGAAATGCTCCTACACTTTTCTGGCCAAGAGTAGAATCTTCTTTAAGCCACTATATATGTTAATAAAGTGGTGCACCGCTAAATGTCGCACATGTGCATGCAGGAACAATGTGTCACTCTACCAAAATACAGCACAACAACAATTTTCATGCCATTGTGTCTTTTTTTTCTATTTCTGGATTGTGGCTGCTGCCGCTCAAATCATTGAGTGGGCTGTGAAAGCTATTTATTGTCCTTGTCCATAATTGCTGCTCCACTTATTCACGGTGGAATGTACCTTTCCCCACACTGACGTATCCAAGGATAGGTTCACATTTTCGGACACATGGTGATAATAAGCAAGGATAATTTTCCAAGAGAAATAATGATGGCTAGGTATCATCTATCGAAGGTTGAGAGCATGCCATCAGTTGGCAAAAGGACTGCACCACCAGTAGCTTGGCCAGGTGTGAGTTAACTTGTAGAACCGCTGGATAAATGAGTGCAGATCGCTGTTCCCTGGATACATGGAGTAGGAGAAGCAGTTGTTGAAGATGGACATAATGATGACCATGTGCTAGGTGTGGATGTGGCCTGCCTACAAGGAAGGTCACAGGGAGAAGGAGTAGGATGGTTCTGCTCACATTTCCCTGACAATGCCACTACTAATTCTATTTTGTTAAATAAGCTGGTTGGCACCTTTTTATATGAGTACAGAGAGATGCACAATAAGCTGTTTTAATCTTACAGCACTCAGCACTGAGAGATAGATTCAGGGCACCTGAACATCTTCACCGGCGCCAGCCACAAAATCAGATGGACTTCTGCCAAATTTGGGGCCCAAGTTATCACCACAGAAACTTGAAGATATAAAATCTCCACAAACTGAAATCTAACCAAAACCAAGGGGATTATTCAGAGGAGTGGACTTGTCCAAGCCAAAAGTCAGTCTGAGAGTAATGTCAGAGCCAAAATCAGAAGATAAGCGGATCTCCAGTAACCAGCCAAAGGTCAATAGTAGAGGAGTCCAGCACAAAGGATCAGGGTATGGGGGACTCACTAAAGTGCAAGCTAATTAGCAGGCACCTGGAGGAAAAGGAACAGGGTTTAAAAATCCCTCCTTAGTTGCTAATTGGATCAGCATAGGAGAGTCCTGAAAATTGCAGAAGCTTCACAGGTTGGTATAGTAACCTTAGAGCAAGAGCAGCTAAACTGAGATTCCTGACAAGAACACAGTGCTAGAGTTAGTATGTTTTTTTTTAATGTGATAATGGCACTTTCTCTGTATTGGTTAACAAAAACACTATTGCAAAAAACAAAAAATCTTAACATATCATGTCATATATACAATTTCTGGTTTAGGTTTAAATATTAACCATAGATTGTTACATTCCCATTCCAAAACTATGTGATTGTAAAACATTGTCATTTACATTTACATGTCACATACATTCAAGAGGAAGCTTCTGATGAGAAATAATAGGTCATAGAGCTCAGGTCATTTCACTTACTCTGATAATACATATCAGAAAATCATGATCACTGATTTGCAGAATGTCAAATACTGTAACTTCATACCGTGAAATATTTATTTTATTACTTTTGTAATGTATTGGGCTATTCCCAAAATTACGACTTTTGGATTCGGTCCTTCTTTTAAACACATGATTTTAATAGCTTGGCAAACTGTGGTATATATTCTTATGTTTCCAGTCATATTTTGTTTTTTCTATAACATTCTTGACTCATGAAAAAGTGAATTAAATCTCTTTCCAAAAGTATTATCTTGCCAGCTCACATACTAGCTCATAAACTGGAAACACATGTGAATGTAATACAGCCGGTCCATTGCTTGCAGTAATCTTTGCTGAATCAGTGTACTTGGGTGTGAAACTAAAATGATAAACTTTAGTACAGTATATGCTTGTCACGTTCTAGCAAATGTAAGAGAATGGAAACCATTATCTACCTTAAACGTTTTATAATCTTCTTCATTATGGAAAATGTTCTGATATTTTGCAGTAAAGCTACTGGAAAGAAACACTGAATATGTGGAGGGAGGAAGGATTAGGAACTTTTAGTACTTATTGTATATTATAACTAGATATAGGCAAACCTCTGAAGATTTGTTCTGTTTCAGGTTCAGACAAATCAACCCTCCAGTTTGTTTTGGCCTGAATTTTTTGGATAGAAGAGAAATTATTATACTCTGAGGTCTCTTCAGACCCCAGAGTATAATAGGTGGAGGCCCAGGGGAGGTGTAAAAATTTAACAAACAGTTGTACTTCCCTTCCCTCTTCTGAGCCTCCTCGTGGTATCTGGAGCTCTCCCTAAGTCCTCTCCCGGCCTCCTTGGTGACATCATGAGCCTTATAGTTACCACTGAGGCCTCTAATTGGGCATCAGCAGTCACACGGGGGAACATCAGCACTGGACGAACACGAAACTTTTGGAAAGTTTGGGTTGAATCTGGTTCGATCCGAATTTCACTCATCTATACTCATGACAGTTTTGATTCAGTTCTCATTATTAATTTTAGCTGTAGCTCTTCAAGCTTAACATTTCTTTAAAAAAAAAAAATCACAAATTTAATAGTCACAACTTTCAACAAAATTCTGGCATTTTCTGAAATTTCTTGGAATTTTCCAGCAGCTATAATTTTCAATTCAAGCTTAATATTGAGCTGAAGGGACTTCATGTGATACCATATGGTGCTCTATACAGCACATTAATACTAAGATTTTTTTTTCCCTAGAAGAAATGCTTCTAGGTCACTAAACTTTCATGATATGGTGCTTGGTGGAACATGGCAAAAAAAATGTATATGGTAGGAAAATACCTCTGTATGAAATTAGAGACATACGGAAATACAGCAATGATTCATACACTTCTGGGGATGCTTAGTTACAGAAGTAATATGGCTGTGTACATGAGACCTTGTAGGTACTTCTTGTAAAATAACCATACGTTTATTTTTAAAATTATGGGAAAGAAATTTGCAAATAAGGCCTCCTTGGTGTAAAAGGGGAACTTGCTTTGGTGCTACCTTTTGGAAGGCAGCTCCCTATAGATTAATAACTCCCAAAATGTGAAGAGTCTCACCTGCTAAAAAAACAACATACAGTGGGGAAAAAAAGTATTTAGTCAGCCACCAATTGTGCAAGTTCTCCCACTTAAAAAGATGAGAGAGGCCTGTAATTGACATCATAGGTAGACCTCAACTATGAGAGACAAAATGAGAAAACAAATCCAGAAAATTACATTGTCTGATTTTTTAAGAATTTATTTGCAAATTATGGTGGAAAATAAGTATTTGGTCACCTACAAACAAGCAAGATTTCTGGCTCTCACAGACCTGTAACTTCTTCTTTAAGAGGCTCCTCTGTCCTCCACTCATTACCTGTAGTAATGGCACCTGTTTGACATTGTTATCAGTATAAAAGACACCTGTCCACAACCTCAAACAGTCACACTCCAAACTCCACTATGGTGAAGACCAAAGAGCTGTGGAAGGACACCAGAAACAAAATTGTAGACCTGCACCAGGCTGGGAAGACTGAATCTGCAATAGGCAAGCAGCTTGGTGTGAAGAAATCAACTGTGGGAGCAATAATTAGAAAATGGAAGACATACAAGACCACTGAAAATTTCCCTCGATCAGGGGCTCCATGCAAGATCTCACCCCGTGGGGTCAAAATGATCACAAGAACGGTGAGTAAAAATCCTAGAACCACACGGGGGGACCTGTTCCCCTGCTTAAGCCAGTACTGTACATATCCGGGCCCGTCTGAAGTTTGCTAGAGAGCATTTGGATGTTCCAGAAGAATATTGGAAGAATGTCATATGGTCAGATGAAACCAAAGTAGAACTGTTTGGTAGAAACACAACTCATCGTGTTTGGAGGAGAGTGAATGCTGAGTTGCTTCCAAAGAACGCCATACCTACTGTGAAGCAAGGGGGTGGCAACATCATGCTTTGGGGCTCTTTCTCTGCAAAGGGACCAGGAAGACTGATCTGTGTACATGAAAGAATGAGTGGGGCCATGTATCGTGAGAATTTGAGTGCACACTTCCTTCCATCAGCAAGGGCATTAAAGATGAAACGTGGCTGGGTCTTTCAGCATGACAATGACCCCAAGCACACCACCAGGACAATGAAGGAGTGGCTTCATAAGAAGCATTTCAAGCATTTCAAGGTTCTGGAATGGCCTAGCCAATCTCCAGATCTCAACCCCATAGAAAACCTTTGGAAGGAGTTGAAAATCCGTGTTGCCCAGCGATAGCACTAAAACATCACTGCTCTAGAGGAGATCTGCATGGAGGAATGGGCCAACATACCAGCAACAGTGTGTGCCAACCTTGTGAAGACTTACAGAAAACGTTTGACCTCTGTCATTGCCAACAAAGGATATATAACAAAGTATTGAGATGAACTTTTGTTATTGACCAAATACTTATTTTCCACCATAATTTGCAAATAAATTCTTTAAAAATCAGACAAATGTGATTTTCTGGATTTGTTTTCTCATTTTGTCTCTCATAGTTGAGGTCTACCTATGATGTCAATTACAGGCCTCTCTCATCTTTTTAAGTGGGAGAACTTGCACAATTGGTGGCTGACTAAATACTTTTTTCCCCCACTGTATATGTTTATTAATAAATAATATATTCA
The DNA here is from genome assembly GCA_947044405.1 of Leptodactylus fallax. Lineage (NCBI taxonomy): Eukaryota > Metazoa > Chordata > Amphibia > Anura > Leptodactylidae > Leptodactylus > Leptodactylus fallax. The sequence goes on from CAMRHE010000321.1 coordinate 1,105,661, forward strand.
AAATATATAGACCATATAAAACTTTAGAGAAATACATGGCCCTCAACTGATTTATATTAACATATATGCACAGATAATGGAACCACAATAAATACACAATATGAAATCCAAATGGAAATATATACACACGTGGACAAAATTGTTGGTACCCCTCGTTTAATGAAAGAAAAAACCACAATGGTCACAGAAATAACTTGAATCTGACAAAAGTAATAATATATAAAAATTCTATGAAAATGAACAAATGAAAGTCAGACATTGCTTTTCAACCATGCTTCAACAGAATTTTTTTTAAAAAGAAAATTCATGAAACAGGCCTGGACAGAAATGATGGTTCCCTTAACTTAATATTTTGTTGCACAACCTTTTGAGGCAATCACTGCAATCAAACAATTCCTGTAACTGTCAATGAGACTTTTGCACCTCTCAACAGGTATTTTGGCCCACTCCTCATGAGCAAACTGCTCCAGTTGTCTCGGGTTTGAAGGGTGCCTTTTCCAGATGGCAATGTTTCAGCTCCTTCCAAAGATGCTCAATAGGATTTAGGTCAGGGCTCATAGAAGGCCACTTAAGACCAATGTTCCCCTCTTAGCCATTCTTGGGTGTTTTAGCTGTGTGTTTTGGGTCATTATCCTGTTGCAAGACCCATGACCTGCGACTGAGACCAAGCTTTCTGACACTGGGCAGCACATTTCTCTCTAGAATCCCTTGATATTCTTGAGATTTCATTGTACCCTGCACAGATTCAAGACACCCTATGCCAGATGCTGCAAAGCAGTCCCAGAACATAACAGAGCCTCTTCCATGTTTCACAGTAGGGACAGTGTTCTTTTCAAGATATGCTTCATTTTTCCGTCTGTGAACATAGAGCTTGCCAAAAATTTTTATTTTTGTCTCATCTGTCCATAGGATATTCTCCCAGAAGCTTTGTGGCTTGTCAACATGTAGTTTGGCAAATTCCAGTCTGTCAGATTCAAGTTATTTCTGTGACCATTGTGGGTTTTTCTTTCATTAAATGAGGGGTACCAACAATTTTGTCCACGTGTGTATATAAAAATGGATTCAATACAAAAATATACCCACACAATATATATAAATACAATTTAGATTGATACATAGATAATGAATAACAAATGGGGCACATTAAACTGCACAGGTAACTCAACCAACAAAATAGCACTATAATGAGATCACAGAAAGGCAACTATGTATAAATAATAATAAGGGCTATTAAATATTGGATAATGGTTGTATATAGTGATGGATGAACTTCTCAGGATTCGTTTTGTTTTGGGTTCAGGTGGCTTAAGCCCAAGATTTGTTTCGGGTTGAACAAGTTCAATACGAACCACACCTTAAGGATAAGGCCCCACATTGAGGAAAAGCTGCTTTTTGGTTGCAGATTTTGTTGCATTTTCTTTTTTTTCCCAAAGCCAGGAGTGGATTAAGCAGTAAGGAGAAATATAAGTGCTTCATATAGATTTGCCATTTCTTTTGTAGACAATGCTGGGTTTGGCTCAAAAAACCGCAGCAAAATCTGCAACAAAAAATGCAGCTTTTCCACCTAAAATTGTTTAAAAAATACTGTAGAACACTTTCAGGGCTCTTAGGAATTTATCTATCTATCCAGTTACTAACTCTCTAAAGCAAACACAGCTGACGTTATGTCAAAGTAAAGGTGTCGTCAGTGTAATAGGTGGAGGCCCTCGGGAGGTGTAAAAAATAAAAAATACATTAATTTACTCATCTTCGATTACCTCATGTGACTGCTGATGGCCCAATCACAGGCCTCAGCCATGACCCCAGGCACATGATGTCCCCATGAGAGCATCGGACGCCGCAAGGTGTCCTAAAAAAGGTAATGGAAGGTGTTTTTTTTATTTTTGTCTCCTCTCCTGGGCCTCCACCTATTCTGGGAGACCCAGAGTATAATGTGGCAGCCATTTTAGTTCACTCAAGATGCATTTCCATTTGTTCAACAATTTGGAATATTCAGGTCAAACCCAGCTTGGTACGAGTCGGATCACCCATCTCAGTCGGATCACAATACAATGCCCTTAATGACTGCACACAAATGTGTATAATAGCACTGATAATTTGCACTCTAATATGCTCTGCGTGGCATTTGACACCATTTGTCCTTATATTTCACATAGCATTGGCCAGAGCGCCAGTGGGGGACACTAACAGATATGTGATCATACCCTCCTAAGGTGATCTGTTATTATTTTTATTTTGTATGTGCTTTGGTTTTCAGAGATCTCATACCTGTAAAGATAGCGCACCATTTAATTGCTTTTCATTACATATGTCCTTATACTGTATATCACATAATGCTATGGTCAATGGTATGTGATGTATAAGGAAATATGTTTGCATGGTGTTATATGGCATGCAGAGCATATTAGAGTGCATTATTAGTGTTATTATACACATTAGTGTGTAGTCATTAAGGGCATTGTATTGTATACAACCATTACTTAATATTTTATTTGTGGAAATATGTCACCCTTATTATATATTATCTATCTATCTATCTATCTATCTATCTATCTATCTATCTATGTGTGTCCTCCTTTCTGTATTTTCATTATTGTGCTATTCTGTTGGAGTTACAACTGTGCAAATTAATGTGCCTAATTTGTATAAAGTATATCCATTTGGTATTGGTCATCTATGTATTGATCTGAATTGTATTTATATTATATATTGTATGTTGTGTGGATATATTTCATTATGGGATCAATTTGTAAATTTTTATTTCTATTTGGATTTAATGTTGTGCATTTATTGGGGTTCCATTATCCGTTCATATATATGATTATAAATCAGTTGAGGGTTAGTGATAATTTTAACCTGGAGGGGTTTCAGTGTCTAGGGTGTTTCTTCCATCTCACTCATATTCTGTCTCTCTAAAGTTTTATATGGTTTGTATAGTTTGCATGGTTTCTTTATTAATAAAGATATATGCTGTTAAATTAGCTTGTAAAAATCTTGTTTTATGGGGGGTTGAGAATATGAAGTGTTTTGGTCCCTAGAATATATTCAGTATTGATTTTTTGAGGATATTGTTGGTTCCCTATAGATTAATGCCTAGTTTTCCTGAAATGTCTTGGTTTCCAAGCCAGCCAGTCCCCTGCTTCACACTGATGAGAGGCAATAACCTATAAACAGTACAAACTGTAGCAGTTTGTGTAGATACTGCAGGGCTGCCCCATAAACTTCAACCTACACTCACCGCTACAGTTCCTATGTTGAGTAAGCAACGCGATTCCCCTACACTGTCTCAGTAGCGGTGATCTGCGGAGGTCTCAGGTGTTTGACTCTCAAAGATCTAATATAGGGATAGGCCAGCAATTTTGGAAACCAGAAAACTTCTTAATCTATGGGAACTACCTTCCAAATGATGACACTAGTGAAAGTGAAGTTGTAAGTATATTCAGTTCAGCTTTAGCCAGTGATATCTCAATATCCAGATGGGCTACAGACATGAACATAACCCTGAGGGTCTGGAGTTAGAGCCATTTAAAGTGACTGCTCCTTCTGCAACTTCCCTGAATGTATCCTTCTTGGGTAAACTGTAACACAGTTTGCTGAAACCCTGAGTTGGATTAATTTGGAACTGAGAAGGGTTTAAAGCATACCTGTAGTTTCAAGTGGCTTTTCAGGATAAGGATCGTGTGTACATGCGAAGTAACACTATTCTTGGTGATTACATGTTCTGAACATTGTGCTGTATCTGGAGATTGTAGCTTTCTCTAAGCTGGTGGTTGAAGATGTTAATGAAGGGTTAAACTATAGTATTATATGAAAGACCAAATGTTTATATTTGTCTGTAAATAAGCTAATTTGATGACTCAGCCAAGAGACTCTGGTTTGCCCAATGTAGACTTTACACAACCTTGACAATCCGGTCAATGTATTGATTTCATTGTGTTGTCTTATTTGTAAAATAGTATAAAAAGGTGACCTGAATTGCAATAAAATGGGACACTTATATATACCATTAGGCTGTATGACTGTATCCTGGGCCCCGTGATCTATGTTTGTTTTATTAATTAGGTTTTCACAGAAGGTATTCAGCAGAATTTGGTATGCACATCAAATTGCTACAACAGAGACTAGTTGCCATATACTGCACACAGTACGTACAGGAGAATCTGCTTCATAATTGTCTCTCTCTCTCTCACTCTCTATCACTCTCTCTCTAGCACCAGTATCATACAAGTCCTATATAGAGATGTACTGATCTGTGTTAAGGTGAGTAAAGTTGTTATGAAATTGCCTGTTGAGCAATTCCCCAAAGGTAGCTGCTGAAACCAGAAAGGAAGAGAATGATAGGGACAGTGAGCCCCAGGCTAAACCCCCCCCCCAGTCCCTGCCTACTTGCCTGAACTGTCCTCGACGACAGACGACAACTGGGCGGCAATCCCTTCTTAAGATAAGTGTGATGACACAGAACACAGACAAGACAAACAACAACAACAAAGGGAGGTCAGCTAGCCAAGGGGTCGGTAACAGTCGAGCAATGCAGTACAGAATCAAAATCCAAGAAAATAGTCAAAGGTAAAGCCAGAGGTCAGGAATATGAATACAGGTAAAAAAACAGCAGAGAAGTGCTTAGCCAGGGACAAGTCTCAATAGCCAGCAAACATGTGTGAGCAGATGACCTGTTTACAGGAAATCCAGAATCTGCCCCAGACTTGATTGGTAGATAGGCTGTCAATCACAAGGTAAGGCTAAGATTAACTATTTGAGCTGAGGGAAACCAAGGTGTAGGAGATGGGTGGGGTAGAAAATCAATTACAGAGAAGAGGTAATAGAGCAGTGTTCAGACAGAGCAACAAGAATCCTAAGCAAAGAATCAAAACTGAACACACCTCCTGCGTCACAGCGTGTTCAGTTTGAACAGGTGCAGACGTAACAAAAGTGCTTTGGTTGTGATAGAGACATCCTATTTAGTGTCTTCTCTTATCTCATGTACTTCCTGCTTACTCATCTGCTCCTTCCTCTCCTTTGACTTCTACAGACATGACTAAGCTGAGTCACATGATCTGCAGTCTTGAGACAGATATAGCAGGGACTTTCAGAATGTAACACATTTTAACAAAGAGAGGGAGAGCAAGGAAACAGCCTGATAAGAGTAAAAGAGGTATTTCTCTCTGATAAGATATATTACAGAGTTTTTTTTTGTTTTGTTTTTTTTTATAATCGCCTGTGCTATTCAATTATGCAAAGCTTGTTGAAACAACAGTTTCTATTTCAAAGGACAGTTCTAGGGAATACCCGTAAACCTGTGTTCATGGAATCATTTGTGAAAAACTATACTATGGGCTAAAAATGTGTGGTTTTCAAATGCAACGATTGAATTAAATTCTTTACAATCGTACTTGCGTGCATGTAACAGTGGGTCCACTTGTATATCCCTGACAGCAGTATAATTTACTTTATATGAGCATCACAAAGTAATATGCAAACTAAAAAGGCCAAAAAGCTTGCAAAACAAAGAAAAATTTCAATCCTACACTATGTCACCTACTGAAACAGGATAAAAGGCAAAACCGCTAAAATTCAAATGGCATATGATTAAAATAAGAGGGGGTATCAGAATTCAGTTTTATGGTTAATTCACTTTTGGAAATGATACAGACACCTGGAAAAGAAAGTAGTAAATAAGAATAAGAAACAAGAGAAATGGAGTATTGCAATGGGAAATACAACACATGAAGAGTCTACCTAGTATCCTTTACCCTATAAAGGAAAAGACATGACAGTCAACCTGGGAAGCATACCAAGAAAAATAACCAGAGCATGTGTTTCTAGATGAGTTTACATAACTTATCACTACAAAAAAAAGAATGGCTACAAAGTATTCATGGAAATAGTATCTGCAAAGAAGAAATTCAGGCTGTGTTATGAAAAGAAAGATGTTTTACAGAATATACTCAGGTTACAATGCACTCTACATTTCTGGGCAAAAAAAACAGCACTCTCAATCTGCACTAATGACAGACTATAGCAAAAATCATACATCTTCATCTAAACCATCAATGCTGATGTTGGTAGGCCGATCTCTTGTACATCTCTTATCCATTTATAGGGCATCACTTTTTAGTTTATGACATCTGGAAGTCTCGATAATGTTCCTAAATTAGGGCCAAGTATCATGTCATGATCAAAAAACAGGATCAAGTAATCATGAAAAAAATAATATTTCAATAAGAGTTCAGAGATTTTCATTGATTTCATGAGGGTGGCTTGCTTAGTCTTAGTCTTTGTGATGGAGTTTATCCGTCTCTCTGTTAGAGTCTAAAACCAGCTATATTTGAAGGCAAACAGCAGGGTGATTGAAGGTATCTATGAGCTCATAAGAGAGATGGGAGAGTGGGAAATGTCTAGTACTTTACTCCACTAAACATCTGCATGGGTAGTCCTAAAGAATAGTAAGATTTAACCATAAGTTTTTTAGACCAGTATAAATGACAGAAAGATTTAACCTGTATGCCAACCAAAGCATTTCTGAAAGGCTTAATGGTACTCACCAGGAAACTCATTATAAAACCAGGCACAGTGAATTGTATGACACGTTATGCTGAGCACCATCATAACTTTAGATAGTCTAATAGATGCACCATTTCCTTGATAAGATCATTTAAAATAAATATGGAAATGAAGGTCATGTGTAATGAGGGTGTGCCAAAGCCTCTGGCATGTATGTAATATAATGGCCATATAAATTCGATAGTAGTAGGTTGTTGGTTGAAGAACCATTGAACGTACAATTGTCTGAACAGTTGCTTTGAAATGCAGTCACACATATTCTTGTCCATACTGGCCAGTTGTTCAAATTGGCCCTATACACACTTGGACAAAATTGTTGGTACCCCTCGTTTAATGAAAGAAAAACCAACAATGGTCACAGAAATAACTTGAATTTGACAAAAGTAATATATAAAAATTCTAGAAAAATGAAAAAATGAAAGTCATACATTGTTTTTCAACTATGCTTCAACATAATTTTTAAAAAAAGAAAAGTCATGAAATAGGCCTGGACAGAAATGATGGTACCCTTAACTTAATATTTTGTTGCACAACCTATTGAGGCAATCACTGCAATCAAACGATTCCTGTAACTGTCAATGAGACTTCTGCACCTCTCAACAGGTATTTTGGCCCACTCCTCATGAGCAAACTGCTCCAGTTGTCTCGGGTTTGAAGGGTGCCTTTTCCAGACGGCATGTTTCAGTTCCTTCCAAAGATGCTCAATGAGATTTACTTCAGGGCTCATAGAAGGCCATTTCGGAATAGTCCAATGTTTTCCTCTTAGCCATTCTTGGGTGTTTTTAGCTGTGTGTTTTGGGTCATTATCCTGTTGCAAGACCCATGACCTGCGACTGAGACCAAGCTTTTTGACACTGGGCAGCACATTTCTCTCTAGAATCCCATGATAGTCTTGAGATTTCATTGTACCCTGCACAGATTCAAGACACCTTGTGCCAGATGCAGCAAAGTAGCCCCAGAACATAACAGAGCCTCCTCCATGTTTCACAGTAGGGACAGTGTTCTTTTCAAGATATGCTTCATTTTTCCGTCTGTGAACATAGAGCTGATGTGCCTTGCCAAAATTTTTTATTTTTGTCTCATCTGTCCATAGGACATTCTTCCAGAAGCTTTGTGACTTGTCAATATGTAGTTTGGCAAATTCCAGTCTGGCTTTTTTCTGATTTGTTTTCAACAATGGTGTCCTCATTGGTCGTCTCCCATGAAGTCCTCTTTGGCTCAAACAACAACAGATGGTGCGATCTGACACTGATGTTCCTTAAGCTTGAAGTTCACCTTTAATCTCTTTAGAAGTTTTCCTGGGCTCTTTTGTTACCATTCGTATTATCCTTCTCTTTGATCTGTCATCAATTTTTCTCCTGTGGCCACGTCCAGGGAGGTTGGCTACAGTCCCATGGATCTTAAATTTCTGAATAATATGTGCAACTGTAGTCACAGGAACATCAAGCTGCTTGGAGATGGTCTTATAACCTTTACCTTTAACATGCTTGTCTATAATTTTCTTTCTAAACTCCTGAGACAACTCTTTCCTTTGCTTCCTCTGGTCCATGTTGAGTGTGGTACTCACCATATCACCAAACGGCAAAGTGAGTATCTGTAGCCCTATATACAGGCCCACTCACTGATTACAAGATTGTAGACACCTGTGATGCTAATTAGTGGACACACCTTGATTTAACATGTCCCTATGGTCACATTATTTTCAGGGGCACCATCATTTCTGTCCAGGCCTATTTCATGAGTTTTATTTTTAAAAAAATTCTGTTGAAGCATGGTTGAAAAGCAATGTCTGACTTTCATTTGTTCATTTTCATAGAATTTTTATATATTATTACTTTTGTCAGATTCAAGTTATTTTTGTGACCATTGTTGGTTTTTCTTTCATTAAATGAGGGGTACCAATAGTTTTTTCCACGTGTGTATTTTAAAAGACACTTGGCAAAGGACAAACAAACTATCTGGGAACATTTTTGGAATATCACATAAAATTTTTATCCAGACCATAATAGCCTGTCATTGGTCAGCAACAATTATCATTTGTTCGCCTGATATTTTTATCACTTTTAGTCTAATGTGTAAGGGCTTCTTAAAAGTGTAGCAGAGGTTGTTGCTGTCTGCTTCTGCAGTCTATTCATTGAAGCAGAGCTGCTCACAGGAACTGAGGAACTGGCAAAAAATCCTACCAATTTGTCAGAACTGCATCTCTAAAATATCTGTATTGGAAGCAACGTTGTCCCATAACTGTGGTACTGTAAAGACATACAATACGTTCTAATGATACAATGCTGCTACCTTGTGCTATCATATGGCATGTATCATCTGACAGAAATGTGTGTGCTATATACTATCTGCATATTGCTACAGGTTATGTAAGGATTTACTAGAGCTGTCAGTCATATTGTTATTATCAAGGAGGCAGTGCAGATTACAGGTATGTTTGTTGCTGTGAACCAGAGGCAAAGTAATATAAGACACATGTTAGAAAAAATTGTAGGCAATGCAGACTTTCAGCTTCTGGGAACTCTACATCATGGGTTTTCAATCTGATGAGCAACAGCCAAGTTTACTATCTTGTTTAATTGCCTACTTTCTACCAATTTCCTTGTAATAGAAGCGCTGAACATTTACGCTTACCATAGTTTGAGGCTACAGTATTTTAGCACCACCTACAGGCTATTTTATTTTCCCTGCTAGAATAACATGATGGAATATTGATGTAATCCGCAACTGATTGTTTGTATTAGTGACATGTATCAATCTTTTCAACTGCCATAATTTTGAGGAAAGATTATACACGGGTTACTGTTTTGTAGTAGTATGAAATCTAACTGGAAACAGAGACAATTTCTTTATAGATATTGTATATTGTTATTTTAAAGAGACTTTGTTATCAGAACTCAGCATATCAAAACAGATAGGTTAGGGTCACCTGACTCAAGTAGTGTTTTCCTCTTGTAAATTGGTGCCTCTCTTTTCAAGATACTGTCTCTGTTGTCAATATGTAAGTCAATGGGAACAGACACAGATGGAGGAGGCTCCATCTGTGTCTGTAACTCTATCACTATTAAACAAAATGTTGCAACAGCACTCTCGCAGAGTGCAGTTGCAACTTTTTGTTTTTGCCAGAGGCGTAGCTAGCGGGGGGAGGGGGGCAGAGGGTGCGGCCATTAATATATCTTTTACTTTTAACTAGATCGGTATCTGCAGACACTGATCTAGTTAAAACGCTACCTCCAGCTTGACTGTCTTGTAAACCACAAGCCACTTCAGGCCTGCGGTTTACAAGTCATCGAGACCACAGACAGATGTCTGCTTCTCGGCACAGGCGGCGCAATGACGTCACAACATAGCGCCTCCTGTGCTGAGACACAGACGTCCTGTGCGTGGACAGGAAGGAGGCGGTGGCACCATTCAGCGAAAGATTGCAAGTAGGTGAGTAGAACTTTTTTTTTTTTGTTATAGCTTAGTTGTGGGTATTTTAATAGTATAAGGGGTTGTTAGGAGGGGGAATTATAACTATAAGGGAGGGGGTATTGTGAACATAAGGGGGGCATTTATGAATACAAGGGGGGAGGTTATTTATATAAGGAGCCATTAGGGGGCATCATTTATATTAGGAGGCATTATGAACATAAGGGGGGTGGTCATTTTTATATAATCATTAGAGGTGCAGTATTTATGTCGGGGAATAAGGGGCATAATATGAGGGGGCAATTAATTTAATTAAGGTGGCATTTGGGCTTTATTAAGAATAAGGCCCCACATAGCAGGCCGCAGCAAAAAACACATTGTGGTTTTTCCCACAGCAGTTTTCACAGAAGATCTGCAGAGGTTTCTTCTGCGGACTTTCTGCTTCTATTATACCTATAGAGAAACCGCCAGTGTTTCTGTAGGTATAACTGACATGCTGCGATTTCCAAAATTGCTGTGTCCGCTGCACATATTTTTCTGCAATGTGTGGATGGTATTTGCTAGGATCCCATTCACTTTGCAGGAACTGTAAAATGACACGTTTTTTTTCGCCACGTGGAGCCCCATTCCATCCCCACTTTGCGGTAAAATACGGGCAACGGACACGCTGCGATTTCCAAAACAGTCGTGGTATACCTACGAAAATGCCAGTAGTTTCTCTATAGATATACAGTAATTGAAGCAGAAAGTCCACAGAGGTAACTTCTACGAACTTTCTGTGCAAAGCGCTGCAGGAATAACTGTGTTGCGTCACTGCCGTGGATTTTCCTGCAGTGCTTTTTTGCTGCAGGATGCCACGTGTGGCCTTAGCCTTAAGGAGTTTTCCAGCTCATTTTTATTGATGATCTATCCTCAGAATAGATCATCAATAAAAGATAAGTGATTCCCCACTGATCACTGTGTAGACAGGGAAGTTATTATTTAAAGATACACTTGGGGGTATTATTCATTATGGGGGGGTTATATTATATATTTTATAATTGGGAGTAGCAGCAGGACAGGTGTGCTGGTAAGGACAATGTGGGTCATGTGCCTGAAAAAGTGAGGAGCCACAGATGTCTGTGCAGTACTTTACAGAGAGTAGAAGAAATGGTCATGGTGGTCCAGATGAAAGAGACAGGAAATATGAACGATTAGGCAGAGATGTCACCTGTAAATCACTAAATGTTGCCCTGTATTCACTTAAATCGTCTGCAGAGCCCTATGTAGAGCCGATATATACCACTATACGGTCACTGTATAGTGATAATATCAGTATACCTAAGTTGGGGGCCCACTTGCACATGTTCGCCCCCTCCCCCGTGCTGAACACCTAGATATGCCTCTGTTTTTTGCCGTTGCATTGCAGCCACAGCAACAGGCACCTGCATTTATTGTTCAGATTATTTTGCAGTGCTGACCAAACTTTGTCTATCACTGTAAACGTCTGTTGTTCTTATGCTATGACGGATGGTAGTGTGAACATCCCCTTACAGTAATTGTCATATAATAACCTACAAATCATATTAGCTATATTGGTGAGTGCTGCTTGAATTTCACCTTATATATAAATACAGCCATCAATGTGTAACACAGATGTTTATTATTTCATTCTTACTGATTCAATGGAGGCTTGTGAAGAAGGATACATCTAAATTTGTTTCCTTGTTAAGATTTCTTCCTACTTGTTCCTCAACTGAATGTTCATTCATCCCAATGACCAGAATTGTGCCAATTGGATTATAACACAGAGTTTGCTTTATTTGCCTCACAGACACTTAGACATGCAGCCAAGCCTGTATTAAAACAAATTAACCAAAGCCAGTAAGCTTAATGGAGTATTCCAGGGCAAAGGTTTGGCTTTTAATGTAACCTATAACCTTGCCTTAAGCAACTGTGTCTTTATTCACTGATGCTTGCAGCAGTCCTTGCAAATTTATTGCTATAGCATGGTGTTCGGGTGTTTACTATGGGTAGAGTGTACTAGAGTGTGAGACTGCTTGGTATTGGAAGAAACACACAGAGAAACAAAACTATTACATGTCACAATTTACAACACAACTCTGCAGAGAGAATTTAACAAGGTCTCCTACATTGAAATATGTTAGGTTTCACTACAGAATTATGACTTGAAAGCTTATATCAACTTCTAGTGTACTGTATATACAGGTGAAAATCAGGAGTAGACTGGAAAAAAAAAAAACAATCTAAAAGTGGACCTATTCTGAAAGTAGGGCCAACACACGAAGGCAGGGTCAGTACAAGCAGGTGGAGGTTAGCCCAAGTGAGTGGGGTCAGCAAACCATTAGGCATTGGTAGTAGATGAGTCAGTGCAATAGGCCACATTGGCAGTATCTGGCCAGTGCAAAACAAGTGCAACCTTTTATAGTATTTCTTGGACTTTGTTTTTAAGAATATAACTACTATAACAAAGCCTCCTGTATAGAAAAATTTAATTGCCATAATACTTTCTCGGATGTACAAAATATAAATACTATAATATTGCCACCTATATACAATGATATAACTACTATCATATTGCTTCCTATGTACAAGAATATAAATACTATAAACAGGCCAGTGTCAGTCCTGTGTATGATATGGAGATACATGGTGCAGCAGTCCTGTGTAAGTTACACACAAGGCTGCTGCACCCTGCAGTCTAAAATTTTACATAGGACTTCTGCAGTCTGCCCCAGGTTGTAAATATCAAAGACTGAACCCCACAGCAAACTTCTGAATTGGACCCCCCCCCCACCCATGGTATAGCGCCCCCTTTCCTGGCCCCCGCACAGTATAACGCCCCATTTGCACACACTATAATGTCTCAAAGTGGCCCCTCCACACAGTAGTATGCCCCATAGCGGTCCCTGCACACAGTATAATGTGTTATAGTGGCTCCTGCACAAAGTATAATGTTCCATAGTGACCCCTGCACACAGTATAATGTTCTATAGTGGCCCCTCCAAACAGTATTGTCCCATTGTGGCCCATCCATACAGTATTATGTCTCAATGTGGCCCCAATGGTGTTTGTTGCAAATATTGCAAAAAATTTCGGGTTCAGCAAAACCCGAATTTTTTTGTAGTACACCACTCACAACTATTATTATACTCTGGGGTCTTTTCTTTCAATGATCAGAGGCCCAGTGGTACTTACCTCTCCAGGGCTCCACCGGTCCTCTTCAATGAAGCCACGGACGTGGGTTACGCCGACGTCATTATGCGACACGATGTTGGCCTGACCCACGTGACGTCTGTGATATCACTATGGAGGCCGAAGACTGTATTGAGTTATGCCGGAGCGCTGGAGAGGTGAGTAACACTGGTTTTTATGTTCACTAACCTCCCCTGGGCCTCCAATCATTATATTATGGGGTCTGAAGAGACCCCAATGTATAAATATAGCAGTATTTGTTGGGGTTCGCCCAACAAATACGCTTGCCGTGAGCCCGCGGCCTTACTTACCTATCCCTGCTCCAGCTCAGGCCGCCCCTTCTTTCACTTCAATCTTCAGGGGGCCCTAGCGATGTGATATGAGACATACAGGACCCCTTGGAGGGCAGAAGTGGAAGCGAAGGCGGCCATGAGAAGGAACTGGGATCAGTAAGCAAATAGGGCCCGTTACCTGCTGCTACCACGGTACTTATGCCACAACCCAGTCAGACGAGACCGGAGGATGGGAGTAGTAGCGGCGGATGCTGTGCCACCTAGCAGGCCGAGCATGCTCCCACACAGCTCCAGTCCCACTCCTAGGGCGGACAAAGTCGAGGGAGGTCCTGCAGCACTACCAGATGGTGGTGGTAGTAGTTCTTTCCCCCCGGGGCACTTCCAGTTAAAAAGGGGGACCTCTCCTACCTGAGCCGGTGTGGTGTTGGTCGGAAGAGCCCTGGTAAATCAGGCACGACTCAAGGGTCAGCGTTGCAGCTAAACCAAACAGTCGTTTATTAAGGCAACTTGAACAGAGAGTCAACAGCAGCTTCCAGATGGGGGTAGTAGTCCTGCAGTGTCCAACCCCCAGCCTTGGTTCTAGGAGGGAGCCCAAAGATGGTATAGGCTCCACAGGATGGCTTTCTCTACTCCTCCTCTGTGCCTCTCCCAGCCAGTACTCTGGGGATGGAGTTACAGGGAGTCCTGACAGGGATCTGGTTACCTGTAGACTAGGCCCGAATATGACTCTCCTGTCAGGGTCCTCTCCTGCTCCTCCTGGCATGACACCAAATGAATTCCAGCAGCTTGGATAGCTTTACTCTCTTGCACTGGGCTGTCTTCAGATGAGCCTGGGGCTGATGATGTCCCTCCTGAGGCTGTGAAAGCAGCGGTTGGCCTTCAGTCCAGAGGCTGGTGGCAGGTCAGCTCTGCACACCTAGTCTAGTCTACAGCATGTATTGAACTAACTTCCAACTGTCGCCGGGGAGATAATATCTCCTCACAACCCCACCCAGTGGCCTGTGATAGGCCAGGGCTGAACCAAGTCTGGGTTTGAACACTGCAGGGGGAAATGCCAAAGGAAAAGCTGCACAAAATGTCACATTTAACACTTAACACAGAACAGAACTTACAAACATAAAACCCAGAGGCACACAAGACAAACACATAAAAGCAGTAACCCTCTGGGATGCTGCACTTACGCCACTGTTCTGCCCCCTTAATTTCCTCACATAGGACTGCTGCATGTCTCTCCATGTAAAGCACACAGTCCTGTATAAAGTGCTAATTTACAGCAGTTCTGTGTAAAGAAAGAAAGGAAAGTAGGTTGCAGTGGTCTTGAGTAAAATATGGAGCTATGAGGTACAACAGTCCTGCATAACTTAAACACAGGACTGCTGCAGTGCATAGACTCATTTTACACTGCTGCAGCCTACCCCTTTTCTTTCCTTACATAAAAATGCCTCTCCCTACCAGTAAAGCAGACAAGTCCATTATAAAGTATTATGTTTTAAACAGAGCACAAATAAGTCGGTCAATGTGGGAAAATGTCAGTACACTGGTCCATGCATGACAAGAAAAGTGAACCTTGCTGACTGACTGTTATGTCATCTTTCCTCAATTGGTGTCTCTTTAATCTTTGATGCAGTGTGTACTGGAAGGTAGTATAATGTACCGTGTTAGCCATTGAAGCTAGCTAGTACTCTTGAAAGCTTACTTATAAATATACTCAGTTAGCCTCTAAAAGGTATGTACTGGAAGGTGGCAGAGCGAACACTGTCAGCTCTGATATGAATGTCCAGATGTGCGCAACTACACTGCATAAGGACGTAAGTAAGGACCTCCAGCCTTGACCTGTCTGTGGCCTGCCTCTAAAAAGTATACAGCACTGGCACCTTGTGATCACAGCGAATTTATACCAAATTTATATAGCATTTGTAATGTTTTGATACCTTTTAAAAAAAATTAAAAACTTTGCAAAATAGAAAATTTCTTTGTGTCGCCATATTGTGACACCTGTTACTTTTTCATATTTATATGTGTGTTGCTGGGTATGGTGTCTTTTTATGCGGGACAAGATGTTGTTTTAATTGTTACCATTTTGGGCAAGGTCTGATGGTTTGATCTCTTTTTATTCCATTTTTTATAGGAGGTAAAGTGTTGAAAAAACAGCCATATGAACCCGCCGTTCATATATAATAAATATTCATATTCATAAATATTTTTATATTTTAATAGTTCAGGCATTTTTGAGTGCCGGGATACCTACAGTGTTTGTTTACTTTTGTTTTTCATTTTTATACAGTACAGACCAAAAGTTTGGACACACCTTCTCATTCCAAGAGTTTTCTGTATTTTCATGACTATAAAAATTGTATATTCACACTGAAGGCATCAAAACTATGAATTAACACATGTGGAATTATATACTTAACAAAAAAGTGTGAAACAACTGAAAATATGTCTTATATTCTAGGTTCTTCAAAGTAGCCACCTTTTGCTTTGATTACTGCTTTGCACACTCTTGGCATTCTCTTTATGAGCTTCAAGAGGTAGTCACCTGAAATGGTCTTCCAACAGTCTTGAAGGAGTTCCCAGAGATGCTTAGCACTTGTTGGCCCTTTTGCCTTCACTCTGCGGTCTAGCTCACCCCAAACCATCTCGATTGCTCCAGTTTTAGAAAGACCTAGTATTTTCTCTGCCTTAAATTCAAGATCTCCCTGAACAACAAGAGGTGCTGTTGGACCAGGCAAACGTTTTTTATTCACCTGGCGTTTTCAACCCTTAGTAGACGAGACCGTCTCCTCACTGACAAAATCTAAGGTATGCAAAGCAATACGGTGGGATGAGCACTGATCTCCCCATTTTACTAACTCCCTTTTACCCCAATCAAAAATAGGGTTATGGAGGTTCAACCAGGGAAGTCCCAAAACAATATCGGAAGACAGATGCTCCATAACAAAGAATCTTATGACCTCAGAATGTGCAGAACCCACTTGCAACGTGATTAAAGGGGTCTTGAATCGGATCTTACCCCTGGCCAGTGGGGCAAAATCCGCTCCAGTAACTGCCAGAGGAGTGTCAAGTGGCAAAAGCTCAATGCCTAATGCTGAGACAAATGAAAGTTTGACAAAGTTTGCCGCAGACCCAGAGTCAACTAAGGCCTGGCAAGAAACAGATCTGTCCCCAGAGGACAGAGACACAGATAATAACATCTTATTGTTATTTTCATCAAATACCTGGTTGCCTGAGTTGTTCTTCTGACTACCACTAAGGCACTGAAGTTTTTCTGCTGGTGTACGGGGTCTGATCGAGCAGTCTCGTATGATATGACCTGAAGTACCACAGTACAGGCAAAGGTTATTCCTAAGCCAATGCTCTCGTCGAGTCTTGGCGTCCATAGCTCCCAGTTGCATGGGTTCCTCACCAGGAGTGATGGGAGAAAAAGTGGGTTTATCAGGAGAGAGAGAGGGAGAGACAGAAAATTTGGTGGAAACAGACCCTACTCTCTCTTTAACATTTTCCCGGATTCAACGGTCAATACAGACAGCCAATGTCATAGCCTGCTCAAGAGTAGAGGGATCTGGGTGACAAACCCAGAACTCCTTAACACGGTCACATAGGCCTTGTTTAAAGTGAGCCTTTAGAGCCGACTCACACCAACCTGCAGTTGCACTGCACTTGCGGAATTCTGAGCAATACTCCTCAGCAGAGCGTTTGCCCTGCCTCATAGGTGACAACAATAACATAGTCTATGACAGTGTTCAGACTGAGCAACAAGAATCTTAAACAAGGAATCAAACTGAGGACGCCTCCTGCACCGCCGCGTGCGGGCAAAGGGTGGTGCAGAGACTGGAACAGGTAGAGACGTTACACTAGAACAATCCCTGTCACTATCAGGAATCAGACATAAGAGAGGAGGCGTTGTATCTAGAAATTGATCTCAGAGGTCTGCAGGTACTCAGCTTTGCCAGGAACCAATGAATCAGTTCATTTCTCACATCATGAAGGAGGAGGGGGTCACCCTGGCAGGGGGCTTGGCTGAATAGGTTCATCAATAAATGTGGTTTCTGGAAGAACAATGTCATACCCTTTTAGAGTCAGCAACAAGTTGAATGTGGTCATCCTAGGTTAGAGATCCTCCAAGCTCAATGGAAACAAAGAAACTCTTCTGTCTTTTCTCCCTTTTATTTTACAAACTGTTTGCTTGTTTTTTCACCATTATTTGTCTTCTTTATATATACGCACTGAAACCTTGTGACAGAAAAACTTTGTGAGTTAGAGTCCTTTTGTTTCCATGGAGCTTGGGCTACCAAAAAGGTGTAACATTGTTTTTCCAGAAACCACAGACTTTTTAATGGTACGCCAATTTCTCCTATACAGCCACACCCTCTACCAGGCTGATCCCTCCTCCTTCATGAGTTGAGAAATGAGCTGCCTCATCTGCACTTGGAAAAGCTTGGGCGTGAACTACCCATCCTTGCCAGGAAAAGCTGAGCACCTGCAGACCTCTGATGTCGATTTCCAGTTACATCTCCTTCTCTCTTATGTCTGATTCCTGATAGTGACAGGGATTGTGCAAAATTTCCATATTCTGACACCCATAACTTTTTTTTATATTTCTGTGTACAGGGATGCATAAGGCGTCTTTTTGGGGGCAGATTTACTTTTTAGTTATACCATTTTGCGGAATATCTGATCTTTCGATCGCTTTTTATTCAAAATATTTTTGTATGTTTGTATACCAGGCGTTTTCTAATGCAGGGATTAATAATTTGTTAATGTTTGTTTGTTTGGGTTTTTTTGTCTTTTTTATTTTTATTTCAAATCTAGGGAAAGGGGGTGGTTTGAATTTTTAGTTTTTTTGTTTCATTACATTTTTAAAAAACTTGAACCTGGGAATCAGGGAGCTTGAACCTGAGATTTGCTACTCAGCTACTAAGGCTAATCATAGACCAGCCTCAAGAGCTATATTGCTATGACAGGCCTTGGGAGCCTTCTTTAGGCTCCTGGTTGTCATAGGAGCAGGAAGGCTCCTGCAATCTCGCATAACGACAGCTGTCCTGCAACAGAGAAGGTATGGGGCTGGTGGGGACCATCTCTGGGGAGTGCTAATTGGACTCTGGGGGAGCCTCACAAAAAAGTAATGCCCATGATCAGAGTTCACTGACCCCATTTTGGAACTACACCCCTCTCAGAATGCTCACTGTACCCCTGGATAAAGTCCTAAAGGGGTGTAGTTTCCAAAATGGGGTCACGTGTCAGGGGATTCCACTTTACTGGCATTTCAGGGTTCTGCAAAATTGTCATGGCGTCCAAAAACCAAACCGTCTAAATCTGTGCTACAAAAACCAAAATAGCACTCCTTACCTTCTGTGCCTGACTGTGCTCAAACAGCAGTGTATACCACTTATGACACTAAGTACGTTATCCTGGGTACACCAGTGTCATACATGTGGGCATAAACTGCAGTTTGGGCACACAGTAGGGCACACAGTAAGGGCACAAAGAGCGCTATGTGGCTTTTGAAGTATATATTTAGATGTTTGGTATCCAGACGCACTGTCTTACAGAGCCTCTAAGGTATCAGTAAAGTGGAATCCTCCAAGGAATGACCCCATTTTGAGAACTGCACCCTTCAAAGAAAGGGGTGTAGAGAGCATTAGTATACCAGACGTGAATTCACAGCGGATAGTGAACAGTGAATATGTATGCTGTGCGGAGTACATTGGGTACACTAAATTCCATACTATATCCCCAGTAGCTCCTATGATTGGGGGGGGGGGGGAGTCACTCTGGGGGTCACTTCTGGTGTCTTTTCCCTTGCAAGCTCTAAATTTGGGGTGTCCACTGATATATGCTCGCACAGCTTGTACATTCCCTTCCTGCCGCAACCAGTTTTGTTCTAATGATTTGGCGATTTTTGGGGTTTTTGTCTTCACATTGTACAAACTATATTTCCTTTATTTTTCTGGTGATGTAGCCATATGAGGGCTTGTTGTTTGCGGGGTGAGATGTATTTTTTAACGACAACATTTTTGGGTGCCTATAACTTATAGAATAAACTTTATTAACTCTTTCTTGGTGGATTAAAAAAAAAACAAACCATCAATTCCGGTATTGCTTTTTACCCTTTAATTTTTTTTCCACGCAGAGTACAGCATAAGTAACATGTTTGACCATGGCATCCAAGGGATTCCAAGGGGAAAAAACCTCCATCAAAGCTCAGCTCCGATGAGGGGTTAAGGAGCTGGGTGTTATCTGTCAGTTACAGCTAACACCCACTCCCGATGCTGCCCACGGCATTCTCTTTCACTTACAAACACCTAAGATACCGCGGTCGCTAACCTTAAGGGTTAAACGCCGGGGATCGGTGTTATCACCGTCCCTGCTGTTGCAAAGCGAGCCTGGCTGTCAGATACAGCTGGGCTTCCACGGTGATCGCACGAGCTCTGCTTCTGAGCCCGCTCGATCACCGTCACGTACCTGTACGTTGGGGTGCAGTAACTAACCACATTCCCTGATGTACATGTACGTGAAAAAGCGTTAAGGGGTTAATATAATTCATGTTAACATTAGCTTAGTTGCTGTACCACATGCTATGTACAGGTGTCAAAGGTTTAATCTGCAATAAGCAACATACATTAAAATACAATTTTGTTTATCTGCTTCACTACCAAGAACATTTTGTACTAGGTGTAATTTATTTCTCTCTTTTCTGACCTAGCTTTTTATAAAATAAAAATCACACATTTTAGTTAATGATTAGTATGCCGCTTGTTGCCATGGAAACTTGCAAACAGATTTCATTGGAATTCCAGCAGATTACATGTGCTAATGAAGTATACAGAGAGACAAGACAACATACAGTATCGCATTTACTTACTCACTGGTAAACAAGACATCAATTCCTTTATCATAACATGCCTGTAAAATGATATTATCAGTTCATACTTTTTTGTTCATATAACAAACTGTCTCCTGTTGGTGTACGGTAATTCTTAATCAATATGTGGTACAACAAAAGATATGTAATGAATAGGTGACTTTCATACAGTAGTATTTCCGGCTGTATTTTGCATCAGTATTTAAAAATCAAAACCAGGAGAGTGTAAAAAACACAGAAAAGATATACATCTTTCATATATTCTCTCTGTAGGATCCGCTCCTCATTTTTGGCTTAAAAATACTGATGAAAATAATGACCAAAATACTGTCATGTTATTGGTGTTTTGTACACAGGTCTTGATAATTCAGAGGATTCACTTGATTTGTGATGAGGAGTATGACTTCTCATAACTCAGGCACATCCTCCAGTTGGCCATGCGCCTACACTGAAATCTACATCAGCTTAATCCGCCAGAAAATTGATGGAAATCATGATAAACCTCACACTGCACATCTTGCCCTCACCACGCCCACTTTTAGAAAAATATATGGAAACTAAATGGTCGGGTAAGGTATCTAGTCTGAAAACCCTAATACTTTTCATATCTGATCACTACAAATTATATATTCTTGGCAATCCTCTGTGAGTTAAACATTATGAGCTCCCATCATCTATCTAAACCTATGTTGTATGCGACCTTTGGGCATGCAAATTAATGTTTGTGATATTTTCATGATCAATTGTCAGACAATATGGTTAAAGTTATCCATTTGGCCCATGAAACCTGTATGACCAGCTTTAGTGTATTGGATTAGTTACACCACCCTGTTTGGTACCCATGTTTAAATTCAGGACCATGATATCCTGCAGCAGGGATATCAAAGTTAAAATTCTCTGAGCCTGTGCAGACCCAGAGGAGAATACTAAAATATTTTCAGCTGATAGTATGTTAACCATATTCTTTTCTAGTAGTTCTTATTATTTCCTACAGGTCTTGTTTTATTGGAGTCATCAAAGTTCAAATTTAACCCCGAGTACACCAACTCAAATGTAGAACACATACTTTATGCTAAAATGTTTTAGCATTATGTTTTATTTGATGTGCATAGTGTTGCTGGTGAGGCTGTTGATAAAACAAATATGACCCAATTATAGCTACAATTTACTATGTGTTATATTGTACATTATGTTCCACGTCTGACAGTAGAATTATTAATCTTATTAATTAGTTTTGTCTCTCACCATTCTTGACCATCATTACTTCTAGTAAGCAAGCTATCTACACAGCTAATGATTGAATCCTGTCCATTCTACTGCCTTTACCTGCATCATTCATTTACAATTATGCCAAAATGTGGGAAGGGAAACATCTTTTCTGTTTTAATAGACTGTGTGAATACACTTTCTGTTTACTCATGAAGTAAGAGGTTTGTGTCTTGTGTCATTAACACAGCTGAATATCTTTGTTAGTTCAGGAAGCAATTCCATGGACTAAACAAATATACAAAAAAGAGGAAAAACACACAAATACATGTGTTATACCTGAAAACAGCCATAACTTCTCATTAAAGTTAAAGCACCCTTGTATAAAGTGGACTGCTGTTTGGTAACTTCTTTTCTCCTGTCAGGCTAAGTATAGTGAATTACCTGTTTACTTTAGCTGCGTTTTATATACAGATATTGCTGTAGGAAGTGAAGATCTGAAATATATATTAATAAAAAAATAAATAATACATCTGGCTGTATCCTTCTTTCTTTTTCCAGCAGACATATTTTTCAGTAGACACACACAATTTCTTGTGTATTTAGTTCCACTATCGTACACTTTTCAATGTTTTCTATGCATTGCATATTTGGACAATCCTATATTTATCCACCCATGACCACCACAAAGGATATATGAACATCTAAGAATATTTATAAAGATAATATAATTGACTTTGCAATAGCATTCTTTTACTGAGTTTTGCAAAAGAAACAAGTCATCATGTAAAATGTGTTGTTAGTAGCATCACACAGTATAATAAAGTAATAGAAATATCACCTAAGATGATCATCGGCAGGGGTGTGGCCTGAAGCTGAAGATAGCCAGACGTGTGTTGCTTTGCCTCTGACTTTGCCTTGGTTTAAGTACGTGATATTGGGGTTACCACCTAGGTTACCCACCACTTGCTGCCTGTGCCTACATCACTCACCCCGTGGGCTTCACCCGACAGGGTCTGAAAGATTGCTGGTGCCTGCATTCCAGCAAACACAATGACCCGCTTCTCCACTCTTGCTTATACCGCAGCAGCCCAGACTGATCTTTCTGCTGACTGTTCTCCTGAAGTTCTTCTTGGCATGTGGGTCCACCATAAGTTTTGCAGCAGCATCTCTCTGCTTTGTGCCTGGGACCTATGCACTCTGGAGTGCTCCTCAGCAGTTGACTGATCTGGTACCTAAGTGACACAAAGTACATAGCTTGTACTCCTATGCTTCCCTGCATCTTCTATGGTTTGTGCTCCTGCCTAAAATTATACCTGTAAGCCTGCTGTCCTCAGCCTCCCTCTTCCTGGATATTAAGAACTTCTTAGTGCTGTCTACTGTGACATTACACTAGCCATTTTAATCTGCTACCGGTGACCATTTTGGACTTATCTTTATACTAGACTCCACACTATCAGTGGGCATTCCTGTAGACTTATCTGAATACTCTATGGATTGAGAGCTCCACTCCCTGCTAAAGCTGCAACATGCCAATATCTGCTGTGGTGCCTATGCCTGCCTTTTGCCATACTTCCAGCCTGCCTGTAATGTCCTTTTACATCTCAGCTATCCGCCATGGCTCTACCATTTTCACCATAGGCCTGAGGTTGCATCTACCACCCGTTCACCTGCTTGATTTCTAAGATGGCTACATTCTCTCAAAAACCGAAAACCCATAAACTAGGGAAGTCTCTGCTGTTTGGCATACTCTACATGAACTGTTCAGATCACTGTGCGCAACTTTTCATCTCATGCGTTGAATGAGGCTGAGAGGTCAGTTTTAGAAAAGAGAACTCATATTTTCACCTACCTAAGCTAGAAAAAAATTGATTTTGTTAAGGGCCTGTGATTGGGGCTCAACGGTGAAATGGGCACGCCAAATGTCACAACATCATGAATCTCAGCATGCCCATGTCACCGCTAAGGTCCAAACACAGGCCTCAGCAGTGGCTCCTGGCGCATGACATCAAAGAAGAGCACCAGATGCCGCCAGGAGGAAGACAGAGTGCCAGATGCAGTAAGGAGGGTTTAAAGAGACCCAAGAGTATATTAATTTTTCATCTGGTTCTATCCGGGGTTTGCTTAGTCAGAACACAGGATGAAACAAATGTTCTGGGGTTGAGAGCAATGTTTATGGTACAAAAAATGTTTCTTTTGTAAGTTAAAAGTTTGTATTGTATATGCAGTTTTCAGAGAGGTTGAAACAGGCTGTGATAAGTCATCAAAAAAAATAAATAAATAAACACAACAGTTGTAACACATAAAATCTGACACTGAAAAGAGTAATCACAGTGAATCTGAAATCTTTTACACCATAAACATTGCTTTGTGTATTAATAGTTTTCATTAAAGTTTTGCAAATGATGCATGCACTTTGCTGACTTAAGAAGAAAGTTAGATTAACTATTACTGCACTGCATTACTTATTATTGGATTACTAATTGAATTACAAATGTATAATACACAGTGATGCATCCTTAGTGTTTTTGAAAAAAAAAAACATCAAATAAAAAACATCACAGGTTGAGGCAAAATTATAATATTGGGGCCTGCCTGGTTTGCCTTTTTATACAAAAAAGTCACATGCTTAAAAACTTTCAAGGGCTTCATTTTCTTCATATGCATTCTCAATGCAAAATTCAGCAAATTTCTTAAATATCATCATTCACTGTACATGTGCATCATTGCATCTGGCTAAATGTACATAAGCATACAGTGCCTTGCGAAAGTATTCGGCCCCCTTGAACTTTTCAACCTTTTGCCACATTTCAGGCTTCAAACATAAGGATATAAAATTTTAATTTTTTGGTGAAGAATCAACAAGTGGGACACAATCGTGAAGTGGAACGAAATTTATTGGATATTTTAAACTTTTGTAAAAAATAAAAAACTGAAAAGTGGGGCGTGCAAAATTATTCAGCCCCCTTAAGTTAATACTTTGTAGCTCCACCTTTTGCTGTGATTACAGCTGCAAGTCGCTTGGGGTATGTCTCTATCAGTTTTGCACATCGAGAGACTGAAATTCTTGCCTATTCTTCCTTGGAAAACAGCTGGAGCTCAGTGAGGTTGGATGGAGAGTGTTTGTGAACAGCAGTTTTCAGCTCTTTCTACAGATTCTCGATTGGATTCAGGTCTGGACTTTGACTTGGCCATTCTAACACCTGGATACGTTTATTTGTGAACCATTGCATTGTAGATTTTGGTTTATGTTTGGGATCATTGTCTTGTTGGAAGATAAATCTCCGTCCCAGTCTCAGGTCTTTTGCAGACTCCAACAGGTTTTCTTCCAGAATGGTCCTGTATTTGGCTCCATCCATCTTCCCATCAATTTTAACCATCTTCCCTGTCCCTGCTGAAGAAAAGCAGGCCCAAACCATGATGCTGCCACCACCATGTTTGACAGTGGGGATGGTGTGTTCAGGGTGATGAGCTGTGTTGCTTTTACACCAAACATATCGTTTTGCATTGTGGCCAAAAAGTTCGATTTTGGTTTCATCTGACCAGAGCACCTTCTTCCACATGTTTGGTGTGTCTCTCAGGTGGCTTGTGGCAAACTTTAAACAAGACTTTTTATGGATATCTTTGAGAAATGGCTTTCTTCTTGCCACTCTTCCATAAAGGCCAGATTTGTGCAGTGTACGACTGATTGTTGTCCTATGGACAGACTCTCCCACCTCAGCTGTAGATCTCTGCAGTTCATCCAGAGTGATCATGGGCCTCTTGGCTGCATCTCTGATCAGTCTTCTCCTTGTGTGAGATGAAAGTTTAGAGGGACGGCCGGGTCTTGGTAGATTTGCAGTTGTCTGATACTCCTTCCATTTCAATATGATCGCTTGCACAGTGCTCCTTGGGATGTTTAAAGTTTGGGAAATCTTTTTGTACCCAAATCCGGCTTTAAACTTCTCCACAACAGTATCATGGACCTGCCTGGTGTGTTCCTTGGTCTTCATGATGCTTTCTGCGCTTTAAACAGAACCCTGAGACTATCACAGAGCAGGTGCATTTATACGGAGACTTGATTACACATAGGTGGATTATATTTATCATCATCAGTCATTTAGGACAACATTGGATCATTCAGAGATCCTCACTGAACTTCTGGAGTGAGTTTGCTGCACTGAAAGTAAAGGGGCCGAATAATATTGCACGCCCCACTTTTCAGTTTTTTATTTTTTACAAAAGTTTAAAATAACCAATACATTTTGTTCCACTTCCCAATTGTGTCCCACTTGTTGTTGATTCTTCACCAAAAAATTTAAATTTTATATCCTTATGTTTGAAGCCTGAAATGTGGCAAAAGGTTGAAAATTTCAAGGGGGCCGAATACTTTCGCAAGGCACTGTATAAGCTCGCTCTACATGCAGTGGGTGCAGGCTGATGTCACTTTGCGACCATGGTATCTGAGAGGTAAGTCAGATGTGTGAGATGCTGATGAGTTGTCATAGCAGCCTGTAGCTTTGTGAAAGCTCCCAGGTCTGCTGTTGTAAAATTCCTATTAAGTTCTGCCTTCAGCAGGTTTTAAACGGGTATTGCCATCTCCAGGATCATATTTAGAGTAAAGTCCCCCCCCCCCATCCTTTGTGAACCTAGCCTCATTGCAGCCAGACTAAACCCAGGTGTGTTCCTTACTGGACAAGATGTATCCACACTCCTATTCACATTCATGGAAGCACCAGAGATAGCCGAAATACAGCACTGAATATGGATAGAGAATATTTATTCATGGTAGCATACCCTCTTTAAGTTAACTGAAGTGTTTTACCCAATACATTGCTTTATCTGCATCTGAATACATCTCTTCAATGTTTACAGCTTGTTGCCTAGGTTTCAGACTACCTCTCTTATCTAGCTCTAGGGTGGGCTGAAGTGGAGAGGAGAGGAGACAGGAAGGCAGGTGTTGCAGAAAAGTTGATTTTTTTTGTTGCAGATTTTGCTGCGTTTTTTTTTTTTTTAGCCAAAGCCAGCAGTGGATTGAGCAGAAAGGAGATGTATAAGAGCTTCCTATATATTTCACATTCTTTTTGTAGCTGCTGTAGGCTTTGGCTTGAAAAAAATGCAGCAAAAACTGCTTTTCCACAAAGTGGACCTTAGCCTGATATGGGAAAAAAACTTTTAATAGGAAGATGCTGCAATTGTAATACATTGCCTACACTAAGGTATTATAGTAAATTGTATAAGTGATTAAATAATCACATATTAAAATTGTATGTTATAATCACATGGGGAATAAAGTTAAAGTTTAAAAAAAAATTAAAATACGGTTTTTAAAAATGAAAAAACTATAGAATAAAAAATTCAAAACACTGTCCTTTTGAATTGCATGTCGGATTTTTTTGTCTGCAAAAAATAACGGACATGTGACATGTGACAAGATAAAATCCCATTGAAATGAATGGAAATTTTAATGGATTTGTGACGGTTCTGCTAGTGTCCGTTGCTAAAATCTTATAATGGACAATAGAAATGGACACTACTGATGGTCACCAGCGGTAGTGTGAACGACCCCTTAGGGACCACTTCAGTTCTGGCCTATATATTTCAGAAATCACCCCATTTTTAAAACTGCACCCCTCAAATAATTCAAAACAGCATTTGGGAAGTTTGTTAACCCTTTAAGAATTCAATGGGAATTAAAACAATATGGAGGTAAAATTTAGACATTTCATTTTTTTTTCAATAATACATATATTTAGCCCTAAAATTAACACATTCACAAGGGTTTAAAGGAGAAAATGCTTCTCACAGTTTGTTTCTCCCGAGCACAGAAATGCCCCACATGTGGATGTAAACTGGTGTTTGGGCACACAGTACTGTAGAGCACGGAAGGGAAGGAGTTTCAAAAGCAGATTTTGTTGGAATAGTTTTCAGGTGCCATGTCTAACATGCAGAGCCCCTACAGTACCAATACAATAGAATCTGTGCAAAAGTGAACCCATTTTGGAAACTACATCCCTCACAGAATTTATCAAGGGGTATAGTGAGCATTTTGACCAAACAGCTTTTTCACATATTTTATTAACATTGGGATGTGTAAATGAAAAATTATTAAAACGTAAATTTATCCCCAAAGTTTTCATTTTCACAAGGGGTTAAAGGCGTTTAAGCACCCACAGTTTGTTAAAAAAAAATTGCTCATGAACATGGCAATATGTGGTCATAATCTTTTGTATGGCGGGGCCTGGAATGAAAAGAGTGCTATTTGGCTTTTGGAGTGCAAATTTTGCTGGAATAATTTTCGGGTGCCATGTCGCATTTGTAGAGCCCCTACAGTACTAATACAATGGAAACCCACAAAATATGAACCTGTTTTGGAAACTACACCCCTCATAGAATTTATCAAGGGGTATGGTAAACATTTTGACCCTAGAGCTGTTTCAAAGATTTTATTAGCATTGAGACGTAAAAATTAAAATTAACTTTTTTCCAATAAACAATACCCTGTATGTGGTTGTAAAATGCTGTATGGTTACATGGTGGGGCTCAAAATAGAAGCGCTATTTGAATTTTGGCGGGAAGATTTTGCTGGAATAGTTTTTTGTGCCAAGTCACATTTGCAGAGCCCCTAAATTACCAGTACAATGGAAACCCCTATACCCTTCAAGGAATTTCTCAGGAGCTATTATCATTTTGAGTTCAAGAGTGCTTCCCAAAAATTAATGTACAAAGTGAAAATTTTAATTTTTAAAGAAATATGCCATTTTAGTGCCCAATAGGTTTTGTCCAGTTTGTGTCATCAAAGACATGCACTCCTAAAACTTTTAAGTGGGTTATCCTGGGTACAAAAAAGTTGGTGTACACTACTGTTTTGGCACACAGCAGGGCTTGGAAGGGAAGGAGCACTGCACTTTTTTGCTTTTGGAGTACAGATTTAGAGGGACTTTCTGGACGCCACATTGTTTTTGCAGAGCTCTGGAGGTGCCAATAAATTGTAATTCCCCAAGAAGTGACCCCACTTTGTAAAGGCAATTTTAGGGTCTCTACAAACATGGCATCCAAAAAACAATTATCTAAAACTGCGCTCCTTCACATCTGCGCCCTGTTGTTTGTCCAAGTAATGTACTTAACAATGACATATGTGGGTATAAACTTCTGCTTGGGTACACAGTCAGGCACAGTAGGGAAAGAGAGCTATTTTTATTTTGGTTCTTGAAGCACAATTTGGTTTATGGATGTAATGCTACTGTTGCAGAGTCACTGAATTACTAGTAAAGTGGAATCCGCAGACATGTGACCCCATATTGGAAACTATACCCAAAGGGATTTATCAAGTGGTGGAGCAAGCATTTTTCACCCTTGAGTGTTGCATTAATTTATTTTCCAGGAATAAATGTGCTCCTGATTATGAAAAGTTAAAATTGCAATTTTTCCAGAGATACGCTTTCAGTGCCTGGTATGTTGCTCCCAAAACACACACTCCAAAACTGTTAAGCGGGTATCCCAGACACAACAGCTTTTGGAGAGTTTGTCTCTGATACAAGCTGCTCACTGAAATGGCGTATTCCTAGAAAAAATGGCATTTTCTCCTTTCACCATCAGTTGCACATTAATATAACACTTTGAGGTTAAAATGTTCACTGTGGGGGTTGTGGCTTGCACGCTGATGGATTAGGACACATTCCTGTGAGCTCCTACCCTGCTTGCAACTAATAGAGAACCAGCCTGTATCTAACCTCCTCCATGGGCAAGAAACTGCCCAGAAAGACTTCCCCAGGGACCTCTGCCTCTCAGGACTGGACCATCCAGCCGTCCCTCTCCACTTAACTTCTCCCGGTGCCTTCTTTGCTCAGGTCCTCAATGCGTTGGCGGCCATCTTGGTTGGTTGCATCCTCAGATGCTGTGTTCCCTCTGAATGAGCTGCCTGCTGTTTTGCCATCCTGGTCTTCTTCTCCAGACCTTGGAGCTCCACATCGCTCCTCCCGTGTGCTGCTGCAGCTTCCCCAGCCTCCTGGAGTGATGACAAGTACCGACTCAGTGCATTCCTAGTGTTAGCTTGTTAGAGACGGGCAGTGCCACCTGGAAGACCTGGATAACAGGGGTTGGTACAATAATATCAGGGTCAAAGACCTTCCAGAGGACACTCAAGGGGAAGACCTCCATGTTACCCTTGAGGCGATCTTCAACACTATCTTGCAGGAACCTGCCACAAGTTTAAAATTAAACTTGACCTTGCTCACAGAGACCTTTGCCCTAAGGAAACTGTCCCTACTCCACACAATGTTGTATGCTGTGTTCACGACTTCACCTTGAAGGAGAATATTCTGTCTAAAGCTCAACAACTTAAATACTTGACTTTGACAGAACTAAGATCCAGGTTTACCAATAACTATCCTGGGTCACTCTGCAGAAGCGGCGACACCTTCTTCCTCTACTTCAACTTTTGAGAGACCGTCAGATTCCCTATCGTTTGGGTTTCCCTTTTTCCTTAACTGCTAGACACAATGGTCGTTCGGCCACTCTATGTTCCTATGACGACCTACGGCCTTTCTGTGACTCTTTGGTCATTCCTATAACAGAGGTATCCGACTCAGAGTTGAGCCCTCCTCCCCCACCACTTCCCCAGCTGTGGCATCTTCAGAAGTCCAAGAGACAACAACTGCCTTCTCCCGGTTCCTCAGCTAGGAGACTACGAGTCAAGCTGCTGCCTCAGTGATCCTGTCCACTAACCTCCTTTCTTTTCCTAAGTCCCTGGTTTCCTCGTGCTAGCATTTTCATGCTGTCATTACCTGTTATCTTTTATTGTTTGCATTTATTATTTCTTGGTTCCCACTACCTTTGCTGGTAATTGGCGTTTATGTTGGCGGGCAGGGTGGGATGCTTATTCCGTCACTACCCTCCTTTTCAACCTCCTGCTTCGATCTAGGCGTTCCTACTAGGAGCTGCTGGCTACCTCAGTGATGTTACTTGGATGCCCTCCCATTTTGGGGGTCTTGACCAGCTGTACATCCGTGGTATGGATGCACTTCGTCTCCCTTACATACATTGGTTTAAACCTATGCTCTTTGCTCCCAGCCAGGAGATTTAGTCCTGCCCATATTGCACTGTTTGTATGTTAATTTTTCTTGTCCCCCTGTGTCCAGGTCTTCTGTTTGTCACCCTCCTTTTTTTCTCCTTAGGTCAATAGATTGTTCCTCTCTGGGAACAACCTGCTTTCAGAAGTCTGCCAGTCCCTGACTCAGCGACTACTGGGTGGGATCTGCTCTTACGTTTGCTATTCTGCTGACTCTGACCCTCAAAGGTTAAGTGTTTTTAGTTTGAATGTCAAGGCTTTGGGCTCCAAGATCAAGAGGCGTATGGTATTGCGCGTGCTCTGATCCCTCTGGGAAGATTTGGCTTTCCTCCAAGAAACCCATTTCGATCACACATTTAACTTTGCCAGACACTACTTTCCTATTGCTTACTCTGCCTTCCACACCCGCCATAAGACTTGGGTGGCTATTTTACTGTCTCGCACATGCCCTATCATGGTTACCGCTTCCCACTTAGACCCCCGGGGCCGCTATATTATCTTAGAGGGTCTTCTCTACAGCCAGCCCATCATCCTCTGCAACATTTATACCCCGAACATCTCTCACATCCCCTTCCTTCTGGGGGTCCTTGGTCATCTCCGGACTCACTCTGGTGCAGCCTGGTTGCTAGGTGGAGACTTTAATATGATTTTTTACTATACTATGGATAGAATGTCTCTGCATGGTGGCTCAATGACTACTACTCCACCCCTGGTTCGCCTACTGATTCGGTCCCCTGTCCTCTTTGATCTTTGGCAAATTAAATATCCCTCCGCCCGTTTCTATACTTTCTTTTCTCATCCTCACAACTCCCATTCCAGCATAGACTACTCTTTCGGGAATGCACTCACACTTCGCTTGCTACCTGATGCCAATGTAAGTCGTATTTCCTGGTCCATCCATGTCCCTATATCCATCTTGCTACCTCTGACACAAGTCCCATCCAGATTTTGTCATTGGTGTCTTAATGAGACTCTCCTACATTCTCTTCCTAATCGCACTACTTTGTGTATACACCTGCTTGACTACTTTAGGGACAATCAACACTCCGTAACCTCATGC
Source organism: Leptodactylus fallax (assembly GCA_947044405.1). Classification (NCBI taxonomy): domain Eukaryota; kingdom Metazoa; phylum Chordata; class Amphibia; order Anura; family Leptodactylidae; genus Leptodactylus; species Leptodactylus fallax. The sequence goes on from CAMRHE010000321.1 coordinate 1,137,301, forward strand.
TCTGTCCTTTGGGAGGCACATAAGGCGGTCATGCCTGGCCACTGTATTGCATAGGCAGTGCGCCTTAAGAAAGACAGGAAGGCTTGAGAGCTTGTCTTCACTGTTCAAATTTTCTCCCTCACTGACCATTTAGCATTTTGCGCTTTTTTGTCCCTTTTGTGTCAACTAGTGGCGGTTTGAGCACACCTGCATGATATAGTTTTGCATGCAACTTAACGGCTCCTCCTGTACACTCGCCAACATTATTATGAACGGAGCAACAAGGCACATTCACTTTTGGCTAAAATCAGGCCATCTTCACCCCTTATGCGGTACATAATGCCTCAGGCTCTCTCCAACACCATCCTGATGCCATTGCTTCAGTCTTTCAGAACTACTGCACCAAACGGTATAACCTCCCCTCGCTGAACCCATCAGGCCCACTCCCTGATCCTCATAAATTGAGGGAATTCTTGTATACGTGCTACCTCCCTTCCCTCTCCTCTTTGGCCCTAAACTTCCACAAGGCTCCAATCTCAAACGAGGAGCACATTGGAGTACTTAAAGAACTCATGGCCTTTGACCGCCTGTACTGGTCCTTCGTGCTTGCAACTCTAGAGAAATATGGCTTCTTGGGGGCCTTCCTCTTGAGAATAAGAGCACTCTATTACCTCCCCTTGGCAGTTGTTAAACTCCCCCACACATCCTCAGTGTCCTTTCCTTTCCACAACGGTACATGCCAGGGTTGCCCCCTATCTCAATCTTTGCCCTCTGTATTAAACCTCTGGTGTCCCAGATACGTTCAAACCCAGACATAACGGGAGTACGAGTGTAAGATAAAGAATTTAAAATAAGCCTCTTTACTCACCATGTCCTTCTCACCCTCACTAACCCCCACACCACTTTACCGAGCCTTCTGCACACTCTGTAGGTATACTGTATGAGGCTCTCTCAGTTTACAAGGTGAACCCGTCTAAGACAGAAGCCCTTCCGTTGAATATTCCACACGACTCAGTAGAATTGCTTTGTCATAACTATGATTTTCAGTAAAAGGACCGCTTCCTTTGCTACCTGGGAATCCAGATCTCTTTTTTCTACCCCATCCTGTACTCAGCTAACTACCCTCGTTTGTTCCATGATCTTCAATCCCTACTTGATAAATGGTGCCCCTTACATATATTTCTTATTGTTCGAATAACAGCGGTAAAGATAACCCTGTTCCCAAAACTCTTATATTTTTTGAGACCCTCCCAGTAGCAATTCCCCGTTCCGAGTTACGTTCCCTTCAAAAAGATATTTTCCAGTTCATCTGGACCTCAATACGTCACCAGATCCCACTATCAGTGATGCTGGATGGCAAGAAGGGGGAATGGTGGTCCCGCATATTCTTCACTACTACTGGGTGACCCATTTGCATTGTATTCCATTTTGAGCAGCCCCACAGACCTATACAAAACGGTTGGAAATTGAAAAGCTTTGGCTGGCTCCTGTACACCCCAATGCTTTCTTGCTTTCTGGTTGCCCCTCCTCAGCCTGCTGTCCCCCTCTTAGGTCCCATTCGTTTCACTAGAGCGATTTGGTTCAAATGCCATAAGCTTTCCCCCTAGCCTCACATAAATCCTGTATGGTCTCTTTCTTATTTAATCCACTCCTCACTAACAGCTGCTATGGTGCACAGTTGGAGTCAAGCTGGTCTGCTTCAAGTTGCATATTTGATTGATCTGTTGACTTTGGAGCTCAGACCTTTTGATTACTTTACTACTACCTTACAATTATTTGCCTCTGAATGGTTCCATTACCAGCAAATAGCCCATTTTTTGATTTCTCTTTACAGGACCCCACAGGTCTCTGTCCCACTATGTTTGACAGGCTGTGCTGAGCTGGTACCTCAATGAAGGGACTTATTTCAGCCATACATAGACTCCTCTCTTCACCGGAGGGGCAGACCCCTCTCACAAGTACATGTTGAAATGGAACGAGGCACTTGGCAGACAGATCTTGCCCGGTCAGTGGCAGATTATATGGTCTACTTGTGTCACCTTGCGAGAGACTCAGAACAAAATTATAATGCAGTAGTACCATACCCCTGCTTTGTTGCACGTCCTCAACCCTGCAATCTCCTCCACCTGTTGCAGATACCTCTCAGCCCTGGGAACAGTGTATGACATTTTTTGCCCTCAGATCCAATCTTTTTGGTTTGGAGGTGAAGGAGTTGACGGATGCCCTCTTTTACAAGGTGTCCCCTTCAACCTGTTAACCTATGTGCTCAACCTTCCTCCTATCCATCTTGGTAAAACAGCTAAACTTTTTCTTTCGTGGCTCGCATTAAAGATGTCCGCAGCCTTTAATACCTGACTGCTACCCTCAACAGCACCATGGATGCTTCCTAAGCTATTTGGTCTCCGTGGGATTCCTATTGTATCCTACAGGGTCTCTGACTCCACCCCCCTTTTCTCCTTCTGTGTTTCTCCTTTGTCCTTTGTCTCTACGGTCTCCAATTATTTTTCCTTGTAATTGTTTCTTTGGTTATTCTTGAAGAATTTGTTTCTTGATTTCTTCATGAATTTTTGTATGTTGAAATTACAAAAATTTTATAAATATTACGGTTAAAAAAAAAAAAAGTTCAATGTATAAATTCCAAAATGGGGTTACGTGTCAGGGGATTCCTCTTTGCTGGAATTCAGGAGCTCTGCAAATGTGGCATGACATTCAAAAATAAAACCGTCTAAATCAGTGCTCCAAAAACGAAATAGCACTCCTTCCCTTCTGTGCTTGGCAGTGTGCCCAAACAGCAGTTTATATGCACATATGGCATTAAGTATGTTATCCTGGGTACAACAGTGTCACACATGTGGACATAAACTACTGTTTGGGTACACGGCAGTGTGCAGAAGTGAAGGAGCGCTATGTGACTTTTGGAGTACAGATTTAGATGTTTGGTATCTGGATGTCATGTCATGTTTGCAGAGACTCTAAGTTACTTAAAGTACTCTAACGAGTGACCCCATTTTGAAAACTGCACCCCTCAAAGCATTTATCAAGGGGTGTAGTGAACATTAGTTTCCCAGTGAATGCACAGCAAATGGTGAAATGCAGAGGCGTAGCTAGGGGTTCAGCACAGGGGGGCGAACATGTCCAAGTGGGCCCCCAACTTGGACTTGTTCGTATACCGATACTACCAGTATACGGTGAGCGTATAGTGGTATATAGCAGCTCTACACAGGGCTCTGCAGACGATTTAGGTGAATACAGGGCAGTAGCATTTAGTGTACTGGGGGGCATTCCTCACAGCTCAGCGTCATCGCCAGGCAGTAAGGAACGCCCCCTCTGACAGTACAGCGCTATGGGTGAGTACAGAGAGGGGGCGTTCCTTATAGCCCAGCGATTACGCTGAGATATAAGGAACGCCCCCCCCAGTACAAGTCTATGAATGAGAACATTCAGTTAGGGCGTTCCTCACAGCGCAGCTAGACTGTCAGGAATGTCCTTCTGACAGTAAACCGTGAAACTAAGACCCGCGATATCTCCAGCCCCGGGGCACATACCGGGAAAGCCGGCAGTGCGCTGAATTCAGCGTGCTGTCGGCTTTCTAGCGGTATGTAAAACAGCATATACATGAGGACATGAAAGGCCCTCTTTAAGGCTAAGGCCCTACGTGGTGTCCTGCAGCAAAAAAAGAGCTGCAGGAAAAACCGCTGCGGCGACGCATCGCGGTTTTTCCTGCAGCACTTTGCACAGAAAGTTCACAGAGGTTTCCTCTGCAGACTTTCTGCTTCAATTATATCTACAGGAAAACCGGCAGCATTTCCGTAGGTATAATTGACATGCTGTGATTTCCAAAACTGCGTCTGTTTTGGAAATCGCAGCGTATCTGCTGCGCATATTTTGCTGCAAAGTGGGGATGGGGGCCACATGTGGCGAAAACCCACAGAAAAAAACCCGGCATTTTACATCTAGCAAATCCCATCCACAAATTGCAGAAAAATATGTGCAGCAGATGCACTGCGATTTCCAAAACTGTTGCGGTTTTGGAAATTGAAGCATTTCAATTATACCTACAGAAACACTGGCGGTTTCCATATAGGTGTATTGAAATCAGAAAGTCCACAGAGGAAACCCCTGCGGACCTTCTGTGAAAAGCGCTGCGGGAAAAACCACAATGTTACCGCTGCGGTTTATCCTGCAGTGCTTTTTTTTTCTGCAGCCCACTATGTGGGGCCTTAGTCTTAATAAAACCCAAGTACCACCTTAATTAAATTAATTGACCCTCATATTATGCCCCTAATTCCCCCTGACATAAATACTGCACCTCTAATGGCTCCTTATATTAATGACCACCCCCTTATGTTCATAATGCCTCCTAATATAAATGATGCCCCCTAATGGCCCCTTATATAAATAACCTCCCCCTTGTATTAATAATACCCCCTAATAATCCTTATATAAATGACCCCTATCATCATAATGCCCCCTAATGAATCCTCCCTTATAGTTATATTTCCCCCTCCTATCCACCCCTTTTACTATTAATATACCCACAACTGCACTAAAAAAAAACAAAAACAAAAGTCATACTCACCTGTGATGAAGATGAATGGAGCCGTTGTTGTGACGTCATCGTGCTGAGAAGCAGACATCGTCTGTGGTCTCAGGCGTTTTGTAAACCGCAAGCCTATATTGGCTTGCGGTTTACAATACTGTTAAGGTGCAGGTTACCTTTTAACTAGATCGGTGTCTGCAGACACCGATCTAGTTAGAAATAAAGATTGTATTAATGGCGGCCCCGGGGTGGGCCCCCAAAAATTCAGTGGGCCCGGGGCAGCCGCCCCCTCCCCCCCCCCCCCCCCGCTAGCTACGCCTCTGGTGAAATGTGAATATGCAAGTTGTGCAGAGTACAACTTTTACCAGTAACTCCTATGATTAGAGGCAGGGCTGGCTCCAGGTTTGTGTGGGCCCTTGGGCGACAGAGCCCCAGTGGGCTTCATTTGGAGTAATTCATACACAATACAGCAAAACAACAATCAAAATTGAGTGTGTTTTTCTGAGGCAGACCTACTGGAGTGGAGTGTAATACAGTCCATTCCATACAAGTAGATACTGTACAATCTGTTCAGACATCGGAAAGTAAAGAGGAATTTGAGGCGGACATCTGCCTTGGATTCTTCTTTTTCTTCTGCTCATGGTGCAGAACATCAGCATGCCCTTGCGGTTTTCCACCGCTGATTAGGCCCAAATGAATGAGTCTAACCAGTTGGAGTCTCAAGCCGCAGCCTCCGAATCAGCTGCAGAATCTGCAGCAAGGTCCAGAAGAACACTTTTTTTCCAGCTTCCTGCTCCAATTAGTTTCAATAGGAGGCAGAATGAGGGAGGAATCTGAAGAAAAATCAGTGTCAGAATCCACCATGTGAACAGGGCCTGATACTGTTAATATTGCCACTCCACAGTGGCCCCCACACAGTATCATATGCTCCACAGTAACCCCCACACAGTATTATATGATCCACAGTGGCCCCCACACAATATTATATGCTCCACAATGGCCCCACACAGTATTATATACTCCACAGTAGCCCCCACGCAGTATTATATACTCCACAGTGGCCCCCACGCAGTATTATATACTCCACAGTGGCCTCACACAGTATCATATGCTCCACAGTGGCTCCACACAGTATCATATGCTCCACAGTGACCCCCACAGTATTATATGATCCACATTCCCCCCCCACACAATATTATATGCTCCACAGTGGCCCCCACTCAGTATTATATGCTCCACAGTGGCCCTAGCATAATATTATATGCTCCATAGTGGCCCCCACGCAGTATTATATGCTTCACAGTGGCACCCACACAGTATTATATGCTCCACAGTGGCCCCCACACAGTATTATATGCCCAGTAGTGGCCCCCACACAGTATTATATACTGTATAGTCGCTCCCACACAGTGTTATATGCCTAGCAGTGGCCCCCCACACAGTATTACATGCTCCCAACAGCCCCCCTCCGCTCCGGTGCTATTATTATACTCTGGGGTCTCATCATACTCCAGAGTATAATAATCGGAGGCCCAGGGAAGGTGGATAAAATAAACAAACACTGATACTCACCTTGCATTACCTTTCCTGGGCATCCTTAGTCTGTACTGCTGTCTTCAGTATCTTCGGACATCTTCAGACGTCCTTGCTGAGGCCTGTGATTGGTCCTCAGCGGTCAAGTGGGGGTGCACTGATGTCATTACGCCGCTGCGCCCCATGTGAGTGCTGGGGCCAAATCACAGGCCTCAGCGTGGCCTCGGGAAGGATGCCGATCTCAGGAGAGGTGAGTATACTGTACAAGTATTTATTATTTTAAGTCACCTCCCTTGGTGACATGCCAGGCCCCTTTTCATTTGCAATATGTATAGCGGTAGGGGAACCAGGCTTTCCCCGACTGCTATCATAGTGGTCTGGGCAGTGACGTTACTAAAGTCTTCTTCGCTCCCTAGAGCGAATTCTTGATAGTGACGGTTATGGGTGCTGCAGTGATATCTCAGATACTTGAAAGGGATACAGCTTTAGTACCCAGAACTGCAGTTATCAAGAATATGGTGAGTGAGCAGTGCCCGGCATGTAAACAATACTGGGACAGTATTATGTGCTCCACAGCGGCCCCCACACAGCACTATGTGCTCCACAGCGGCCCCCACACAGCATTATGCGCTCCACAGTGGTCCCCCCACACAGCATTATGCGCTCCACAGCGGCCCCCCCCACAGCATTATGCTCTCCACAGCGGCCTCCACAGAGTATTATATGCCCACAGTGGCCTCCACAGAGTATTATCTACCCACAGTGGCCCCCACAGAGTATTATATGCCAACAGTGGCCCCCACAGAGTATTATGAGCTCCCAAGAGCCCCCCCTCCAGCCCCCGCTCCTAAAGCCGGTGCTATTATTATATTTTGGGGTCTCCTCAGACCCCAGAGTATAATAAGTAGAGGCCCAGGGGAAGTGATTAAAAATAACAAACTCTTATACTCACTTTACCTTACCTTTCTCTCACCTCCTGGCGACTGTGGTCCTGCGCTCTAGATGTCACTGCTGTGGTCTGTGCTTGGGCGTCAGCTGTCACGTGGGGCGTGATGACGTCATCACCAGTCACAGGCCCCAGCAGTGACGTCTGGAGTGCAGGAAAAACTCAGAAACTGGCCAGAAGAGCCCCGGATAGGTGAGTATAAATATATTTTTTTTAATTTTAGTCACCTGCCCTGGGCTGGCATTAACTGTTCTGTTAACATGTATAGCAGTCGGGGAAAGCCTGGTTCCCCAACCACTATCATGATGGTCTGGGGCCCTGGCCATTTCCAGCTGGCCGCGGGCCCCGTACCCCCTCCGGGCCCGGTCGCATCCCTTGCTACCACAATCGTTAGACCAGTGGGCCCGTTCAGGAGCATGGGACCCCGGCACTTGCCGGGTATGCCGGGTGCTGACGCCTGCCCTAATTGGGGAGGTCACTTCTGTTGTCTTTTCCGTCATAAGCTCTAAAACTGGGATTTACCCTAATATACGCTCACACAGTTTATACATTCCCTTCATACATTCCCTTTATACATTGTTCTAAAGACTTAGCGATTTGGGTGGGGGGGGGTTTGTCTTCACATCGTGCAAGCTATATTTATTTTTATTTTCTGGTGATATAGCCAGTTCTTGGTGGATTTAAAAAAACAAAAAAAAAAAACAAAAACAGATTCTGGCATCACCTAATTACCAGATTACCTAATTTATATTGTTTTTTTGTTTTTTTTAAGCGTTACTAATTTCGCAGAACAAAAACTCATTTGGGGAAAGAAATCAATTGTTTTCATCTCCATCTTCTGAAAGGCGTAACATTTTTATTTTTCATTTGAAAGAGTTGGTGTGGCATCCCAGAGCTGGCTATGGCTGGGCTGAGGGTGATCTCTGTGCATTGTATTATTTCCTGTTGCTTCATAGCCTGTGTGACATAGCAGGGGGTCCTGAGTCTCACACAACACAGCGCCACCTAGTGAGCCTCACACATGCATTACACCTCCCATAGGATTGAATAGTAACCAAATGTCCAATGGGAGGACATCGCCTGGGAAAAGGGGAGGAGTCAGCTGATCACTGGGTCCCCATGGTAACACCCCTGCAGGAAGGTCCTGCGTGTGAGGAGTTAGAAGTGTGGAGTGTTAGGAGGAGGAGGTGAGGAGATAAGTGTGATGTCCTGTGAAGAAAGCAGTGAGTTTAGTGCAGGAATCTCAAGTCCTAGATAGGCCCAGGAAGGTTGGAGAGCTGACATACTCCAGCTATTCAGAAGATCCTGTCCCCTGTCTGCCTAGCCATCGCCCTGAAGGAAGTCAAGCATCATTATCTTGTCAGCCTGAGACTGTGGAGAGAACATTCTGGAACACGTGCTCCATAGCAAGTATCACAGGATCCAGGGGCCAAGGCCAGACCTGTGGAATATCCTGCCACCCTGACTATTGCACCCCGAAACTCTGAGCTATCAGGACCACATAACGTGAGTGGGGAATATTATGTACTAGTATCATGGTGGGCATCCTCCTATGTGCCAAATAGGAGCCCAGACGCACCTTAGGGCTGTAACACTGAAGTATAAGGGGCTAGGAACACCTTTCATCAAGTCTACCCTGCACCCCAGGACTTTGCTGTGTCACCAGGCGTACCCCGTTGTTTTGTATTGAAGAAACTGTTTAAGCATTTGTGCCTCCACACCCATGGAAGTAAAAGTTCAACTTTACAACCGTTTCTGTGTCAGGCTCTGCACCGACAACATCAGGGCGCCCCAAACACCACCAGTCGGCACAGTATAGGGGAAGCGCCCCGGGGGAACAATCACCACCAACATTTGTGCAGCCCCCTCATCACCGGTACCAGTGGTGGTAACGTGGGACAGCACCAGCGCTGCGCCCTCGTGCCCAGAGACCGTGACAAGTCTGCGCTGTTTGCACCCCGCAATCCCAACTGCAGCGTTACCTTCCATCTGGTCACCGCAAGAAAAACTGGCGTCACGAACAGGATACGGGTGTGTGCCATTTTGAGAAAGTTGCCACGAAAAGTGCGCCAAATTGTCTCCAGAGCATTGGTCTTTATTGTGGACTTTGCTAAGATCAAGTTTATTCCCTGAGAGTGCTTGCCACAAAGAGGGGGGAGCCCTATACCCCTGAAGTAAGCCCTAAAGACTGTCCTCTCAGTGTGTTACAGCCCTGGAAGAGTTAAAACGCCCAGGACTTGTTTGCTGCGCCACATCGCTGTGTAAGAACGCCCACAAAGGGTTAACTGAACCTTGCAAAAGTGCGGGAGATTTTTAGCACTGCCCATGAGGCCAGGAGACCCATCTGCCGCCATCTTAGGAGAGCCCAGAATGCTGAGCGCAATGCTCCAGCGCACCCATACAAGAAAGTAAAAGGCGAACGTGCCAGCGCCATTTCTGACTCTCCGGTGCCGCATCACCGTCCCTGCTGTGCACCGCTGATCTCTGGTCCACGCTGCAGTTGCTGTCAGTGAGTACTGTGCCTCCCTGTCCTTGTCTTCAGTCCTCCCACGGCCCCAGCGAGTGTTTTCCGTGTACAGGGTCCGTGGGGAGTGCCACCATTAAAGAGGGGGAGCACACCGTCAGCCTGCATCACAGTGACTCTGTTAATAGCTACAGCATTCTTAAAGGGACAGCATTCCAAGTTGTAGTCTCCATTCCCTGCCAGCAAGCAGTTGAGTTTCTTAAAGAGACGGCGACCTAATTCCAGTCATACCTGCAAACAACATGACTGAGCAAAGTGACATTGTGCCATCTGTTTCTAGTGATCCAGCAGTGCCCATGGCGAGCAGCCTACCATTCTCCATGCCATTTTACCCTGGCGCACCATGGCTGCCGCGCTACAAAGGGGAGGCGCATACCCTCAGGGACTTTCGTGAGAAGATGCTGTCTCTCTTCCAGTTCTATCCTCTGAATACAGAACAGCAGATACAGATCCTGCTGGGCCAGCTTGAGGGTGCTGCAGCTAGAGAGGTCAAATCCTGGCCTGCCTCTGACAAAAGAACCCCTGGGCAAATTCTGGACAAACTCCAGGTGAACTTTGACGTGCGATCTGTCTCCGAGGTAAAGATGCGCTTCTTTTCCAGACGACAACTACCTGGTGAGACCCTGCGGGACTATGCTTTATCCCTCCAAGAGGCGTTCAGAGCTGTAGTGCAAGTGGATCCACGTGAAAATGTGGACTCTGATAAAATCTTGCTTGACCGCTTCATAGAAGGGGCGGGTACCACGTTGCTCCAGAGTCAGTTGCGAATGCTTGCTGCACAACATCCCAGCATCACGTTTGCTGACTTCAAGGCCCTTGCCATCCAGGTCTTGGGACAGGAGCAGCCCCAGCCGAGCCCAGTCATCTGTGCTCCCTCACCTGGACCCTCAACAAGCATCGCTCCAGTTGTCCTGCCACTACCTCTGGGTACCTCACCTGCTGCCCAAACTGCGCAGACTACACCAGCAGACTCCAGAGATGACCTTCTGGCCCGAGTGGATCATCTGACCCGTGCCATGGAACAGATCACCGTCCGTCTAGATCGTCTGACCCAGCCGTCTTCATCGTCCAGTGATCCTTTGCGAAGTCTCAACATCTCACCTGAGTCGCCACCCAGACGTCCGTCTTCAGTGAAACCTCCGCAGAGTGAGAGGCCATACTGTACCTATTGCCATAGATATGGACACACCAGGCCTCAGTGTTTTCAGTTAAACGGGCCACCCCCGAGGCAGCGGGCCGCCCCTCGGGAGGAAAGAAGAAGGGCCCAGGTGAATCTTCAGTGCCATTGTCACGCTTCGTCTCAGCCTGCCCACACATCACAATCTGGGTGAACGGCGTCCCTCTGACAGCGTTGGTGGACACTGGATCTCAGGTAACAACCCTGCGCAAGCAGGCGTTCCTTGAACATTGGGACTTAGGTGTGTTGAATAGAACACCTGACACATGGATAAATCTGTGTGCCAGCAATGGACAGCCCATACCACAGCAGGGTTATTGGGAACCCACTATCCAGATTGGGGACTTGAAACTGCCTAGACAGGGTGTAATTGTCACTGATGTAGAGGATGATAGGTTTGCAGTTGTAATATTAGGCATGAATGTTTTACGCCATTGCTTTGCAGAAGTGTTGGATGCCTTGCATGCCTCTCTCCTTACAGCTTCTCCCAGTGACCAGCAGACCATTCAGCGGGCCATTCGTGTACTCAATGCCCAGCACAAGTTCGCCAACAAACAAGGTGAAATTGGTCGAGTCCGGATCCAAGATACCCGTCCAGTAACCCTACAGCCTGGAACAGAAACTATGGTGTGGTGCCGTGCCCGTCCGGGAATAGAAAATCAGGACTACGAGGCCTTGCTACAACCCATACAGGTAGATGGCCAACCACTTGTCATGGCTGCCCGCAGCCTTGTCACAGTTTCCAATGGACGTGTTCCTGTCCGCTTAGTCAACTTGGGCGATGCTCCCGTGAACCTCCACAAGTTCCACTCTGTGGCCCTGCTACACCGGTTAGCACCAGAAGACATTCTCTCTGGTGATTCTACCGCCACACAGCGTTCCACCCAAGCTGCTGAGAACATTCAGAATGGAGCCACGAAGTCCTGGTGGGATGAATTGAACGTGGGAGACGCCAATACCCCTATAGAGCACATCAATGGGGTTCGCAATGTGGCCAAGCGTTACCAATAGGCATTCAGCAAACACCCATTGGACTTTGGTAAGACCACGACCATACAACATCGCATTCTGACTGGCGACCACCATCCAATCAAGGAGCGTCACCGTCCAATACCACCAGCGATGTACCAACCGGTGAAAAAGTTGATCCAAGAGATGCGAGATGCTGATGTCATCCGGGAGAGTAACAGCCCCTGGGCAGCCCCGCTAGTCCTTGTCAAGAAGAAAGACGGAACCCTACGATTTTGTGTGGACTATCGTAAACTCAACAACGTCACGCACAAAGACGCATACCCATTGCCGCGGATTGAGGAATCTCTAACGGCTTTGGGATCAGCTACCTGTTTCTCGACCCTGGACTTAACCAGTGGATACTGGCAAGTCCCTATGGCGCCTGAAGATCGTGAAAAGACTGCGTTTACGACCCCGATGGGACTCTTTGAATTCAATAGTATGCCATTTGGGCTATGTAATGCCCCAGCCACATTCCAACGGCTTATGGAGAGGTGCCTCGGCCATGAGAATTTCCAGAGTGTGCTACTGTACCTGGACGATGTTATTGTATTCTCCCGGACATACCAAGAACACCTTCGTCACCTGTCCGAGGTATTCAAGGTACTTATACAGCACGGCCTAAAGGTGAAACCCTCCAAGTGCTACCTGTTGAAACCCCAAGTTCACTACCTTGGGCATGTCGTGAGCGCACAAGGCGTCCAACCTGATCCTGAAAAGATCACTGCAGTCCAGAACTGGCGAAGACCAACTACCGTCAAAGAAGTCCGAAGCTTCCTTGGATTCGCAGGTTACTACCGGCGTTTCATACCACACTTCGCCCAAGCAGCCGAGCCTCTGAACGAGTTGTTGCGCGGTTGTCCCAGAGAAAACTACAACCGAAAGCTTCCGGTAGACTGGACAACGCGTCAAGAGGAAGCCTTTCAAGCGCTTAAAGCACTTCTGACGCATCCACCAATTCTAGCCTATCCCGACTACAGTCAGCCATTCCGCTTGTACACAGATGCAAGTCACCAAGGTTTGGGTGCAGTGTTGTCCCAGGTTCAGGACAACAAAGAGCGAGTCATCGCCTACGCCAGCAGGAGTCTGAGAGGCGCGGAGAAGAACGACCAGAACTATAGTTCTTTCAAACTCGAACTTCTGGCGCTTGTCTGGGCCGTGACAGAGAAGTTTAAAGACTACCTGGCTGCCACACCCTTTACCGTGTACACAGATAACAATCCGTTGGCGCATCTGGACACTGCTCGACTGGGAGCCCTTGAACAACGGTGGGCCTCAAGACTCGCGAATTACAAGTTCTCTGTCAAGTATCGCAGTGGCAAGTCCAACGCTAACGCTGATGCACTCTCAAGGTTGCCTGTGGGAGAAGAACCACCCCGAAAAAACATCTGGGAAGAGGTGGAGATGCCACCATTCTACAACAAGTTTGCCCAACAGGTTGCTATTGGTGTCCCTGTAGAAGGAGAATCTCTGGCGAAAACAGCTGCCGAGTCCCTCCAGGAGCCATCTCTGTGGAAAACGTTCCAAGAAGAGAGCAGAGTTTTAGGAGAATTGTCAGATTTCCTGCTTACAGGAAGAATACCAACCCGTGTAAAGAGAGGTCTTCATGACGTGGAATTAAAACGCCTTTGGCGACAGAGGAAGCGCCTGTTTGTCCAACGAGGCCTTCTACATAGAAACACTCTTGATCCTGTCACAGGTGAAAGGCTTCATCAGATCCTCGTACCAAGAAGAGACGCACAGATGATACTTGAGGCGTATCATGACAGATCCGGTCACTTCGGGGTACAAAAGACCGAAGCTACCATCCGTCGTCGCTTCTATTGGGTTGGGATGAGGAGTGACATTGAGAGTTGGTGCCGAGAGTGTCCCGCCTGTAGTATCACCAAGGAAGGTCGAAGAGATCAGAAGGCCCCTCTACATCCAATTAAGACTCAAAAGCCGTGTGAAATTGTTGCTCTGGACCATGTGAAGTTGGGTCCCACACGTTCCGGCTACAGCTACGCTCTGACAATGGTGGATCATTACTCCAAGTTCCTTGTCATCGTGCCTGTCAGAGATCTTACAGCAAGAACTACGGCTGAGACCTTCTACGCAGAGTTTGTCCGCCATTACGGTTGTCCTGAGCATATCCTCACCGACCGTGGATCGGCGTTTGAATCCCAATTGTTCCGTGAGCTGTGTCAGTTCCAAGACTGCAAGAAGTTGCGAACCACAGCGTATCACCCTCAAGGGAATGGTATGTGCGAGAAGGCAAATCAAGTGATCATCGGCATGCTAAGAACAGCCGCAGTTACACCTGGTGTTGAGTGGCCTGAGCGTATCAAGGACTTGGCCTATATTTACAACAACACACCCCAAACATCTACGGGATACGCACCATTTTATCTAATGTTTGGAAGACAAGGTCAACTTCCTTCAGACTTAACCCTTGGTGTGAAGGTCCCTGACACCATCAATCCACTACCCATAACAGACTGGGTTGTTGAACACCGCCGACGTATGGAGGAAGCTAAAGAGATAGTTGAAACGCGCATGGATGAGGTTCGTAGGAGACAACAGGAGGATTACAACCATCACGCCCATGCAGCGCCCCTGAAAGTTGGCGACCGTGTATGGTTAAGGAATAACCATCGGAATGGGAAATTGGATCCATTCTGGGAGAAAGAACCATACAGTGTCATCTCCATACCATATCCTGAATCCGACGTGTATGAGATCTCTAAACCTGGGAGACAGCCCCAAGTAGTACACCGAAACCGTCTGAAGCTGTGCCTTAAAGAAGGACTACCCACAGAGGTGCCCCCAGCTGAGACAACGAGTACAGAGATCTTGTCACCTTCTGAAGCGAAAGAGAGACCCCCAACGTTAACTGAGCTTATGTGGGCGCCTAAACTACTACCATTTAGCTGTTATCCACCAATTGCTCTAGTGCAAGAGAATCCTTCGACAGATGATTTAATTGATTTCAGTGACTCTGTTCCTGATTCAAATCTCGTTCCACTTAGGCGTTCTGAGCGTACCACAAAAGGCATACCTCCAACACGCTATAGTGATGCCATGGCTGTCCTTGGGTAAAAGAGGTTAACTGTCTCTGCTTCTGTATATATGTTATTCCTGCTCTGATTACATTAATGTTTTTCCTGTGTGTATATACAGTATATATATAATATCTTGCCATGTAATATAGTATTTACATTTATATGCAACAATCCAAGCCATAGTGCCTGGCTCACCGAGCCAAGGAAGTTCTGTTACCCCATTGCGGTATGGACATTCGTGCGAGAGTGCCTACTCTTCCTTACAGAAAGGACTGTTTATTGTTTCTCAGAGAGACTCTCATGATAATGGACACTCACGAAATTTGTGCCAGAGAGCCTCTGGACCCATTTGCACTACTGTTGTTTCTATATGGACTGTCTGATGGTACCGCCAAAAGGTTCCATAAGTCTGAGTTTAATTATCTCTCCGTTACCCTTCAGACTTCTCATGGACATTCCAGGACTATGCCGGGAGGTCTTACCTCAAGTTTCTAGGTATTATATTTTTCTAAACTGTTAGTGACATTTGCACTTTATTCGTATTTATTAACGTTATGTTACATTTCTCACCTTCACCCCAGCCCGTCGCCGAGGTCGGCTCAGTGAAAGAGGGGGAGTATGTGGCATCCCAGAGCTGGCTATGGCTGGGCTGAGGGTGATCTCTGTGCATTGTATTATTTCCTGTTGCTTCATAGCCTGTGTGACATAGCAGGGGGTCCTGAGTCTCACACAACACAGCGCCACCTAGTGAGCCTCACACATGCATTACACCTCCCATAGGATTGAATAGTAACCAAATGTCCAATGGGAGGACATCGCCTGGGAAAAGGGGAGGAGTCAGCTGATCACTGGGTCCCCATGGTAACACCCCTGCAGGAAGGTCCTGCGTGTGAGGAGTTAGAAGTGTGGAGTGTTAGGAGGAGGAGGTGAGGAGATAAGTGTGATGTCCTGTGAAGAAACCAGTGAGTTTAGTGCAGGAATCTCAAGTCCTAGACAGGCCCAGGAAGGTTGGAGAGCTGACATACTCCAGCTATTCAGAAGATCCTGTCCACTGTCTGCCTAGCCATCGCCCTGAAGGAAGTCAAGCATCATTATCTTGTCAGCCTGAGACTGTGGAGAGAACATTCTGGAACACGTGCTCCATAGCAAGTATCACAGGATCCAGGGGCCAAGGCCAGACCTGTGGAATATCCTGCCACCCTGACTATTGCACCCCGAAACTCTGAGCTATCAGGACCACATAACGTGAGTGGGGAATATTATGTACTAGTATCATGGTGGGCATCCTCCTATGTGCCAAATAGGAGCCCAGACGCACCTTAGGGCTGTAACACTGAAGTATAAGGGGCTAGGAACACCTTTCATCAAGTCTACCCTGCACCCCAGGACTTTGCTGTGTCACCAGGCGTACCCCGTTGTTTTGTATTGAAGAAACTGTTTAAGCATTTGTGCCTCCACACCCATGGAAGTAAAAGTTCAACTTTACAACCGTTTCTGTGTCTGACTCTGCACCGACAACATCAGGGCGCCCCAAACACCACCAGTCGGCACAGTATAGGGGAAGCGCCCCGGGGGAACAATCACCACCAACATTTGTGCAGCCCCCTCATCACCGGTACCAGTGGTGGTAACGTGGGACAGCACCAGCGCTGCGCCCTCGTGCCCAGAGACCGTGACAAGTCTGCGCTGTTTGCACCCCCGCAATCCCAACTGCAGCGTTACCTTCCATCTGGTCACCGCATTGGTTAAAGGCTTCTTTTTGCAGGGAGAGCTGTTCTTTTTATTGTTACTGGTACATATACAGTGGGGAACAAAAGTATTTAGTCAGCCACCAATTGTGCAAGTTCTCCCACTTAAAAAGATGAGGCCGGCCTGTAATTGACATCATAGGTAGACCTCAACTATGAGAGACAAAAAGAGAAAACAAATCCAGAAAATCACATTGTCTGATTTTTTAAGAATTTATTTGCAAATTATGGTGGAAAATAAGTATTTGGTCACCTACAAACAAGCAAGATTTCTGGCTCTCACAGACCTGTAACTTCTTCTTTAAGAGGCTCCTCTGTCCTCCACGCATTACCTGTAGTAATGGCACCTGTTTGACATTGTTATCAGTATAAAAGACACCTGTCCACAACCTCAAACAGTCACACTCCAAACTCCACTATGGTGAAGACCAGAGAGCAGTGGAAAGACACCAGAAACAAAATTGTAGACCTGCACCAGGCTGGGAAGACTGAATCTGCAATAGGCAAGCAGCTTGGTGTGAAGAAATCAACTGTGAGAGCAATAATTAGTAAATGGAAGACATACAAGACCACTGATAATCTCCCTCGATCAGGGGCTCCACGCAAGATCTCACCCCGTGGGGTCAAAATGATCACAAGAACAGTGAGCAAAAATCCCAGAACCACACGGGGGGACCTAGTGAATGGCCTGCGGAAAGCTGGGACTAACGTAACAAAGGCTACCGTCAGTAACACACTACGCCGCCAGGGACTCAGATCCTGCAGTGCCAGACGTGTCCCCCTGCTTAAGCCAGTACATATCTGGGCCCGTCTGAAGTTTGCTAGAGAGCATTTGGATGTTCCAGAAGAGTATTGGGAGAATGTCATATGGTCAGATGAGACCAAAGTAGAACTGTTTGGTAGAAACACAACATGTCGTGTTTGGAGGAGAGTGAATGCTAAGCTGCATCCAAAGAACACCATACCTACTGTGAAGCATGGGGGTGGCAACATCATGCTTTGGGGCTGTTTCTCTGCAAAGGGACCAGAGCGACTGATGAAAGAATGAATAGGGCCATGGATCGTGAGAGTTTGAGTGCAAACCTCCTTCCATCAGCAAGGGCATTGAAGATGAAAGGTGGCTGGGTCTTTCAGCATGACAATGATCCCAAGCACACCACCAGGGCAATGAAGGAGTGGCTTCGTAAGAAGCATTTCAAGGTCCTGGAGTGGCCTAGCCAGTCTCCAGATCTCAACCCCATAGAAAATCTTTGGAGGGAGTTGAAAGTCCGTGTTTCCCAGCGTCAACCCCAAAATATCACTGCTCTAGAGGAGATCTGCATGGAGGAATGGGCCAACATACCAGCAACAGTGTGTGCCAACCTTGTGGAGACTTACAGAAAACGTTTGACCTCTGTCATTGCCAACAAAGGATATATAACAAAGTATTGAGATGAACTTTTGTTATTGACCAAATACTTATTTTCCACCATAATTTGCAAATCAATTCTTAAAAAATCAGACAATGTGATTTTCTGGATTTGTTTTCTCATTTTGTCTCTCATAGTTGAGGTCTACCTATGATGACAATTACAGGCCGGCCTCATCTTTTTAAGTGGGAGAACTTGCACAATTGGTGGCTGACTAAATACTTTTTTTCCCCACTATAGCTTTTTGATTACTGTTGATATCATATTTTGTGAGGCGAGATGGCAATTTTTACCGAGCAGGTTAAATAATGTTTTAGCTTTATTGTTTCGGATTGCTACAGACTTGAATACCAAATATGTTTTGTTTTTTTTATTAATTTTTACGTTTTTTTTTTTTATATATATTTCATTTTATATAAGAAAGGGTCATTTTTTTACACATGTATTAAATTTTTTTAACACACTTTATTTTTTTTACACTTTTGTTTGACATTTTTTTGATGCCACACTAGGGAACCTGAACCAGCCACACCCCCTGCATTAATTCTGCAAGCACATGAGGTCTACTCACCCTAGCAATGCATCATGTTGCTATCTGATGCCACTTCTGGTTTGGCACAGGAAGTGAGGCGCTCTGCGTCCCACCCTCCACTTACATATACCAGTCGGAGGCAAGCCGACCTACACTGCAACTCTGCTCTCTGCTTCCTTACACCTGAACCCTGGTAAGTGGTCCCAGGAGTCTTTCAGCCCTTGGAGCACTCTGTTGCTTTCCCTATTATGTTAATACTTACCCACTGAACTCGAGCTCTCCCCTGTTAATCCCTTGCTCTCTCAGGACTTTTTCTTTTATACACCTAGTGCCTCTATTTCTCTAATTTATACCTACAGTAGTATCTAATACCATGGTGTTCTAATATACTAAGCAAGTATACATTCTAATGATGCTCTGTATAAATCCAGTTATATGTTCTAACATACCTTTCTGCTTATATACACTTGGTTGACTAAGGACTGGATGCTACTTGGTACCTGCTCATAGTCTGTCTAATAACTCTAAACTGACTATATTTGTATGCCGACTATATTTGTGCACCTAGTATATCTACTACAGCCCTTATGCCAACATACAGTCATATGAAAAAGTTTGGGCACCCCTATTAATCTTAATCATTTTTAGTTCTAAATATTTGGGTGTTTGCAACAGCCATTTTAATTTGATATATCTAATAACTGATGGACACAGTAATATTTCAGGATTGAAATGAGGTTTATTGTACTAACAGAAAATGTGCAATATGCATTAAACCAAAATTTGACCGGTGCAAAAGTATGGGCACCTCAACAGAAAAGTGACATTAATATTTAGTAGATCCTCCTTTTGCTAAAATAACAGCCTCTAGTCGCTTCCTGTAGCTTTTAATCAGTTCCTGGATCCTGGATGAAGGTATTTTTGACCATTCCTCTTTACAAAACAATTCCAGTTCAGTTAAGTTTGATGGTCGCCGAGCATGGACAGCCCGCTTCAAATTATCCCACAGATGTTCAATGATATTCAGGTCTGGGGACTGGGATGGCCATTCCAGAACATTGTAATTGTTCCTCTGCATGAATGCCTGAGTAGATTTGGAGCTGTGTTTTGGATCATTGTCTTGCTGAAATATCCATCCCCGGCGTAACTTCAAATTTGTCACTGATTCTTGTACATTATTCTCAAGAATCTGCTGATACTGAGTTGAATCCATGCGACCCTCAACTTTAACAAGATTCCCGGTGCCGGCATTGGCCACACAGCCCCAAAGCATGATGGAACCTCCACCAAATTTTACAGTGGGTAGCCAGTGTTTTCCTCGGAATGCTGTGTTTTTTTGACGCCATGCATAACGCCTTTTTGTATGACCAAACAACTCAATCTTTGTTTCATCAGTCCACAGGACCTTCTTCCAAAATGAAGCTGGCTTGTCCAAATGTGCTTTTGCATACCTCAGGCGACTCTGTTTGTGGCGTGCTTTCAGAAACGGCTTCTTTCGCATCACTCTCCCATACAGCTTCTCCTTGTGCAAAGTGTGCTGTATTGTTGACCGATGCACAGTGACACCATCTGCAGCAAGATGATGCTGCAGCTCTTTGGAGGTGGTCTGTGGATTGTCCTTGACTGTTCTCACCATTCTTCTCTGCCTTTCTGATATTTTTCTTGGCCTGCCACTTCTGGGCTTAACAAGAACTGTCCCTGTGGTCTTCCATTCCCTTACTATGTTCCTCACAGTGGAAACTGACAGGTTAAATCCCTGAGACAACTTTTTGTATCCTTCCCCTGAACAACTATGTTGAACAATCTTTGTTTTCAGATCATTTGAGAGTTGTTTTGAGGAGCCCATGATGCCACTCTTCAGAGGAGATTCAAATAGGAGAACAACTTGCAATTGGCCACCTTAAATACCTTTTCTCATGATTGGATACACCTGGCTATGAAGTTCAAAGCTCAGTGAGGTTACAAAACCAATTTTGTGCTTTAGTAAGTCAGTAAAAAGTAGTTAGGAGTATTCAAATCAATAAAATGATAAGGGTACCCAAATTTTTGCACCGGTCAAATTTTGGTTTAATGCATATTGCACATTTTCTGTTAGTACAATAAACCTCATTTCAATCCTGAAATATTACTGTGTCCATCAGTTATTAGATATATCAAATTGAAATGGCTGTTGCAAACACCCAACTATTTAGAACTAAAAATGATTAAGATTAATAGGGGTGCCCAAACTTTTTCATATGACTGTATCTACTAAGCCTATGTATAATATATGCCTATACAAGCTTTTATACACATTAAAGCAGAATGGTGTATACCCATATCCCCCACTTCTCGAGTGGGGAGCCACTGTGTACATATAAGTTTTTTTATATGCCATTTGATATATGCCTATAGAATATATATATATATATATATATATATATATATATATATATATATATATATATATATATATATTTATATATATACAGTGGGGAAAAAAAAGTATTTAGTCAGCCACCAATTGTGCAAGTTCTCCCACTTAAAAAGATGAGAGAGGCCTGTAATTGACATCATAGGTAGACCTCAACTATGAGAGATAAAATGAGAAAACATATCTAGAAAATCACATTGTCTGATTTTTAAAGAATTTATTTGCAAATTATGGTGGAAAATAAGTATTTGGTCAATAGCAAAAGTTCATCTCAATACTTTGTTATATATCGTTTATTGGCAATGACAGAGGTCAAACGTTTTCTGTAAGTCTTCACAAGGTTGGCACACACTGTTGCTGGTATGTTGGTCCATTCCTCCATGCAGATCTCCTCTAGAGCAGTGATGTTTTGGGGCTGTCGCTGGGCAACACGGACTTTAAACTCCTTCCAAAGGTTTTCTATGGGGTTGAGATCTGGAGACTGGCTAGGCCACTCCAGGACCTTGAAATGCTTCTTACAAAGCCGCTCCTTCGTTGCCCTGGCGGTGTGCTTGGGATTATTGTCATGCTGAAAGACCCAGCCACGTTTCATCTTCAATGCCCTTGCTGATGGAAGGAGGTTTGCACTCAAAATCTCACGATACATGGCCCCATTCATTCTTTCATGTACACGGATCAGTCGTCCTGGTCCTTTTGCAGAGAAACAGCTCCAAAGCATGATGTTGCCACCCCCATGCTTCACAGTAGGTATGGTGTTCTTTGGATGCAACTCAGCATTCACTCTCCTCCAAACACGACGAGTTGTGTTTCTACCAAACAGTTCTACTTTTGTTTCATCTAACCATATGACATTCTCCCAATACTCTTCTGGAACATCCAAATGCTCTCTAGCAAACTTCAGACAGGCCCGGATATGTACTGGCTTAAGCAGGGGGACATGTCTGGCACTGCAGGATCTGAGTCCCTGGCAGCGTAGTGTGTTACTGACGGTAGCCTTTGTTACGTTAGTCCCAGCTTTCTGCAGGTCATTCACTAGGTCCCCCCCGTGTGGTTCTGGGATTTTTGCTCACCGTTCTTGTGATCATTTTGACCCCACGAGGTGAGATCTTGCGTAGAGCCCCTGATCGAGGGAGATTATCAGTGGTCTTGTATGTCTTCCATTTTCTAATTATTGCTCCCACAGGTGATTTCTTCACACCAAGCTGCTTGCCTATTGCAGATTCAGTCTTCCCAGCCTGGTGCAGGTCTACAATTTTGTTTCTGGTGTCCTTCCACAGCTCTTTGGTCTTCACCATAGTGGAGTTTGGAGTGTGACTGTTTGAGGTTGTGGACAGGTGTCTTTTATACTGATAACAATGTCAAACAGGAGCCATTACTACAGGTAATGAGTGGAGGACAGAGGAGCCTCTTAAAGAAGAGGTTACAGGTCTGTGAGAGCCAGAAATCTTGCTTGTTTGTAGGTGACCAAATACTTATTTTCCACCATAATTTGCAAATAAATTCTTTAAAAATCAGACAATGTGATTTTCTGGATTTGTTTTCTCATTTTGTCTCTCATAGTTGAGGTCTACCTATGATGACAATTACAGGCCTCTCTCATCTTTTTAAGTGGGAGAACTTGCACAATTGGTGGCTGACTAAATACTTTTTTTCCCCACTGTATATATATACTGTATATTTGTACTATATGCTTATATATTCTTTCTGAAGCAATAATCACCATAATTATACACATCTACATAAAGGTATATAGACATATCCTTGTACATCTTCCATTATTGAGTCAGAAAACACTATACCCTATATTGCTATTATAGAGAGATTACTATGTGGTATATCATGTTAACATGTGAAAAGGTATCACTATTAGACTTGACTTTTGTTATGACATTCATTTGTTCTACTTATTGTTTTAGGTCTCCCACCAGGGACAACTATTTGGGACCCATACCCCATTCTACATAAAATTCGTCTTCAATTGGCAAGTCACTTCATTGGTATGAACATACTCTCCCCTTCTTCTCCCCACCCGCCTTCACCCCCCTCCCTTTTCTGGCCTTTATATCTATTTTTACACAGATATACCCTATTACAGTGGGTACGGAAAGTATTCAGACCCCTTTAAATTTTTCACTCTTTGTTTCATTGCAGCCATTTGCTAAAAGCAAAAAAGTTCATTTTATTTCTCATTAATGTACACTCAGCACCCCATCTTGACAGAAAAAAAAACAGAAATGTAGATATTTTTGCAAATTTATTAAACAAGAAAAAATGAAATATCATATGCTCATAAGTATTCAGACCCTTTGCTCAGTATTGAGTAGAAGCACCCTTTTGAGTTAGTACAGCCATGAGTCTTCTTGGGAATGATGCAACAAGTTTTTCACATCTGGATTTGGATCCTCTGCCATTCTTCCTTGCAGATCCAGGTTGGATGGTGAAAGTTGGTGGACAGCCATTTTCAGGTCTTTCCAGAGATGCTCAATTGGGTTGAGGTCAGGGCTCTGGCTGGGCCAGTCAAGAATGGTCACAGAGTTGTTCCGAAGCCACTCCTTTGTTATTTTAGCTGTGTGCTTAGGGTCATTGTCTTGTTGAAAGGTGAACCTTCGTCCCAGTCTGAGGTACAGAGCACTCTGGAAGAGGTTTTCTTCTAGGATATCTCTGTACTTGGCCGCATTCATCTTTCCTTCAATTGCAACCAGTCGTCCTGTATCTGCAGCTGAAAATCCCCATACCATGATTCTGCCACCACCATGTTTCACTGTTGGGATTGTATTGGGCAGGTGATGAGCAGTGCCTGGTTTTCTCCACATATACCGCTTAGAATTAACACCAAAAAGTTCAATCTTTGTCTCATCAGACCAGAGAATCTTATTTCTCATAGTCTGGGTGTCCTTCATATGTTTTTTGGCAAACTCTATGTGGGCTTTCATATGTCTTGCACTGAGGAAAGGCTTCCTTCGGGCCACTCTGCCATAAAGCCCCGACTGGTGGAGGGCTGCAGTGATAGTTGACTTTGTGGAACTTTCTCCCATCTCCCTACTGCATCTCTGGAGCTCAGCCACAGTGATCTTTGGGTTCTTCTTTACCTCTCTCACTAAGGCTCTTCTCCTACGATTGCTCAGTGTGGCTGTGCTCTTAGGAACCTTGAGTGCTGCAGAAATTCTTTTGTAACCTTTGCCAGATCTGTGCCTTGCCACAATTCTGTCTCTGAGCTCCTTGGGCAGTTCCTCTGACCTCATGATTCTCATTTGCTCTGACTTGCACTGTGAGCTGTGAGGTCTTATATAGACAGGTGTGTGCCTTTCCTAATCAAGTCCAATCAGTTTAATTGAACACAGCTGGACTCCAATGAAGGAGTAGAACCATCTCAAGGAGGATCAGAAGGAAATGGACAGCATGTGAGTTAAATATAAGTGTCACAGCAAAAAGTCTGAATACTTATGACCATGTGATAGTTCAGTTTTTCTTTTTTAATAAATTTGCAAAAATATCTACATTTCTGTGTTTTTTTTTCTGTCAAGATGGGGTGTTGCGTGTACATTAATGAGAAATATTTTTTTTTTTTAGCAATGGTTGCAATGAAAAAAAGAGTGAAAAATTTAAAGGGGTCTGAATACTTTCCATACCCACTGTATGTGTATAAAAAACATAATGGGGTATGTACACCTTTATTGTATATTTTCACAGCTTGTATATTTTCCTAGACTGATGAAAGGTGAAACTCACCCAAAACGTTGCAATAAGCCTTATTTTGTATTATGCGGCATTCAACTGTATTACTCATGGATTATTGAAAACAATTATTAAATAAGCAAGCTCATAAAAAAAGCTCATCACCGGAGACCGGAGTGCTGTCCATCTCTAGAAAATAAAGGTAACCAGTCATTTTATTGCACAGTGAACACAGTTAAAATGAAACCAAAAGAAATGGCAGAATTGTGTCTTTTTCCTATTCTATTTAGCTTTAAAATACATTCCTGTATATTGATCATTTAATAGTATCACCAAAAAATACAACTCCCCTGTAAACGATATGCTCTCATATGGCTATGTTAAAAACTGAAAAACAAAAATGGCCATCTCCAAGAGGTAAAAAATTCCTACCAATTTTCTATTGTAGAATCTGTGGCACTTCTTCACATAGCTGGTTCCATTCACCATACAGAACAGCAAGTCATCATTGCATGTCAAATGAAAGCTGGATGTGGTAAAATAAAGGATATAGGATGGGGATACAAACTGAACTTCTCTTATAGAGGGGGGCAGGTATTTTAACATTGCAGTAAAAGTCCAACTCACAGGTTGTAATAATGGTTCTTCCTTCATGTTTCAATTTATACACCCTACCTGATTCAGGAGTAGTCTATAATAAGTTTAGGTTTAACAATAGGTTTAGCTAAGCTTATCCTGGCAGCAGCCTACGCCTGATGGCACCATTTTGGTGGGAATACTGATCTAGTATAGTGTTTAATAGCAGCAACCAGTGCCAATATCAAGTACAATAATTCTGTACACACTCTAGAAAGGTATTCTGTATTCTGTGTCAGGTGAAATGAAGTATAGTGGGACAGTGCCATGCTGCTCAGTCTACCAATGGTTTATAAAGCCACATTTTAATGAAATGATGTACAGTATTTGCAAGTAGATTAGTATCCAATGTAGGATATTTGTTTAGAAAAAGTTATTACTATTTGGAACATGTGACATTTAGGTATGAATAGATTAGAACAGGCAATCTATTGTGTAATCTAGAGGCATGGATAAAATGGACTAAAATGTATCCAAGATTATCAAAAACTATGTAATCTATAAAAAGTAGATGTATCAGCTGCTCTATTTTCCAGTGCAATCCACCTTACCAAGAAAATAAGTTTGTTTTCTCTCTTCTTGCACATCTTGCTCATTGGGGTTTAATGAGCAATTCATAGCAGATGATTGAGATGGATATTTCTGTAACTTCAGAAAATGATGGGCTATATGCAGACAATCACTGCGCAGCATAAAGCCACTGTGCTGGAGTTACAGAAATATCAAACCAGCCTGGAGGGAAGGCAGCTCTCCTGCTCCTAAGAAAGACAAAGATATATCATTGATAGTGTAAATCCACAATATTGGATTGGGGTCCTTCATTCCACCAGAGAACATAATGTTGAGATTGTACCCACATCTATAAAGAGCATGTATGCATCCACTTTTAATTAATTTGTAATAGTTGTTAATATAATATGAAGAACACAAGAAAAAATGTAACCTGGCACCCGTAGAAGCTATGGGAAGCCATACAGGTCAGCTGCAGCTCTTACCCAGGGACCAACCTACAACGTAGGTGGTAATAATGTGTAGAGAGGTATAAAATGGGGGAGAAAAAAAACTGGGAAGATTTTAGAGTGCTGCTGAGCAATAAAGAAGGACTTGGATTGAAGTGAACACACTTTATTGGTTCCAGTAGGATGTACAGAGGCAAAGCGCTCTTTGATATAGTCTGAAGTGTTCTGAACAACAATGCCCCCGCCTTAGCTTTTATCTCTGAGGTTATTAGAGGGAGGGATATGGTTATTTGCTAGATTTTGAAATTCATTGTGAACAAGTGAAAAAAATGTTTCTATTGCTGGTCCTTTGTGGTGGGTTGGGTTGAAATTTGACAGGGGGCGTACATCAGCAGGGATAGGTGCTAATAGGGAGGAACTAGCTGGTGAGTCATCTAGTGTTGCAGAGGAAGATACTGAAAAGTCTCAATACTGTAAATTGACGGCTATATGAATTTAAATCAAGGAATAGTTGGAAGCCATTAGGTTGAGCTGTGGGGCAAAAAGATAGGCCTTTATTAAGTAATTTGTGTTTGTCTGAAGTAAGTTGGTACGTGGATAGACTAAATAATTTGATGGGTGAAGTATGTTCCTGTCTCAGGGAAGGTTCCTTCTTTTGGATCTTGGGTTTACCTCTGACCTCTACACCCTCTGGGTTGGTCTTTTCTGCTGGTGGTGAAAAATTGGGTTATGGTGGTGGAACAGGTGATTGGGGATAATATTGTGGTGGTCGACTGATGGCTTGGGAGTGAGTGGGAAATGGGGAGCATGGTGAGCTGTGAGGGAAGGGCCAAAAAAGAATCCACTGATGGATTGGTGGACCCCGTGGGAATGCTAGGAAGGCCAATGGAGAGTGATTGGGAATGACTGGATTTGGAGACTGGTGTGCCTGAATCAGAGGTACTTTGTGGTAAGGGATTGGCAGGAGGGGATGGTGTGGAAATAGGTGAGAAAGGATCCTCATATGTGGAGATTTGGGAGAGGTCTAGGTCAAGGTCTGATGGGTTATTTGATAATTGGGAAAGGTGATTGTCTAGTTCAGAGGCCTTGAAAGCTCCTGTCTAAATGAGGGGTGTCCATTAGTTTGGTGGAAGTGGAGTGTCTAAAGAATCTCAGAAGGGGTTTCCTATTGGACTTGGTTCAAGTAATGTGGTGTAAGGAAGGAATAGGAGATGAGTTGTGTAAAGTACTGGAAGTAGACTGGATAGGAGCAACTTCCAGTGTACTGGGAGTATCAATTGTATCCCTGGGGTTTTCTTTTATTTCCTTTGTTTCCGGATGGTTCTTGATCACTAGATTCAAATGTGATCAAGGGTCTACTAGATCTAGTGACGAAGAACCAAAGAAGATCAAAGTTGGAAAAATTTGTGAGACTTTCTTATGGGCTTTATTTTTATGTGCTTTCTATGTGTCGGTATGATTATGGGGATATCAAATTTAGGTTAAGGCCCCACATTGCAAGCCACAGCCAAAAAGTGCTGTTGGAAATCAGCGGCAGAAACGCATTGCGGTTTTTCCAGCAGCCCTTTTCAAAGAAAGTCTGAAGTGTTTTCACTCCATCGGACCGCCGCAGAAAAATAGGGGTATTGTGCATGTAGAAAACCGAGGAATAGCACATGTACAGTCATGGCCAAAAGTTTTGAGAATGACACAAATATTATATTTTCACATGATCTGCTGCCCTCTGGTTTTTATGTGTGTTTGTCAGATGTTTTTATCACATACAGAAATATAATTGCATTCATATTATGAGTAACAGAAGCTTATATTGACAGTTAGAATGAGTTAATGCAGCAAGTCAATATTTGCAGTGTTGACCCTTCTTCTTCAGGACCTCTGCAATTCTCCCTGGCATGCTCTCAATCAACTTCTGGACCAAATCCTGACTGATAGCAGTCCATTCTTGCAGAATCAATGCTTTAATTTTGTCTGAATTTGTTGGTTTTTGTTTGTCCACCCGTCTCTTGATGATTGACCACAAGTTCTCAATGGGATTAAGATCTGGGGAGTTTCCAGGCCATGGACCCAAAATCTCTATGTTTTGTTCCCTGAGCCATTTAGTTATCACCTTTGCTTTATGGCAAGGTGCTCCATCATGCTGGAAAAGGCATTGTTGAGCGCCAAACTGCTCTTGGACGGTTGGGAGAAGTTGCTCTTGGAGGACATTCTGGTACCATTCTTTATTCATGGCTGTGTTTTTAGGCAAGACTGTGAGAGAGCCGATTCCCTTGGCTGAGAAGCAACCCCACACATGAATGGTTTCAGGATGCTTTACAGTTGGCATGAGACAAGACTGGTGGTAGCGCTCACCTCTTCTTCTCCGAATAAGCTGTTTTCCAGATGTTCCAAACAATCGAAAAGGGGATTCATCAGAGAAAATGACTTTACCCCAGTCCTCAGCAGTCCACTCCCTGTACCTTTTGCAGAATATCAGTCTGTCCCTGATATTTTTTCTGGAGAGAAGTGGCTTCTTTGCTGCCCTCCTTGAGACCAGGCCTTGCTCCAAGAGTCTCCGCCTCACAGTGCATGCAGATGCACTCACACCTGCCTGCTGCCATTCCTCAGCAAGCTCTGCACTGCTGGTAGCCCCATCCCGCAGCTGAAACACTTTTAAGAGACGGTCCTGCCGCTTGCTGGTCTTTCTTGGGCGCCCTGGAGCCTTTTTGGCACCAATGGAACCTCTCTCCTTGAAGTTCTTGATGACGCGATAGATTGTTGACTGAGGTGCAATCTTTCTAGCTGCAATACTCTTCCCAGTTAGGCCATTTTTGTGCAGTGCAATGATGACTGCACGTGTTTCTTTAGAGATAACCATGGTTAACAGAAGAGAAACAATGATGGCAAGCACCAGCCTCCTTTTAAAGTGTCCAGTGGTGTCATTCTTACTTAATCATGACAGATTGATCTCCAGCCCTGTCCTCATCAACACCCACACCTGTGTTAATGGAGCAATCACTGAAACGATGTTAGGTGGTCCTTTTAAGGCAGGGCTGCAATGATGTTGAAATGTGTTTTGGGGGATAAAGTTCATTTTCTAGGCAAATATTGACTTTGCAAGTAATTGCTGTTAAGCTGATCACTCTTTATAACATTCTGGAGTATATGCAAATTGCCATTAGAAAAACTGAAGCAGTAGACTTTGTAAAAATTAATATTTGTATCATTCTCAAAACTTTTGGCCATGACTGTACAATGGGTAACTGAAGATGGGAAATGGATAGGCAAGAGAAAGGGCAAAGGGGTGGCAGCGTATTGCAATAGAGAATGGAAGTAGGTAAACAAAGGAAGAGGTGGAGTAAGAGAGAGTTGAAAAACCAAGATATACAAATAGATTGAGAATAAAAAAAAGTAAAAAGAATAAAATGAATGATGAAATATGGAAAAATAAGTGAATGATGAGAAAATAAATTAAAAAATAATAATAAATGAATATATGTAAAGGAAATTATAAAATGATAACATGAAGCAGTGTGTTATGCTGTGTGAATATTGCTATATTTGTTGTTATATGTAGGCAAAAAACAAGCACCAAACCCTAACTTGATATGAAAATGATCGGTAATAAATAATGATACATATAATCATAAATAATAAATCATAAACTATATGGGGTAACTATAACTCCTCACACATTCTATCACAAAAATACTGACACACCAACTAATTAAACAACAACTTCCATAACTAATGGTACTCTACCTACACCTAAAAAAGACAAATGCCCAACATCTCTAAAGATTCCCCCAAACCCAAATCATTCCTTAACCTAGAACACAGAAGGACCTTTAATAGAAAAGCATCTCAGACACCCATTAAGACTCTCAATTCCAAGCCCTCGTACACCATCCAAGGTGCATCACGCACCCTCTGCCCACCTCCCTTGGAGGATGGCCATTCTAATCTAGTCACTTCTAATTTAACCCCCTCCAAACCACCTAGTTCTGATTTACACTATCAACCAGTGTCAATGGGTCTAATTCCCACCAATGCCTTTAAGACCACAGATTTGGATATCCATCTCAATAATTTATCCTTGTCCACAAAAACCGATGGTCCTATAACCATTGTCCCCATTACAGACATGTTGGAGATCTCCCAAATTTCAATCTATGATGACCCTTCCCCTTTCCCCTAAACTAACACTCAAACCTAAATTTCCCATGAATCCCACTTTCCCTATCCCTAATAAACCCAATTTTCACCAAGGGGACACTATGTTATCTTCCAGTAACAACTCCATAGATTCTTTTTTAGCCCTGCTCTCCCAACTGACCATGTCCCCAATATCACAATCATTACCAACAAAACAATCCACAACATCCCTCTTATCACCTATAACCAGCTCCACTACAATTACTCAATTATTTCAAACCAACTGACATATTTCAACAAAAAGAAAAACCGACCAAGAGGATCCCGAGGTGGAACTAAAAGGTCAAAATCCCAAAAGACGAAACCCAGGATAGCACAAAAACTAAAATATTTAATCTTTCACAATCTCAGTTCTGAAGAAATTAGTCTTCTCAGTAAAGGTTTATCCATCTGCCCCACTGAACCCACCCAATGGTTTTCAATTATTTATAGACCTAAATGCCTTCATTAGACATTTTACACTCATAAGGCACTTTACCATTTCCAAAACTAATCCTGGATCCTCTTCACTAATTACTTCTATTGATACTAATTTTATATTACACCCTATGCCTGTGGATGTACACCCATTCTTGACCTTCAACCCAACTGACTACAGGGGCTCTGTAATTCATACATTCTTTACCTTGGTCAATGAAAAATTTCAAAAGTTGGAATCAAGTCCCCCAAAAGAACCTTTCACTATCAGAACATAAGGCTCTGATCAACGTGAAAAAGAAGTCAGACATAGTGATTCACCCTGCGGACAAAGGGGGTGGGATAGTCATCCAAAATCTTGGAGACTACATAACTAAAGCTATCCACCTCCTAGATGACAGAGTTTTACGAAGTTCAATCCAAAAATCGACTCCCCATATATACTCTAAAATATAGAGATCTCATTAACCGAGCCATAGCTTCTAAACTTCTCAATAAAAAATGAGAAGACATTTCTTTAAGTCATTGAGCCCCCTATATTTTTTCTATCACCTCCCAAAAGTACATAAAAGTACAAAGTTATCCTCCTCCCAGTCGACCCATCATATCAGAGATTGGTTGATTAACAAGCAACCTGTCTAATTTTATCGATCATTATCTCCAAAACCTGGTAACCCAACTTCCCTCATATCTAAAAGACTCAACTTATCAAAGAACTCCAATACTTCAACACCACACACCAACCGAAAGAAGGGTGGTCTTTATTAACATCTGATGTCTCCGCACTATACTATAATATTCTGCATGAACATGGATTAACTGTCTAAATTTCAGGAGTGAATTGATAGAGTAGAAAATAATAAAACTTCACTTTTATTTCTTATATAAATAAAAATAAATCTAAAATCGTATTAGAAAGACGAGACTCACTAGTGCTCCCAAGTGCTACCATGTGATTAGTGAAAGAGAAGGGATGAGATCACATAAATTGCATATATAGTGTGCACTAATATTTATAGATGCCCAAAGCAAATATTAGCCCTGCTATTTTATTTTCTAATGACCATAATAATGAGAGCAACATGAGTCATATAGTTAATAGCATTAGTGTCATTTAAAGGGATTGTATGAAGGGTAGCTAAAACAAAACAAACAGGGAGGGGTTAAACAAACAAAACAGGGAGCTAAGACAAACAAACAGGGAGGGATTCGTTTAGTATTCAGCAAAAGTCCTCATATTGCTTCTCATAACAGCTGAGACAGCGTCTACTCTGCTTGAGGTATAAGTATATTCTTGTGCCTCACATAAAGCCTCAAATGTATATGGACACACAGTCAGTCAGAACTGTGTGTTACCTGGCACTGAGGATTCACCAGATATACTCCACTGGCAAGTTATAGCGGAATACACCCTCAGTAGGGTAATTTTGTCAGCACCTCACAGCCTCCCAGCACCCTTTTCACATACACCTCTATCTGACACCTATAGCACACATTTAAAAGTCTCTCCCTAAGTGCTAAAGAGTTAAAATAAAAAAAAGCCGTACGCGTTTCACCAGCCATTGCTGGATCATCAGGGGACTAAAGCAGTATAACCTCTCAGTCTGAGAGTGAAATGGCAATGGCGCCGGAGTCTCAAGAAAGCCTTCCTTAAAACGGGGGCTAAGCCCCGCCCACAGGGCGTGCCACATGACGTCACGTCCAATCATTATGCGGGGGAGGCGGATCCATAGCCGATGCTCCTCCCCCTCACATTCGTCATCCGAGGTGCTCCTCCCAGGGGCAGGGAAGCTGTCAGTGTCGTCATGGAGACATAGAAGCGTGTCTCCTATGTTTACATCGTGCTGTCATCTCTCTGATCCTAATTGTAGGCAGTTGGAGCAGGAAACACAGAAGTCATGTTATCAAGAAATTCATGTGTATTGTCTAATATTATGCTTAAACACATAAGATGCTTGATCTATACCGCACCAGCACTTCTCAGTTCAGCAGTACATACTGTATAAATGTTAAAGCACAACAGATATCAAATCCAGATTTAGGGACCGCGGATACCCAGATAACACACTAAAGGGAGCTTTCCAACACGCTATAACATGTGATCAAAGAGAGCTTTTGATCCCAAAGAGACATAGTCAGAACATAAAATCTGATAATGTAACTAGAATTGTTGGAACTTTTGATAATATGCATCAAGAGACTAGGGAAATACTTGGTAAATATTGAGGGATATTACTCCAGGACGATGATCTGAAAGAGATTTTAGGATCCACCCCCCAGATCACTTATAGACGTGGGAAGAGTTTAAAGGACAGGATGGTTAGGAGTCATTACGTTGCCCCTAAATCAACGGTGAATTGGCTTAGCCAGAAACCTAATGGCACCTTCAGATGTGGCAACTGTATCGCATGTGGACAGGTACAAAAAACTAAAACAGCAACATGTGCAATTACTGGTGAGGTCTGCCAAATTAACGACTGTCGTAGTAAAGGAGTGATCTATCTAGCACAGTGTCCCTGTCCAAAAGATTACATAGGTAAGACTAAACGTGAATTTAGGGTAAGGATAAGGGAGCACTTTAATGATATTCTCAACAATCGGGACACACCAATAGCTAAACATGCGCATAGCCACCATGACGGACAACCTGAATCCTTCAGATTCATAGGATTGCAACTGATCCGACCACCAGGAAGGGGTGGCAATTGGGATAGACTTCTGCTGCAACATGAATGCAGATGGATTCACCGTTTTAAATCGACATCCCCGGGGGGAATTAACGAATGCTTGTCCTTCACTCCATTTTTATGATTCCCTGTAATATTTTGGAGTTAGGGAATATATATACTCAGGATGGATGCATTATGATGCTGTCCACATGAAACATGTCTTCAGGGGTGAGGGAATAAAAGTGTAACCCCCCCCCCCCCCCCGACATATCTCTTTGAGTATATTTATTATATCTACTATGGCACATACCCTAAATCTGATGACATTATTAGGAATCCTCTTATCCATTTTTCTGGTATATCTGTGTGATATACATTTCCTTTGGGAAATGGGAAAATATTGTATCTCATATATGGGCAATTCACTGTAACTGTATAGTGAACATAATATTTAGATATATGCTGAGTGACTTTCACTCTAGTATTAGTATGGTGATCTATGATTCATGGCTCTTATGGAGTTTAATGAGGATGGGTAATATAGATGGCACCTTGATAAATGTAAGCTCAGTTGGGGAATTATTGTTCATTGTAAAGGTGAATACGGACCCTGTCTACCTCTATTGATGCAATGTACCATCTGGATTTTATATCTGTTGTGCTTTAACATTTATATGTACTGCTGAACTGAGAAGTGCTGGTGCGGTATAGATCAAGCATCTTATGTGTTTAAGCATAATATTAGACAATACACATGAATTTCTTGATAACATGACTTCTGTGTTTCCTGCTCCAACTGCCTACAATTAGGATCAGAGAGATGACAGCACGATGTAAACATAGGAGACACGCTTCTATGTCTCCATGACGACACTGACAGCTTCCCTGCCCCTGGGAGGAGCACCTCGGATGACAAATGTGAGGGGGAGGAGCATTGGCTATGGCTCCGCCTCCCCCGCATTATGATCGGACGTGACGTCATGTGACACGCCCTGTGGGCAGGGCTTAGCCCCGTTTTAAGGAAGGCTTTCTTGAGACTCCGGCGCCATTGCCATTTCACTCTCAGACTGAGAGGTTATACTGCTTTAGTCCCCTGATGATCCAGCAATGGCTGGTGAAACGCGTACGGCTTTTTTTTATTTTAACTCTTTAGCACTTAGGGAGAGACTTTTAAATGTGTGCTATAGGTGTCAGATAGAGGTGTATGTGAAAAGGGTGCTGGGAGGCTGTGGGGTGCTGACAAAATTACCCTACTGAGGGTGTATTCCGCTATAACTTGCCAGTGGAGTATATCTGGTGAATCCTCAGTGCCAGGTAACACACAGTTCTGACTGACTGTGTGTCCATATACATTTGAGGCTTTATTTGAGGCACAAGAATATACTTATACCTCAGGCAGAGTAGACGCTGTCTCAGCTGTTATGAGAAGCAATATGAGGACTTTTGCTGAATACTAAACGAATCCCTCCCTGTTTGTTTGTCTTAGCTCCCTGTTTTGTTTGTTTAACCCCTCCCTGTTTGTTTTGTTTTAGCTACCCTTCATACAATCCCTTTAAATGACACTAATGCTATTAACTATATGACTCATGTTGCTCTCATTATTATGGTCATTAGAAAATAAAATAGCAGGGCTAATATTTGCTTTGGGCATCTATAAATATTAGTGCACAATATATATGCAATTTATGTGATCTCATCCCTTCTCTTTCACTAATCACATGGTAGCACTTGGGAGCACTAGTGAGTCTCGTCTTTCTAATATGATTTTATATTTATTTTTATTTATATAAGAAATAAAAGTGAAGTTTTATTATTTTCTACTCTATCAATTCCCTCCTGAAATTTAGATATATAAATCCTGATAGAGCTATAGACAGGGCTGGACCTCCTGTATTCAGACTAACTGGTCTTTAACATTACATGGATTAACTGCAATTGATCATTTCCTTTCCCAGAATGACTTAATGTATCACACAAAAGTTTCATTATGGACAGAATCCAATTTATATTGGGACATAATTCCTTTCAGAATACAATTCACAAACAAATAAAAGGGTGTGCGATGGGCATCAGATTTGCACTCTCATATGAAAATCTATATATGGGATACTTCCAAGAGAAATACATTCATACCCATGACAAAACACATCCCCAATTTATATTTTACATAAGATATATAGACGACTTATTTTTCATTTGGGATGGTGATGAGAAAAAAAATCAAAAAATTTTATCACAACACTGGGTCAGAATAATCTTGGTCTATCTTTCATTTTCTACCCTCTACTACTCAGATCTACTACCCTCCGAAATATCTTCACCCCAAGCAGGCCCCGAAGCTCCTAGTATCCAAAACCACTCTCTCTTCAAGAAAGGAGTCTGTAAATGCAGCCACCCGAAATGCTTATGCTGCTCCAGTATCAAGCATAAATCAACCTCTAAGTTGAGTTGTAATTCAAACTATGTAATATATCCACTGGAGTGCCCCTGCAGACTAGTAGTCTGCAGGGGCACTCCTATAGTCAACCATTTCACAGCAGGATAAACAGCCATCAGTCCAACGTGAATAAGGGGGTCAAAAATCATAATGCATCTCTACCCTGTGCTCTCAAGCATAATTGCAATTTTAAGTGTATTTCTATTATACCTATCGAACAGATCCCCATATCCACTCCTAACTGATTCCAGAAACTTCCACAGTGGGAGGTATTTCGGATTTACAAATTTGTCACATTGGCCCCCAGTGGACTTATTGACACTATTGAATAATCCTTTTAGAATTAGTTTTTTTTTTTGCTTTTTTATGATTTATGATTTAATTACATATCATTATTTATTACCCATCATTTTCCTATACAGTTGCATTAATCTACTTTTCATGACAAGATAGGGTTCGGTGCTTGTTTTTGCCTATATATAGCAACAAATATAGCAATATTCACACAGCATAACACACTGCTTCATCATTTTATCATTTTCTTATATACAGTGCTGGCCAAAAGTATTGGCACCCCTGCAATTCTGTCAGATAATACTCAATTTCTTCCAGAAAATGATTGCAATCAAAAATGCTTTGGTAATAATATCTTCATTTAATTTGTCTTCAACAGAAAACCACAAAAATAATTGTCAAAAAGCCAAATTGGATATAATTCCACACCAAACATAAAAAAGGGGGTGGACAAAATTATTGGCACCCTTTGAAAAATCAGGTGATGCTTCTCTAATTTGTGTAATTAACAGCACCTGTTACTTACCTGTGGCACATAACAGGTGGTGGCAATAACTAAATCACACTTGCAGCCAGTTGAAATGGATTAAAGTTGACTCAACCTCTGTCCTGTGTCCTTGTGTGTACCACATTGAGCATGGAGAAAAGAAAGAAGACCAAAGAACTGTCTGAGGACTTGAGAAGCAAAATTGTGAGGAAGCATGAGCATTCTCAAGGCTACAAGTCCATTTCCAAAGACCTGAATGTTCCTGTGTCTACCGTGCGCAGTGTCATCAAGAAGTTTAAAGCCCATGGCACTGTGGCTAACCTCCCTAGATGTGGACGGAAAAGAAAAATTGACAAGAGATTTCAACGAAAGATTGTGCGGATGGTGGCTAGAGAACCTCGACTAACATCCAAACAAGTTCTAGCTGCCCTGCAGTCTGAGGGTACAACAGTGTTAACCCGTACTATCCGTCGGCGTCTGAATGAAAAGGGACTCTATGGTAGGATACCCAGGAAGACCCCACTTCTGACCCAGAGACATAAAAAAGCCAGGCTGGAGTTTGCCAAAACTTACCTGAGAAAGCCGAAAACTTTTTGGAAGAATGTTCTCTGGTCAGATGAGACAAAAGTAGAGCTTTTTGGGAAAAGGCATCAACATAGAGTTTACAGGAAAAAAAAGAGGCCTTCAAAGAAAAGAACACGGTCCCTACAGTCAAACATGGCAGAGTTTCCCTGATGTTTTGGGGTTGCTTTGCTGCCTCTGGCACTGCACTGCTTGACCGTGTGCATGGCATTATGAAGTCTGAAGACTACCAACAAATTTTGCAGCATAATGTAGGGCCCAGTGTGAGAAAGCTGGGTCTCCCTCAGAGGTCATGGGTCTTCCAGCAGGACAATGACCCAAAACACACTTCAAAAAGCACTAGAAAATGGTTTGAGAGAAAGCACTGGAGACTTCTAAAGTGGCCAGCAATGAGTCCAGACCTGAATCCACAGAACACCTGTGGAGAGATCTCAAAATGGCAGTTTGGAGAAGGCACCCTTCAAATCTCAGGGACCTGGAGAAATTTGCCAAAGAAGAATGGTCTAAAATTCCAGCAGAGCATTGTAAGAAACTCATTGATGGTTACCGGAAGCGGTTGTTCGCAGTTATTTTGTCTAAAGGTTGTGCTACCAAGTATTAGGCTGAGGGTGCCAATACTTTTGTCCTGCCCATTTTTGGAGTTTTGTGTAAAATGATCAATGATTTGACTTTTTTCATTCTCTTTTGTGTTTTTTATAAATAAATGAAGATATTATTACCAAAGCATTTGTGATTGCAATCATTTTCTGGAAGAAATTGAGTATTATCTGACAGAATTGCAGGGGTGCCAATACTTTTGGCCAGCACTATATATATACAGACGTGGACAAAATTGTTGGGACCCCTCGTTTAATGAAAGAGAAACCCACAATGGTCACAGAAATAACTTGAATCTGACAAAACTGGAATCTGCCAAACTACATGTTGGCAAGCCACAAAGCTTCTGGGAGAATGTCCTATGGACAGATGAGACAAAAATCGAAATTTTTGGTAAGGCACATCAGCTCTATGTTCACAGACAAAAACAATGAAGCATATCTTGAAAAGAACACTGTCCCTACTGTGAAACATGGAGGAAGCTCTGTTATGTTCTGGGGCTGCTTTGCTGCATCTGGCACAGGGTGTCTTGAATCTGTGCAGAGTACAATGAAATCTCAAGATTATCAAGGGATTCTAGAGAGAAATGTGCTGCCCAGTGTCAGAAAGCTTGGTCTCAGTCGCAGGTCATGGGTCTTGCAACAGGATAATGACCCAAAACACACAGCTAAAAACACCCAAGAATGGCTAAGAGGAAAATATTGGACTATTCTGAAATGGCCTTATATGAGCCCTGACCTAAATCCTATTGAGCATCTTTGCAAGGAGCTGAAACATGCCGTCTGGAAAAGGCAACCTTCAATCCCGAGACAACTGGAGCAGTTTGCTTATGAGGAGTGGCCAAAATACCTGATGAGAGGTGCAGAAGTCTCATTGATAGTTACAGGAATCGTTTGATTGCAGTGATTGCCTCAATAGGTTGTGCAAAAAAATATTAAGTTAAGGGTACAGGCCTGTTTCATGAGTTTTTTTTTTTTAAAAATTCTGTTGAAGCATGGTTGAAAAGCAATGTCTGACTTTCATTTGTTCATTTTCATAGAATTTTTATATATTATTACTCTTGTCAGATTCAAGTTATTTCTGTGACAATTGTGGGTTTTTCTTTCATTAAACGAGGGATACCAACAATTTTGTCCACGTGTGTGTGTTATATATATATATATATATATATATTACTATATAAATTTATTTATTTTCTCATCATTCACCTATTTTTCCATATTTCATCATTCATATTATTTTATTTGTCTTTATTGTCAATCTATCTGAATATCTTGGTTTTTCAACGCTCTCTTACACCACCTCTTACTTTGTTTACCTACTTCCATTCAATATTGCAATACGCTGCCAACCCTTTGCCCTTTCTCTTGCCCATTCGTTTCCCGTCTTGAGTTACCCATTGCGCATGCGATCTACGCATGCGCAGGCCTCCCTCATATGCACCACTGACCACCTCTATATATCGTTCCTTACCATCTCTATTCATGTCTTTCTTGCTGAACTAGGAAACATTCTGTTAAATCCACTTTCCCCCATTATACAGTGGGGAAAAAAAGTATTTAGTCAGCCACCAATTGTGCAAGTTCTCCCACTTAAAAAGATGAGAGAGGCCTGTAATTGACATCATAGGTAGACCTCAACTATGAGAGACAAAATGAGAAAATAAATCCAGAAAATCACATTGTCTGATTTTTAAAGAATTTATTTGTAAATTATGGTGGGAAAGTGTAGATTATGATGTTAATCAATCTGTTTTCCCTTAGTCCCAACAGCAGCACAATATTGGAGTATTTCTGCCCCTGTGTGCTGGTAGGACAGAATGGAATTTTTAACGAACAAAAAAATAGTTAACCTTAACCCCTCCGCCTCCTCAATATAAGGAAGGAAGCACCAACCACCCAGCGTGTAATTATAAAGACAAATACATAACACATAGGGAGGGAGCCTTGTGCTGCTGTTGGGACTAAGGGAAAACAGATTAACATCATAATCTACACTTCCCTGTCATACCACAGCAGCACAATATTGGGGATTTAGCAAGAAAAACCCTAGGGAGGGCCCTCTTGAAGAATTGATTTTAACACGGAATGGCCAAAAAAAGTGGCCTCAGTGTTAAATCTGTAATGATTAACAAAGGTAAGGAGAGAGCTCCAAGAAGCTGACAAACAAATTTGTTCCCAAGGAACAGAGCTTCTTTCCACCCAAAAGGTAGAAATGGCTCTTGTAGAATGAGCTTGAACAAACTCAGAGGGGGTCTAACCCCTGTGAAGTGAAAGCCCATTTTATGGCTTCATTGAGCCCATTATTTTTCCTAGCAAATGGTAGAAAAAAAAAAACTCTCTGATGGTCTAAAAGGCCGAGATCTCTGAATATAAATTCCGAGGCATCTGGCCACATCCAGGGATTGAAGTTTAACTTCCTCTGGAGATGACGGACTGGGATAGAAAACTGGTAATGAGATAACCTGGTTTAGTTTAGAACATGAGGGTACCTTAGGGAGGAGCCCTAGCATAAATCTTAGTTGTACACACCAACCCTCTGAGCTGAGGTTATGGCCAAAAGGAACACTGTCTTTAGTGTGAGAAATTTAATCTCAACCTCTTCTAGAGGCTCCAAGGGGGGAATCACATAACCCCTTTAAAACAGTAGATAAATCCCATTGAGGGATTGGGTTGGTAACAGGCGGACTAAGCCTGAATGCACCCTTAAAATATCTTTTAACCAGCGGGTCTGTAGATAGCTGCTTATCTAAGCAGGCTGACAGGGCAGCAACCTCAGCTTTCAAATGAAAGGGATAAGGCCCTTGTCCAAGCCGTCCTAAAGGAATTCCAGGATCTCTGGAATGGAAGGATCCAAGCTCTCAATTCCTCTACCTGATGCCCAGGAGATGAAGATGATTCGGATCCAGGCGTAATTTTTATTTGTAGACTCTGCTGTAGTGAGAGAGAAAGTGCTTAAGACTGCTCCTGAGAGTACCTCGTAATAGGGACTGGTCGATCTTCAGGCTGTCAGATTGAAGGATTTCAGATCCCGGCAGAGCCTGGGCCCTAGAGACACCAAGTTCTGAATCGGGGGAAGCCTCTAATATATCCCGTGACTCATTTGAATTAGATGGGAAAACCCAGCTCTCTTTGGCCTGAATGGTATGATGGCGATTACAGAGACTTGGTCCTGTTTGATGCTCATCAATACCCTTTGGTATCATGGACATTGGAGGGAATATGTATGCCAGCCTGAACCTCCAAGGGATGGACAAGGCATCCATAGCTAAGGGATTGTCCTCCTTCCATAGAGAGCAGAACTTCTCTACCTTGGCACTGAGTTTGCTTGCCATCAGGTCTATCTCTGGATGACCCCATTTCAGGGTGATTGCTTGAAAGACTTCTGGATGGAGAGACCATTCCCCTGGAACAGTGATGCCACGACTCAATTGATCCGCCACTACATTGAGTGACACTCGGATATGTACCGCAGAAAGATGGGTTAAGTTCGTCTATGCCCAACTCAAGATCTTCCCCACTTTGCTTAGAAGAGGTTGTGACCGAGTTCCTCCCTGCTTGTTTAAATAAAGGATGGTCGTCATATTGTCCGATCTTACACGGACTGCCTTGTCCTTCAACTGGTTGGCAAAGTGAAGCAGTGCCAGTCGTACTGCTCGGAGCTCTCTCCAATTGGATGACATCATCTTCTCGAGGGAATTCCAATGCCCTTGGGCAGGAAAGTCGTTCAGGTGGGCTCCCCAACCTATGAGTGATGCATCTGTAGTCAACAGGGTCCAGCTAGGCTGGACCGTGGACTTTCCGTTTTTAAGCCAAATCCACCACTTGAGGGACAAGCGGGCTTTCTGAGACAGGAAAAAACTGTCTAGACCGCTGGTTTTGTGATCCCAGGCCGACAGGACTTCCCAACGGACTGCTTCTACAGCTGATGACATCAATTCCAAAACTTTATGCCTGTCCTGATGGTGATTGGCCGAGGAACCAGCAGGAATTTTGTGGCCTTGATGATGCTTTCCCTTCTGGAGGGAGGAAGAGATATTTTCATTAGGCCTGAATCAAGTATGAACTCTAGAAATGTTTTCTGGGTTGCTGGTAATATTTGGGACTTTACCCAATTTATAATCCACCCCAATTGTTGGAGGAAATTCATGGTGATGAATAGATGCTGTAGTAGGCCTTTTCTTGAGAGACTTTCAACAGCCAGTCTTCCAGATAAGGAGAACACGTGAACCTCTGGATTCTCAGTGACTCAGCTACCTTGGATACTACCTTGGTGAATACGTAGGGTGCTGACGTTATCTCGACTGGAAGTGTGGTGAATTGGAGGTGTCTCAGCCGACCCTCTACAACCACTGCAATTCTTAGGTATTTCCTGTGAGCAAGAAGAATAGGGATGTGGAGGTGCACGTCCTTTAGGTTCAGAGTGGCCATGAAATCTCCTTGCTGGAGAATGGATATCACAGACGTTTTAATACGGAAATTTTTTTCCCGAGATAGCTCTGCTGAGGTATCGTAGGTCTATTATCATCAACCAGTCTCGTGAAGGTTTTGGAACCAGAAACACTGAAGAATAAATTCCAGACCCTTGACATTGTGATGGACAGCAGGGAGGTGAGAGGTCTGTATAATTCTGTCCTGGGGAGGCACAGAAAAAACTACGCCGGAACCGGACCTGATTATCTCAAAGACCCATGATCTGTTACCCCCACAGGAACTTCATGTCTTGGAGGAGGGAGAAGGTAATAGTCAGAAATTTGGCTTTCTGATTTTCCTGTCATCATGGAAGAAAAAGACGGTTGGAGTTCCCACTCAGGAACCTAGATAGTCCTCACGTGACCTCTTGCAGGTGGCTGTCTTTGAGGACAATGTCCTCTATGATGCTGTCTGCCCTGTCCACGGAAGGACTGTGGAAGGACTTTCCTTCCTTTCCCACTAGTCCTTGTATCGTGTTCTGCCTGCAAATATAAAATTTTGAGGCATAATCCGCCCTCCAATGTTTTAACCATAGGGGGCGACGGGCAGCTGAAGTCAAGGCCCTAGACTTGGCAGCTAACTTCACCTGGAGAAGAGGTTTCATTGAGGTAATCTGCCTCAAGGGCTATACCCTTCAAAGAGGACAATAATTGGTCCCTAGAGACCCCCAAATCAATATCTCTTTTTAATGAAGAGAGCCCGGAGCAAAGCTTCTTAGCTACCTCACTAGTAGTGATACCAATCAAACACTGTGCAGAGAAAGCCGTAAATGCTTTCCTTAGGGAGCACTCTGCCCGGTGGTCCATGGGGTCCAGAAGGCTAGACCCGTCCTCAGAGGGTACAAGTGTTCGCCTGGCAATTTGGCGACTGCCATGACAAGCTTAGGTGGTGGACCCAAGTCCCAACTTGTCCTCAGCTATTGGGAAGAGTGTCTTGAACCTCTTAGATAACACGCAGGTCTTCTCTGGGTGTTTTCACTCGGTGGACATAGCTGTTTTAAGCATGTCGTCCACATTGAAGGCCCTAGGCGTGGAACTAGAGGCTTCCCCAACGTCAACATCATGGTCCCTTGACCTGATGGACTTCAGTAATCTCTGAATTTTCTCCAGAGGAAAAAGCCATTTTTCTATATCTGTATCTGAATCTTCAGATGAAGA
The DNA here is from genome assembly GCA_947044405.1 of Leptodactylus fallax. Taxonomy (NCBI): domain Eukaryota; kingdom Metazoa; phylum Chordata; class Amphibia; order Anura; family Leptodactylidae; genus Leptodactylus; species Leptodactylus fallax. Next base: position 1,180,727 of record CAMRHE010000321.1, read on the forward strand.
ATTAGCTTCCTCTATGATCCTGAATACCTCATCAGATCGTATGACAGAAGCGCCATCATATTCCACAGTGCTCTACAGACAGACAGTCACTGTCCCATATAGGGTTCACAATTCATACTCCCTTCAACAAGCCTTTGGAGTACCACAAGCTCCCCGCAGATGTCGCCCCTGGCAGAATTCAAACCCAGGACTCCAGCTCTGTGAAGCTGCAGTGTTAACCACTGAGCCACAGGGCTGCCCAAGCAACACTGGTGGCATGTATTGAATTTGTAACCGTCAGGCAAGGGAATTTCACAGGAGCGACAGTTTAGATGTTTGCTCGTAGAAGCAGACTTACCTGGAGGATTCAACACCAGACGCAGAGGAAGATATCTTACCACAAGTGTAAGAGTAAATAGACAAGAAAGCCAGAAAAAAACACAACAGTACAAGTCTGTTGAACTAGAATGCCGAGCATGCACACTCTTTGCCAAACAACAAAGAGGTAGAAGAAAGGAAGCAGCAGACTTATATAGATGAAATGGAGAGCAAAGACTCTCCCAATACCTGTGACAGGTTACACAGAAAATAAAAGCCCTTTATTTAGTTGTTGGGTTTTTTTTTGGAAGAAAAAGACTGCCCCGCACAGATTTTATATAAAAATTGCAGAAGTTAAGGTAAAAAACATTTCCTAGTAGCTCACCTGAAGGAGGTTCAAAGATGTCATCACAGACGCAAGCCAGCGTACTCTGGACTCCGGTGCCCCCACACACGGGAGCTGGAGAGAAGTAGCAGGAAACGCCCTACATTGCAATAAAACAAGGAATGCAAGGCTTACAAAGCCACAAAGGGTTCAGTGTGGATACTTAAAGGCACTGTCTGGCCGGCCCATTACAAGCAACAGCTGGAAAAAGGGCTTTCACTGCAGCTAAGCAGACTAAGCAGCAGAGGCAGGAAAGACAGACAAGTAGTTTTAACCTTTGAATTTTGTTCCAACAGGAACCAAAGGCAGAAAAAGAGGCCTAACAGGAGGATAGACAAAACCAACTCAAACAGGAGAGAGGAGGGGAAATTCATTCAGAAATCTGAATAACCTCACTTTAGGGAAGGTATAACCTTCCCTTCAACTGTCCCACCAACACAGAACAGAAAAAAAAACACACAGCACACAGGGGCAGAAATACCCCAATATTGTGCAGCTGTGGGACGACAGGGAATAAGTATTTGGTCAATAACAAAAGTTCATCTCAATACTTTGTTATATATCCTTTGTTGGCAATGGCAGAGGTCAAACGTTTTCTGTAAGTCTTCACAAGGTTGGCACACACTGTTGCTGGTATGTTGGCCCATTCCTCCATGCAGATCTCCTCTAGAGCAGTGATGTTTTGGGGCTGTCGCAGGGCAACACGGACTTTCAACTCCCTCCAAAGGTTTTCTATGGGGTTAAGATCTGGAGACTGGCTAGGCCACTCCAGGACTTTGAAATGCTTCTTACAAAGCCATTCCTTCGTTGCCCTGGCGGTGTGCTTGGGATCATTGTCATGCTGAAAGACCCAGCCACATTTCATCTTCAACGCCCTTGCTGGTGGAAGGAAGTTTGCACTCAAAATCTCACGATCCATGGCCCCATTCATTCTTTCATGTACACGGATCAGTCACCCTGGTCCCTTTGCAGAGAAACAGCCCCAAAGCATGATGTTGCCACCCACATGTTTCACAGTATGTATGGTGTTCTTTGGATGCAACTCAGCATTCACTCTCCTCCAAACACGACGAGTTGTGTTTCCACCAAACAGTTCTACTTTGGTTTCATCTGACCATATGACATTCTCCCAATACTCTTCTGGAACATCCAAATGCTCTCTAGCAAACGTCAGACGGGCCCTGATATGTACTGGCTTAAGCAGGGAGACACATCTGGCACTGCAGTATCTGAGTCCCTGGCAGCGTAGTGTGTTACTGACGGTAGCCTTTGTTACGTTAGTCCCAGCTTTCTGCAGGTCATTTACTAAGACCCCCTGTGTGGTTCTGGGATTTTTGCTCACCGTTCTTGTGATCATTTTGTCCCCACGGGGTGAGATCTTGCGTGGAGCCCCTGATCGAGGGAGATTTTCAGTGGTCTTGTATGTCTTCCATTTTCTAATTATTTCTCCCACAGTTGATTTCTTCACACCAAGCTGCTTGCCTATTGCAGATTCAGTCTTCCCAGCCTGGTGCAGGTCTGCAAATTTTGTTTCTGGTGTCTTTCCACAGCTCTTTGGTCTTCACCATAGTGGAGTTTGGAGTGTGACTGTTTGAGGTTGTGGACAGGTGTCTTTTATACTGATAACAATGTCAAACAGGAGCCATTACTACAGGTAATGAGTGGAGGACAGAGGAGCCTCTTAAAGAAGAAGTTACAGGTCTGTGAGAGCCAGAAATCTTGCTTGTTTGTAGGTGACCAAATATTTATTTTCCACCATAATTTGCAAATAAAGTCTTTAAAAAATCAGACAATGTGATTTTCTGGATTTGTTTTCTCATTTTGTCTCTCATAATTGAGGTCTACCTATGATGACAATTACAGGCCTCTCTCATCTTTTTAAGTGGGAGAACTTGCACAATTGGTGGCTGACTAAATACTTTTTTCTCCACTGTATCTTTTCTATATGATACATCCTCTTCCATAAACCTGACTCTGTTTATCTACCAACATAGCAATATCATTTGTTCATTTAACTCACGCAAAATTGTATCTATACACTATTTATACCACTATACATCATTTAATACCAGTATATATTATACTGTACATGATATACCACATAAAGATTCCTTTATTATGATGTATGACTCCATTTTCTGTATCCCAACAAGAGTATGTTTTATATTCCTTGTATCCTCACTTTTTTATGCATGAATTCTCCCATTTTTACTCTGTATTTTTAGCTCGATTGATAAGTATTATGTGCTCCTTTTGTATGTATCCCTTTGAAAAATAAAATCTTTCATTTTTATATTTGCATTTATAAGTATAATTTTATCTTCATGTGTGTATATTTATATATACTTTTTTATGATTGCAATCATTATACTCACTATCTAATTATTTATTTACCTATTTATTGATTTATTTATCTATTAATATATACATTTTTATAGACCAATATATTGCTCTAAGGAAACTTGGCCTGATGAAGACGCTGGTTCAGCCTCGAAACGCATTGCCTTTGTTTGTCAGAATATTCCATTAAAAAGAACATTTAATTCACATGGTTGTGCACGTCCACCATCGATACAAGCAGAGCCTGTAGAGCAATCCCAGATTTTTAAACTAACACTGCCTTACTGTATTGCCACTAACCGTATGTTGAGTGGTCTCTAGCAGCAGCATCAGCTTGATTGGTGCCCCCATATGCTCAGCAGCCAAGAGAGCAGATGACCTTTGAGAAATCACTACCTATGAGGTGCTGTTGTTGATGTTTTTTCTTATCTAGAAATAATTTCTAACCAAGTAAAAGGTTTAACTAGAGTATGACTTCTTGTACATACAGTGAGTGTCCTTTGAATCATTCACTATGCTTATAAACAGATTTGCCCTACAGTTTTATACCGTTTGTCAAGAAAAGTCATAAAGGGGCAGATTTATGAAAACTGTCCGCCTGACTAAGTTATTTGTGGTAGTGAAATGCGCGTCAGACAGTTCTCCCCTGGACGTGGCTGGGACTTGTTCCTACCGTGTATCTTTATGAGATGGCACTGGGTATGTATCCTGTGACATGTTCATTGTGAGGCAGGGATTTGCAGGTCTAAATTATGGTCTATTTATTTGTTTTACATTAGACCTGATTGATGCCCCTATAATAAATCTGTCTATATATATATATATATATATATATATATATATATATATATATATATACACACAGTATGTTACTGTTAAAGTGCAGAAATCAGTTAGTCTGCAGATTAACTAGGTAATGTGCACATTAACTAGGGCGATCTGTTAAAGTGCGGAAAACTGGTTTCATTTCTGACATTACCTATGTAATCTGCACATTACCTAGCTAATGTGCACATTACCTACTAGGCACTCGTTAAAGTGCAGATAAGAACATATTTGCCGGAACAACAGCAACATTGCTGTAGGCATAAGCGAACGTAATGTTCACTTAAGCCTACAGCAACGTTGCTGTGAATCCGACCTAAATGTCGGCAAAAAAAAAAAAAAAGGATTGGGACAGTATAGGGAAAGGTTGAAGACGGTTTGCTTCAAAACCCATTCATCTTCAATGGGTTTTGAAAGCAAATGGGAGGGTGTGCGCTTACACCCTCTGCGCCGCGAAAGCCAGGTTTTTTTTCGTCGGAAAAAAAGTCCTTCATGTCCAAAAAAAAATTCGGCTTCACAGCGCAGAGGGTGTAAGCGCACACCCGCCTGTTTGCTTTCAAAACCCATTCAAGTTGAATGGGTTTTGAAGCAAACCGTCTTAGCTATGCTACGCACTGGGCAGCCAACGGCAATTGTGACACATAAAAACAACCAGCGACGACAAGACTCTGGCGAAAGAAGACTTAACAGTGGAGGGAGAGGGGGACGGTGTAGGGACAGGACATGAGAGAAACAAACTTCTGAACTTTAATGATCCACATGCCGTGAATGTGCACATTACCTAGGTAAAGTGTGGAAATCAGTTATTCTGCACATTACCTAGGTCAGGGGAGGGCAACCCCCAGCACGTGTGCCAAGAGTGGCACGCGATGCTTATTTCCCTGGCACGGCGAGTCCTCACCCAGCAGTTTCGATCGGACCAAACACGGCCGAAACAAAAGTGATATTATACTACTGTGGGTTCTCTTCAGACCCCCGAGTTACTACCCTTTTCCTGCGCTCCACAGCCGCTGTATGCTCTTCGGGCGCTTCTGCCTGACATAAGAGACCGCTGACAGGGCTTCAGGGGTCACGTCCGTCATCATTACGCATAATGACGCGACGTGACCCCTGAGACCCACACGGTGGTCGCTGATTACAGGCAGAAGCGCCCGAAGAGAACAGAGCGGCTGCGGAGCGCAGGAAAAGGTGAGTAACATTGTTTTTTATGTTTGTCACAAAAAAGGTTGCCTACCCCTAACCAAGGTAATGTGCTCAGGGCTTCAGGGGTCACGTCCGTCATCATTACGCATAATGACGCGACGTGACCCCTGAGACCCACACGGTGGTCGCTGATTACAGGCAGAAGCGCCCGAAGAGAACAGAGCGGCTGCGGAGCGCAGGAAAAGGTGAGTAACATTGTTTTTTATGTTTGTCACAAAAAAGGTTGCCTACCCCTAACCAAGGTAATGTGCACATTCACGGCTTTCGCACTTTAGCGGTAACATATATATATATTCGCATTATACCTGCCATTACTTTACAGATCTGCATATTGTTATGTATTTTTTGTGCTGCTATATAAGATAAGATAATCCTTTAATAGCCCCACCATGGGGATATTCAGTGTGTTACAGCAGCATAGATAATACAAATACAAATACAAAAGCTCTAAGGTAGAGGCATTACAGTGACAGTAGGTACAGATAAAAAGGTAAAGGCAAAAAAGTAGTAGAAGGGATATTACAACTTAAAGATCTTTCAGTTCTCTGTATGGAATAATCTCCTCTTAGCTCGTTGTTGGTTGTACAGCCTAACCACAGCGGGGAGGAAAGACTTCGATAGCGCTCCTTCTCACACTTAGGGTGAAGCAGTCGGTCACTGACAGTACTGCCCAGTGCTAACATGGTCTCATGCATGGGATGGGCGTTATTCTCCAGCATGGAGCTCACCACGGACAGTATCCTTCTGTCACCCACCACCTGCACTGGGTCCAGGAGGCTCCCCAAGACAGAGCTGGCCCTTCTAATCAGCTTGTTCAGTCTGTTCCTATCCCTGGTTGATATGCTACTTCCTCAGCAAGCCACTCCGAAGAAGATGGCTGATGCCACTACAGAGTTGAAAAAGGCCCTAAGAAGTGCCCCCTGGACTCCAAAGGCTCTCAGCCTCCTAAGCAGGTAGAGCCTGCTGTGGCCCTTTCTGTACAGTGCATGCAAGTGATCTTCCAAGTCCAGCTTATTATTGAGGAGCACAACCAGGTACTATACATATATATATATATATATATATAATGTATATATCTTTTTGATACTCAGCCATAAATTATTTATGTATTGGATTTAGTTCCCTGCCATTTCCTTGTGTAGGGGGGAGGGTTCTTTTTGTATCATAGGCATTGTTCTAAGGCTTCTTGTTTTTGTTCTTTAATACGATGCATTTGTATATGTATTTTATATAATAAAATTATGCTTCATTATTAATTGTATATCAGGGTTGTTCCCATTATTTGTTTGGTTTTTCTTGTCTATTTTGAAGGTGGGACTCCATTATATATATTTATTAGAGGAAAAACTTTTTTCTGAGATTTATGAAAACTGTCTGAGGCTGAGGTCCCCATGTTGCAGATTTTGCTGCATTTTTTTGAGCCAAAGTCAGGTGTGCATTGAGCAGAAGATAGAAGCATAAGTACTACCTACATATTTCCCATTCCTTTTGTAGTCACTCTTGGCTTTGGCTCAAAAAAACAAAGCAAAATCTGTAACAAAAAAAAAAAAACTGTTTCTGAAACGTGGGGCCTCAGCCTTAAAGAGGACCTTTCACCACCTCGGCCAAGTCCAGCTCTTTACATCACTTAATAGGTGCTGCTCCACTGATTCTGACACAGTTGGAATTTTTCCCTAGCTCCCATTTCGAGAGCAAGTGGTACTGGTTGTGGTGCCTCATATAATATTTAGGCTCCATACTGTAAAGTGGGTGATGTCAAGCAGGAGTATCACAACTGACAGTATAAAACCTAAGTAGCATATCATGCACAAAAGCTAACGGCACTGATTGCTTGGGAATGGTGAAGTTTATTACTTTTTTGGATCATAATGTCCATCAATTTTGGGACCTGCACTGGAACAAGGTATGTGAGTTTTAATACTGTATTGAACCTGTCATACTGATTAGTAGTGAACATTTTTACTTAGCTTTTAAATTGAAGAATTGTGAATACTTATTTTAAGCGGTGACAGCAATGATGTTTGGAACGCGTGACGCAGACCTGAGGAAGTTGTCAGGGACTGCGGAACAGCGTGAGGATGCCCAGGAGAGGTAAGGCAAGGTGAGAATAACTGTTTGTTATTTTCCCTCTCCTCCCCCGTGCCACTGATTACTATACTCTGTTTGGAGTATTATACTGGGAGGATCCTCCGGAGAGCATATTATATTGTGAAGGACCACTGTGAAGTATTATACTGGGGGGACAGTCTGGAGAGCCTATTATATTGTGTGGGGCACTGTGGAGCATTATACTAGGGGGGCTCTCTGGGCAGCATATTATACTGTGTGGGGCCACTGTGAGAAGCATATTTTACTGGGGGGCCTCTGGGCAGCATATTATATTGTGTGGAGCCACTGTGGAGCATTATACTGGGTGGCCCCCTGGATAACATATTATATTGTGTTGGGTCACTGTGGCGCATGATACTGTGTGAGGCCACTGTGGAGCGTTATACTGCGTGGGGCCACTGTGGAGCTTTATACTGGGGGGACAGTGTGGGGAGCATATTATACTTTTGGGGGCCACTGTGGAGCATTATGCTGTGGTGGGGGCAGGCTCTGGGGAGCATATTATAGAATGTGAGGTCATGAGACTGTGGGGAGACTTTTATACTGTGTGGGGCTTATTATATTGTGTGGGGCTGTTGGGGAGTATATTATACTGTGTGGAAAGCTATTGTATATAAGGCAGATATTATAGGGGGGAGCTATTATTTACAAAGGGGGCTATAATTTATAAGGGAGCTATTAGTGATAATGGGGACTATTATTTATAAGGATAACTATTATTGATGAGAGGGTTATAAGGGGGAACTATTTATAAGGGAGCAGTATAATTTTTAAGAGGTGACTGTTACAGATATGGGGTAACTATTACAGATAAGGGGACCTATTACTGATACAGGGCACTAGTTATAATCAGGAACTATCATTTATAAGGGTGCTATTACTAATTTGGGTGTAATATTATTTATAAGCAGGGACTATTATTTATAAGGAGGTGCTATAATAACTGATGAAGGGCTTCAAAAATCTATTAGGTGATACAAAGGTGGTCATTTGAATTATATGTGGTAAAATGGGGCTTATTACTGTTTTGGGAGCAGAAAGGAGGCATTATTATAGGGGTTGCCACTGGAAGATGATGGTGTTGTTTGTATATCAACATTTGGGCCCCATTTTTAATTTTGCTCAGGGACACACTTTGTCTAAAACCAGCCCTGCCAGTGGAACAACATTGTGTCACCCAAAGAAAAGGCATTGGGAGTAAAAGGCTCCCAAACCACAGGGAACGGGTGAACTAGCATTTTCCTCGCCATACTGTATTTTGAATAAGTATAAGCAGGTGATATATGTATTTAAGCCAGTGGCGCTCCCTCCATGTATTATACATACTGTAAAATATATATATATATCTTTCTGCATGATTATGCTTGGGAATGGTGGGGGCTAGCTAGAGAAAAAATTCCAGCTGCACTAGAAGCAGTGGAGGAGTGGATATTAAATAATGCAAAAAGCTGGACTTGGCAGAGGTTGTGAAAGGTCCTCTTTAAAGAGAAACCATCCTAGTTGCCCATAGCAATCAATCACAGCACCACTTTTATTTCTTATAGTGCTTTTGAAAAATGAATACTTGCCTGTGATTGGTTGTTATGGGCAACTAAGACATTTTCACTTTAAGATTGTTTGCATAAACATGTCCAAAAGAGTACATTGCAAACTAGACAATAATGGCTTCTTCACTATTCACGATGACTATTTTCATGAAGATGCCCCATTTTTAGAAGCAGTGGCCATATTTTTCTAAATATCCACAAGATAAATACATAATAAGTGAATGTAATATCCTGTAGTATGTGTTTTATTAACTCACTTTTTATGTTTTGTCTTCAAAGGGATTCAGACTGTCTTGTTGAACAAAGACATCATTCAGCGTTACCTTTTTGCTACTCAGGTTTATAAAAGCTTGAATCTGAAAATGCCAATATACTATTTCTAGTCAAGCAATTTATGTAACTCATAAGAACATGGTGAATGATCCCTAACTAATTACATGACGACCTTTTCTTTGCAGCATAATAACCGTGTCTTTGAGTGTTTAGTGATAACTATATCACTAAGTCTCTACATTGCATTGTAAATATAGGATCACAAAACAATAAAACTGTTTACCATTTCTAACCCAGTCCCTAACTGATAGAATCAAACGTCTTCCTTCCAGATAATGCTAATGTAAAACTTGAAGAATGACTTTAAATTTATTTTTACAATTATTAAATTTGAAACTAAGAAATATACATGTCACTGTCTTTTCTGCCTAGTAACCAGGCATGTAAAAATACAGTCCTATTTATTATGTATTATCTATTTATGCACACTTCCCTATTTTTTTTTTTTTTTACAGTAGGATAGTATGATGAACAGTATACATATTATTTCTTCTATTGATATAGTTACTAGTGCTATAGCACAGTTTTGTTAAATATCACATACATATATACATAAATGCATTACACACACACACATACTTTATACACAATACAAATACAATTCACACACTGCATGTACATACCGTGCATATACATAGGCATGCACAAACACACATACATACATAGTATATGAAAATAAATACGTAATATGTACATGTACACATTACACTTATATATAGTACATATACTAAACTGTCCAGCAATGCAGTCAAATGGGGGGGTGGAAAGAGGGCATGGTGAACAGAAGATAAAGTCTGCTGAGCATTTCCTGGCCTGCCATCTGCAGTTTCATTTTCCTCCCTCTTTTGTCTACCTGACAGAGCTGCAGCATGTTACAACAGTTAGAAAGAAGATTCGGTTGCAGGATCAGTGGTAAGATAAATGGGTGTAAAGTAGGGTGTTTATACTCCCCCCCACATCTCTGATTGACCGCGCCTGGGACAACTACCTTGCCTATATAGCCCCTAACTACACCTCTGATCCTGGGTTCAAATAACAAATTAAAGATTGTCAGGAGAAACATGGACCCACCATAGAAGATAGGGTAGCAAAAACAGAACAAGTGCTCTCTAGGTGTAGTATTTTAGAACAGATAAAGCCACACATATGTAATAGGTAAATCAAAGGCATATACTCTTACCATTTTCAAGATACAAGGCACAACAGACATATATAAACAATATCAATACAAGATCCTCCACATAATGGACTAGACCTCAAGTACCAGAAAAATGGAGGTGAGCAGCCAAGTTACAAGCAAAAGAACTCACCACCCGCAATGGAAGTTCTTGTAAGACAGAGTGCTCAAATGTAACAGGAAACAAACTTTTGTTGTTGCTCCTCCAATAAAACTTTATCACATCAAAACTTTATGCAGTACACTAAGACTTTATTTAGAAGATGCAGTACAGACACAAAATGGAGCTGTAACGTCCTTGCCTGTCCAGGCTTTGGCGCCGTCCTCCGGGCGCACGCTGCGGCGCAGGAGGCGTGCCCGATTGTAATTCTTTCCTTTTAGTTTTTCTTGTATTGTCTGAACACTGTCCTATTCCCTCACCTCCTTAATTGATTTTCCACCACGCCCTTCTCCTTCACCTTGCTCTCCCCCTGCTCCACTAAGAGTTAACTTTAGTCCTGCCTTTGTGATTGACAGCCTGTCCTCCTATCAAGTCTGGGGCGGGTTCTTTCTCCCTATTTATTGTTTGCTCACTTTCCCATTGGTGCCTGCTATTGCATTTCGCTTACTGGCTATACTCCTTGTTCCTTGTTACCTGCTCTTCTGATTTTCTGACCACTGGCTTACCTTTGACTATTCTCTTGGATTTTGATTCTGTACTGCATTGCTCGATTGTTACTGACCCCTTGGCTATCTGACCTCCCTTTGTTGTTTGTGCGTCCTGTCTGCGTTCTGTGTTATCACTTATTATAAGGAGGGACTGTCGACTGGTTGCTGGCTGTCACCTAGGACAGATCGGGCAAGATAGCCAGTGACAGTGAGGGGGAATTCAGCTTAGGGTCTACTGCCTTTTTGTGCCCCTCCCCCCTAAGTTCTCCAGCAGCTACTGAGGAATCGCTCCTCTAGTGATTTCCTTACAGAATAGCAGGCCATAAAAAAAAAAACTTTAACCCTTCTACTCATTACTGGCATGGCTTCTATTCAGGACCTTGTGACTGGAATGGAGGGTTTGGCAGGTTTGGTGTCTGAGCTGGCCAATCAGGTACACACTCTCACCCAGAATCAAGCTGAGGCCGCTGCTACACCACCTGCTGTCATTTCCCTTCCCAGGGTTAAAATGTCACTCCCGGATAGATTTTCAGGGGACCGAGGTAAATTTGAGACGTTCAGGGAATCATGTCTATTGTATTTTCGGGTCAACCCTCATGCGTTGCAGTCTCAGATGGTGGGGGTGGTCATTTCCCTCTTACAGGGGGATCCACAGACTTGGGCCCTTAAACTCCCCCCTGAGGCAGAGGAGTGGACAGATCTGGAAAAAATTTTTAAGTCTTTGGGGGCCATTTATGCTGAGCCTGATCAAATTGGACTTGCCGAGTCCCAACTTCTTACCCTCCGGCAAGGTAAACTATCCACTGAAACTTACTGCTCTGAGTTTCGGAAGTTGAGTATAACAGCAGGTTGGTGTGACTCCAGTTTGAAAGCTCTTTTTAAACAGGGCCTGAATGATTCAGTGAAGGATGTCTGGGTAGGTCACCCTGATCCCCCTACCTTAGAAAAGCCCATGGCCTTAGCCGTCCGCATTGACAGGAGACTCCAGGACAGACGTAAAGAGAGGGTGGGGATTGGTCCCACTAAGTCTTCTGTCTATCCCTCTCTTTCTGATAAAAAATCTGTTTCTCCTTCTGTCACCCTTGGAGATGAGCCTATGCAGTTGGGAGCACTGGATACCAAGGCTAGACGAGAATATCGTCTCCGGAATCATCTCTGCCTGTATTGCGGCAAACCGGGTCATCTCATCCGAGACTGTTCCATCAAACCACGTACACCAGCGGAAAACTTCAGGGCCTGAGTGGTATTTAGAAGAACCACTCAGGCAGTCAGGTATCTTCTGAAAAATCTCACAAATTGATGTTACCTGTGTCTCTGTCCTTTGGGGGCAGATCTGTTTCTGGGCAGGCCCTAGTAGATTCTGGGGCTGCCACTAACTTTGTTAAATTTTCATTTGTTTCTGCTTTACGTATTGAACTTGTATCATTAGATACTACTCTGTTGGTTACTGGGGCGGATTTTACTCCACTGGCCAGGGGTAAAATCCGTTTTAAAACCCCCTTACTCTCTTTGCAAGTGGGCTCAATACATACGGAGCTCATGAGTTTTTTGTTATGGAGGATCTCTCGTCTGATATTATTTTAGGGCTTCCCTGGCTAGACCTCCATAACCCTACCTTTGATTGGCCCAAAAAAGAGTTAGTGAAATGGGGGAATCAGTGCTCCTCCCATTGTATTGCTTTGCATGCCTCCGATTGTCTCAGTGAGGAGACGCTTCTTCCTGAATTTCTGTCTGATTTTCATGATGTTTTTGATCCTAAAGCTGCTGAAGTTTTACCGCCGCATAGACCTTACGATTGTGCGATTGAACTCCTTCCCGACTCCAAATACCCTAAGGGAAGGATCTTCAATCTTTCTGCTCCAGAACATGAGGCTATGCGGGATTACACTCAGGATAGTCTTCTTAAAGGTCACATCCGTCCGTCTCAGTCTCCCATGGGAGCTGGGTTCTTTTTTGTTAAAAAGAAAGATGGCGGACTGCGACCATGCATTGACTACCGAGAATTAAATAAAATTACGGTTAAAAATCAGTACCCTCTTCCCCTGATCCCTGATCTTTTCAATCAGATTGTGGGTGCCCGCTGGTTTTCTAAAATTGACCTCCGTGGGGCATACAATCTGATCCGGATTAGAGAAGGAGATGAATGGAAAACTGCGTTCAACACCCCGGAAGGTCACTTTGAATATTTGGGAATGCCTTTCGGGTTATGTAATGCACCCGCAGTATTTCAACACTTTGTTAACGATATCTTTAGAGACTTGCTCGGTCGTTATGTGGTTGTCTACCTGGATGATATTCTAGTGTTCTCTCCTGATTGGGCCACACATATTGAGCATGTTAGGAGTGTTTTGCTACTGTTGCGTCGAAACTCTCTCTTTGCCAAACTGTCCAAATGCCTGTTCGGAGTCCAAAGGGTCACCTTCCTCGGTGACGTTATTACTTCCGATTCTTTTTGTATGGATCCACTAAAAGTCACGGCTATTAATAACTGGGAACGCCCCTCCAACCTTAAAGCCCTGCAACGTTTCTTTGGTTTCTCCAACTATTATCGAAAATTTATTAAGAATTTCTCTTCTATAGTGAAGCCATTAACGGATCTCACAAAGAAAGGTGCCGATGTGACCAAATGGACTCCGGAAGCGGAACAGGCTTTTGTACATCTCAAGAAATGTTTTGTTGAGGCTCCTGTATTAGTACCACCAGACTATGATCGCCCATTTATTATTGAAGTTGATGCCTCTGAAGTGGGGGTTGGTGCCGTGTTGTCTCAGGGCTCTGAAAATTTTACGTGTTTGCAACCTGTAGCCTTCTTCTCGAGGAAATTTTCTCCTACGCAGCGCAACTATGACGTTGGTAATCGAGAACTCCTAGCCATTAAATGGACATTCGAGGAGTGGAGACATTTCCTCGAGGGGGCCAAACACCAGATCACAGTATTCACCGATCATAAGAACCTACTATATCTGGATAACGCTAAGCGACTGTCTCCTAGGCAGGCCCGCTGGGTGCTATTCTTCACACATTTTAATTTTGTGGTGACTTATCGTCCAGGCTCTAAAAATGTATGGGCTGATGCCCTATCTCGCAGTTTTGGTCCCAGCGGTGCCCCTAAGGATGTCCCAGATAAAATCTTGTCTCCCGGAGTGGTTCTCGCCATTATTACTCCTGATCTTGCTACTTTAGTGGTTAATTCACAAGATCTTGCTCCCAGTAATACTCCCACTGGGAAACTATTTGTACCTCTAAATCTTCGTCTTCGTGTTTTGGAGGAAATTCATTGTTCTACCTTAATGGGACATCCCGGCTTTGCTGGGACTAAATACCTTCTCTCCCGCTCTTACTGGTGGCCGTCCTGGTCTCGAGACGTATGTGAATTTGTTGCTGCCTGTGAGACATGTGCTAAGATGAAGACTCCTAGGAGATTACCCGAGGGCCTTCTTCATCCCCTTCCTATACCTAAGAGACCATGGTCCCATTTGTCAATGGACTTTATTACTGATTTGCCTTGTTCCCAAGGGAAGACTGTGATTTGGGTTGTTGTGGATAGATTCTCCAAAATGTGTCATTTTGTACCTCTAAAGAAAAGTCCTAGTGCTCCACGTCTAGCCTCGTTCTTTATTAATCACATACTCCACTTGCATGGTGTACTGGAAAATATTGTATCTGATCGGGGTGTACAATTTGTCTCTAGATTCTGGAAGGAATTTTGTGGTCGTCTGGGGGTCTCTCTGTCTTTCTCTTCCGTGTTCCACCCTGAGACCAATGGCCAGACAGAGAGATTCAACCAAACTTTGGAACAGTACTTAAGGTGTTTTGTGTCTGATGCTCAAGAAAAATGGAGAACCTTTCTTCCTCTAGTAGAGTTTGCAATAAACAACAGGGTTAACGTCACCACTAAAATGTCTCCGTTTTATTGCAACTATGGTTTTAACCCCAGGTACTCCTCTCTCTGTAGCACCGAGTCTGTTAATCCCACCGCCGAACATACTTATCAGCGACTGTGCACAGTCTGGGCCCAGGCTCGTCTGAACCTGGTTAAAGCCCAAGAATATCAAAAACGGCAGGCAAATAAAAGACGCTTACCTGGCCCTGAATACAGAGTGGGAGATCGAATCTGGCTGTCCACTAGGAATCTGCATCTTAGAGTTCCTTCGGGGAAATTTGCACCACGTTACATTGGGCCCTATGTCATTTCTGAACTCATAAACCCAGTGTCTTTTAAATTACAACTTCCAAGTTCTTTTCGTATCCACAATGTCTTCCACAAGTCGCTTTTGAAGAAGTATATCTCCCCTGTCCTTACTTCTTCCAGTCCACCTGCGCCGGTGGTGGTCCAAGGAGAACTAGAATATGAAGTAGAAAAAATTCTGGATTCCCGTCGGGTGCAGAATGCTGTTCAGTACCTCGTGCACTGGAAGGGTTATGGCCCGGAAGAGCAAATGTGGGTTTCTGGTAGGGACCTACATGCGCCACGTTTAATTAATCTCTTTCATTGCCAAAACCCTTCGAAACCTGGTCCATCTGGCGAGGGTCCAGAGGCCCCTCGTAAAAGGGGGGGTACTGTAACGTCTTTGCCTGTCCAGGCTTTGGCGCCGTCCTCCGGGCGCACGCTGCGGCACAGGAGGCGTGCCCGATTGTAATTCTTTCCTTTGAGTTGTTCTTGTATTATCTGAACCTTGTCCTATTCCCTCACCTCCTTAATTGATTTTCCACCACACCCTTCTCCTTCACCTTGCTCTCCCCCTGCTCCACTAAGAGTTAACTTTAGTCCTGCCTTTGTGATTGACAGTCTATCCTCCTATCAAGTCTGGGGCGGGTTCTTTCTCCCTATTTATTGTTTGCTCACTTTCCCATTGGCGCCTGCTATTGCATTTCGCTTACTGGCTATACTCCTTGTTCCTTGTTACCTGCTCTTCTGATTTCCTGACCACTGGCTTACCTTTGACTATTCTCTTGGATTTTGATTCTGTACTGCATTGCTCGATTGTTACCGACCCCTTGGCTATCTGACCTCCCTTTGTTGTTTGTGCGTCCTGTCTGCGTTCTGTGTTATCACTTATTATAAGGAGGGACTGTCGACTAGTTGCTGGCTGTCACCTAGGACAGATCGGGCAAGATAGCCAGGGACAGTGGGGGGGATTCAGCTTAGGGTCCACTGTCTTGTTGTGCCCCTCCCCCTAAGTTCTTCAGCAGCTACTGGGGAATCGCTCCTCTAGTGATTTCTTTACAGGAGCCTTTGTCCAGTGGAGTAACGGCAACATAAACATACCCTTAAATAAAACCAAAATCTCTGACACAATTAACTTCAATCCAATAGAAAAACTTGTTTATCATATTAATGTTCATATTAAGTTAATACTCAACCCAACAAACATGGGATCCATAATGCTCCATGTGAAGCTCACAGAAAGAAAAATAAAGACAATTCTGGTCACATAGGTAAAAATTATAGTAACCCCTAAAGCATCCTGCTCTGTATGGAGAGAATGCATGATGCATTGTAGAGGCTCTGGTCACATAGCCCCTGACCATAGAGACTCCAGGAAATGTAACCCTTCCCCATACTATTACTGTAGATATTTGGTCTTTACACTGTGGAGACCTGAAATATCACAAAAACCAGAAATGTTATAGGGGTTTTCCAAATGTACGTTTAAAAAAAAAAAACATTTATAGAAATAAAACACTTGAAATAGAACACTCTGTGTGTAAAGAATCTAGAAAATATAG
Organism: Leptodactylus fallax; assembly: GCA_947044405.1. Taxonomy (NCBI): domain Eukaryota; kingdom Metazoa; phylum Chordata; class Amphibia; order Anura; family Leptodactylidae; genus Leptodactylus; species Leptodactylus fallax. The sequence goes on from CAMRHE010000321.1 coordinate 1,197,321, forward strand.
GAGGTCACTCCTATATATTCTAATTTATTGAGATGCACCTGTAGTCCCTGATCACATGCTGCCCATTGGTCACGTGTTTTTTTCTAAAGTGTTGTTGCCCACAATGAATGTGTCATTACATTTGTGGGCAGTTTCTTAATCTGCTTGTTGGCCCTCCTTATATCCGGCAATTGAAGCTCAGCTGTAAAGACCAGAGGAGGGGGGTGCCAATCATGTGCACTGGCTGTGGTAACTTTATTAATAATGCAGGAGCAGCAGCTAGGGAAAAAGGGGCTTAAAACCTATAGATGGTCAAACATGACCATGCAGTGCATGTGGTCCTCTCGCGGGAATAAGATGGCGTTTGAATGGCAGAAAATAAAAAATGAAAATCAAAAAATGGCTATGGTGGTAATAATTAATGGTGGGGTTAATTGATGACTTATGCTTAAGATAGGTCATCAATTGAAGAGCAGAGGGCTTTCTGCGAATAAGCCATAGAATAGCATTGCAGTATATTGAACTAGTGATCAGACCCTCTGGGGTTCAGGACACCTAGGGGGTCTCAAAATTTAAGTAAAAAAAATTAAAAAGTTACAAACCGTATAAACATTTTTTAAAAGAATTATAAATTCAAATCCCCTTTTCACTAGAACACATATAAAAATAAATAAACAAAGTAAATCATAAACACACTAGGTACCCTAGCATCTGAAAATGCCCACACCACAAATTTGCTACAAAATATTTTTCCCCTACGGTGAACGCCATAGCAGGAATAAAAATCAAAAGAGCTGTAATTTATTCACCATTTTTCCTCCCAAAAATATTTGAACAAACAGTGATCAAATAATCAGACGTTCCCCCAAAATGATATAAATAAAAATTACACCTGACCCCCTCAAAATAAGATGCCTTATGCAGATCCATATACTAAAAAAGTTAAGGGTTTCATAATATAGTGACTCCAAGAAAAACATTTTTTATATAAACTTGCTATTTCTGTAATTGTGCATGCACATTAGAGGTAATATGTCATTTTAGCCTCAGTAAAAACAAAACCCATAAAAAAACTGTTTTTCTCTAAATCCACCCGATTCTGAATTTTTTCCAGTTTCCCAGTACATGGAATCATTTGAAATTTCATAAAATTATGATGTACAATTTGTCCTGCAAAAATGAAAACCTTGTACGGTTCTGAATGAAAACATAAAAATGTTATGGCTTTTGGAAGGGGGGGGGGGGTGTAAAAAAACAAGAATTAAAAAATAAAAAATGGCGGTGGGAAGGAGTTAAAGGGGTTGTCCCATAAAGGGAAGACTGCAGGATCTTTCTCTTGCTCCACACTCAACCTGAGAACAGCCAGGTTGAATGTGGGCAGGACTGGTGGCAGTCTGACTGTGGTTGAAAGTGGAGCGAGAGAAAGGTCTTGCGGTCTTCATTTTGTCGGGCAACTCCTTTAAAACACTGCCAATACGCCATATTGGATAAGGCAAAAGACATCTTAAAAAACAAAATTGAGAGACATCTCAGCACTGTAACTACAGAGCAATGTGAACAATTAAATGCTCAATAACATTATGTGGTGGTAATCAAAAGTCACAACAAAATTCCATATATTATCCTCTTACACTTAAAAAAACACGATACAAAAATGAATCTAGTGATATAAAAATAAGTAAATGACAATATATATATATATATATATATATATATATATATATATATATATATATGCAATTGCCAAATAAATTAAATAAAAAGTGACTAATAGTACAAAGCAGTATCAAAAAGTAAAAATGATGCTCACCCCAAAATGGCTTCATAATAAAAAAGCTGTAATGTCTAATATCACCTCCCAAAATGAATCACCTTCCGAGGTGAGTAAAAAATAACAAACATTTTTACTCACCTGTCCTAGGCGTCCGACGTCATCTTCTGGAGTTCCGGATGTCACCACTGAGGCCTGGCCGTCACGTGGGGCATGCTAACAGCGTGCCTCACGTCACTGCTGAGGCCTGTGATTGGGCTTCAGCGGTGACGTCCACAATGCTTGACGTCAGCCGCAAACAAGAGGAAGCCAGCGCCGGCGGGGATAGCGGAGCAGAGCGAGGAGGCCCATTAGAGGTAAGGCAAGTTAAGTATAACTGTTTGTTATTTTCCCTCACCTCCCCCAGGTCTTCAATTATTATACTCTGGGGTCTGAAGAGGCCAAATGCTCCACAGTGGCCCAAAACAGTATAATATGCTCTACAGAAGGCCCCCCCAGTATAATGGTCCACGGTGGCCCCACACAGTATAATATGCTCTCCAGAGGGCCCCCCAGTGTAATGCTCCAAAGTGGCCTCATAGAATATAACATGCTCTCCAGAGCCCCCCACATTATAATGCTCCACAGAGGCCCCACAGAATATAACATGCTTATCAGAGGGCCTCCTCCCCCAATATAATGCTCCATAGTGGCCACACACAGTATAATATGCTATCCAGAGGGCCCCCCAAGTATATTATACTGTGTGGGGCCACTGTGGAGCATTATATTGGGGGAGGAGGCCCTCTGGAGAGCATGTTATATTTTGTGGGGCCTCTGTGGAGCATTATAATGTGGGGGGGCTCTGGAGAGCATGTTATATTCTGTGAGACCACTTTGGAGTATTATACTGGGGGGCCCTCTGGAGAGCATATTATACTGTTTTGGGCC